>JAAXCT010000227.1:0-600000 GCA_012490785.1 Eragrostis nindensis | reverse complement strand
GTAACATTAAGCTTTGCAACCATATGTTTCTCGAGTACGCATTGAGATTAGATAAAACTCATAGATGCAGGAGGAAAATGTATATTACTCAACATTAAGAATCTTCTACTGGTCCACTTTGCAACAGAAAAGGAGGAAGGCAATTTACACAAAAGATAACTAAAAATAAGTTGGCCCGTTTGGGAAAACAGATTAGTGCTTCTTTTTTTTTTTTTTGAGGGAAAACAGAGTAGTGCTATTACCTTGTGAACTTTTCCCTTCGAAGAGTAGTAGTCAACAACAGGAATATTCAAGCTCTCAAACACTTTTAGACGTTTCTTGATTGTCTCAATGTTATCATCAACTCGTCCCTACAATTCATGCATGTGAAAAATGAAAGTAGGAAAGAGGGTTTAACATACCTTAAGATTAAACTCCACAGAATCAGATTTGTACTGTCAGATTTAGGAGGAACTTCACTAGATTTTGCCTAATGTCAGGTTTGCAACAAAGTTCCTTCGATTCAGGCAACTGTAATTAGATTTGCAGTTTCCTGGTGGTGTAATCCCTAAAGGGCAATCTCTTACGTTTAGTTTAGCATTCTCACGTGACTTAGTTTCATGAAATTTATGCGATCTAGATTGCACAACTCAGTAGTGTACCGCATATGCCCTCAGAATATTGCAGAACTCAAGAAGTTGGACTTCCTTTTATTCATTTGAATAACATGTGAAGAAAACTCTATTTATGAGTAGGCACTGAGTGCTCCTTACACAAAAATGTAGGAAAAAACATGTTCTCTGTAAGCAACTTGCAAAAAAGTGGTGAATTCCAGAGAAGCAGGGATTGGAGTATACAGTTGATTCTCGACAAGGATAGTAGTGGATGGAGAACTTGCAATCTTAGGAAAAATCATGTTTATCTCTACATTTCGAGGTAGGAGCACAATTTTGGTAAGGCGCATCTATATAATTCACTCCACAAGTTATGATAGGATGTATATAGGCTCACCTGGTTGCGGCTTAGGAGGCGTTTAACCATCTCATCCTCAGGGCAATCAAAGAAAATCACGACATCTGGTTCTGAACCCATCTGAAAATTTAGGGTAAGTAATTATGAATCAGGACAGGTATCCTAGTATATTCATTCAGATGTCTATCAAGTATCAATAACAACTAACATAATTTTGCTGACTCATTAGTTTCATTAATGACTGACCACAGGAACATGATTGATATCAGTACTCCTGGTAGCTGATGCAATAAAAACCTGCAGCCTGATGGCACTAAAATTAACTGGCCACAGCATAGAAGTTAGTAGTACTATCACGATGCCTACAAACTACAAAGTGTGTGATTCTGTACCATCAATAAATTATCCATTCATTTGCAGCTGGCGGCTTACAATTTACTACTTACTAGTAATATGCCTGTTTGAATACTAATGGAGTGGTGTCAAAACACTCAACAGTTTTGCATACCAGAAAAGATCATACATGTGCATTCTTGCCATATAAATTCAGTAAACACATGGACTTACAATTCTTTCAAAGGCGATTCTGTTTTCCTCACACCTCGGGAAACCATCAATAAGAACTCTTTTTGCATTGCTCATTTCCATTGCTCTTCTGATCAGTTCGACAGTGATCTCTGACGGTACAATCCTCCCTTCCTTTATTATCTCTAGGATTGACTCCCTGAAGTGCAACGCTATGAAAAGATGAACAAATGCGCCGAAATCCTTTGTGCAGGGCATCACATGAGAAGATAGTACCCTTTCTCACTGCCAGATGATATTTCGTGCCGTAGAAGATCGCCAGCGCTCAAATGGGTAAACCCGAAATTTGAAGCAATCTTGGTACATTGTGTTCCTTTGCCACTCCCAGGACCACCTGCATAAAGGAATTGACGAATAATGTGTGACCACAGAGGACTGAAACCAACCACAATAACGTGAGACAAGCACTGATTCAGATTCACGAAAAGTCCTACATGTCTCTAGTGAATATATCTGTGGATTTTCGGCCATAAGTGTGGACAAAAGTGAATGTAAAAGTAATAGAGGAAACTTACCTAAGACGAACGCGACGAATGGCTTCTGAACATTGCCACTGTCACCTCCCTGGTAGAGAAAGAAAAGCCCAAAGAATCTGTTAGACCCACGCGCACCGCACAACAGCAATCTGCAATAGAAAACCAGAGGATTGGGGAGGAACTAACAGCTTGAGAGGTGAAGAGCCTGACGAGATGGTTCAGAGCAAGAGGTTCCTGCCAGCAAAACCGGAGGCCAGGGAAAACGTCAGGAAACAAGCACAATGACACTGGAGCAAGACACTATGAATAAGCTAGCTCAAATCTTGCCACCGCCAACGGAGGGAGGCACTAAACTGGGAACAATCTGAATTCCCCCGTCCCTTAAAAGGTGGAGTCTGCAGAGCTCTAGGAGCATGACTGTCTCCACAAGCTGTTCGACGAGGTGAGGCGCGTACAAGGTGCTGGACATTGCACGAGGGACGGGATGGGGATGGGATGGGATGGGAGAAGAGTCCACCGGTTACCTCGCGGCGGAGAAGGTGGTGCGGCTGGCATGAGGAGGATGACGAGGATCGGAGGAGGAGGGCGCCCAATCGCCTCCGCCACATCTCCTCGAGGTACGCGCCTCCCCTTCCTTGCTCTACTTCAACAGATCGATCCGAAGGGAGAGACGCCGCAGCCCCAGGTGACGGTGGTGCGACCAGCCGGGGAAGCCCCTCTCCTCGGCGTGCGTCCGTGCGTGTGGAGACGACGATGCAGCATTGCAGCGGAAGCCGTCAGGTGGGCCGGATCACATGACTGTGCTGTGGAGACATAGGCCCAGTCCGCTGTCTAGAGCCCAGCGTCGGTGATCGAGAGCAGACGCGGCTTCCTGTTCCACAAAGTTTCCTGCCTCCATGATGCTGAGCCCGACACAATTGATAATTTGTCACGGCTGCTGGTAGGTTTTTTTTTTTTTGAGTGGCTGCTGGTAGTTAATAGAGAGAAAATGTTAGTATTATACTTGCTGGCGATCCTCTAAGCCAGCCAAAAAACACATGTTTCCCTTGACAAAATCAACTAGGTACTGACCGGCATAAACCTGTACTACCTGTTACCTCATACTTACAGAGAAAGACAGAAGAAGCATTTCCTCTGAAACAGAAGACCAAAACCAATGGCATCTCCATGGGTAGCTCCAGCACTAGTCTTCTACTACTACTACTGAATTTGTAAGCAATCATCGGCTACACTAATCAGTCTTGTAATATCATTATCGATTACAAGCTGAGCCATTCTGATTCTGAGTCACTATCTCACATTTGCGCTCCCAAGTGGCCATCTCATTCAGAAGCCGCTTGTTTCCGAGTCTTCTCAAAAAAAGAAAAAAGGAAAATGAGCTGCTCGAGGATTTACTATCGTTCAGGTCGTTCCATGTTCTTCTCTTTCCCGCGCTCCGGCGCGCGCGCGGCGGTGATCACGGCTGTAACCGCCGCGTCGTAGCCGCCCGCGGACGCCGCGGCGAACTCGGCCATGGCGCCGGTCACCGCGGCCATGCCGGCGCAGAGCACGCGCCCCGCCATGCCCTCCATGCCGGCGGCCGCGCCAGAGCACACCGACCCCACGCCAGCCATGAAGAAGTCCAGCCCGTCCACCACGCGGGCCTCCGACGCGGCTTCCACGGCCTGCGCCCACTCCATGCACACCAGGAACGCCGGCGGCAGCGCGGCGGCCGGGGCGGCGCTCGCCCCGCCGCTTCCGACGCCGAGGCATCTGTGTGCCCACGCGGCCAATGCGCGCGCGTAGGAGCGCTGCGCCGATAGCCAGGACTCCAGCGCTCCCCGCCAGGCTTGAATCTCGTATTCAAGCGCGACGGCTGCTGGTGGCGGCGTCGTTGCCTCCGGGGGACCAAGGAAGATGGCGGTGGCGGCCGAGGTGTGGTGCTGGTGAAAGAGAAGCTTCGCGTCCTCAATGGTGCGCTTCTGAGCTTTGTGCCGTTCAGCCATGGCGTGCCACATCCGTGAAAGCCTGCGTAGTACAAAGACAGATCCGTCATTCAAGATTGCAGAAATGAAGAATTCTTGGTTAATTTCAGTTCTTGATGCTGCATTCGGGAATTGAAAAGACCAACGATTATGGTGCTAACACAATTTGTTAAAATGCAATGATCATAACAATATGCACACAGAGACAGTCAGTTCTAATGAATTCATACATCAATGAATACAGTTAGATCAGTATGTTTTTTTTGTTACAGGAAGTCATTTATGATCAGATTTGAAGACTGTTCTAACAATTTCCCCATTTAATTAGTTAGCAGATGAGTTAGTCAAGGAGCTACAAGACCATTTCGCATTTCTGACAATCGTGCCCTCATCATAATCGTGTCATGCCTGCTAGACACCATTACATCCATTAGCTATTCACCTTATACCAACTTATGACATGTGGCATCACATAGAATTCCAAGTTCCTGAATTCAGGAGCTCTTAGGCCTTAGCTACCGCTATTTACTTACTTCTTGTTTATCCAGTTGCAGATATATTAGCATTTGCTCCTAACTTGACAGGTTTACTATGTGCTTACAAAAGACATGGAGTTAATCACAGTGTTAAATAAATTGTATAGAAACTTCTTACTGTGCTGGATCCCTGACATATGGAAACATACCCTTGGATCAAATCCAGAAGCTGTGGGTGCAGCTCCTCATCTCTTAAAACTTCGATCCTCCTTGATATCGACTGAACTGTGTGTATTGACACCTTCAGCCGGGTCTGTAGGCTTCTCAATGCTGCACGAGTCTTATCAACAGAGGAAGGTTCCTCGCCTTTCACATCCTGGTTCCTCAAATGTGTTAGCCTCTTCTCGTACTCAATCCTCAACTTCTCACCTGCCTACAAGTGATAAAAACAGTTATAAGATCACTACAAGTGTAAGATCACTTATCTAAAAGGTGTAAGTTCCTGGCAAAAAGTCATACCTTTACTTCATTGTATAATTTTTTCTCCCATGTATACAGTCTATCTAAGGTGGAATGGTGACTTCCAGACATGGAACTACAAGATTCTTCAGAGTAGCAACTGCTTGTCTCATTGTCAAAGAGATCTTCTATTGAGCTAGAGGGGGCCAGTAGGAAGCGGGAAGATGATGACCGGGATGACGCTGAGCGCAAAAGTGCAACTGGGTTTAGCATCTTTGCTGCACCATTTAATTCATGAGTCAGTGTAACGAGTCTTAAAAATTTGTAATATTTTAAGTAACTTAAGTTTTGGTTCACAAAAGAGATACCAGAAAGATCGTTTGAGGTTGAGTATTGAGCTCTACTTGCCTCCAACATCACCGAGACTTCCCGAGCAGCATCGCAGATTCCCAAGAACTGACTGTCAATATCCTTCATGGCCTCTACTAGACTCGCTGGCCTTCGGTTCAGATATACTGTGAAACCAGGGGTTTCTTCTGCATTTGCTACTTTGTTCCTCATCAGTTCTTTCTTATGTGCCTTTATTTCAAGTTCTACTGTCCTGCGAGGTTCTGGTGCTTCGTTGCACTGAACACCTTTGGATTCAAATCCCTTAGTTTCTTGCTTGGCATTGATCTCAGAATTCATAGGACAGGCGCCCTCACATCTATCATCTGAATGCTCACATTCCTCATCATCATCCTCGTCCTCGTCCTCGTCCTCGTCTTCAGCTTCATCACTGTCTTCATTTTCTTCATTTTCCTTTTTCTTGTGCATTTGCACCTGTTCTTGACACTCATCATCCTCCTCTTCAAGTTCTGGGATTCCTTCTTCCTCTCTTACCCGCTGTAACCGCGCCAATTCATCATCAGTGACAACATTGTCATAGCTACTCCGAGGGCGAGGATACGCATAGCTGTCCAGTGACGAGAATGGGTTCCAGAATAAGTCCCACTGTGATGGTTCCTGGTCCTGGGGTGACGGAGGTGGGTAGCTTGGCCTGTCATACGACGCGTAATAAGATGTCCTTGTTGGTTCCTGGGGTGGAGGTGGATAGCTTGTCCTGTCATAAGATGCATAATAAGAAGTTCTTGTTGGCTCCTGGGGTGATGGAGATGGGTAACTTGGCCTCTCATAAGGTGCGTAATAAGAAGTCCTCACTGGCTCCTGGGGTGTGGGAGGTGCATAGCTAGTCCGATCATATGGCATGTAATAAGAAGAATTCCTTACTGGTTCCTGTGCTGGTGGAGGTGGATTATTTGGCCTGTCATAAGGTGGGTAGTATGAAGATGATCGCAAACGATCCATGCCACTGTAGTTGTCCATGGGATAATGTGATTCGACACGGACTGTTTCCACCAGTCGTGGTCGCTCCTCAACTGAAACTGATGGGTTTGGTCCTGACCTCAAGTACTTTGCAACATGAAAAGTCCTCTTATCATATGAACTATAAGGAAGGCCGAGCAACTCTGGCTTCTGTTGCTTGACAGAAGAGATGAAGGGATCAAAGATGAACTCATGGTGATCATCTCCTGCAACGAACCGCTGGAGAGCCATCGAAACACGCTTCATGGATTCAATGTAGGCAATGTGAGATGACGCAAAGCGGTTGCGCTGCTCCAGTGCCTGCTTGATGAAGTCTCTTCTGTCTCGGCACATCTTAACAGCCTCCTCATCTTCTAACCTGGATGCAGCACATCCCATCTCTCCACAGCCTTGTGATTTCAGGAATCTATCATGCTTGTAGCAGAGTTTCTGATGTTGAATATGCGGGGAAGAAAACAAATAAAAGAAGCATATGAGTTGCAGCTTCAGAAACCAGGTACATTTTTATATCTAACACTGCAGAACATACCTACCACTGTAGAAGGAACCCTTGTTGGTACCAAGTACACTGCTGCTGAAGCCAAAGAACCAGAAGATGACCTGAACTAGCCCTACAATTAGGCAAGTTTCAGAGAGTTCAGAAATAACAGCAATGTTGCACAAAAGATTATTAACAATCAACCTATGTTCTCAACAGAGACATCAAGTATAGGCTATTCATTTTCAAGCTATGAAAATCAAGGGAACCATCTACCTCGCTACCTATCAATAATCAAACCCAGAAATTATCTTTCCCGAAAGTGGAATGAAAGCTACAAGACATAGGAAAGATGCTCCTTTGCAATTTGCAAATGAAATACCCCACTTGAAAATACCCTACACTGTACTACACATTTGTTTCGTAACTAAAGTATAGGAAAGATGCTCCTTTGCAACAGCATTGTTTTCTCCTGAACGAGAATTAAGGAAGCACGAAACTAAAGTATATCATCGTTGGCCCAGGGAGAAATTGAAGGACCCTACTTTCTGCTACTTGCATAATGATGGTCACAGTAACCGGACTCGGCAACCAAAATAAATTCAGTTCAGGGAACTGTGAAGACGGAGAGTGAGACAGTGCCTCGAAAACCAGGGATTCTAGTGCAATGCAATTCTGAACAACATTTTTCTTTCACAGAGATTAGTAGAAATATTGTCATCCTTAATGTCTTTAAATTGTAAGCGATAAAAAGGATATCACAGAGGTGAAATGCGGAATAGCTGCTGAGTAATTAATATATAACAGTAAAAAATAGAGCATGGTTTTTAACATCTAAGTCACTGCAAAACTGATGGAATTGCATAAACTAATTGTTTCAGTTCAGGTGTTCAGTCAGCTGCGCAAAAGTAATAACATACAAACATACAAAATTGCAGGTAAAGCCGAAAGTTCTGGTGATGGTTACAGCTAATAATGACTTTGTCTCTTTGTATATTCAGGTAAAAAAAAAAGCTCTTGGGTGCACAGAAATGCAGAAACGTAAAACTGCTACGTAGGAGAGGAATCCAATGTTCAGTTTCTGTTGCTAGCCTGTGGAGTGGAATGAAATCTCCACAAAACTGATGTTACCAACGAAAAAAAAGGAACAAATCAAGGAAGTGCTCATTGTGTGCCCAAGATGTGAAACGAATAGTGAAACCATGAACCCAACTAACAATAAACCGGAAGGCCACCCAAGTTCTCACGTTGAAACAACATAAACCCACGCTGAAGCAGGAGAACTGAAATCTTGTACCAGACAATGAAAACAAAGGCTTATTGCTTCCGATTAATTCCTGCGAAATGAAGCGCAATCCTGACTCCCCAGACAATACGCAAAAGCAACGGAGGAAATCAAAGACGAAAGGAAACAAGAACAGAAACTCTAGGCAACAAGAAAAGAGAAAAGATCAGGTGAACAGGAACACATCATTCCGAAGTGCGAAGGAAGCAAACAACGAGAGGGACACATATGGAGAGGAATGGAGGCCTGGGGGGCATACCAAGAAACCAGGGACATACATGTTCTTGAAGCACTCAAAAGGACGCGCAAAATTCTAAAGATCGAGAGCAGCTCAACAAGAACCCTCCATCTCTTCTCTTTCTACTTTGGCCCCACAAACCTCTCCTCACCCAACCGCATCGATTCCCAACATTAAACAAAACGAAAGCAGATGCGAGAACGAAAGGAGCCGCGTCGCAAAACCTATACGCATTCGTATTAGAATAAGATCGGAGATGTACCTGAGACCAGCTTCTCTTTTCTGCCGGCTCTTTTCTGCCGGGAGGCTGCGTGTGTGTGAACAAGAACAGGGAGTGGAAGACGAAGAGGCTGTGCGCAGACTGCACAGAGAGGAGAGAGAGGAGTGCGGGTGTGGCAGGGGAAGGGAGAAGAGAGAGAGAGGAGAGGAGACAGAGGCTAGGCTACAACGGTCAAAAGGCTTCAAAGAGGAAAAATCACCGGGGGAGGTGAGAGAAGAAGAGCAGGGGAGGAGAGAGAAAAAGTGGAAGCGAGGCAGTCACCAGTCAGTGGGATGCTGAACTGAATTTGGGTGTGACCCTACTGCATTTGGTTGTTACCCCAATAATACCCCACTCATTCAATTACTTCCATTTTTCGGAAATGGATACCTGCACATTTGCTCCCGCGTTTCAGGTAAATTCTGGCTACGAATTCTGGCTACGAATCGGGGACGCTTTGTAATTTCGAGATGCTGCAAAATTTGGTATCAATGACCGTTGGTAAATTCACTGCACAATGTTCATCAGTATTAAATCCCGTGCCGTGTTCATCGGAATTGAATCACCTTCTTGTTGGTATGCAATACGACAGTGTTTCTTACGCTATTCTACGTGATAAGATGAGGTGTGGCCGTAACAGTGAGGCTTGGACCGTTTCGAGAAAGTCGCAAAGGTTGCAAATCACACCAAATATATGGTTTAGAACTAGTTATTGAACTTCCTTTTTTTGACCAATATATGCCATTTCTACCAACTGTATGGAGAACGACAAATCTTACACGACACGAAGCTCGTCATTGCTCAATCAGTTTATGCCCGCTTTTGCATAAACTTGTGTGGGAGTTCTGTTTTAGTGAGTCATTTTTTAGCGTGGCCTTCATGCGTGCCGCTCCAGAGGCTTCACACGTCTCGCGTTTCACATGGAGACAAATCAGTTGCACAAGAAACACTTTTTAAGCTGAAAAAAAAAACGCTTTTAAACAAACCAAAAACTTTTCTACACCTAGAAGAAAGATATTTCTGATCAGACATGCATGGCTTTGGATCTGGAGAAGAATGTGATCAACAATCATACGAAGTGTCAATCACCCATTGCATGCTGCACCTTGTTGAGTTGTTGTGTTCTCAAAAAAAAAAAAATGCTGCACCTTGTTGGCTGCCATGCACAAGGTGTGGTTTGGCCGGGCCCCACAAGTTTGTTTTAGCTGAACGAGAAGAATGCTAGGGCCCCGAAAAGGATTAGGAGGAATCGATACTCGTTGTTCTTTAAGGTGTTGCTCAATTCACATGAAGGTTCGTCGGATGCCTTGCTGGGTTGAGTGGTTGGTTACGGCCGTTTTTCGGCCAGGGGAATCCCGTATAGCCTTTCTGTTCATCTACCGAATCCTTTTTATCTTCTCTCTTTTTTTTTTTTTTACATACATGTGCAACGTGTCTAGGTTATGTTTATCTAATACATGCAAATCTTGGGTAGACGCCAGTATGCGCTTCTGTCGACAACATAACAGTACCAACAGACGGTTAACAGATTAATCGTGAATAAATTTTTTATCTTATGGAAATGGTATAATTCCTATACAATATTAGTCAAAGTATTTATCTTGAAGAACTCTTCGATGACATAACGAACTTATAGTAATTTTAAATCGTATGGAGTAACTTTAACGTGTGTATATGACTATATTTTGTGCGGACGAGCCTTTGGCTCAGTGGCAAGGCGCCCGAGTGGCAGCCAGCCCGCCCGGGTTCGATCCCCAGGATCGACTCGGTGTGCCGCACCGGCCGGGATTTAGTCCCGGGTGTGGAAAAAAATCCCCTCGTCCTCCCCAGTTCAAAGCACATGGTTAAGACTCGCGCCGCAGCTCACAACGGCCAGCTGAGTCCCTGTGTATGGATGGGGAGGGGGTTCGGGGGTTTTCTCGGCCTGCGTGAGAAGGCTCTTCTCCTTAATATAATGCCGTCGGGGGCGGTTCTTCCCCTGGCAGGTCGAGTTTTTTTTTTTATATGACTATATTTTGTGATCTCCAAGAGAAATATGCAAATTGTGTAGTACTTGTATCCTTGTTGACTCTTGAACTAGTAGAATATGGAAGCGGAGTAGTATAAAATGCAAGCTGATTTGGAGCAAGTATTACCAAGGCAGCTCTACAAATTTTGACGAGGAAGAGGAGTGCACTCCAAAGCTGTCTGAAAAGGACCTCTTGTATGGCCAGAGAGGAGCATGCATGGGAATTTTCAAAAGGATAAAGCACAGTTGTTAAGCTGCCTCCTCTGTCTCTCACTTCAAAGCCAAAGAGATTGAAAGATTCGCTCCAGTGTTCATGTTCGTGATTGTTTTAGGCAACTTTTTCTCACGCCTTTATCTTGAGCTTAGCACGCCCATTTGAAGCAAATATCCCGGCCCCCTGGTTGAAAACCTATCACTGTTCAGCCCTCTTTGGACAGACAGTGATTTGATGCAATTTTACTTTATTTTTTCCGCTCTAATTTTACTTTGATGGCAAGAGGAAGGACTAATGCAGAATCAAGTGCACATGGTAAAACAAGACAAACGATGTCTTTCCATAAGTCAAGCACTAACAACCATTTTAATCCTTTGCACCCATCACCTGCTACAGAGAAAACAAAGGCATACTCCGTACTACCATTTGTTCATCGGATGCCAGCCGCACTGTCAAAGGGTTTGACACTGCCAAAACATGACAAGCGCAAGCGGCCATGTGTTTTCAATGTCCCATCAGTCAGAAGAAGACACGAATGATTCTTAAGCATGGTCATTTTTGTCTTAGGGGGCGTTCGGATGAGGGCTCTAAAGAGCCCTCTAAAGTCCTACCCTCTAAAGTAAAAAGAATCTTCCTATTTAGGGGTACTAAATAAAATTTAATTGCAAAACCTTTTTGCAGACGGGCGTTATTTTTCGAGACGAATCTAACGAGCCTAATTAATCAATGTTTTGACACAGTGATGCTACAGTAACCATCGTCTAATCGCCGCTTAATTACCCTCATTGCGTTCGTCTCGCGAAATAGAGGGGGGGTCCTGGACTTAGTTTTGTGATTTGACTTTGTTTAGTACACATAAATCGTGCCGGAAGTATTGATGTGACATCTACAGTGCATAATAGCCCTCTATTTTTGCATCCAAACGCAGCCTTAGTTTACTGCTGCTAGATCCACAGTACAGACAGGGCTAACCTTAATCAACTGCCCAGCTCTTAGGACACAGCAGGAATCTTAACTTGCTCTTTCCATCAATGCGTTGTGGGCCACCACCAGGGGAAAGGTGTGAGAAAAATGACCATATTATACTCTGTGGGAATGAGGAATAGCCACTGACCAATGGATTGGTCAATTGCTCATCCATTGAGATATTGAAGTCCTCTTTGTAACAGCACTTTTTCTCATAAGTATGAATACCACTATAGTAGTACAGTGTTGGACACACTTTTCATTTTTCACTGTATATCAATTGATTCAGTTGAACTGTACTGTAAACTCTGCAGGGAAAAGCTGAAATGAAAATTTCTTTAAGAGGGAGCTAGCTTCTCAAGAAGGATAACCAGGCTCGCACGCTGCATCTGCCGATCTGCATGGGTTTATAATACTTGTGCATTTCCTCTGTCTGCAACCTGCAAGAGCTAATTGATGGATCTGTTCGTGTTAGTATACTACTACTGCTCCCAGCTACTTGCTGTACTGTGTGTAGTGTACTAGCATCAGATTGTAAGTGCATGACTGGTGCTGCACACACAGCTCACTCGGTACAAGAGTCCAAAGTTTGTGGTACGGATCAAGATCCCAACGGATCAAGAGTCCAAATCGTGACCTTTGCTGCTAGACACTGCATCTAGTAGTTGTTTCTCAGTGTCCAGCAGCAAATAAAACTCGTTCACCTGGGCATGCTAATGCTCAAGTATTTATTGTGTTGCTGTTGCTTGATCTGCACCGGTAGTATGTGCATTTCCTGTTGACATTTGTTTGACTGTTTTCCATGGAGTGCAAAGAACACATGACCCACCTAAACAACCATCTTAAACCGCATGACCTACCTACCTATTAGTAGAATATTCCTTTCCCTTTCACTCAAAGATTTGTGTTCTGTTTACAATCTGGATCTTGCAAACAAATAGGTAAACCTCAAAAACCGGACTGTCACGATCCACGATCCACGTTTGAGGAGTTTTTGGTGGATTTATGTGGGTGCAAACCAATCCTTCAATAATCAAAAGCTGCCAAACAAACATCAGCTTTTACAATCTAGCTTCTAGATTCTAGATTCTACAATTTAATTAGCTTATCCTCTTTCTACAATGGAAACAACACAACTACACAAGGCCTAAACAAGAGCTTCAGATACAATACTCCCGGAGTATGTAATTCTGCACTGACGCATGCAGCTGCTGTCTTCATCACAGCATCTAGCTGCTGCCACCGATTTTAACTCCCTCCCGCATCCAATTGCGTACTACGTGAATGGCAAGCGAAGGCATTGACACCAAAGGGAGGCCAATCGGTTACTCAGACCTGCACCTGCTTCGTTGGCCATGACGGATGCAGGAAGTTTATGGCATTACACCAAGGAATCTGGAATTCCAGTGAGGTCGTTGGCAGATGCTATCGACATCAGCGTCTCGTGGATCTCGAGACGCGAGAGGATGAGAAAAGTCCACACAAAAGTTTCCAAATCGGTCGGGGAGCAGTGGCCCTGTACGATACCCAATCTCAAAATAGACCATCATCGTCCTGAAACGTGCGTGGCAAAAACTTAGAGCGCTTAATATACAGTACTTGCAAAGTGTTCAATAAGTACTGTAACTAACTTTGCATGTGAAAATTGTACCAATGGATTGCTCATCTAAAGTACTTGACGCCATGATAATTTACTCCCTCCTAATCACAAGCCAGTAAACGGAGCAGTGAAAGTAGTACTACCTCCGTCCCATAATAGTTGTCGCCTTTGACTTCTTGTTATCATGTTTGACCATCCGTCTTATTTAAAAAATTTATGCTAATACTAATACAAATATGACAAGATGAAACTATTTTTACTGATAAAACATGCTATGAAAAAATAAATAATATTTACATAAAAAATTTAAATAAGACGAGCAGTCAAACTTAATAACTCAAAGTCAAAAGTGACAGCTATTTTGGGACGGAGGTAGTAGTAGCACTAGCAGTCAGCTAGTGTGAAATTGTGAATGTGGGGTTTGTGGACCATATGGCTGAAGGAAGTGAAATGTGCACAGTGCAGTGTTTATGGCACATAAATTGCAGGAGCACAGTGAATGATCAGTTTGCCCACACACACGCACACAGCCGCATTGATTGCCGTGGCAGCAGGAATTTAGTGGCAGCCATTTGCTGTGCTCATGGGCTTTGGCTGACGCTGATCGCTGGCTGCAGCACGCCAGCACAACATAGGACATCACATCACCTCACTTGCGATCAAGCTGGCCCACCGGTCAGAGAGAGCAGAGGGCTTGGCTTGCAGAGATCGAGGCTTACCACAGCATTGGTCCCAAGCACGATCAACCCAGCCAAGCCTTGCGAGCGAGTGAGCTAGCACTTCCGCATTTCTCTCGTGCTCGTCCCTAATCTTCACTGCGATGCCGTGTCCATGGAGAAGGCGATGATGGTAAGTTGCACCAAGTCACCTCCAGAAAAAGGAAAAAAATCACTGCGAATTTGCTGTTCGCAAAGCTTCCGGATAAGGCACACTTGTGCCACGCACAAGCTTTCGCTGAGACTGCGTGCTCTGAAAGGAAGGCTCGAGTCGACATGGACGCAGCTCCTTCTAAAGCCGCATCATGGCCTGTCAGCTTGCACGCTCGCACGAGCTGCATGTACGATCCCGTCCTCGACGGACGCAAAGCGCATCGGATTTGCATGCGACGCAACGCGATGCAATAATCATCGAGGAGGCGATGCTACAGCAACTGCCCAAAAATTTCAGAGATGGTTTTTTCCAGCTGTGAAGTGCGCGTGAAGCTGCTTCAGCCTTCAGCTCCTCGCAGTAGGCACGGCCGGTTGGTCGATGAGTAGAATGGCACGTGTCAGAGCTGCATTGCTTTTAGGGGGTGTTCGTGTTTTTAGGCCTAAAGGTCACATCAAAACTAATTTTACTATTTAGGCGTATTAAATAAGTCTAATTACAAAACCTTTTTACAGATGTGTGCTAATTTACGAGACGAATCTAATGAGCCTAATTAAGCTATGTTTTGCTACAGTGATGCTACAGTACTATCGTCTAATCACAGCTTAATTACCCTCATTAGATTCATCAAGCGAATTAGTACAAGATTCTATAGTTAGTTTTTAATTAGATTTTATTTAATACCCTTAAATGACAAGATTCTACGCGGTCTAAAATTAGGCCTCGAGAAACGAACAACACCTTAAATAGTACATGGTCGTAATTGTCGCTGTTGACAACAGTGATAGTCTGTTCTGCAGCACAGGTTTCCGCTTCAGAAAATTGAGCTGTTTCCAGCGACGACTAGCCATGGACTTGAAAAACGAAGCACAGCACCTGACCTGGCAACACTAGGACACCAGTTTTCTGGTTTCTGCAGTTTGTTGCAGGCAAACCTTGCTTGTAAGTCGTCAATTAGTCAACACTCAACAGCTGAATTGCTGAAGCAAGTAGCAGCGCAGCAAGCCGGAAGCATGGGTGCCCCCAGGCCGTGCAGCGCGCTGAGCGTGAGACATACACAGACCTCGAGCTGAACGCAGAACAAAACAGGGGGCTCCAACAACATCATTCATTTACGTTCTAATAATTCCAGGATAGACATCTGAACCTAAAGAAGCATGTACATGTCATACGCTACTAGGCAAATGGTATGAGCTCATTCACGGAGCAGCTACGCTACTGATAAGGCGCCACACATGGCATGCCACTTAAGGGGGAGGCCCTGCGTCAACAGGGGAAGAGGATGGGGGATCCGTCGCGGCGCAGCCGGTGCTCGGACAGGTCCAGCTTGCTCATCTTCTCCTCGCACCACAGCAGCTGCTCCTTGCTGAGCTTCCCCATCCTCAGGACCCGCGACACGACCTTGATGTCGATCAGGGCGAACAGCAGCTGGACCTCCTCCATTGTGGCCGGCCATGACTTGTGCCTCGACCCTTTCTTCTTCTTGAACAGCTCCTTCACCTTCGCCTCCTTCTGCAGGTTTTGCATATTTTCGTTAGGAGGAATCAAGAAAGGCACATATTTGCATAGGTAAAGCCTCTCATTGACAACGTGAAGATGTAAACTCGTGTTTGGGGTGCACACAGATTCAACAACCAAGTGACCAACAACAGATGCCATGAAAGAAAGATATGGAAATAAAAGGGGAAATGCTATAACAATCTTATCATGTAGAGGTTTATTATCATCTAGGAGTAAAAATTACCTTATCAAGAGAGGATTGAACCTGATGAATCGAGCTTCCGGTATGACCATGAACATTTGCACTATTCTTTTTCTTGTCCTTCTTCACGAAAAGGCGGAAAGTTAGGATGGATTCCTCTAATAATTTGATGAGATCAGCTGCGAAAATCGATGGTTCGGTCTGGTCTTCTGTGTTTTCTTTCCTATCTGCAACTGAATTGAGAGAACAGAAATCAAAAGCAAGATTTTATACCAACCACAAGAACGAAATGCACTAAAGTATGCCAAAAAAATGCAGTACAAACAGCAGAGTTATGCCAAAGTTTATTCCCCAGAAAAAGACATCAACACGATACAAGTTTTGAAAACTAGCACTACAAAAATATGAAGTGTATTCCACGCAGAAGTGTACAGAAATGAAGAATGACACAGAGAAATGAAGTAGGACACAGAGAAGGGAGATAACAGGGCTTAGTGAGCTACTGCGCTCAGTACTGGTTGCCTTGTTGTAGAAGACAATGCAACCTGATGCAAGGATTTTGCTATGGGATCCAACATATATGGCATTAAACATGTTGAAGCAGTAACTGAAAAGAATTCACCAGTAATGTAGCCAAGCTTCAACAAACCAGTTTGTCATATGTAGTTAATAGAACTTCAGAATCTGTATCAGTACTGCATCTTACTGAGAGTACAGCACTGACAAAGAAATAATGACAGATGTCCTACAGAAATAATGGTGGAAGTTCATGCGCATGACATACTTATCCACTTTGGTCATAGGTTGACTACATATAAAAGAACTAAATTATAGGAACACAATTCTAAACATAAAATGGCTTAAACTATTCAAGTGTTATGTTACCAGCTTCTAGAAAGAACTTTGAGTTAGTCTACAAATTTAACCACCGCTGATATTTTTCACAGTGCTATGTAGATGAATGTGAAATAGAACCGACCCCAGATTCAACAATGTACATCACTGCCCATTAATACTGCAATGTACAGAAGATTGGATGGATTGTACCATGTCAAATATGTCTGGACCACTCAGTAGCTAATCTATACTTTAGTAAGGGAACATGCCTAAAGCAACACACTTAAGAAGGGGTAATCTGCATTACATTTAACACGGCAAAAGAAGCCCCACGTTTATAGAATATCGAACTCTCCTACTTGTTCTCCGCACTCTGATCCTTAACCAGGGACTGTAAGATTTTGAAACCGAAATTAAGCTATTATCAGACACCCTCTTTCTCATGCATATAATTAGCTAAACAAAGTGAGAGCAAACAGCAACTATCGACATACCAATAGAAAGCATGCAAGAATCGCAATCCATACATCTCACAACAAAACGTATACCACCATTCCTTCTATAGCCTTACAAAAAGAAATAATTCTAAGCAATTATAAGTAGCATTTGAACTGGAAAGCATCAGGAATTCGCTCGACCACAACAGCTAGCCTTGACAATTCAAGTGTACAGAATGCACTAACATTACAAAAATATGTGTTGCTTTAATTTGTGTTAAGGCTTAAATGCAAATAACTATAACCCATAGAAAAACATCGTGAAAAATTCTGAAGTCTACAGAAACAAATTTCAGTAATCACTAATCACATTATAGGCTTTCTTTACGTCAAAATGAAAAATATAACACAAAGAATCTTACCTTGGAAAGTAGGGACCTGAAGCAGCTTAGAAAAGGAGCTCCGTGACCGGGTATATATCTCAACCCGGGAACCATGCTCAAATGGCTCATTCTCAACAAATCTCTGCAACAAAACCTGGAATTGCTGGAATGCTTGAGCAGCACGGCTGTAGGTTGTAGGATTATCCGGTCGTGTTGCGACTATAAGGCTTAGGTGTACATACGTACAATGCAGAGCCTCCCAGCTTAATGCAACCTGAGCAACATACGCAGTCTCGAGTGTTTGATAAGGGTCATCGTCGCTTTGCTGTTGCTGAAGTTGCTCACAATCCTCCTGAAGCTCATCCCTTCTTTTGAACGAGAGGCTGCGCAGGGTAGATGCCAATTTGGATGCTGATCTTGGAGACTTTTTTGAGATGTTCAATGATCCTAGCGCAAGGAAACAAATAGCGTTTGTAGCGGCCGCTATTGCGGCCGCAATTGCGGTAGCGGTGCTCTAGCGCTACCGCAACAGGGTAGCGGCTCCAAGGTAGCGCTCTGTAACTTAGCGGCCGCAATTGCGCTTAGCGGGTCCTAATTGCGGCCGCAATTGCAGTGTATCAGGCCGCAATTGCTGTCTGCAGGCGCAGGGCATAAACAAATCTTAGTGGGCCAAACCAAGGTGCAATTGTATGAAAACCCTACCTGGTACGTACTCAATCGTGACTTTGTTGGGTCGAGCGCCGCCGCCACACGCTCGACGGCTGCGGCCACCGTTCGCCGTCGCTGATTCCCGTGATCCATCCACCTCC
The DNA here is from genome assembly GCA_012490785.1 of Eragrostis nindensis. Classification (NCBI taxonomy): domain Eukaryota; kingdom Viridiplantae; phylum Streptophyta; class Magnoliopsida; order Poales; family Poaceae; genus Eragrostis; species Eragrostis nindensis. Next base: position 581,641 of record JAAXCT010000227.1, on the reverse strand, counting down.
CGGCTACAGCGGCCAGTAGCCACCGTTCGCCGTCGCCGATCCGATCGTCGTGATCCATCCATCCACCGATCGAGCTACTGCAACCAGTTGCAACCATCAAGATCTGCTGCCGCCGCCGCCTGTTCGCAGGATCATAGCCTTGGGACTTGGACACGATGGCTTCAGAAGCTACGCCTACGTCCAGGGAACATGCAAGCCAAAGCCAATCAACATCAAGGAAGGATCCAGCATGGGAGTATGCTTTGCCGCTCACTGGAAAGGAGGCTAAAAATGAAGTTGGCTGCAGATATTGCAAAAATTACTACAAGGGTGGCATAACCAGGTTCAAGATGCACTTGGCTGGAGTTAAAGGACAGAGTGTTTCCTGCCCGCAGGTTCCAGAAGATGTTAGGGATAAGATGAAAGCATTGTTAGACGAAAAAGATCAGAAGAAGAGTGCAAAATTGGATCGTCAGGTGCAATTGAGGCAGCAAGTTAATATACATGAAAATGTTGATGAGGAGGGCCGTCATATTGAAGGGGAATACGTAGAAGAAATTGAGGTTCAAGGAGGTTCATCATCTGCAGCAGCAGGCACACTAGTCCCTAAAAGGCCCCTTAACAAAGGTCCGTTGGATAAGTATCGCATGCGTCCGGAGGAAGCTCGTGCCAAAGGAAAGAAATTGCAAACTACAGTAAGTGCACATTATAAGATAAAGGAAAGGGATAAAGCTTACGAGTATATTGCAAACTGGTTCTATCAGGCAGCAATTCCTCATAATACTGTTCGTCTTGATGCTTTTGATCTAATGCTAGAAGCTATTGGACAATTTGGTCCAGGATTAAAGAAACCATCTCCTTATCAGCTTGGAACTCCTTTATTGAATAAACATGTTGACATGTTGGGGGAATATTTGAATCAACAGAAGGAGGCATGGTCTTCTATTGGATGTTCTATTATGACAGATGCTTGGACTGATCGGCGCGGGAGAAGCTTAATGAACCTGGTCGCTCATTGTGCTAGAGGAGTTGTTTTTCTTGACGCCATTGATTCTTCTTTGGAGGTTCATGATGCTAAGTACATTTACAGCTTGGTGAACTCTTGCATTGATGAAATTGGTCCAGAAAAGGTTGTGCAAGTGGTCACTGACAATGCTTCAAATAATATGGCTGCGGCGAAGATGCTTAAAGTGAAGCATCCTCACATATTCTGGACCTCATGTGCTGCCCACTGTATTGATCTCATGCTTGAGGAGATTGGTAAGATAACAATGGTAAAGAATATAATTAGAGATGCAAAGTCTATCACAAATTTATTTTATGCACATGTTAGATTGTTGGCTATTATGAGACAATACACCAAAGGTGACTTAGTTCGAGCTGGTACTACAAGATTTGCCACTAGTTACCTGAATTTGAAAAGCCTATATGACAAAAGGAATGAATTGAAGCAGTTGTTTGCATCACAAGATTGGATTAAAAGTCCCTGGTCTAACAAGGTTGCAGGGCAAAATGCTCATGATTTGGTCATGAATAACAAGTTTTGGAGTCAAATGCTGGAGGTTATAAATTATTTTGAGCCACTTGCATATGTACTTAGGAGGGTTGATGGTGACATTCCTGCTATGGGATATATTTATGGTGATCTTCTCAATGCAAAGAAGGACATCGCAACGCGTCTAAATGGAAATGAGAAGAAATATGGTCCCATTTGGAAAATCATCGATGCTAGATGGGACAGCAAGCTTAAGACTGCTTTGCATAAAGCAGGGTATTTCTTGAACCCAAGTTTATTTTATGAGAATAGGCAAGAAATGGAGGATGAGACCCTGATGGAAGCGGTTATAGAATGTGCTACTCGCATGTACCGTGATGATGCCACTATGCAGGATAATATTGTTGCTCAGCTAAGCATGTACACTGAGGCAACAGATTCTTTTGGGACATCTATGGCTGTAAGGCAAAGAAATAGTCCAACAATACCCCCAGGTAAAATTCTTCTCTCTTTTTTTCTGGCTTCAAAGTAAAATATATTCAAGTCTATTAATCCTTTCTTTGATGCACATGTAGCAAATTGGTGGTCTTTACATGGCACTAGTGCCAAAGATTTAAGGAAGATGGCTATCAGAATTTTAAGTTTAACTTGTAGTTCTTCTGCATGTGAAAGAAACTGGAGTGCGTTTGAGAGGGTAAGTTACCCACTTTGGCACAAATCTGCATTATACAAGATACAACATTTAGTAGTATGTGTTGTTAATTTTGTTAAAAGAATTCTGAGGTGCTAACTGTTGTGTTCATGTAGGTACATTCTAAGAAACGAACTAGATTGGGTCAGCGGAAACTGAATGCTCTTGTCTTTGTCATGTTTAATAAGAGGCTGCAATGGAAATATTCTCAAAAGGATAGAGACCCACTGGTTCAAAAATTTATAGATGATGAGCCACCAAATGAATGGATTGTAGATGATAATGCAGCACAACAGGAGGAAGATGAGGCTGAGAGTAGCACCATTAATCGAAAGAGAAAGATAGTATATAAAGTTTCATCAAGGAAAGCAAAGAAATCTCGCACTACGATGGTGGAAGAAGAAGAGTTTGTATCTTCTAGCAGTGAAGAGGAAGATGAGGATAATATTACCTATGCAGATACCTCAAGTGACCATGAGAATAATCCTTCGGGTGATAACGGCGAATGATGAGCTGGTGGAGGAGCGTTTATGCAGTTTCCCATTAATACTACAAACTTATATAGTAGTTTTTTTGCACTGATTTGTTTTCTAGTTACTATTTACCATATTAGTAAGTCAAGGATCAAGATATATATTCAATATTGTAATGATAATTTGAATTCCGCTATTGGAACTTTGCGTCCGCGATAGCGTCCGCTATCCGCAATCCGCTACCCAGACACCAATCCGCTATCAACCCGCTATCCGCGATTTGTTACCTTGTCCTAGCGGTTATTCCCAGTCATCAGAATAGGGAAATCATATAAAACGATTTATTTCAATAATTCAATCATTAGCACATAAAAGAACAGCAGCAAGCACTTATATACGCAGAAGAGAAACGGTACTTCTAAAGTGGAGATGGACTCGCCAAGCCAAAAAAATATAAGTGGCGATCAATTACACATGCATAAGAGAAACAATGAACAGGGAGCATCACAAAATTTCGGTCCTTCGAAAAAGTCAAAACAAGTAACGTTTGATGGAATTCAGCAGCAAAAAGAAAAGGAAATCTCTAAATTTTTCTGTACAACAGAAGACGACAAAAGTAGTCGATATTGTGTTTGACCAGGCCATGAATGATGCTAGACTGTTTGCAATGGTACAGTTCATTTTTCAAATTTTAATAAAAATGGGACTCAGATCAATACCCTATGTTTTGAAATAAAACAGACGCAGCAACTATTGTCATACCAAACAAGGGAGGCAGCTGCCACACATATTCATTAAGTCTCTAGAGTACCAAACAAGATGCACTGTATATTTCCTAGTTAGTATGCACGATTTTGGCAACTAAGAAGTTTTTATGACAACTATGAAGCCTCTTTTAGTATCAGATGAGGAAAACACTATCATTTTACAATCGGCTCCATGTGCAGAAACTAATGGAAAGCGCATACGATTTTTTCTTTTTACCTGGGTCCTTCATGAGCTGCAAGATCATCTTATCAAACACCACCATCCTCTGGCAGTACTTCTCATACAGCGAATCGAACCCGCACAACGGGAACCCGTCACCGACATCCGACTCCACCCACTCCCGAGAGCTGCTCCCTTCCTCCTCTCCTTCCTCATCCTCCCCATCCTCCTCAACCTCGGCGCATTCCTCCTCGGGGATGAGCACCATGAAGCTGTTCTTCCGCATCTCCTTGAGCCTCCGCTTCACCTCATTCGTGATGAAATCGTCGTCGTCGTCATCCTCCTCCTCCTGCTCCCCTTCTTCAACCGAACCATTGCCCCCACCCGCACCCTCTACTGCATCGGCATGCTCCTCCAAGACGCCGTCTTTCTTCTGCTCCTCCTCGGGAGCTACATTCCCCGCGTTCGCATCGTCGTCGGATTCCACTACCTCTCCCTTACCCCCGGCGCTCTTCCTGCCCTTCCCAAACTTCTTGATCTTGAAGAAATCCATCGGCACCAAAGATTCTGAACAGCCCAAGCAGTGCCAAAAAGACCCCTCTTTTCTATCCCCAAATTCTTGATCCAAAAGTTGCTAGCTCCCTTTCGCTTTCCCTGCAAAGATCACCCGAACAAATTTAAGATCGAGCGGGCCATGCTCGACGGACAACGAGAATAAAATCCTAACAAATCAAGCGCGGCTGCCTGGCACCATGCCCGACGGACAGAAATACCTCGAGAGACGATCGACGCAGCCGTCACAGCTCGACCAATCCACCGAGAACCAGCGCGAAGCCCCTCTCCCAAGATCCGCCGAATCCGAGCCCCCCGGCGGCCCACCGGGCGGGCCTCTCCGCGGGGAGGCGGCGGGCTCACTTGTACGGCGACGGCTGCGCGGCGGCGGCGGCGAGCAGCAGCGGCGCCATGGACCGCGGGCGGGGCGTGGCGCTTCGCGAGTGGTTTTGCGCCGGCTGTGTCGTCGCCTCGGGCGGCTGGGGGGTTTAGGGAATCGGGCGAGGGAGAGTGAGGAGGTGCGGCGGCTCGCCGAGTCTTGCTGCTGTTGCTTGGCTCGTCGGTGTGGGAGCTCGAATTGTTTTTTTTAACCGCGGGTTTGATGAGGGTTTAAGCTGCGATTAGGGCCCCCTTTGGTTTGTAGGAAAAACATAGGAAAAACATAGGAATCCAACCCTATAGGAAATTTTCCTATCCAAGCCTTTGGTTTGTAAAATTGGAGCGAAGGAACGGCATAGGAAACTTTCCTTTTGGCTCGATTTCATGGGAAAAGTACAGGAAAAAAGAATCCACTCCGACCTCTTTTTCTCATCCTGTGGCGTGGGATTGAGGTGGATTAGGTGCCATTACAGCTAAGAGCAACTCCAGCAGGGCCCCTACATGAACCCCTACATGGGATGTAGGGGCCCTGAGCAAAAAATTGAACTCCAGCAGGGTCCCTAGAAGGGCCCCTACCCTTGTTGGGTCGCTAGATTCGGCTCCAAGGTCGCCACATCTGGCGACCCGCAAGGGGGTCGCTACACGCGGGGACCGCTCAACCACCCCGCGCGCGAACGCCGCCTCCTTCCCGCGTGCGCCCGCCTGCCGCCATGGCCGTGCCCCCAACGACACCACGCCCATTCGCCGACGAGCCTGCCTCCGCGCCCCTCCACTGGCCCGCTCCTCCTCGTGCGTCGCACGCCATGGCCACCCCGTGCGCCGCCGAGGAGCTCCACCAGATGGCCAACCTGCGGCGCCGCCGACGTTGATTCGTCGTGCTCGCCGTCGATTCATCGAGCCCGCCGTCGATTCGCCCCCCAGCGGCCTCAATTTGCCCTGCCGCACCCGCCATGGCCGTCGATTCGAGCCCCTACATCTCCCGCACCGGCCATGGCCGTCGATTCGAGCTCGTCAGATCCGGGCCGCCGCGCCCGCCATCGCCGCCCTGCCTCCCATCGATTCGCCTCCGCCGTACATTGAAGCCGCGCCCGGTCGCCTTCCCCACCTCGCGCACGCCGGCAAGGCCGCGCCGCACCCGACGCCATGGCCAACGCGCGCCGTGCCAGGCCGTGCAGGCCCGCCGCGCCACCAGGCAGAGAGCTCGGGAAGGAGGCGCGCGCATGGGCGTCGCGTCGGGGCGGCGTCTTCTCCATGGCCCTGCGCCGCGCCCACGGAGGCTTCGCCGCGGAGCTCGTCGTCGCGCGCCCAGGCCCCGCCTCTGCCTCGTCGCGCAGCCACGCCGCCGCACCTTCACGCAGCTGCACCGCCGTGCAGGCACGCCTCCGTCGCCGCCATCCAGCTCCGCGCCGAGGTGCGTGCACGGGGCGGCGCGCCATGGTGGCGACGCTGTGGCCCGCGCCTCGACGCCATGGCCCGCTCCCGCGCTGCGTCCGCGAGCAGAGAGGAAGAGGAGAGGAGGGGTGAGGCTGACGAGTGGGTCCCACCCATTGTAGGGGCTGATATGTAGGGGCTGCTGCTGGAGTTGGAAGCAATTTGTAGGGGCTGAAATCTAGGGGCCGGCCCCTACATGGCATGTAGGGGCTTGGATTTAGGGGCTTCCGCTGGAGTTGCTCTAAGGGCTACTCAGCCTAAGGGCTACTCAGCTAAGTACAGGAAAAGTAAAGGAGGATTACAACGGTTATTTAGAATCCTTTCCCTACGAGATTCCTGTACTCAGCCAAAGGGCTACTTCTATTCATATCCTGTATTTTACAATCCTATGTTTTCCATTTGCATTCCTGTGAGATTCCTACATTTTTCCTATTTCTGTGTTTTTGGAATCCTGTGTTCCAAAGGGGCCCTAGGAGTGGTCAAATCCAGGGAGAACGGAGGAAGAGCGGAGTGTGTGTGGGGTGAAGCGCATCGGAGACCGCGCGGAGCGTACGACGCCTGTCGCAATCGCCAGGCTCCTCTCAGCGTGGGACCCGCATTGGTCGGTCAGAAAGCCCAAGGACCAATGGAGCCCAAAAAAGGCCCAACAAATATTTGCTAAAAAATCAGGCGATCGGTCCATTAAGCTACCAAAATGACCCGGCCCGCAACGGCGGTGCCAGGTTCCGGTGGATCCTATATGGAGGGCGGGCTATGGTTAAGCTTTGATAGAACAGTGTTTGAGATTCGTGCAACGGCTCAGATTCGCGCAGGTAGAGAAGGGGATGGCTGAGAAGCTGCCATGTGTCGCTTTCTGATTGGGGCGGGTGAGAGGTGGGAGTAAAAGAAACGAATTTCAAACTTTAAACGCATTTTTCTCTCAAACCGTAAGTCTATTTTCGAATCCGTTTGAACCTACGTGTTTGTTACAATTAATTCTACAAAATGAGATCTAATATGAATATTTTTTGAATTTTTTAAAATTCGAAATTTTTGTCAACATTATTGAATGTACTATGTCAACATTTTTTTTGCACTATGTCAATATTTTGTTTGCACTATGTCAACATTTTTTCAAAAAATGTTGATTTCATTTTATAAATGTTGAAATAGAACTACAAAAATGTTGATTCTTCTATTTTAAAATGTTGACACTCAAACTTAGACTGGGCTGCCTAGATTTAATGGGCTATTGGGCCGATCTATCAAATGTAAACCGTAGAACGCCCTGCATATAGGCAGTCCCCCAGGTTCCAGCAGTTCCGCTCCGTTCAGGTCACGTCGTCGTCTTTCACGTGTTTGACTTTGACGCTCCGAACTCCGAAGCAAGTCATGTGATACAAATGTGACCGTGTGAGGACTGAGTACATGAGCGTGTTTCTATCAGGAGATACCTGAAAAGGGTAAAAGAAAACAAAGGAAAACAGTTCAGTGCTAAGGCGAATACACGAGCTTCTTCTGTATGCACATGGCCTTTGTTACACTGACTCCAGTCACAGAAACTGATCGGTTCGTGACTCAGTAGCTAATCGTCCTTTTTTGCCGCCAGTTTGTTTCGTCCTCGCTCACCTTTTGGACCTTGTTCGTCATTCTCTAACCGACCACTACCGCTCTACGTACCACAATTGTCTTTAGGCAAACAAAGTCAAAGCGAGCAGCTGAAAACGCGACGCTGGTGCCTGGTAGAAAGTTGAGAAAGCTGGTGCCTGGTAGAAAGCTGGTCCTTTGAAACGCAGGAATTTCACAGGAATCACACAGGAATTTCACAGAAAACAGTTCAATTTCACAAGAAAAACGTAAAAAAGGAAAATTTTTCCTCCAATCCAAAGGAGGCCAAAACGCAGGTGAGCAAAGTCCGCGCCTGGCTTTCTCTGAAAGTTCAAAAACAAGCACATCTTGAGCTTTCTCTTGATGAACGAACACGCACTCCATCCCTATCTTGCTCGTACCTCTACTTTTCTAAAATTCTTCTACGTGGAATGCTTTACACACTTGCGGATTTTCTGACCAGAAATGTGGTGGGTGGGATCTTGCGCGTTGCTTGGCTGTATCCATCTACGGGATCTGACAGCGTGCGGAGTTCAGAATGGACACTGAAACTTGTATTCACTGTTTGGAACTCGAGCACTAGTTTCCCTTTGTTCGTTCACATAGAGCCGAGCCGAGCGTTTTTCCTTTCTGTATGAAGACGTTGCAAAATTCAGTCAAAATTCGCGTGAACTAAACGTCTCTCCGTGCAGTTCAGAGACGGTACTTGAGGCCGTACTCCTCGTAGTATTATTATTCGTCCTGAAAAAGGATTTGAAGGTCCCGTCAAATCCTAAATTCCTAAATGACCATCACATCTCGCCAGCCGCCTGCCAACCCCCTTGTACTGACACAACCACCATCGGATCATGTCTTAAAACTTGTGCCGCCCCACCACTGTCCGATTTCCATCAGAGGGTAGATATGCCATTTATGAGGTGGGAATTTGGTCAGTTGGTGATGCCACACAGATGCGTTCGTTGGTGGCCTTCCTGTACCAGTTTTGCAGCTGTTTTTTCTCACCAAAAATGCAAAGCTTCCTGACCTCCGTCACCTCCCTGAAAAGAATAAATAATTCCAAAGGCGCTTCTTTCTTGAAAACGCTTATCTGAATGACTCACTGCATAAAGCCACGAAAGCTCCAAGTTAAACACGCAAAAGTTTGTTGGATTTGCCTTTCGTTTGAACAACTTAAGGTTCCTTTTCCCAAGTGGTGTATAGCTAGCATTCTTCTGCTAAAGCCATCAGCATCAGTGCATCGCTAAAAAGGGTAGTGCGCAAATAAAACACTCGTAGCATTACGTGGCAGCTTTCCAATAATTATGGATAATTGAACGACACGCGCCATCCATTTGGCAAAATTGGCGCATGACTCTGCATATTAATCCGTTACAAGCATACTTGGAGTGAAAGGGACCATTTCAGTTTCAATTACTAAGGGCAAGTACAACGGTGTTGTCTCATAGCCTGTCTCGTAATCTTCAGACGGTTTCATCAGACTACTTGTACAATAGGTGATTGTTTTAGGTGTTTCCTAGTAATTGCATATTTCCTCAATTTATGGGTTAAAAAAAGAATATTTATGAGTTGTATGGCAACTATAACTCGTACAATGGTGTGTAAGCCGTCTCATACTCCTAAATTTTAGCGCATGAGGTGGTTGCTTCGCGAAACAATCACCTCTTTCTCTCACCACCCTCTCTCTCTTCCACCTCATCAAAAATTCTATATAGAGTTGCATGAGACGGGCTATGAGACTGCTTACGTGTAGCATTGTACCTGCCCTAATCCTCCATGTTTTCTTTGTTAATGCTGGACAACATTTGTAAGTCAAATTTGGCATAACATTAATGTCCGGACACCAATAATTTAAATACAGAGATAGTAGTAATTGAGTCCCGAAATTAGGAACGGAATCTCTGAACTCTCAGAAGCAAGTGGGAGGCATCTTTGCACGATCGATTGCAAGTCCCCAAGTCCATATTATCGGTCAATTTGATTATCCAAATCGTCAAGAAAAATTGGGCAACATTTCCAAAATGATCGCCTTTTCTCACTCGCAGTTTCCGTGCAATCGATAACCATCTCGACGCTCTCGAACCGTACGACACCGGCACGCCACCTATCCCCGGCCGCCGGCCACGTTGACGGCGACGCGCAGGCCCACCGCACGGCGACCTAAACCCAGCACGAGCCTCACGTCTCGAACCCAACAGCCAGCGGCCGCGTGTGTCCTCTCCCAACCACGTGCCACGTCACGTGCTCCCGCAGCGTCATTAGAAAGATCTGCGCTGCGTGCGCAGTTGCAGGCCAGCGCCCGAGTCCTAACGATACGGCACGAGCGCGAGCACGATACAACCAAGGAGGGGAGAGGCTTCGGATTGGGCAGGCTTCTCGAGGTCGAGGAGGAGGAGGACGCGGCGGCGGAGGGTCGGAGGAGCGGGGATGGGGACCTCGAGGCTCCCCGCGCTAGCGCTGGCGCTGCTGATCGCCGCGGCGGTTGTGGCCGGGGCGGCCGCTGAGGAGCCGGTGGTGGTGGAGGTCGACTCGGTGGCCGGCGCGGTGGAGGCCGCCGCGCGGGCCGAGGAGGCTGCCGCGTTCAAGGCGGAGGTGGGGCAGCTCCGGGCGAAGATCTCCACCTTAGGTCAGTACCGACGGCTTGATACAGGTTCTGTTTGTGAGTGAGGTTGATTGAGACGTCGAATCTGTGGCTCTGGAGCTAGGTTAATCTGTCCCGTTTCACTGTGTTGATGGCGCTGCTGCTGTTGCGGGGTTTGGGTGCCCAGTCGGTGCGGCGTGGCGAGATTTCGTGACGTTTGAGTAGCTGTAACCGTTGCCTATCAGAGGTTTATTAGCGACTACATGTAGAATTGCTACTGCTTGCCTTTTTGGGTGGTCTGCATGAATAATAATTCTAATTGAGCAATCAGCTCGGCTCTGCACAATTTTATCTGCTGCTGTAGTGCTGATTTCGATACAACCGGGAGAACAAGAAATCGAATACATGTCTCCATTTTTGTTGAAACTTGCCATATAAATTTATATGGTATAGGAAACCCATATATCAGTTGCTTTTGTCTCTGAATGTTGCTCTGCTTAACGGAAGTTGCCTTTCTTGACGCTTCCATTTATTTACTATAGTGGGCCAGTGTGTAATAATAATTCTGTTGTGCTTTTCCATTGGTAGGGAGTCCTGGAGTCACTCTTTTAAGATTTGCCATAAATGTTCGGTCCTGTTTGGATGAAGCGTACTGAAATTCCAACCGAATACAGGTCACCCAACCCAGACCGTCCCTTTGCTAGGTTGAATTTTATGCTCTTGTAAGAAACAAACATTTTCATGTTGAGTAAACTGTAAACCTATCGGTCTGAAGAAAGTGTGTACCGCTCCAAATTAATATTTTGACCCAACTCAGAAGTAGTGTCTTGGGTAATAGTGCTGCTTCTGGCAAGCAAAGCATACTGGATAACCTTCGCATGCTATATTAGCTAATTTGACCAAAACTCTAGCCAATCTATATCTCTATGTCATACAAATTGAATTCGCATGTAAATTCCAGAAAACTGCCTAAGAGAAATGGTTCTGATTATTTTTATACTATACAGAGTCAGAGCGATCCCAAGAAGTGAAGAGCAAGGATGATGCTATAGCAAAGTTGGAGAAGGCACTTAAGGAGAAGTCAAAGGAGGTTGCTTCTCTGCAGGGCGAGATTGCTTCCCTCCAGGTATGCAGCACAAATGCAGCAGATACTTCTAAACATTCTATTGTGTTCTTATAAATAATTATGCACTTTTGATTTTCCGTGTACAGGCAAAGGGGTCTGTAGCTGCTGAGGAGCAGATAGGCAAGGCCAATGCCCGGATCATTGAGCTTGAGAAGCAGGTATGGAATATAAAAGCTCATGGACAGGTAGAACATGCCAATGATGATATTCTGATTTCTGTTTTTGTCTATCCTAGATCGACGAGCTCAAAAAGGATATTGAAAAACAAAGTAGCCTGAGAACAACAGCTGAGTCTAGGGCTAACAGTGCTGAGAAGAAGGTGGAAGAGCTGAATGCAAAGATTAAGGAAGTAAGTGCACAATCCCTTTCTATTGTATAGTTAAAGAAGACTTGTTTTGTATTCTGTGCCTGTGGAGTGTGCTGACACTGACACTTTGATTTTTTTTTTTTTTGGTTTAGTGTCTTGCTCTACTGTTTTCTCTCCCTTTTCATGAACACTTGCTAGAAGAAATTTTCTATTCAACTACAAACCTGCAACTCAATCTTGCGACACCAGCAGACCGAGTTTATGCTTTGTCTAGTTATTCATAGATCCTATTTCAATACCAGCGTCTAATGTCTATCTGAAATTTCGAAGCATATGGAAGGCCTCTGTGATGGAAAACTATTCCACACAATAGGCACTTTTGATGTTGGTCTGCATTGTTCTTATTTCTCAATTTTATCCTTGTTAGATCCAGAAGGGAAGTGATGAGCAAAAGCGCATAATCCAGAAGACAGAGCGTGCTCTTAAAGTTGCTGAGGTTTGTGTTTCTTTTTAAACTATTAAAGCACTTCTTGCCTGGTGTGGTGGTAGTTTGGTCCGAATTTGTTCTGTCATTTTGTAGGACGAACTGATGAGGCTTCAGTTGGAAGCAACAGCTAAAGCAAAACAGCTCACAGAGGTAATTGAGATGTCTTGTCGCTATCATCTCTTCAGTTATACTTGGTGCAAATTTTAAAATAACTAGCAGTGTAATAGCATCCTTTGCAGTCTCAAACTAATAAGACAAGAACTTACTGTTGCAATGTATATTTGTTCTGTTCTGTCGGCTGGGGATGGGCCTCTCAGTGTCTCATTGTATCGTGGTGGAGATATGCCTGTTTATGTTCGCAATTTATTTCACTTTACCTAGCACGTTGGAAACTTATATGATCACCAATCCATTCTGTCTTTTATACTCTTTATTAATCTCTAACAGTAACTACAGAGTAATTTAGGAACACGAGTTTGACCCGAAATAGTATTTACTGTTCATCTATAAAGACGTTGCTTTCTGACAGTTGGACAGTTTCATTGTTGTGCTATCAGTTTTGGATAGAAGTTTCAATAACTGTTTTGTTTGACAATAGCTATGTGCTTCAAATGCACTTTGGTGTTCTTTGTCATATGGCACTTCAGTGATGTGTTTGAAACTTCTGTTGGTTGCTTGAAACTAGGCTAGGTAGAGTGTACCTATTGTAATTCTACTGCCCTGAAAAGCCTATGGTTTGCTTTGATTATGCCTTTTCTTTATTGTGCCCATCTACAACAAATTCATGATTCTTTTCCACTGTTCTTTTCGAAGGTTCATGGAGCATGGTTGCCACCTTGGCTAGCAACACAGTATGCTCACTATGTGGTAAGAGTGGAACCAGTAAATGTGTATCTCTGCCTATTTATTTGCCTATATGCTCTCTCACCATCAGCATTATAATCATTTTGTGCAGGAGGTGATCTCGGGTCACTGGAATCAACACGGAAAGCCTGCCATACAGAATTTTGGGCAGAAGGTGCCTCTTCATAGTACCGCTCTTGATTTCAGTTTCCAAAATGCATCCCGCAAGCAAAATAGTCATGTATACATGTGCATTACAAATGTTTCAGGTGTCAGAGAAATCAGCTCTAGCAAAGAAATGGGCTGAACCACATATTGAGACTGCTAAGACGGTAGCATCTCATTGTCCATAAAGTTCAGTTTCTTTTGATTCATCTTACACTGACCCTGACAACATAATTTTTCTTGATTGAAGAAATGGGTTCCTGTAAAGGAAAAATTGGTTGTCCTCAAGAAAAACACAGAACCATACGTGCAAAAGGTGTCAGCAAGATCTGTGGAGTTTTACGAGTCATCAAAGGATGCTGTTACACCTCATGTTGTCAAAGTTAAAGAGTTTGCGCATCCCTACTTCCAGGTACCTTTATCCCTTTTTTTTAATAAAAAGAATTGCAGGATTGTGTTTTATGATAGCTATATGCAGTTATTGATATGCATCCATTTGACTATGTTGATTCAGGAAGCCAAGAAGTTCTCCAAACCTTACATTGATCAAGTTGCTGAGGTCACGAAGCCACATGTGGAGAAAGTTAGAACTACTCTTAAGCCGTACACGAAACGAGCAGTTCATGCGTATGGGTCATTTCTTGAGTCGGCAACCACATACCATCGGCAGGTTTGTGGCTCTTTTCAATTTATACTCCAAATTTGTTACACAGCTTTATCAATTAGCTCCCCCCTTGAGAGTGCCATATAGTGCTTCCAGCCAAAACTTTGATGTGGTATCCAACTCTTGTGCACCTGCTTCTTGCTTCTTCTAAGCGTGTGACCTGTGGTTGGGCCCATGGGTTGTGCCCTTACTTTAATCGCCTTCCTAAAGAGTGTGATTAAGTTCGTTCTACTTATAGCTGATTGTTATATATGTATGCAAGCGCTTTTGTACCGATGTCAGAAATACCAACAACTCTTTTCCTTTCTAGGCTCAAGCATCCATCTTGGATTATCTTCACCAACATGAGATAACAAAATCACTTGCGACGAAGGAACTGGTTTGGTTCCTGGTAAGCACTCACGAAAATCTACCAAGAAAATGTAGCTTAGTGGTCATATGATTAACATGACGTGTTTCTGCACAGGCTTCTGCTTTGCTGGCTCTGCCTGTCTTTATTATATACAGGCTTCTAGTAGGAACCTTCTGGTAGGTTTCTTTCTATTTTCGCAGACAAGTTCAATTCTAATTATCGGTAGCGCTATGTTCTGGTACTCATGATTTGATTGTTGCATCTGAAACTTCTTGGCCCATACAGCACCAAAAAGCAGAAGAGACCTCGGAGCAGTAACGGGAACCATGCCCATAGGAGACACAAGCGCCGGCATGCTGAGAAGTAGATCAAAGCATCCAAGTGTCGGACAGGTTAGGGTTCATCTGCTGTGTATGGTTTGCACATCACCAAGTAGGATCAGATTGCTGCTCTTCTCGTCGAGGCTTTTGTTTGAGCCATCAAGGAAGGAGGCGGGTCATGGGTAACCCTTGCGCGAAAGCGCTGTACACCAAGACTTCCTTCTTTTTTCTCTTCTCGCCCCAGGTGTATTATTATGGACTACAGCAGCTTTTTATCTGCACTTTGCTGAGGTTCAGGGGTTTAGCCTCGGCCTTTGTTTATTGGTTATTGTTTATTGTAACAGGATAATGTGTTTAGTGTGCGTGCTTGTTTTTGTCGGTGTCATAACACCTTCTCCATGTATAATGTGGCTGCTTTGTAACCCTCTCGTTGCTGGTCTCCTTTTTCATCATTTCATTGCTATATGCTTGGTGACATCATAATCTGAGAGTACTGCTGTTGAGTTTTAGTTGGTGAAGTACAGTTACTAGTAGGAAGTTTATCTGTAGATATCTTTGGCCTGATTGGTCGACTTATGTCCAAAATTAGGGAAATGCGAAGCAGAGTATTGTCCTGCTGTGGCTGTTTCGTCTACTAGCAAACAAATCTGCATCCTACTGTGGCTGACGGCAGTGAAAATTTTGTTTGACAGTGAAATGTAATCAGTTTGATTACGAAAAATTGGTTTATCTACGGTTCAAAAACGTACTTACTCCTTTTGGAGCCAATTTCGATGTTCCAGCACGTGAGCATGCCTTAATCTGTTCTCTTCACGGGTCGGTTTGCGAGCGTTTGCCACCGAGGCCACGCCGAGGTCCGATTCGTCAGTCCTCGGCCTCAAGTCCACACCTTCAGTCACACATCATCTCCGGCGCCGGCATAGCGCCAATTCCGGTCCCGGCCGCCGTCGCCATCGCCGAATTGTTAAGTAGTAACGGATGGTGGATAGCTCAACCGTTCGTTGTCGAGATTTTTCATGAGTTGACGTGAGGCTGCGTCGGCCTGGCCCAAATGGAACGGAGCCCAGGAGCCCACTGATTCTCCGGGCTGTCAGGCTGTGATCCGCAAACGGCGACGCCGAGCTGCTTCCGTGCCCCGCCGCCGCCGCCGCAGTGACCCAAAACCCCAGGTCCCCACAGCCCCAATTTCTCAGCCGCCGCGCGCACCTCGTTGCAGGCCGCTCCATCCGCCGCGTTCCCCTGCTCCCGCGTCCTCTCCGTCGCGCAGCCTTCTCAACCCTTCGTCGCCGTTGCACCCGGCGCGCCGCCGGCCGTTCGAGGAGCTGGATCCCCATCTCTGTCCGATCGCTCGCCGGCGCCGCCCGTGCTCCTCGCCGTCTGCTGCGGCACATAGTGATACGACCACCTGCTGGTACGAAACATTTCACCCGCTCTTGTGGGATAACGATCTTGCTTCTTGGCTCATTCGGCGTTTTGGTTTCTGCGTGCAGATTGGGCACTGAGGAGGAGAATGTAGAGGCCGCACCGATGGCCGCCGTGGAGTAGCATTTCAAAGCTGGCGCCTTTCTTGCTGTTTCTTGCTTGCCTGCGCTGCTCCTCTCAGGTTCGCCATGAACAGCTATCTCCGCAGCGCATTGAGGGCCGCTCGCCTCAGGTGGGTTCCTCGGACTCGTCTCGTTGGGGAGCACAGGGAGCCTCACAAAGCACCACATCCCTGTGCATTCAATGCTTGGCAATTTCAAGAATCAGCAACCACGTCAAGATGGGGGATCATACCAATTGGGCATAGGTGTCACTTGCGGTCTTATTCGGCTGCTCCTAAAAGCCGTGTGGATAAAGCCTTGGAGAAAGAGGAAGAAGAGGAGGATTTGGAGGAGGACAAGAAACTCAGTCAAATGGAGAAAAGACGGGTGTTTCGTGCTGCGCAGCAGGTTTTCATGGAGTACCTCCATGTCACGCGCGGATTGAGCTTTGGTGATGCGGAGCATATAAGCAAGCACACGCCTATCTACGTGAGCAAGCTGCTGGAGATGGTGAAGGGTGCTATGAAGGAGCCTGTGGAGGGGAGCGAGGAGATGGCATTCAGGTCAAAGGTGAAGAGGAAGGAGATGAGGGATCAGAGGGTCAGTAAGGCATTGATGCGTCTGTTCAATTACCACCCAATCAACGAATTTGAGCCGTTCATGGAGAGCATTGGCCTCAAGCCGAGCCAGTATGAGTCCTTGTTGCCTCGGGATCTCATATATCTTGCGGATAATGAGACACTGCTGAAGAACTACCATGTTCTTTGCAATTACGGGGTTACCCGCACTAAGATAGGGAGGATATACTGGGAGGCTGCAGAGGTTTTTAGCTTTGGTGAGAATGTGCTTCTATCTAAGCTGCAGGCTCTTGAAGATCTAGGATTCAGTAAAACCAGCGTGATAAAACTTGTGATCTCTAGCCCTGCCATATTGGTGCGTGACCCAAATGCTGAATTCAAGGTCCTGGAGTGGCTAGATGATGTTGGTATTGAGCGAGATTGGATAGTTCGATTTCTATATGTAACAAAGTCGTATGATTGGAGAAAGATGGTCGAAGTTCCGCAATTCTTCAGTGAAATGGGGTTCGACAAGGAAGCCACTGGTAACTTGATCAGGAAGAATCCAGATTTCTTGCTCGATGGTTCTGGAAAGGCACTGTTTAGAGCTGTTAACATCATGATAAAAGCAGGGTCCGGAAAACAAGATTTGTTTAATATTTTCCTCAACTTTCCAAATGTACGAGCCAGAAATTTCGTGAGGAACATAATAAGGGGTATATTGTTGTTAGCTGACCTTGATATAAGCGAGGAGGATGTCAAGAGGTATGTAGTTTCAAATGCATTGATTCTTGGTTCTGCCCCAGTAAAAAGGGCAAACAGTCTTGTTACATCTCTCAGTGTGGGGAAGAAGCGCTTGTCGAAGATTATAATGGAAGAGCCACATCAATTGATGGAGTACTCAGTTGGGTCAAAGCTCAACCGCCTACCGAGTTGTGACAGAGCTGAGGCATCATTGATTGAGAAGGTGAAATTTCTGAAAAGCTTAGGATTTGTTGAAGGCTCTGACGATATGAAGAAGGCACTCAAAGTGTTCCGCGGTAAGGGTGCTGAACTGCAAGATCGGTATGACTTTTTGGTGAAGACCGGATTTGATCCGAAGGATGTTGTGGACATGATCAAGGCAGCTCCACATATTTTGAATCAGACGATAAATGTCCTCGCGTCGAAGATATCATTCATTGTTGATGAGTCCGGATATCCCCTAAGTGCTGTGGTTAAGTTCCCCTCATGCTTATCGTTTACTATAGAGAGAACCAAAACTAGGTTTATGATGTATGATTGGTTGCGGGGGAAGGGGGTGCTTGGTCCTAATTTTGCTCTGAGCTCTATACACGCTTGTTCAGAGAAAAAATTTATGAAGTCTTTTGTAGAAAGGCATGAAATGGGTCATGAAATTTGGGAAGAGATCAAGAGGGAGGTGGCGTCAACAAAACACACACATTGTACTTCAGATAATTAGCACAGCATTCTTTGTTCATCCATACAGACTTATTCCCATGTTTATATTTCCTGGCGTCCTGGCATGTTTTCTTTTCTTTGCCTTTTGTTTTGTTTTACTGGTATGATTTTGCACATCTCTAGGTTACCCAAACTTGTCTATAATCATATCTTGCCCTTCAACTGTCACTTGCTTTATGTTGATTGTGTTTGTGTTACCTCAAGCATTCGAAGATACCCTTAATTTATCTCTGTTAGCTGTCCCGTATATTCCAGAAAAAACTTTTAAATTTGTTACCGAGGTTTTTAAATTATTGGCAAATCAGATCTTCATAAACTTGAGATGTTTTATGATGAGATTTGGAGCTAATATCTATACGACAAGATCCAGTTCTTGCTTTAATCGAATGTTCTCTTGACTCTTGCCCGTTATGTGGGGCTCCAGCTTGTGACAGCCACGCGGCTTTGCTTTCCCCATCCATGTCCCCTTGCCGTTGTCGGCGCTCCGGGTATGGCACGGCGACCATATGCTTCCTGCGTTACACCCAGGCAGACGCGGTCCGGCGAGGGGCGCCGGTGGTCCCGGCACCCAGGCAGACGCCGCCGTTGCCGATGGATGTCCCTGGATGGGCCGCATCAGGTGCATTGTTCGTTAACCAGGCCCAAACTTGGATCGCGATTATTAGTCGCGATCCAACTTGGGGTCTCGGGTAAGGTAGTTTAGGCCCACTACGCCAGATTTGTGCGATTAAGACGGGCCTAATTCGCTTCAACTCGGCCCACGCTGCGGAACACCGGCTAATCGCGTCCAATTAATTCCGTCGTGTCGTCTTCGACTCACGTCGCGTCGTCGAAGCACACCGCGCGCCCGCGGCGCGGCCTCCGAACCGAATCCACGACAAGATCATAAGCCCTAACCGGAACAAGCTCAATCCCATCTCGATCTATCTCCATGTCATCGTTGCCTCCATCCCAAGCCGCCGCCGCGGCGCCGGGCAAGGTCGGACGGCTTTCCCTGCTGGCCCCGGCGGAGCCGATGATCAGAACGAGCAAGCGCATCAAGCGCGCACCGCGCGTCGAGGACGACGGCCTGCCCCTCAACGACGAGGTCCTCCTCGTCTTCTCCAGCTCCCTGGACACGGTCGACCTCGTCCGCTGCGCCGCCACGTGCAGGCGCTGGCGCCGCCTAGTGGCCAGCGAGGCCGGGTTCATCTGCAGCCACAACAAACAGCCGGAGGCGGCGTGGTCACCGTCCGACCGCCGCCGTCTCAACCGCGCCCTCGCCTTCGGCTTCTTCCTCCAGAGCCACGAGGACGAATCGGGCGCGCCGCCGCGGTTCCTCCCGCTGCCTTCCTTCTCCCCGCGCGCATCCCTCGATGCGGCCTTGCATAATGACGATCTGTTCAAAAACTCCCGCCTCATCGCGTCTCGGAAAGGCCGCCTTGTCCTCGAGCTGCACCGCACATCGCGCGCCGCCGCGCTCAGGCTCGCCGTGGTCAACCCTGCGACCGGCGACGTCACGATCCTCCCCACCCTCGCCGGGAATGACAGGCCCGGGCACTACGTCCTCGCGCTGCTAACCGCCGACGACCTTCACGAAGCCGATGCCGCCACCTTCGACCATCCGCTGTCGCCCACCGGCTTCCTTCTCCTCATCCTCTACAAGCGCCGCCACTTCAAGGCGTGCCGGTACTACTCCTCCGACGCTAACGCGTGGGGACAAGAAAGCAAAATAACCGGCGCCAAGGTGAGCGTGTGGCGGCTGAGCTTGGCGAGCGCCGGCGCCGTCGTGGTCCGCGGCACGGCGTTCTGGCTGTCGGGCGCCAGCAGGTCGGTGCTCGGCCTCCGCGCCGGCTCGTCGGAGGCGACGGTCGAGTCGTTCGGCCGCACGTGGAGCACCGTGTACTGCCGCTGCCACGGCAGCGTGGGGCAGAACCGCCGGCTCGCCGTCGCGCCGGACGGCCGGCTCTGCGCCGTGCAGGTCGAGCGAGACGGCGGCGCCACGGCCGGCAACTTCAGAATCCGTGTCTTCTACCGAAATGACGATAGGATCGTGCGCAAGTGGGCGCGGTACAAGGCGGAAGATATGTACCTGGAACAGCTGCTGCCGTCGTCAGCCGCCTCCGCCGCTGTGGGGAGGGTTTGCGTTCGTGCCGTCTGCGAGAGCAGCGGGCTCGTCTTCTTCGCGACCGGCGCCGACTTGTTCGCCCGGCAGCCGGACCTGGCGCTGTACGCGCTGGACCTGGAGACGAGGAAGGCGTGGCTGGTCCCGGCGCCTCCCGGCCGCTGCCCGGGCCCCAAGTCGTCGTCCTGGAGCTTCCTCGGCTACGAGATGGACCGGGTAGCTTACCTGAGCTCGCTAGGCGAGAGAGATGATCTCATGTAGAAAAGGCCTGCGTAGAATGTGCGTGTCAAGCAGTGGCGAAGCTAGAATTTAAACAATGGGTGTTTGAAGCTACGCTGATCAATTTGGGAAGAGATCAAGAGGGAGGTGGCCTCAACAAAAAAACATACATTGTACTTCAGATAATTAGCACAACATTCTTTGTTCATCCATACAAACTTATTCCCATATTTATATTTCCTGGCGTCCCGGAATGTTTTCTTTTCTTTGCCTTTTGTTTTATCTTACGGATACATCTATAGGTTGCCCAAACTTGTCTATAGTCCTATCTTGCCCTTAACTATCACTTGCGTCATGTTGATTGTGTTAGTGTTACCGCAAGCATTCAAAAGATACCCTTAATTTATCTCTATTAGCTGTCCCGTATATTCCAGAAAAAAACTTATAAATTTCTTACCCAGGTTTAAAATTATTGGCAAATCAGATCTTCATAAACTTAGATATGTACGAAAAGATCCAGTTCTTGCTAATCAAATGTTCTCTTGACTCTCCTCAAAAAAAAAAAAAAAAGTTCTCTTGACTCTTGCCCGTTATGTGGGGCTCCAGCTTGTCCCAGCCACGCCGCTTTGCTTTCCCCATCCATGTCCCCTTGCCGTTGTCGACGCTCCGGGTATGGCACGGCGATCATATGCTTCCTGCGTGCGTTACATTCTTGCTCGGGTCCGGCGAGGGGAGCCGATGGTCCCGCAGGCAGCCAGTCCGCCGCCGCGAGACCTTCGACCCGACCGTTGGATCAATCTTTACGCACGCCCGTGGCCGATGGATGTCACTGGATGGGCCGCATCAGGTGCGTTGTTCGTTAACCAGGCCCAAAGCTGGATCGCGACTTGGGATCTCGGGCAAGGTAGTTTAGGCTTGCTACGCCAGATTTTCAGGTCTAACTCGCTTCAACTCGGCCCACGCCAAGGAACACCGGCGAATCTCGTCCAATTCCGTCGTGTGATCGTGTCGAGTCTTCGATTCACGTCGCGTCGTCCAAGCACACCGCGCGCCCGCGAAACAAATCCACGACAAGATCATATAAACCCTAACCGGAGCCAGCTCAACCCCATCTCGATCTATCTCCATGTCATCGTTGCCGCCATCCCACGACGCCGCCGCCGCCGCCGCCAACGCCGCGGCGCCGGGCACGGACGGACGGCTGTCCCCGTCCCCGGCGGAGCCGGTCATCGGAACGAGCAAGCACCTGAAGCGTGCACCGCGCGTCGAGGACGATGGCCTGCCCCTCGACGACGAGGTCCTCCTCGTCGTCTTCGCCAGCTCCCTGGACGCGGCCGACCTCGTCCGCTGCGCCGCCACGTGCAGGCGCTGGCGCCGCCTCGTGGCCCGCGAGATCGGGTTCATCTACAGACCCCACAAGCCGCCGGCGGCGTGGTCGTCCGTGTCAGGTATCCAAGGGAATACAACAGCTCAAGATGAAGATGTTCTCAGAGATAAGCGGCTCACACAACTTTACATTGTTACGTTTATGAAGGTGTAAACCTCTATACAAAGAGGCTGGGATCCTAGAGATGTGTGAAAGAAGTTGCTAGTATTAGCTTAGTTAATCGTAGAGTAGCTTCTAGATCCCTAATTATCATGTATCGTCTGTGACTATGTTTCTTTGAAATCAGAAGCTACTACCGGTGTTCTTGAGTGATTTCCTTCTCTCTGTTCGAGAGCCACGAGGACGAGTCGACGCGGGCGCGCCGCCGCGGTTCCTCCCGTTACCTTCCTTCTCCCCACGCGCGCCCCTCGACGCGGCCTTGCATAATGATGCTCTGTTCAAGAATTCCCGCCTCATCGCGTCCCGAAAAGGCCGTCTCGTAGGTCCTCGAGCTCCATCGCCAGTCTCGCGCCGCGGCACTCCGGTCGCCGTGGTCAATCCCGCTGTTGGAATAATCATGACCTTGGTGCGTTCCAGGTCAGTTGTGTTTAGTTTTGGTTCAGGTTAGATTGTGTCGTGGCGAACCCGGTGTGTTCGCGCTCGCCCAGGTCGGTGTGTCCGAGTCGCGTCTTTGTTTGATCGGTTCGTCCAGGTGTGTGCAGGCTGTGTTGCACGTCTGCTAGGTTGCTAGGTGATTGAGTCAAGGATTAGTTAGGCATGTGTTGCGGTTCGCACGGGAGATGGCCGCGTCTTGCGCTGAAGCGAGCGGCTCGTGCTTGGCGACGTGCGAGTTAAGGTCGGCAAGGAGTTCGTGCTCCATGGTGCGGTGCCCCGGCCTTATAAGCACCTGTAATCCTTCGTGTATCGCTGCTCAGTCCAGTTAATATAGTACCAAGATACAGGCGTTCGTCGCCGTCAAACCTGTCTGTTTGCTCCAGTTCTTCTTCCTCGCGTGTGTGTGTGAGGTCGAGCGTTCCTGTGTGGTTCTAACACCCGCAACCGGCGACGTCACGATCCTCCCCACCCTCGCCGGGACGGACAAGCCCGGGCACTACGTCCTCGCGCTGCTCACCGCCGACGACCTTCGCGAAGGCGCCGTCGTCGACCACCCGCTGTCACCCACCGGCTTCCTTCTACTCCTCCTCTACAAGCGCCGCCGATTGTTGTTGTGTGCAGCCGGCCTGGCTCGTGAGTGTTGTTTTGTGGAAGGGCTCTTTACTGATGGGGTATTGTGGATGGATTAGCTTACGGATGTTGTTTAATGAATTCTCCCGGACGGTGGGATTGCATCTGATCTTTGGGTCAAATTCTTCCTTTTGTTGGTATAAGTATCTCGAAATCTGCATCTTAAAAAAAAAAACTCGAATCTGTCTGGAAGTCCATCTCGTTTTGTTCTTAAAATCTTATGCGGAGTTGCATGTTGCGCGGTGTCCTTGTTATCCAATCACATATAAATCGGTCCCTACGGTGATTCGGTTATTCGTTTCCTTCGACACGCAAGATAAATCCGCGCAGGTGATATGGTCTCCCTGAATTTTCTGGGAATAGTTTCGTCGGGAAAAAAATTCTGGGGGATAAAAGGACCGACCATCTTGTTGTTTGGCAGGTCGACGGTGATCGAGATCCGAGATGGTCGGCCGCTTCGTGTTACGGAACTTCTCCTCTGAGACTTCTAGATCGATGAGCTTCCTCGCTGCTCGCTCGTCTGCTTCAGCTAGGGCCGCTGCCCCGGTAGTCCCCCGTTCTTCGGTACGTACAAAGCTCTGGTCGCGCAGGAATTTGGAGGACTTCAGCTCCAATTTCTATGAGATATTTGGAATACTGGTCCGGTTTCACTGCGGAATCTTATCTTATTTCCTTATTCTATTGTCTCTTGCTGAAATTTGCACTGTCTCCTAAAAAACGGCTCAAATTTCTGGGTCGTCTGTGAAAGGAAGCAGCTGAAAATTAATATTATCTTTTTGTTGCTCTCTCAGGAAGCTGGCATTAAAACCCTCAGCAATGTCTTCCATGGAGCGCTGATCGTCCTGGCATGGCGGTCCCCTGTGCTTCTGTACGTACAAATACAGGGTAGAATATGCTCCTGCTTTACTGCAGGATCTTATTGTCTTTCTTTATTATATACTCCCTGTCTTGAAAATCGCATAAAATTATTTATTTTTTTAAGGAACTGAAGTTCTCATCATTTTATCTCCCTCAGGAAGCTGGAATCAGAACTTGCAGCAATGTCCTAGTACATGGAGATGCAGTTCATCCTGGTACGGCAATTCTGATTCATGGCAATGTAAGTAGCTACCTTTTTCATCTTAAGGGTATTCTTCATTACTGAAGTTTCTCTCTCTCTCTCTCTCTCTCTCTACATCTGTAACTGCTAAAACTGTTTTAATATATTTCAAAGAATGCATCCATGGAAGTTTTTGAACTTGTGTATGCTGTCATAATCTCATGGTTCAACATGTTCTTTTAACTCAAACTCGAGGCTCGCACCTAAACTGCACAAATATCTTTGATTTATATGAAGAGTGGAAGTGCTCTTTTCTTCATTTTCTTAATCTTGTTTTTTCATCATTTAGGACTTTGGTTGTTAGTTGTCGTACCCCATTTCTGAAGTACTTAGTGTTTACCGTATCAGTCCCTGGATCAGTAGCTGATACGACATTTTCACAGAATGCTTCACAGCAAATACTTTATTTATATTACCGAGAGTCATTACAAGCCCTTTTATTACACAAAGGTCTTTGATACAAAAGAGGCGAGCAGCCTCAACACTCACAGGCATCACGCTCAAAGGCTGACGCAGCAGCCAGAGCTAACACTTAATCTAGCGGAAGACGACAAGGCTCCACTCCTACAGGCACCGCTTGAGCGAAGGCCGACCTTTACTCTTCTTCACCATCAGCTTGGAAGTCATAGTCAGGCTCATCTTCTGAATGATTTAAGCAAGAGTGAGTACTTAAGGTACTCAGCAAGCCTAACACGAGGGGTATGATTATGCAAGGGATTATCAAAGGATAGGCTGAGTTTTATCGACAAGGCGAGAAAGCCAAGTTTGTGCAGGGTTGTTTTGAAAACAAAGCATTTCGCAATTCTAATCAAATATCTGTAGAGATTAGTGGGGTTGGGCGGCCCTGGGGGATATGCAATCCATCCCGCCAGTTCCTCAATTTTATCACTGGCCGACAACCAGCACATGGCTCCAAACCGGCGTTTTCCAAAAACACACCAAGGAAACTCACGCAGAAAATCTAATCATAGTGTGGCCGATGCTTTCGCGTTGTCCAATACCGTGGAACACGGCTTTCCGGAAAGTTTCTTAACCTTGGCCAAGGGTGCACAAATTTCCCCACAAGGTGGTCCAGTCCTCCCTATCGTCATAGTTTGGACTGTCCCACTAAACGTCCCATACCTACTTCGTACCACCACGGCATCCCTCACGGACATCTCAGGGGCTTCACAATCATAATAATATGGCCAATCATAAATGCCGGATCTCGAACACCCACCAACGAACGAGTCTTCTCCTGGGACTCCGTTGCAATCTCCTGCCTCCGGGGGGTACTGGGTGAGTACTAGTAGGGTGTGGTTCCAATTCCGCGCCCATTCACGGCTTGTGGCTGCGCGAGGGGTGCTAGGCAAAGGCGGCACAAGAACCGGTTCTTATACGACCGAACCAGGCATCTCCAATAGCCAATCCACAAGTGGAAGGGCGTCCCAGAGATAGCCTCCCCACTGAGGACTACCTCGCCTGATCCCGCCAAACACATCCCTCACTAGGGTTGCACTTATTATTATACCACCCAATTTCACATTTACACACACCACCAAGACACACGCATTTACACGAAAATCATACGAGCAATATTAATTAATACACATGTGAATGTCCTAAGCAGCGAGCATATCAACAACTCATTAATTAAATTAATGATGTTGATTCCTAGGGCTAACAAGGATATAGGATATAATCAAGTCAAGGCAGGCCATCAAATATTGCATAGGACCGTTCTAGCATTCAAATTCATTTAAATACCATGCAATTTATTTATAAACAGCTCTAATTAGGATATTTGCAAACATAGGATCAATATGATCAATGGAAGTTAGACTTGTCTTCACCAAGTTCTTCTTCCTCTAAATCCTCGTAATCAGGATCTTCAGTGTCTTCGTCTTGATTATCTATCGAGTTAAAAAGAATAAATCTACCGCTTGCAATCAAATTAACAAAAGCATTAAATCCGAATAAAATCCAAATAAAACCAGATGGGAGTTGATTTTGGTGGCACTGGATAGATTAGGATTTTAGATGACTTTTGGCGCAAGTTTCGCCAAAATCGGAGTTAAAACGATGAAGATATTGATTTTTGATGTAAAAGAAAGGAAATTGATTAGGATGTGATTATCATAATTAAGTATAACCATCATCCTAATTTTCCAGTGGTTGACAAGGGTTGCAAAATGGTTAGAATGAAATATTGGATTTTTGGGGATTTTTGGGAATTTTTCTGTTATTGGGAATGTGCCCGAAATCGTTTTCTGTGTACAAATCCGGGTGCGCGTAGCATTTTCCAGTGAAAATGTCTCACTGACCGGTGGGCCAAAGGGCCCAGCGGGGTCCGCGCGCTACTGTTTCGTGAGCCGAGTCCACAGAACGGTGGACCGGACGGTGTAGAGCGGCGGTTCATGGTGCACCGGGTCTGCCACGCAAGCAGGGCGACCCGGTCGTCGCGGGCCCGCGCGCAGACGTGGCGGCCACGTCGGACGGCGGCGCGACGCAGACAAGGCGCGACGGCGCGCGGCGGCGCGCGGCGGCGGCCTCGCCGGAATCGTCGCCGGCGGCGGCTACAGGCGGCGAGAGGGGGCATGAAGCACACCCACGTGATTAGCGCGCGACGGCGAGTGTGATGATGGGTGATGTTGTCGTCGGGGACGACGGACGCGGCGGCGCGACGTCGCCGGAGTTGGCGGTGCGCCGGCGAGAAAAGGGGAAAAAGGTGAGGAAGCGCGCGGGATTGGAGTGTGAGTGGTTGCGAGTGTGCGCGGGTGTGCGGTGAGTCGCGCGGAGAGCTCGGCCGGGCCGGAGGAAGCTCGCGGCGGCCGGTGGCGAGAGAGAAGGGCGGCGGCGGAGCCGGCGCTCGGTGCGCGGATGTCGCGGAAGCGCGAGAGAGGAAGTGAGAGGGCGCAAGAGAGAGAGAGAGGGACACGGCGATCCTGGAGACGCTACACGTTGACGAGGAGAAGGACCGGAGCGGCGGCACGAGCTCACCGGAGCTCGGCGGCGCGCCGGGGTGGGAAGGGATAAAGCCGTGTGTGTGTGTTCGAGAGCGTGCGTGTGTGGGCGCGCAGGTGCGCGGGTACGCGAGGAGCGTGGCGCGCACCTCGGCATGGCCTGGCGCGGCCGGGATGGTCACCGGCGACGAAGTGAGGGCCGGCAGGTGGCGGTGCTCTGGTGCAAGGGGGTGCGCGCACAGAAAGGGACGACGAGATCATGCGCAAGAGAGAGAGAAGGGCTTGAGGGTGCTCACCGTGCTCTCAGTCAAGTGAGAGAGGGAACGGAGGAGTGCCGGCGACGGGAACGGCGGACGGCGGGGCTAGGGTTCCGTCAAGTTTCACCTGCAAGTCACGGCTGCGCCAAGGGAGGGCATCAGCGTGTCAAGCGAGGAAAGGAGATGCTAGGAGTGGAAGAAGTTGACGTCGGGACTCACCGGAGAAGAGGGGAGAGCTCACCGGAGTTCTCGCCGGAATGAGAGAGAAAGGGGAAAAGAGCAGTGGAGAGCTCGGGAGTAAGTGTGGGAGAGAAATGAGAATAGAGGAGGGAAGCGGGGGTCTGCCCCTTGCTTTATAGCTGCCAATGGCGGTTCGAAGCAGTGCGCAAAGGCGGTTTGCCGGCGAGAAATATCTCGCCGGACTGGAGCTCGATTGACGCGCGAAGGCGGTTCGCGAGCCTCGAGAACGGC
The DNA here is from genome assembly GCA_012490785.1 of Eragrostis nindensis. Taxonomy (NCBI): domain Eukaryota; kingdom Viridiplantae; phylum Streptophyta; class Magnoliopsida; order Poales; family Poaceae; genus Eragrostis; species Eragrostis nindensis. The sequence continues at coordinate 554,042 of JAAXCT010000227.1, read as the reverse complement.
GGTGACGCGCGAAGAGAGCTTCTGCAGTGCCGGCGTCGAGACAGAGCGAGAGAGAGGGGCTGCTGTGGCTGAGGTCGGAGGGATGGAGCTCGTCGGGTTTCGGGAAAACGTGCGGCGCGCGTTAAGTAGAGGAGAGGACGACGATGGGACTGGGCAGTGGAGGCGGTTGAGCTGCGCACGTGCTGAATATGATCTTCTCTGTTGCTTGGACACGACAACGGCGGTGAGGGAGCACGCCGGGATGGGCGCCGGCGCGATTTGCGCCGGCGCGGCTGGAGGTAGGCGACGGGTGCCGGGCCCACACGTCAGCGAGAGAGGGAGAGAGGCAGGCTGGGCTGGAGTGTTGGGCCGAGCGGACTGGGCCGGAACAGGCTGGCGCGGGAGAGAAGAGAAAAGGGAAAGGGAGCTGGGCCGGCGGAAGAGAAAAGGAAAGGGGCGGCCCGATAGAAGAGAAAGATTTGATCTTTTTGCTGAGTTTGATTTTGAATGAACTTTGAATTCATTCAAGAGGAAGGATTGAAACCAACACTCAAACTAATCAAGAAAAACACGAAAATGCAAATGGTGACTTTTATGCATGGTTTAAAATTCAAAAACTTTTGGTTTTGCTCCTAACCAAAGCTTGCAAATTGATTTTATTTGGAAAATTTTAAAAGTTCAAATTTTTAGTGATTTTTGACAACGGGCAAAAACGCGGGTCGCTACATTAGGCCCCGTTTGGATGCCCCTCTATTTCCCCCTCTAAACTTCTACCCTCTAAAGTAAAAAAGAATCTTACTATTTAGGGGTACTAAATAAAATTTAATTGCAAAACCTTTCTGCAGACGGGCGTTATTTTTCGAGACGAATCTAACGAGCCTAATTAATCAATGTTTTGACACAGTGATGCTACAGTAACCATCGTCTAATCGCGGCTTAATTACCCTCATTACGTTCGTCTCGCGAAATAGAGGGGGGGTCCTGGACTTAGTTTTGTGATTTGACTTTGTTTAGTACACATAAATCGTGCCGGAAGTATTGATGTGACAAGCTACAGGACTTTATAGCCCTATAAACTTTCATCCGAACGCTACCTTAGTGTGGCAAGATTGTTGTTTCCTCTATTGGGTATGGTAGAATGGTACATCAGCGAGTGTGCATTCTGACCCTGGCTAACACAGGCTGCAAGGTGCTTCAACACAGTCCCATGCTCCCTCGCTGCTGCAAAAACAGGCTGGTCTACAGCTGGACTGCGGTCAGATGTCATTAATCGCAGGAAGCCAGCGTTTATGAACTCTGTTGGAGGGGTGAGGCAAACTGAGGGGTGAGGCAAACTTCTTCGTCCAGTTCATCCAACGGGCATGGACATTCCTGGGAAGCTATAGTGGAGGCTTGGCGAGCCAGACGTGCTTGGTTAGCTGAAAAGATTGAAGAGTAAGCACTAGTCTGTTATCTTCCCTTCCTAAATGTTGGATGAATTAGATTATGTTTAACTATACCATGCTCTGTTCTTTATGGCTCATAGCTTTCATTGCTTATGTTATCTTTATTAAATTCACTTGACCAAACCTTCAAAGTTGGCCTCTTTATGTTATTTTGTGGTAGAAAAATTAAGTTTGGTGAAAAGGAATATGCACAGATAGACACTGGAGTATTGACATTGGTCCTGATGTTTTTCATTTCACAAAAGTAATGGATACTGGCTCATTCAGGATTTGGTATGGTACAATAGGCACAAAACTACACATCTTGTGCAGAAGGAAATTCAATGGCGCCTGTGATAAAATTTTAGAATACTGCAATGGGAGGCGGTGCAATCCTTCGCTCCAACAAACGGTGCGCAGGGCGAGCGCGGTGCGGCGGGAGGCGAGTGCACGGCGGGGAGGCGCGGCAGGGAGGCGAGCGGACGGCGACGAGGCGCTGAGGGAGCCGCCGTGGGGAGGGTTTGCGTTCGTGCCGTCTGCGAGAGCAGCGGGCTCGTCTTCTTCGCGACCGGCGCCGACTTGTACGCCCGGCAGCCGGACCAGGCGCTGTACGCGCTGGACCTGGAGACAAGGAAGGCGTGGCTGGTCCCGGCGCCTCCAGGCCGGTGCCCTGGTCCCAAGTCGTCGTCGTCTTGGAGCTTCCTCGATCGGCTACGAGATGGACCGGGTGGCGTACCTCACCTCGCTTGGCGAGAGAGATGATCTCACGTAGAGAGGGCGGGCCTGCGTAGAATCTGCACGTCAAGGATTGAACCCTGCCTGAAGAGTGTTTTTGTATTATTATTATTATTATTATTATTATTATTGGCTCTGTTTTCCGTTCTCTTCTCTGTGTGCTGAAGCTGTTCCGGGAGACCATGCATTACGAAACAGGAAACATAAACCCTTGATGTCACAATTATGATGTTGCTAGTAAGTTGCATGATCACTTGAAAATGCTAATCAGTTTGAACCAGCCGGACAGGCAAACAGCGTACGTTTGGAAGCAGAGGTCAGCAAACATTACCATTACTGATCTGAACCCCTCAAAACTGAAACTCACCACATACGAACAGGTACAAATCCATGTGCTTGCAGCTGAGCTAGAGCAGAAAACGTGGCATCGTAATATAATGCAGTTTTATCATCCTCAACAAGCTGATGTTCGGTAACTTCCTCTAGCCTACCCAAGTGGGCAAAAATCTGCTATTGTGAAGAAGTTCTGTTTGACACTCGATTTTCATTTTTCCTTTTTTTTAGTTCAAAATCTGGAGAGAGAGAAAACATACAAGCAAGAAGTTTGTCAACCTATACTTTATCCGTAAATTTGTTTTACTTCCAACGATTCAGTACCCTAACCAACTTGCATTGAAGAGGATGTTGTAGCACTGGCTGTTCCATTGGCCAATTGCAGTCTCAGAAATCTCAGAAAGCTGAATGAATGTCAAGAGAGGAGCCATCAGACAGTGCAGAATATTCATCGAAATGTTCCAGAAAACGGATAAACGAGACCTCGCCATTAACACGATTAGAATTCAACAACTCGTGCTACGGGTTGTTGAAAATTTCACAAGATAAAAAAAAGAAAAGAAAATATCAATATTTCTGCAATCATTACTATCATGGATAAAACTTTCAAGCAAAGTCTCATTCTAACTCACGTACCTGTTGCTAGGTTACAGAAGAATAACGAACATGATGAGGAGAAAAAAGAGAGCACAAAAGTTCATAGCTTGACAGATCTTCAGATAAAACAAAAGGCACAACTAGGGAAACACAAGTCTACCGAGTTCTGATAAATCAAGAAAACAATACACAAAATATCTTATAGTCAGTTGTTAATTATCATCTAAAGCTCAGCATGGCACCGGCTGCAAGGCTCCACAGCATTTAACTCAACTGTTGGGGGAACATTCGGCTTGATGTACGTTTGGACAGCCAAGAGTGCTCTACCGGCTTCAACGAGTGCGTCCTTGCGCATCAACAACAAGCATTTGCCAGATTTGCTAACAGAGCATCTTGCAAAACCTTGAGTAGTGTCCAATGTAAGGCGCTCGAGCGACCTTGTGGACTGAAGAATATGACATGTTAACTCAATCAAGGTCTTGGCAGAAGAGAAATTGATGATCTCCACAAGCTTGAGCTTGTCATAAAGGTGCTCTGGCACCGTCCTCAGATCCAAGGGATCTGAAAAAATTGAGATACGCTCTTCATGTGTCGGGATTACCTAAAGATGAAAAAGCGAAACTTGAGTTAACAGTTCCACTTAATTACTATATCGTTTCAGGATAGGCAGTGACTCACAGTCAATCTGAAGGTCTCCAAGGAAGGAGAAGCATCAAAAAATGAAACCAGAGACAGAAAATCATAGTCACGTCCACCAAGACTAATATTCAAGAACTTGAGATGGATAAATTTGCTATTCACCATTGGTGTATTGACTGCCTGCCAAAATATGCAAGAATATTTAAAAATATGAGTTCTTGTATCATCATAAAATGTATATCGCAAGTCTACAGTCACTTAAAGTTTAAGAGAGTGCATACCTCAGAGCGAGAACATATGCTAAGAGCTTCCAGATTTGGCATCCTGGATGGAAGCTCAGTACGAGCATAAAACGCAGCATCATCGTAAGTTATAAATAATTTCTTAACTGGTGGCGTTCCTCCAAGTGAGAGTCGTACATGGGGGTTACCTGCAAAGCGGAAATTGGATAGGTTCGGAGCTTTGCTCTCTATCACTTGCAACAGGCTGCAAGCGGACACCTCGAGGGAGCTCAGCCGCTGTAGGCAAGGTATCTTCAGGCATACTATATTATCACAATAGCCAAGTTACAACTGCTCCAAAGAAAAGGAATTGGAAAGCAGACACTCTAGTTCATCCTTCAAGATAGGCCTGCTAATGGGGCGGGTTGAAACGGGTTCTACGGGTTGGGTTTTTATATGGGTTTGTTTTGGACGGGTTTAAATGGGTTTTATTAGCTAGTGGTTCGGGGTGGGTTGGGTTTATCACAAATGCGGGTTGGAATGGGTTAGGGTGGGTTGAAATGGGTTCTACCTTTATATGAGACTCATGTCAAAAGTTGGACCCTAAAATTTAAAACTTCGCGTTCACACCTTAATTTTTCGTCGAAATCGACTGAAATTTGTTTAAACTAATTCACTATGACTGTCATCTACTTCATGCAAATCGGTGTAGCAATATCTTTACGTGGGACCCACGTCATGAGCCGTACCTTAAAACTAAAACTTCGCGTTCACACCTAAAAATTTCATCAAAATCGACTGAAATTTTTAGAGATGGCTCAGTACGACGGTTAGCAGCTCTGAACAAATCAGTACGGTTATATCTATATGTGAGACCCACGTCCAGAGTCGGACCCTAAAACTAAAACTTCGCGTTCACACCTCAATTTTTTACCCAAATCGACTGAAATTTTTAGAGATAACTCAGTATCATGGCCATCTGCTTTGTGCAAATTTATAACCTAGAACAAATTATAGGTCTCACATATAAGTGTATAAAACTGGACTCAGAGTCAGAGGCAACATCTAACATATGTGCAACCACTCATAAAGCCATGGCATGAACCCATGGCAAACCCGTGGGTTAAACCCATTTAAACCCATTTTGTAGGTTGAGTGGGTGTATTTGTATGATGGGGCGGGGTGGGTTGGGTTGAGGAATTAGAGGTTTGGGTTGGGTTGGGTTAAGAAAATAAGTCAAATAACTTTGGGTTGGGTTGGGTATGGGGTGGGTTTCAACCCATTAGCAGGCCTACTTCAAGATATCCACCTTATGAAGACGTAATCTTGTCAAGCTTTTTAAGCAAACAAGTTTTGTGGGATGGAAGCGGCAAGAGACAAGGACAAGATACCGAAGCAAGTCTCCGGTTCCACCAGATAAAAGTGAGCATGGGAAATTGTACATTGCATTAATTGAAGACAGAGTAAGGTTCAGTTCTTCAATCCCTGGCTTAACAGCACTCTGAAGCCAACTGTCGAGATGATAAAGATGACAACAGTCCTTCGCACTGTAAACTAGACCAACCTGAAACCTGAGAGTCTTGACACCAATGCCGGAGTGTTTTTTCAGAATGCAGTCAACTTTGCTGCTGAAATCTCTCATCTTTTCATCCTTTCTGCATGTGTTTACATTGATGCCCAATGTTTCGTCGCTGAAGACAAGGTTGGGATAGTATCTCCAGGAATGCGCAAAGCCACGAGACACGCATGCAACTTTGGCAGCATCACGCATTGGCACAAGGGAATGTATCTGACACCAGATGTCCTACACGGACAAACACGGGAGAACTTTCAAAGTTGGAATGGAAAGACGATTCATGCCAATATCATAATTAATCTAGAGAATGTTTAGAAAACAACATTGTGGTAACTAGTCTGCTTGCGTATGCCGGTAAACATTACAATCACAAATCTACAAGCCGTACAAGTGGACGGTGCAAGAGTATACGCCAGATCTTAATCTTCAGACAATTCAAGTAGCTTGAACCATATTGGTACCAGGCATAAACAATTAGACTAGGGACAGTGGCAAGAGCAGCAGCATGATATTTAGATATTTTGATTGAGGTACCTTTCATATACAATAGTGTAAGCAGGTATCTGATCTTTGTAACAGTTAGGTCTGAACCCACCAGTTTGGATTATGCTAGGTGTTACAGTATGATGATAAAAGACCACTAGACCCCAACAATCAAAACAAAAGCACAGGCTCTTGAAAACCAACTAAACAAGAGACCAGGTGATCTAAGATAGGGCAGAGTTTCTGCAGGAGAGGTAAACCTGAAACAGTTGGAACATATAGATGCCTAGATCCACCACTAGTTCAAACAAACATAATGATATTCTACAAGAACTACAAGTTTAGTCAGTACCTCTGGAAGGTTTGGCCCTGGATGTTTGTTTATTTGACCACCCAGAGAAGTTTCAGCTTGTTGACAGGATGAACGCCCTGATTGAGCAATGGATCCTTCTGCCCAACGGCGGTGCTTCATGGACGCAAGCTTCAGCTCCAGCTGCCCCATCTCTGCAGCTACGATGCGGGTCACCTCGGGAAAACTTGGGACAATTCTGTTTCTCCGCTCTCTGTTCCTCTCCCGTCCCTGCCTTATGAGGACTTTATTTGGAAGATGCCCAACGAGGCGTGTAGGATTGGGATACGATTACCCGCCCTCTCTGAATCTGAATTTTTGAAACTATATAAAAGGCGCCGCCAACCGGTGGATGTTCTGGCCCGCACCTGACGTTCGTTCCATGCACGAGCATTCTGGCGCGCCATTGCCGCGGTGCGCTCTCAAGCCTAGCTCACCCATCGCCCCACTTCCATCCTTAAACTTGCATCAGCAGGCAGGTCACGCAGGCGGCGACGATCGACGTACGATCAGATCGCCGGCCGGCCGGCGGTCCGTCCGTGCGTTATTTTTCCGTTGGGCTTCGCGGACGCTGCCTTCTCCTGCGGCGAGCGAGCGAGCGAGCGAGCTGTTCTTGAAGGAAGCGAGCTCTGGCTGCGCGCTTCCCCGTTTCGCCGCCCTTGAGCCTTGGGCCTTCCGCCATGGCTGGCGCCGCCCAGCTCCCGCGTTTTGCCCCGCAGCTTCCTGGGCAAGAGCCTACATGTCGCAGTGGACTGATCCTGTGGTCAGGAGTTGTTTCTGTCTCTGTATCGTTCTAATTTTATTGGATGTCTCCGAAGAGACGAGTTGTTTCTGTCTGTTTGCGTTCAGTTTCTCTGTTTCTGCATTTTGGGCTTGCAAGTGGGCCTCGTACATCTCTTTTACTGGGCAGCAGCCATCACCTGAAACGAATCCTCAAACCGGCCCGCCAACAGAGAATAATCGCGATCCAATTTCGATTTGGTTTGGTCGCGGGCAACGGACTTGAACTTCCTTTCAGGCGCCTCGTTTCAGGCGCTCCTGGCCGGATTTCCCTTCACACCCATGCGTTGCGGCTGCCGCCGTGCCTTGCCCGCGAGCAATGGATCCGACCCCGGCGACGAGAGGCTCCGTGCTCAGGTACTCTGAATTATGACGATGTCGCACATTGGTGGTGACCAGCGCCCGCCCGTCGTCGGTCAGTCGGTGGCTGGCGCCGCTCCTCACGAATACTCGAACCGCCGGCCCACAGAGAATAATCGCGATCCAATTTTGATTTGGTTTGGTCGCGAGCAACGGACAACTTGCGGCCACCTCGTTTCAGGCGCTCCCGGATTTGATACTGACTGCTCAATGCTCATAGTATACTGCTCTATTTGGTCCCGAATTATTCACTGCTGGGGTCAGGCGATCCCAAGCCCCGCGTAGAGTGAACGGATAAGACTAGTGACTGGCCGGTGACTCTGTAGTCTGTCCTCTGCCACGGCTGGTCCTGACAGAAAAATGGCGGGGTCACGTAAGCTCCCAGCCACAGCTAGCACTCGGTCTCGGGAGCGAGCCGCCACGTAATTTCGCCCAGGACCATCGCCGACAGCGACACGGTGGAATTCAGCATTACAGTACGGAGTAGCTGCCAATCTCGCAGCCCCCCGACCGGTACCAGTCCTGTTCGGCAAGGGCAACCATCCGATCTCATCTCCCACAACAACCGACGCGGGCAGAGGACAGGGAGAGCCATTCGAACCTCTCTGTATCGTAATCTGCCACGAAACTGCACTCCTTCGAATGGTACAAATAATCAGGATCTCCTGTCGGGTGCTCGGCCATGGCCGGATGGGCTATCTTTAGGGTAGCCGGCTGGCGGCCTGCTGTACTTTTAACGCGTATACTTCCAAGTTTCTTCTTCTTCTTCCCCTTGCCGTAACCTGCACATCTGAAGAACTGAAACCAACCCAGCAGTAACAACGTCAGCAGACAACTCATCCAAACACGTACTGCAAACCGTGAGCCCGTGACACTACAGCGACCGGGTTTTAATAACTTGAAAGCTTCATCAACCGTTTCAAGTTTACGCTTTACAGCACGCACGCCGCCGGGGCCCGGCGTCGAGCTGCCGTGCCGTGGATTCCGTCCATCCACGCTTCCCAAACGTGACGCACGCACACAACGAATGGAACCGAAAACCCAGTCGCGATCGGTGCCGTCTCGCTCAGTCCGACAAACCCGCAGAAATCATTGCTTTGAGCACGGACAGCTGGCGAGGCAGGCGTACAGGGGATACCCACCACCCGATTCATGCCAAATTAATTTGTCTTGATTAGCACGGCGTCAGCCCGTCATTGTCCTCGCCTAAATTAGCATATGCATGTTATGCGTGAAAGGGCAGCAACAGCCCAGCTAATGAAATAAATATTTGTATGTAATGAAAGGAATAGTCTCGCAGCTTTGACATATGCAATGGCGTGGAACAATTCAGAGCTGAAAATGACCGCATGGTATGTTAATCCATGACACCCTTTTAGTTTAACACTAACTTCTCTTCAGGATATGTACAATAGCGTAAGCAAGCTATTACACTGGATGCCAAAAACTGATATGCCAAAGACTCCCAAAAGGATAAGGAAGAAATTTTCTATTCTGAATGAGATTGCAGTGACTCACATGGACGAATCATCAGACTTGCCGAACAGATCATGCAAGCTGCAAGCACGCAGCCAAATCATGACCGGGCTAAGCAGCTCAATAGGGAAGTCATGCACTGGGCTATAACCTTATTCCATTTATTCTACCTCAGGAAATTACGCTAACAAAACTGTTCCATCAAAAAAGTTGCTTCCTAATGCCGGAGAGAGTTCATTCCCTCATCTCGCGCAACTAAATTGACAGGCGATCCTTAGGTACAGTAGCTGTACTTACATGCTGGACTCAATGGAATCGAATGAATCTATATACACAGTAGGGGCCTAGGCGCCTGGATTTACGCTAAAAGGGCCTTAATAACTGAGCTAATGAATGGAGAAAGAATGGGCGGGCTTCTGTACACCGTTGCGCCATGATTACATCTCACGGAGCAGGTTGCTGATCTTGCGAAGCTCCGTCAGAGCAGCCATGGCAGTCACCTGCCCTTTGCCTCCTAGAATGTTGTTTGAGAAGTTCTCCATGGGGCTAGGCTGACCACGGTCTTGCTGAAATGCTGATTCGATCACCTGTACATTACATCCGAATACTGTTATTTTCATGCTTTCAACAGCTTTCTGGATAAGAAAAGTCTAAAGACATGACAGAGAACTACAAGCATGAGACAATTACTCTGCAATGGCATGCTAACGACCTATCTTTAACATGAAAGTGCCACCAGGCCCACCACTAGCACATTATCAGCTTATACACACAGGCACTACTAGTAAGCTGTAAGCATTGACTGGCAAACAGGTTTATCAAACAATATGATTTAGCAACAGCTGATGATGAATACAATACCTGGATATTTTCAAGCATGTTTTGACCAATGTTCTTGAGTGTGCCCACGACCTTCTTATCACCAGGAGCCAAATTTATGCTACTATGTGAGTTATCTGAACTCACATCCGAAGGTGAAGGGATGGGAGCAACATCATGTTTGTCACCTGATGTCTCACCCGTACCCTTATCTGTGTTGCCTTCACCTGAAGGTCTGCCAAGCTTCAAAAGCCATTGCAGTTTACTAATGAATGGCTTTCTTTCATTTGAAACAGCAGTTTTTTCAGAGGGCTCAACTGGTTCTGAATTTTTATCAGAGGGTGCTGCTTCTGAGATGGTTTTGTCTTCACAGTTACAGCTGGATGTCTCATCTTGTGGGAATTCATCTCTGTCATTGTCACCAGCACACGAATTTGAAGTGATGCTGCTCCTGTCAGAGTGGCTGTCATGGTTATTCTCATGTTCATCACCAGCTCTAGCCGCATAGAACACCGGAGAGTTCTCACCACTGGAACAAGCTTCCACTACACATGTTTCTGCCGTTTGTGTCTCACTCACATCAGCAGGTTCATCTGGCACTGTTAAATCTTCAGCAGCTGCGTTCAGCTGTGAGGGCCCTTCAGAACTCAAAAGAGGTTCCTTATGAGTTGAGATGATCGGGAAGTCATCTTGCTGAATTTTCCCAGCAACTTCTTTAGAGCGTATCACTTCATCTGATAAAGTATTCAGAAGGCAACGCCTCACTGGATTTTTGGTGTCACTCTTCACTCTGAATACCTTCACTGGAGAAGGATCTGACTCTGTCCTAGATAAACCAAGCCTTTGGCTCAAAGATTTCTTTAGTGATCTACTGAAAGAATTACCTTTTTCGATCTCCTTAGGACCTGTTCCGTCCTTGTGCAGGTTTCTCCATTGCTCTTCCCAGTAGCTCTCGGATAATGGATGCAGTGGAGTTCTTGGAGGAGTTGAAGTAGCAAGATTGCTGTGAACTCTATCGTACTCACAGTTAACCTTCTTTAAGAGAAAGGATGGGGATGACGTGTTCGCATCAAGGGCAATAGACTGTAGAGATTTGGCTTTCTCAATTAGTTTCTGCACATCAACATTGTTTGGGAAGTTCAATAATCTCTGGAGACAAGACGTATTAATTTCAGTAGCCAACAGAGATGATCTAAGGTGAAGAAGCATAGAGACTGCCATGGCTGCAATGAATGCCCCTCTATATGAGCACAAGATCCTAAAACTGTATTCTTCATCATTTCTAAGAAGCATATCATTCGAATAAGCAAATACTTCATCCCATACTACCAAAAGATCATTGAGGCAGAACTCTCGTCCAAACAAGACCCTCAGCCAACGAAGTGCAAAATACTGTGGTTCCACATCCAGCTCAATGAAATGGTTATGAAGAGATGGCTCAACAATAGAAAGCAAATGAAATAAAGATGATGAAGCTTCAATGACAGGTGGTAGACTTGAGCTAGATCCAACCTTGGATGCCGAGAAAAACTCTGCCATCCGAACCACTCCGTTACCTCCATCCATCAAACCATCAAACATTGAATATGCATCATGTTCCATGAATCTTTCAGACAATACAATGCCTAGTTCACCCTCAGCTCCATATGCATCACTAAGTAAAATTATGTCTTTTGTATCCAAGTCAAGGTCATCAAGAGTGTTAACTTTGGAGGCTCTTACAGAACCATTATCTGTGTCAACTCCTGCACTCCACTTCGAATCCTTTCTAGGTTTATAACTGAAAACCATATCGGTATCCGGGAAAGGCATTCCATCAAAAAATCATCATTAAAACAATCTTCATGGAGTTTCCGTACTTCAGACAGTTTATCGATGTCAACTTGAAGAACATACACTAATGGAGCTAATAGTTCATGCATACCTATGAAATAATAGTCCATCAGTCCTTCCATATTTGACAATCAAACTACTCGCCAAAAAAGGCAACAAAACACAGAACGAAAAATGGGAAAAGTTGCCAATGATCATGTGAAAATATTTAATGTGAGTTAAGATCATATAGTAAAACACTCAGTTATTTGCTTTCCTTTCCATATAAGCTACACTACATGTGTCCTAATAATTTTTACACACGTGTTGTTTGGCTCTAGATAATTTTTAATTTCAAACCCATGGAGGAAAATACAAAAGTATCCAGTGCTAAGGCTAGGTAAGTAGAAGCATTGTCAATTACACATATAAGAGTTGCTTACCTTGGCGATATCCATACTCTGGGTGCTGAAGGCACCACATTAACAGTATTCTCCTCAGCATGGCCTGGCAACTAGGTGTTTGAAAGTAACTGCCATCTTCTGGATATAATCGAGATAAGTCTTGGTCAACAGTCTTCTCCAACTCAGCCCCTCTGAAAAAACGGCCCCAGCTGCTATCTGCCAAAGGAAGTTAAATAAACTATATAATTAGGGAGATCTTATGAGAGTTATAGCATCAGACATTGGAACAAAAAGTCCAAAACTATTGCATTCCACCATCCAAAAGCTACCGTGATAAGAAAAATACAGTTGTCTGACCTTGCTATTTAGAACATTCAATTACTTAAGAATTGATTGTCTATTAGCACCTTTATGAAAACAAAAAATCGCCATATTTATTCTTGTTGGTATGGATTTAAGGGCCCTTTCTACTGGTATAATTATGCTACTTCTTCTTCGAACAACATATAATCATGGTAATAAGAAGGATAAACTCAACATTGAAGAGTATAAATATGCTACATAAACACACCTACACTTTTGCAAAGATTTATTCTACATGCACACAAAAATACAAGAGGTGCTTATCTGAAGACTGATTCAGTAAACTTCAATGAAGAAAAATTCATAGTGATAAGTGCCAAATAAATTATAGCACTTTCCTCTTTTATCTTATTTATGATATAACACAAGTATTTCAAGAGTGATGCCACTAAAGAAATTGGGAAATAAGTATATCACAATTTCACATTTACCAATTGTAAATTTTGTACTACGACAAAATACCTGGGTTTTGAGAGAGCGGATTGTCAACAATGAGGCTGGATGATCTGTCCTCCTCCTTTGGAAGATGAGGGTCTACCAGCAGACGTCGTCTCAAACTAACATACCTACAAGAAACCAATTGAATAAGATCTTGTTCAGTACAGATAGTTGCTCGAATGAAACATAGATGACAGATTCAACATCAAGAAGAAATCGTTGCCCCAATCCTATTCATATGCAGATGACTGGTTCAGCTGCAAATTCTCATGAAAGTTCCATCCCATGAAATGTATAACACAACGTCGCGTGGAAATAGAGCACAAACAAAGTAGAACCAATCTACCACAAGTTATTTCATGAAACCTGTAATCGAATTTCCCGCATTAATTCTTAATGATTGCGTTGTTTTCCTTAAAAGGGACATTTTTTTCCTAATCATACTTATCCAAGAATGGAAAAAAAAACACTCAACCACACGAAAATCTAACATAAAAAGCAAAAGAATGGTAGAGCGGGATCGACCATGAAACAGAAAACAGAACAGATTCCTGCCGACAGAAGAAAAACACAGGCACACAGCACATAGGCCATAGGTGCTAAGTACCAAGAAAAAACAGCACATCTGCCTCACCTTCTCCGCGAGTCGGCGGCGGCGCGGCGGAGCTCCTCGACGGACGCCTCCGGCGACGCCGGCAGGATGCCAAGATCGACCCGCCACCGGACGCTGCGCAAATTCTGGAACCGCCGCCGCTCCTCCGCCATGCCCCCACCTTCAGTCGCAGGCGATTTGGACTCCCTCCGATTTACAACTTGTAGGGAAGCCAAGAACTCGCCGACGAGGCCAGACGCTATATATAGCTGTGTATATCTGTTTCAGCCAAGAAAAGGAGGATCTTTCTGGAATAAAGATCGGAACTTTGGAGGATTTGGTGGGAGCGGGGGACGAGGAAGGAGACGATTTTCGTCTCCTGTTCTGTGCAAGCCGAGAATGGCGTTCTTGTTCTGTTGGGGGATGATGATTTGGCTGTGACGGTGCTCGGGAGGGAGGGAGGGAGAGGGCGGCCTGGGTGGGTGAGCTGAGGATAGGGATGGCAATGGGTGCCCGTTACCCGCGACCCGACGGGTTTTTCTCCCATTAGGAGGTGGATTTGGGTGAAAGATTGCACCCATGGGTCTGTTAACGGGGAAAAAGACTGACCCATCGGGTTGGCGGGTCTGGACACGGTTTAGTAGAACCCAAACCCGCCACCCGTGGAGACCCGAGCCAAAGATACCAACAGCCCATTTACATAGGTCCAGCCCATTAGTGATCTTGCCATTTAAAAATTTATCTTTGATGATTTGTGCATCTAAACAATTAATCTGGATGCTATCGTGGATTTTTTGTGTGTGTGTGTGTGTTTTACTAGTTTTACTTGGCCTTCATTAAAAAGTGTCACTGTATGTGTTCCTTTTCTGCATAACATTTGAGATGGTTGGTGGGTATGGGTATCCGACGGGTATATTTCACCCGGCGGGTGTGGATATGGGTTGAAAACTTCACCCGCGATACTTATTGGGTCACCCAACGGGAGAGAATTTTTCTAGCGGGTGAGGGTCTGAGGAGGCTAAACCCGACGGGTTTCCACCCGTTGCCATCCCTAGCTGAGGAACAGGAGGGTGGCCTGGCTGTGGTCTCTCTCTCTCTCTCCTCTCTTATTATTTTGCTTGGTTTTTCTTATTCTCTGTTTATTAGGAGAGAGGATATATAGAAGAGGTTGGGGATTTTGTTCTCTATCGGAGAAAAGTGTTGGTTAGACGAGGGAGATGATGACTAGGAGAGCTGGTGACTGGCTAGGTCGTTTGGCTTATTGGCTTCTTTATTTGTTCTTTTGTATGTCAGTTTGGAGTATTTTTCAAAATATATTTATGTAGTTTCTATTGTTGCATAGTTTTTCTTTGGTTGTGATTTGTGAAGGGACGATTAAATGGACAAGAGAAAAAAAATGCATGGATGATGTACTTCTGCTCATCTGTGTTTTAGAGGGGTGTAAATTAGTTTGGCCCGATGGCATAGAATTTAGATTAGATTCAAGGTATAAACTCATAAATAAATTTTTAAATGTGGCGCTACATGTCCAAGCTAATTTTTGTTTGCTGCGAACCACATCCACTAGTAACTTTTCACTCCTCATTCTGATATATCCCCTCGAGTGATCTAGTGATCAAGGCATTTATTTTGCAGTATAAATAAAAAACAGTTCGTCGAATGTTAGAACCAACCAAAACCATCCAATCCTATAGTTTTGGATAGACAAAACCAATTAGGTATATGGTTTTGGACAGAAATATGATTTGGCTTTAAAAATTCCATCGTGCCATGAATAGAGTGATAGACCACCAAAGAACTGCACATTCCCTGAGAATTTCACATCAAAACATCTCATTAAACATACATGACTAGAGAATCGACAATCCAGTTATTTTATAAAAAATGTGGCAAAATTGCTGATGAAGGTGGCTGCTGTTTCAAATGTTTTTTCAATGTGCGTTCAGTCAAATGTTTGCTCTGCCGATAACAATTGTACATATTTGTTTGTGAAAGAAAAGACTGTACTTGAGATATACAATATTTATTTTCAAGAAAAGATTTAATGCCATTGGTAGTTCATGCATTCTTGTCACTGCAGTTGATGCTGAAAGAGTTGAAGATTGGGCGAATCTTTGCGTACTATAGCAACAAAGCAGGTCGCATAGCCGGCTTCTATATGACTTCGACAAATTATTCATCAACCAGGACCACTTTGATTACCGGTAGTAAAGCATGCCATTCTGTGATTTTTTTTATCACACAAGTAAATGGTTGTCTATTAGTACTCTCTATTTTCTATCTCTATCCGGGTCTGGTGTTCTCAATAATTTTTAGAGCGTCTCAAGATGAGTTATTTTATCTAGCATAAGGCAATACCTATCTGCTCCTCTAAATAGTAACATAACTGCTTGTCTTATTGTATAGCATATTGTAGAACTTGGCAACAATATTCTATCAGCCTTTAAGATGAATGTGTCGTATCGATATCAGCTTATAGCATATAAAATAGGTACATACGGAGCCATCTCAACGCTAACGTACCACCAATAGTGCTGTCAGAACAAATGAACACAGCAGGGATATGAATGCCAATACGCTAAGCAGCCATTGATTAGCATTCAGGAAAGTTAAAACGACGTGAGAACCGACCGTATGGCTGTCGCATCAGTGTGCGCCCTTGCGCTTTGATCCAGCGGTTTATACAAAGCGTGTTATATACATCAGCTCGTGTGTCTCAGCGTTGAATCCCAGCCACACGATGGCCCGACCCGTCCGGCAACCAGAGAACGAGTTGCCGGACGAAACCTGCAGCAAGTTCCGGCACGGTTCCGCTCCAGCTCACTGACGGCGACGCTCGAATCCTGTGCGTACATCTTTGCTCATAATTTTGTTGTCTCGTGCAAGTAATATTCGCAGCATCTACATATCTTCGTCTACAAGTTGAGATGGACCAGATTAGCAGCCAAACTTTGCGCGGTCAACGGCACGAAGCCTCGTATCGTATCTCTAGCTACTAAGGACCAGGGTTAATTCTGAAGATTTTGCTGATATTTAAACTCATGATCCTGCTACCGGCTGTAGGATTTAAAAATAAGATCAGTCGCGTGATGCCATGGACATATTGCTCAATTGCTTGGTTTCTGCTACTTTAACGATGTCGATTGGACATGCTAGTTTCATGGACCATGCACGCATGTATGTACTTTTCCTACACGTTTTGAACTTTTCTTCTCCGTTTTCATTTGCTTCTTGAACCGAGCGTTCTCGCTCCTGCCTGACCTGGTAAACGATTTTCCATGCGCTTTAGCCGCCAGATCGCACACACCAATGGATTAACTCAACATGCTGTCAAGAAAGGGAGGCTAAGCTTGTAGTACTAATTAGGATATGAGAGCTGTCGGTCTCTGAAATTAACTTCGACGTTTCTTTCACTGTAATAATAAGATACGTGCGTCATGAAAAATATGTCAAACTTGTACATGTATATCTGCTCATCTTATTCAGCAGGGTCCAGCTGGCAGCCACTGTTGACTAACGTGTACACGTTGGTTTGACGGTTAGACTCGACAGTGAGCTGGTCAACAATAGACCATATTTGACTACTGTTCATTTTGTTTCCAGTTTTCTAAATTCCAATAACTGACTTGGCCTGCAAAAGTATGGCAAACAGATTATGCAAACCTCTTTTCCAATTACTGTCACTTCTGCAGCAGATAGAACTGAAATAATTTCCTCACTTCAGTTCTTCGGTGATCAAGTACAGATGTAGGAGTACTATACTGGTACAGCCATCTACCTAGCAACAAATTGTTCTGCTAGTGTTTCATCAGAGCTAATTAAAATATTTCATGCACCACATATGCATATTTAGACCTCAATCAAAAAATGCTAACATTAGGTGTGAAGCGTTTTCCTTTTTCTCTAGACTTCAGAGGCAGTTGACAGGCAATTGTACCACTATAGTACTCGTCATGTGCACGTCACTACTATTTTCTAGTGCAATCATTTGTTTCCTGCCTTGTCTGGTTAGATCCAATAGTGCAGCATACGTATATCATGTTGGTTGAATTATCATTCCCCGGCCTCATTTCAATCCGAATATTAAGTTAAGAAATTATGCAAGACAAATATCAAAGCGAAAATTTCTCTTGACTCACTATCAGTCGACTTCTCCATCGCAAACAAAGTTTTCAATTGGATATTCGCTAAATAACAGTATAGGTTTGTGACATGTACTTAATTATTTTCACTTTCAACTCTTAACATTTGCCGCAGACTCTACACAAATAGTAGTAATATTAGTTTATTTCTTATCTTATATCTAATCATCTAGAGTCGGTGGCGAGGGGCGGCTGGATCATGCGGTGAGACGAAAGGAGCCGGCCCTGGCGGCCGCGGGGGGCCGGACAGGTTCGGTCAGCCTGCTCTTTTGCTTATGTTGAAAGCCAATGGCAGCCTCACACACACCACCGGCAGGGGAATTTTTAATCGGCCAATGATGGTGCCAACCAATAATGAGATTAGCTTAGCTCCAAACGAAGCACAGTTTCTAGCCTCAAATTTTGTCACCGGTCGCTTTCTGTCACCGGCTAAATATTTTGTACACTTGTACTATGGCTAATTGGAATCATGACCTAGAAATTTCGGTATGATTCAGTTGTTTTGTAACTGGCTTCCTGCAACAGCATTGCAATGGCCTTTTGGATTTCAGAACTCACAGCCTCACAGGGTTAATTGTTTTCAGATAATAACTGAAAAAAAAAACACCACAGAGCATAGCCGCTTCAGAGGTTAATTTTGAGATATAAAGGCATAGATAGATGGTATCATGTTACTTGCTTAAACGACAAGGTTGTTTCTGCATGGATATGGATGGTTTTAGGTTGCACTGTTTGAGCTACAACCAGCAGAAGGGCTTGCATTACATGTTTCAGGGCCAAGTAGCCCAACCAAAGTGGAGTAGGCGAATCTCAATGTCAAGAGCATCTCAATGTCAAGAGCACTATTAGTACTAACTCCTAAATTCAAATGCAAACAAAAGTGGCCAGTGTGGACCAGATTTATTCGGCATGGATACATGTGTTATCATCCACTTGGAACGGACCACTGTATAGTGGGTCTAGATATGTCTCTCAACCACAGATCTTGGCCAATCAGAATGGAAATTGATTTTCCAGCCTTCCAGAGTTGAACCATGCCAAACCGAGTTTTACTGAACTAACCAGACATAGCCTCGTCTCATCGCGTCTCATGGAGCTTCGACAGAAGAAATTTCAGACTTTTCAGTAGAGCCAGTCCTCAGCTTTGGTACGCCATATAAGCATGAGTCTGAAGATTTTTTCCCTTACATTCAGATCGTTTGACTGCGACTGAAAGTTTAGGAGAATCACACGAAAAAGGTCAAGAATCGATCTAATTCTGCCGAGGCAGAAAGGAAAAGGATAAACAAGCCTCTTTCCGTAGCTATGTGCGTTCGTGGATCGGTCAGGCTTTATCACTTATAATCACCTCTCGATCGGACGTCGCGTTCTTACAGCTTGCTTGCACCGCGACAGGAGACGTCGTCCTCTCGAGAGAGAGTGTGGCAGTGAGTTATATACCGGTAGTAGTTGTATATATACTTAACAAATATACTATATGTACACAGCAGCCACAGCAGAATGAAGCAATTAGACGTGAGCATAGGCGTCATCAGACGGCGACCATGGATTAATTTATGTGCAAAGACAATATGAGGGGGAGATTATTGAAGTGCGTCAGACGATCGAATACTGTTCCAAACCACCCGCACATGCATAATTGTACTCGTTCCATCAAGGATAAGCTCGCAAAACCGATCGAAATGGACGTGGTGCAGAGACAGCAATCGAATTGGTCCAACTAACATATATTCCGAGCATATCTCGATCGTCAATTCAGGTAGACTAGACTCCACCGGTGCCACTTGTTTGTATGGCCACGAATAATGTTTTCAGAATTGTGTAGGACTTGCCCTCGGTCACACAGATGGGCAGCGCTGTGTCGTTTGTGTGAGCCTTGTTTTCGTGTCCATGTTACACAGCCCCGGAAAAAACTTAATTATATATCAAGCCTACTTTCCAACGCAGCTGATTGCAGTAAAGTAACAATCAGCCAGCTGCTACTACACCTCCTCACATCTGCTACAGTGCCAGATTCCTCCGCTACAGTGTTCTCTCTCACTATTCAAACTGCAACTGCAACTGCATCCTCCAACCGAACACCCCGAACTTCGTGACCTCTGAAGTCGAAGAGAGTGGCAGGACGCGGAACACGGTCAGGCAGACCAGAATCTGCCTTGTGAACGATCGCTCGCCATGTGTGAAGGTGAAGCTGTAAAGTAACAATCACTACTTGTGGTCTCAGTTCCTCTTCAGTCTTCAAAGATGACAGTGACATGCATATACAATCAGGTTAGCTTGATGCGGCGCTCCCTGCATTATTCAGTGCACGGTCGGCGTGTGGCGACGCCAACAGACGTAAGCACGCATCAGGCAGATCGTGAGCTGACGAGCTTGGAGATCGACACCGTTCCTGTTCGTGCACCGCCCCTCGTTCCGCTAGCATAGTAGCATGGCCGGACCAATGGTGATCTTATGGCCACCATATAGTACATCAACATTGGCACACGTGTAATGTCTTTTTCTGAAGACATCCACATCAGCGAAGCTGCTGGAATCGCCGCCTCGGAAAAGAGTTGATGGATTATTCATAGGTTTCTTAATTTAGTTGTTTTCCAATAGTTGAAGCCCGTGTGGCCTCATTTTTTCCGCATGCTTGAGCTCGATTCATCCCGGACGGCGGCAGCCATGCCGTTCGGCGGGCTCGTGGCGTCGTTGCCTGCTTGCCGCCGCTCGCCGGCGGCCTTCGCCTTCTCGGGCCGGCGTCGAAACCTCTTCTGTTTTGGGCCTCAGTTACACGCGGACCGTAATAACAGTATCACTTTTGGCCCACAAAACGCACCCGATCCCCCCGTCTCGGATCCCGCCGCATGTTACGATCCAACGGTCACCGTGACCCCAGGGGCGGTCCTGCTAAATGAAATAGCGTCCACACCCCCCCCCCCCCCCCCCCGGGTCGGGAACCCGGCCTCGCCACGCCATGCCCGCGCTCCAGGTCGCGCCTCGCCGCGGCCAGAGCCGTTCGCCGCCGGTGGAGAGTTCTGGGACACATAACGCGGTCGCCTCGTCGCGAGTACGGCTCCAATCGATGTACCGCCGGAGAGAGACTCCTCCTGAGTGGGCCTCGCCTGCCGCGCAGTGCGCGCAGGGCGGCGCGACGAGTGGTGATGCCGCGATCGTCGCCGGCTGCCAACCGTACGTGCCGCGTGGAAACCGTAACTTTGCTGGATCTTGGCCGGTCGTCGCGCCGGCGCCGCTGCGCGCTGACGCGGGCGCCAGAGAGGAGAGGAGGCCGCCGCCGCAGGAAGGCGCGCGGGGATGCCGGGGAGCCTGCACTCGCGGCCGCGCCGGCGATGCGCGTGAAGCCTGGGCGCCTGCCTATGGTGTCGCGGCGCCTGCTGGGCCAGAGGAGGCCGCCGCTTGAAAAGGCCTCAAAGACCACGGCGCGACGACGCCAACGAGACCGATGCAGTTTTGCTCGTGGTGACGGGCTCTGGCGGGGAGCTTGGCCTCTGCCCAGAGATGTCTCTCGACAACGTAAATAAAAGAAATAACTTGGTGTTCCAGTTGAACCGATCGAACCAAACTGAATTTTTACTGAACTATAATCAAAATCAATCACATGTCAGTCTAGCTAGCATATGAAGAAAAGCCTTCCAATGGCAAGAAAACCCACGCATGTCACAAAATACAATCAAAATGGCACAATTCATGCATCACAATTAAGTCAACTTAGTGGCCGGACAACCCATGCATGCATGCGTATCTTAAGCACCTCCATCTTGTTTAAGGAGTTTCGCTTCCATACGCTTGACCCAAGTCAGAACTTTATCTCTATGTCCAGGGACAGCCAATAGGTGATCAAGACCTCCCATTATGACAGTCCTAGCCTTCAAGCTAAGCCTTTTCTCTCGATACTCGGTTGCCGATGTTTGTGCTTCTTGGATCAGTGATGCTATTTCCGGTGGAAACATCTGTAGGGTAAAAACGAGCACGACATGAGTGAAGTGATGAGTTTATATATGGAACGTTCTCAAAGTATTGAAACATTCATGTACCTCGGAGAAGTTATACTTGGGTGCCCACTCCGGGACAAGTATCACTGAAAGGACTTTGGCATACATTAAATCGTCCTCAATAATCTTCCCAAGATCTGAAACATACTTGTCATATGACTCCCTCAATATCTTAGGAACTTCGTCGAGAGACGTGTCAAGATGACGCAGGAAGCCGAGTTTGGATATGAAATCTTTAGTAAGCTGAAATTAATAGAAGAGAAATAAAATTAGGACGGGCACTCAACCTAAACCTGGAATGGAGTAAGCTGAAATGAACACGTAACAATTCAATAACTCAACGATTGGTGTTCCCCAAAAAAAAAAAAAAATCAAGGATTGGCAGGTTGAATAATGGTTGAGGAAGGAAAAGTTAGACCATAGTCCTGAAGGATTACCATTATAGGTGACAAAATGATACAATAATGTTCCAAGCACTTCTGCAATCCGTTGCTTAGTGGGAGACAGTAGTCCTTTGTAACAGTGTTCTTTTCTTCAGGAATAAACTCGTGAACGACATTTTTTATCCCCCATATGAGCTCCTCAACAATGTTTCGATCATAGAAGCAATTAATTCCCTGGAGAACACATAAATTTCAGCAAGGAGATAACACTTGGAATCTATAAGGAGGATTGACCGTTTGTTATAGATGAAAGCAATTCAGGGAAATGTTTTAGGATGGATCAATCAGAATAAAACCAAGACAATTTTGTGAGAATGAAGTATACTGACCAACTTTTGGGAAATGTTAACTCGAAGATCAGCATTGTGGACAAAGAGTTCATTTTCATTCTTGAAGAATCGTTTAATAAGCTTGATGAGGTCTTTACTAGCACATGTTTTACCCTCCCATGCAGTACTTTTGTCATCAAACTTTACAAAGCCAAGGATATACATACTCTGTACAAAAAGCAAAAAAGCCCATCAAATGGGAAACAAAAAAGTTAATGTCTACCTCAAAAAGATATATATCCATATGGTACGCACGCATTCTGCAGCATATACATCCCTAAAGTGTACCCAAATATCCTGCAAAAAAAACAATAAAACATGACAACATTTACTAATTGCTGCATGCAAGGTTTAACATAAAAACGAAAAATATGGCGAAACATGTAGTAAAGGGAAGGAAGAGGAGTGGAAAACTACATCAACTTCTTTGAGTATATCGTTGTTAACACTAAACAGGGCGAAGCCTGATGGTGTCTCGAGTAGAACGGTTATGTGATCCAGGCAACAACTATACTCGTGTCCTGTCATGTTCCCTGCTAAGCAAATGAACAGAGATGCAAAATACGTGAGGGGAAGAGAAGAATATAGTTTTGTAAATGTTCCCAGACAAATGCACAGTAATAGCACTAGAAACAACACTAATTTGTGGCTGAGGCATCACGAGTGCTGCTAATTAACCACCATTCAACCGCCATGTTCCCTATGTCAACTATGCCCCTCTGCTAAAGAAGAAGAAAATAATCATCTTAACTTGTCTCGTTTAACGCATAACCATGTTCCTGAGAGGCAGCTTGAGGACATGAATGCAGGAACGGAACAAACCGTGAGAGATAAGGGTTCGGTGATACCAACAGACACCTCTGAGTACGAGAGAATATATCAAAACGGCAATGGCGGTACCACATCTATAGGCAAGCGAAATCTTCCAACATATATAGGTATATTTCACATCAGAATCTTGGGTTTAATGTATCAAAAAGGGGATGAAAAATAAATAATTGGACCAAAAGGAGAGGACTAGAAAGGGAAACCATGTGCTGCGTAACCTGCGTTTACCTTGGCTAGCTGGAGAGCGGATCCCTCCGGCTGCCAAGCTCGCCCTGCGCCGCCAATTGCCGATCGACCGGCCGTCACCAAATTTTTGTCTGGGAGGAGTTGTTGGCCTGGGATCGAGGCCGATTACTTATGCTCGGGGAGAGCCCTAAACGGCTGAACCTGAGCCATGCTATTTGACGGGGTTCATACTACATCATAATGAAAATGGAAAGTTTCTGTAATCGTGATTATTGCTCATGATTTGGAGGTTTCTATATGAAAGAAATCTCCCATCATGATCGAGTCAAACTATTTGTGATCTTTTCTGCTCTCATAAACTCAGTTTATTGGGCACGCATGCAAGGATATTGTTTGCACGTACTCCCTCCGTCCCAGAAAAAATGGCATTCTAGTTTTGTCTTAAGTCAAACAATCTTAACTTTGACCAAATTTGTAGGGAATATTATCAATAATTATGACACCAAATAGGAATAATATGAAAATATATTCAAAGATGAATCCAATGATACCAATTTTAAACTATAAATATTAGTACTTTTTCATCAAAGTTTGGTCAAACTTCCAATGATTTGACTTAGGACAGAACTAAAATGCCATTTTTGTGGGACAGAGGGAGTACCGTACGTGTTTCTTTTTTAAATAATAGAAACTGTTTACAAGTTCCCGTCCTCTGCACAGCACGCAGGCCGGTTTTTGTTTTCTTTCATTATTACATAAAGGTGTCAATCTCCGATTAACAAAATGAGCTCAACATAAACAAGCTAAGGACGTACCGTACGTGTGCATAGCAATATAAATTGCTGGCGTACGTACCGTGTGCATATAGAGCAGGCGGCACCCATGCATGCATTGCATGTTGAGTAGGCTGCAGTCATGTACGTTTGTGCTTTGCATGTACGGGTTCGTTTCTTCCCCTCAGTGCCAAGGACAAGCTAATAATTTGCAGGTGATCAGCCTGTTTTTCTTTTCCAAGCTGCATTGGCTTGAAGAGCGATGGACGCAGTCACACAGGTTCTTGTACACGACACGCATTGCCTTGTTTTGCGTTCCACGCTCGACCGAAAAATCACCGCTAGGAGGAGTCCGAAGACCAAGGATGTAGAAGATTTGCCGTCATATATATTGATTATAGGAGATCGAGGTTGTGCGTGATTCCCTTCCAAACGGATCACACCCGATGTATTCCATATATAAGCCTCTACGGCCCCGACTCAATGCCAACTCTCATCTGCCTAACTGCCTTCACATCTGATCGCCGGCATGTACGGCTCCTGTTACACCCAGTTCGTGTTCGATCATCCGGCGAGGAAGAAGCTCGCCGTCGGGCCGTCCTCCGTCAGCTTTCAGGAGATCTCCGCCGCGGGTCACCTCTGGAGGATTGATTTCTATCCACGAGGGTGCAGAACAGAGGACGATGGCGAGTACATCTCGATCGTCCTCAGCCTCGTGAGCGATTCCAACAACGTCAAAGCTGCCCTCCACGCCTTCGTAACGGCCAGGAACGGCCAGGCATCTTCGTCCCATGATGAGAGGACTTCACATATTTTCCCACCCAATGGCAACCGCAGCAACGGCTGGGGGTGGAAACGGTTTGCGAAACGAAGTGATCTCGGGTCGCTTTACGCGAGGAATGGCATGGTCACCATCACGTGTGGGGTCGTAATCGAGCCGCCTGAAACCATGGACAACGACAATCCCCTATGCGTTCCGCCCTCCGACATTGGGAGCCATCTCGGCAAGCTTCTGGATTCCTCCGAGGGTTCCGATGTTTCGTTCGTCGTCGGTGGCGACACGTTCCCTGCTCACCGGACCGTCCTAGCAGCCCGCTCGCCGGTTTTCAAAGCCCAGCTCTTGGGCTCCATGGCGGATGCCAAAATGCCATCCATCACCTTGCACGACATAGCATCCGCCACATTCAAGGTCATGCTCCGCTTCATGTACACGGATGCCTTGCCCGGAGACTACGAGCTCGGCAACTCTCCCATCGAGGTGTTTCGAGACCTACTTGCCGTGGCAGATCGGTACGCGTTGGATCGCCTGAAGCTTAAATGCGCCAGCAAGCTGTGGGAGAATGTGTCGGTGCATACAGTTGCTGCTGCTCTCTCCTGCGCCGAAACGTACAACTGCCCGGAGCTGAAGAAGAAGTGCATGGCCTTCTTTACGGACGAGAAAAACTTCAAGAAGGTTGTGCTGACCGATGGTTATATTCAGCTGGCTCAAAAGTTCCCATCAATTCTTGCTGAGCTGAGGGACAAAATGGGGACATAGAGCCATGTATTAAGGTTTTATGTGCAATATTAACGCTCGGAAGTTAGTCGTTCTGAATCTATTCAAGGTGCGTATAACCATGCTGCGCTTGCTTCTATATATCATCGTCAGGTAAACTTTGTTGTCCATCTCCATCCGTTTGTTTATTTAGTACAATAATGCAACTTCATCTTCGTGTATCTTTGATTTCTGTTTTCTTTGTTTGAATTCTTATAATGGTGGTGGTGGTTAGTTTTAAACATATGTAGGGGAAATTTGGGCTATCCATAATGCTATTAATTCTGAGATAATATTTTCATAATGGCGGGGGTGACAATTTTCTAGAGACATATAAGGCCATTTCAAGCGTTTTTGGCAATCAAATTGGTGGATAGTTGTTTTCTTCCGATGATTAATGTTCGGCCACTCCCGCTAAATGCCATCCTACAAGCCACGTTGGGCCATCGTTTTCCTCTTTAAACCGCGGAAATATATGTGATCGTCCAAGGTTCCCACAAATAAGAGGGCATGGATGTCGTCTTTGCCAGGGCATGGATGTCGTCTTTGCCAGTCCCCTCAGGACGTCGCCATAGTTGCCAATTGCCGGTCAGTGCTTCACCTTCTCAGCCCTGCGTTGATCCTCTCTACCTGATTATCTTCTGTTTTAGACCTCATTTATAGGTGAGCCGAGATTATTGTGCCCTTATATTTAGCCCACTATGCCCCTTCGTCATCTCATACCCTCCTAGTCGTTATGATCCAGTGGTCACCACCCACCCCCTGTCCTGCAACTCTTTCTAATTGCATCATGTTCTTTTTTTTTCTCGAAAGATCCGGAACATTGCCGGCATTTGCATTATAAGAAGAAATAGAGTTTCATGCGTCAGAGGTGCACTTACAACTTAACGCCAGGCTTAGGAGCATGGGCTAAGCCAGCAGTTACAAAAGGAACTACTCTCTAAACTGATTGCACCATGTTCATGGTCCAGATGATGTGCGCTCTTCATGCATGTTGCCACTGCTCTGCTCGATCGGGAAGGATATGAGAGCAAGACGCGGTCCATTGTCCACACTTTCAAAAACACATTGGCAGTGATTGTTTGAGAAATCTGAACCGATCGCTGCCACTAACTTTAAGTGAACTTCAATTAAGTATGTACTTACCAAGTGAGAACCGTTTTGTACCATGGGGCATATGCCCCAATGTACGTGAAGCATGCGGTTCCTCCAGTCCAATCGATGTATCTCCAGCATGACGTCTCCTAAACGGTCCTCACCAGGCATGCATAATGCAGAAGCAGGGCCGCATCTGAGTGCTGATTGACTCAATCGTTGCAGGTTGGGACGAAACCAAAAGTTGTACTTATCTGTTAACTGAGGCACGGTTTTGACTTCTCTCGACCGCAATAGTTGGAGACAATATACCGAGAAATGAAAACAAAAGTGATAGTATTTAGTGAAAACATGGTAAAAGCAATTTTTGTCTCTCCGATCGTTTCCGAATTTTCCTGTGTTAGTATGGAAATTATCGCTGGTATTTTACCATTTTAGCCTAACGTCAGCCAACCATATATTCCAAAGTCCAAAAAGTCCATGAATCAAGTGGGTTCAAACCTAATCTTGAATTCCCTTGCCCCACGAAAAAATCCGGGCTCCTTCCTAATCATGTGCAAGCCCAGTAGATGGTGAAAGAAGTGAACTATCTTTATTATCAAATGATTGTGACACAAATTATATTGTTCTATTTTAGTTCCAACATCTCTTTTATAATGATCAAACCTAAACTTTGAGATGTGTTCATAGCTAGTTAAACTGCCGACGATATATTATATCTGCACTTGATATTTTCATACGCGGTGGTGTGGCTACTGCGTTTTTGTTATCTATTATTAATATCGGTTCTCGATCAATACCGCATTCCATCACAATAATACCGTTTTTGATATTTCCGTAATATTAACGCCACTTCACTCGCAAAAAAAAAAGTAATATTGACGCCACTATCGCTATCGGTTTCACTACCGAGAAAAAAAAAAATGAAAATGAAAACAATTGAGCCTTCTACCGATCGTTTTCGCACTGCTTTCATCCCTAGTTGCGGGCTGCCAACCGCGACGCATGGGCCCTAAGCAAGAAATTTGAACCAACACGCATGCATCGGTGTTTAATATTACAATGCGGAGGTTTCACGCATGTACTGAACACACGGTGGTGCTCCGGAGGCCAGTTCACTGTAAAACGTGGTGTATATATGCGCTTCTTTTCGTTTTTTTGCGAGGGGTGAATGTGATATATATATACGTACGCTTTACAGTGAGCGCACTTTACGTATGGAGATAAATTGAGATTCCAACACGTGATGATTCTTCGGACTAGGACAAGGGAACTTTGCTCACTGGACTCGCTATGAATTACTAGGTGCTAACGGTGTAGTTTGTTCTCCAAATTTCATTTCCTACACTCTGTAGATCTCGTATGAAAAGGATGAAGACGTACGAAATGATGCTCTGCTGAACAACTTGCTGTGTGCTGTGTGCAGCAAAAATGGAACATGTATGAGTGCAAGTCCAGATAATAGATCGCGTTGATTAATTGGCCAAAGAGGGAGACAGACACAGATGATCTGAAGGCCGATCGAGGACAACGAACTGAAGATTAATGGGCCTGCATGCAGAACATGGAGCGGCTGCTGCGCTACAACAAGGTCGGCGAAGGAGATAGAAACGCAGCCTCCAACTGCGGGTCAGCGGGTGCACTGCCGTCGCGATTCGCCGGCGGCTTTCACCTTCTCCCGCTTCATTTTTTTTTGAACCTCTCAAACCTGAATATAAGAGTAGTATCTGTTCGTGTACAAAAGAGAAGACATCAACGCACCCACACGAACACGCCTACACCTATACCCAGAAAAACAAACGCGTCCCTCAAGAGAATGAAGCACGACTGTCACCACGCGGAGAGAGGTACAAGAGAAACAAAGTCCGAACAGATTACAGAAGAAAGATGGCATTAAAGAAAGAGACCCAAAAGAGCCCCCCAGCTCCGACGCCGCAAGACGCACTTCCAAACAAGCCGAAGCCGCCGTCGCACAACGCGCCGCAGACTCCGTACCGTCGCTTGACAAACGCCGCCGACTGACACAGCTCCAACGTGGCCGGCACGACGCAGACAGCCGAAGCTTGCACACCATCAAATCCTCAGTAACCTTGGACAACCTCCCATAAATATTATCCACAAGCCCACCAAAGCCGCCAGGGAGGACGACGCCATCAGCACGGAGGAGGCTCGGGAAGCTTATTCCAACGAAGCGCCGACGCCTCCGCATCACCGAACGCTCAAGGACAGAAAACGTACCACGGTCGCCGTCGTCGACGCCAACCGGGACAAAAGAAGCCGAACAACGCCGTCGCCGTCCACGTACAAGATGGACACCGAAGACGCCGGCACAAAAACGACGGGAAACAGGGCCAGCCGCTGGAACCCACCAACAGCCACAGCAGCCAACCCCCCATCGCCAACCCCCAACGCCACGGCCACGGCCCCCGCGAGGAGACGCAGACGCATCTCAGGGAACCATGACGGCCGCCGCCCGGAGACTAGCAGCCGGAATAGCGGTCGACCGGAAGCAGAACACTTCATCGGAACCACCATCGGCAACTTCTTCTCACAACCTCCACACCTCCGCAACCCTCCACCGCGAGCACAACTCCCGCGAGATGGCGCAGGCGCGCCGCTGGTAACGCATCAGACGGAGGACACCAAAAGGCGCCTCGGCGACGCAAGGAGAAACCAACGGGCCAAACTGATCGGGCCGCTCGTAGGCCCACGCGACGCTTTTGGCGGCCTTCCCAAGCTCAGATCCAGCCGCTCGTTCCGATCGGACGGTTCCCGCGGCCCCAGGGGTGGTCACTATTTCATTTGGCGACCACCTCCTGTCCGGGAACGAAACGGCGGCCACTCCATTCCCCGGCGCAGGCGCGCGCACGCTGCGGCCATGGCTCTTCTGCCCGCCATCCGCTGCTAGTGTAGGGTTCCTAATGCGGTAATAAGGCCTTTGCGCCCGCTCCGGCCCTCCGATCGATGCAATGTACCATGGGAGGCTCTCGGCATGGGCGTTGCGCCGCTGCTCACTGATGGATGGCAGGCGGCGGCGAATGCCGAAAGGGGAGAGCGGTACATTGAGAAAGTGAAGGAGAGGTTTGAATGGCGTGGCTCGCTGACGCCGGAGAGGATATGTGGATACCGCGCACGGACACGAGCCAACGCAGGAACGCTGGGCGGCGCAGCAGCCGCATTCGCGGCACGACGACGCATGCGAAACCGGGGCGCGGCGATGGCCTTGATCCGGCGTCTATTGGGCCAGAGATCGAGAGGCCATGGCGCCCTGGACATGGGCGCCGCGGCGGCGCGCAATGCAATGGGCACCTCCGATCGACGAAGTGTACCTCGGTTGGCTCTCGGCATGGGGCGTCGCGCTGATGGCAGGCGCTGGAAGGCGCATTCCGACGGGAGGGAGGACGGTCATGGGCGTGGCGCACGCGGACACCATGGAGGAGAGGCGGACACCGCGCCTGGCCGCCGCAGGAACGCGCGCGGGGTGCTGAGTTCGAGGTTGCGACACGGCTGGGCTAGCAATGGCCGCGTGCAGGCTCGTCCGCGCGCCGGATGTTCTTCTTCTCGTGGTGGCAGCTCTGGCACGTACGGCTACGCTAGGCGAGAGTCGAAGTTTAGTGTGGCAAGTCCTCGAGGGCCGGCACGTAGTACGGGTATCCTAGCCGTGTTCGGGCTGCTGAACCGGCCGTTCTCAGGCTCTGCACGCTCTTCAGAATCAACGTTGCAAGTGAGCGGGGGCAACGCTTGAAGCAGAGCTCTAAGGCTGAGACAGGCGGTCGATCGTCGAGCGACTTTGCTATCTGCTGACCTGAAGAGTGAAGACAGTTTGGCCTTAGGTAGGTTCTATGCTATACACATATATATCACATGGTCAGGTCAGCTTGACGTGTGAGCGTGTGACTCGCTGCATTCTTCGATGGACGGTCGGCGCGTACGTGGCGGCGCCTGCTAACATAGATTATCGTCAGGAGTCGACGAGCTTCAACGCAACGATCATGTTCGTCCACCGTCAAGGTCAGTTTCCTGACGAAATAACTTCATAATGAAAAGAAAAACACTGGTTTTCGTTTGCTCGAGCAGAATGCCGCCGCGTGGGAGTCCGCCGCCGCCCAACGGCGACAACAATTTAAAAACAAAGGGAGTAGGATACTTTGAATTGTCAAACTGTGAATATGTCCGAGGGTATCCTTTTACACAAGAAATGTGGTTTGAGGGGCCGGCCGGACGCAAGGATGTCGCCTGGAGAGGAGAGTGCGATCAAAAAATCATTAAGCTTAGCAGCAAGTTGTGCAGAAAAGAGCATGCATGGCCATATCCTTGCCATTTGAAGGGACAAGATTCAGATCCTGCGACAAGGCAAAAGATTACTACAACATCTATTCGTGGGAGATTGATATTGGGTTTGGCATTAGGAGTGGGCATAGTAGGACAAACCCGAACAAGTACAGAACGAAAGTGGAATTCGCATGCTCATGCGAGGTAGGATCTCAATGTGACATGAATATTACTCTAATCTGAATTGCTGCTGTATATTATGCCTGTCAAAAATCAAAATAGTTCAAAAATATAAGAATCGACGACGACTCACCATCTGACGTGGACATATTCACAATCCCAACGACATAAATATGAGAGGATCGCGATTCCATATGCGCCGACAGGACGGGGAGGTATGGGAAACCTAGAGCCGGAAGAGACGCGGGATTGGGCGGAGCTGCCGGCGGACCTCCTGTGCGATATCTTCCACCGGATCCAGCACGCCGACATCCTCGGCGGCGCGGGGCTCGCGTGCACGTCATGGCGACGCGTCGCGGCCGACGAACCTACGCTGTGGCGGTGCATCGACGTCGACTTCGAAGAGGATGAAGAGGACGTCGACGAACGTCTCTACGTGGAACGGTTGGCAATGGGGCGTACCGCCGTGGACCGGAGCGCCGGCCGGTGCGAGTCGTTCCGCGGCCCAGGTGATCGCCACCTCCTCGCCTACCTTGCGGCTAGGTGCGTTCCGCTGATTCCGCATGCATTTTTATTTTATTTCTTGAGATGAATTCCGCAAGCATCCATGCATGCAGCAGTGTTTCTTCTCATCCTTAATGTACGCCGTTCCAACCCCCAGAGCGGGGGGGGGGGGGGGGGGGGGGGGGGTGGGGTGTGTGGAAACTCCTACCGGCCATTCCCATTCATCTCTCGTGTCGTGTGCATCCATGCAATGCAGGTCACCGTCGCTAAGGAGCCTCCACGTGACGTCTTTCTGGTGCCTACCCGAGGCGATCGAAGACAGGGTGATCGCCGAGCTCCCGATGCTGGAGGAGCTCGTGCTCCGTGGCATCCTCCTCTTGCAGTCCAACCTCCGTGCGCTCCTCAAACACTGCCCCCGCCTGCAGCTGCTCGACGCCGACGAGTGCTTCATCGACACAAAGCTGGATTGCGATCTGTGGCCGATGTGCGATAAACAGATCAAGGTTTTCCATTTAATGGGGACGGTTTTCGCCCAATGCTTCTCCTGGACGTGCCGTATTGAGATTCCATTGCACAAGAAGAGAGGAGGCGCTGACAAAAGCTACACCCTGTGCACAAGGTTTTAGCGATTAAGTCCAACTTAATTTGGTCCCTCATCTTTTGTCTCGGTTTAATTTCCATCCCTCTCGTCTCCTGTACTGTAGTCTCTCATCTTTTTTGAATCCACGCACATAAAGTTCTTAAGTGGTTTCTAAGGTGATTTCGCACACATGGCAGGCAAAAATGCCATCCATCACCTTGCACGACATAAGGTTTTCAACGCCCAGCTCTTGGGCTCCATGGCGGACGCCAAAATGCCATCCATCACCTTGCACGACAGAGCGGCCGCCACATTCAAGGTCATGCTCCGATTCATGTACACGGATGCCTTGCCCGGAGACGACGAGCTCGGCGACTCTCCAGTTGAGGTGTTTCAGGACCTGCTTGCCGTGGCGGACCGGTACGCATTCCTGAAGCTTAGGTGCGCTAGCAAGCTGTGGGAGAATGTGTCGGTGGATACAGTTGCTGCTACTCTCTCCTGCGCCGAAACGTACAACTGCCCGGAGCTGAAGAAGAAGTGCATTGCCTTCTTCACGGACGAGAAAAACTTCAAGAAGGTTGTACTGACCGATGGTTACATTCAGCTGGCTCAAAAAGCCCCATCAATTCTTGCTGAGCTGAGGGAGAAAATGGGGACATAGAGCCATGTATTAAGGTTTTATGTGCAGTACTCCGAAGTTAGTCATTCTGAATCTATTCAAGTACTTTGCAATATCGGGGCCGGGTATAATCATGCTGCGCTTGCTTCTATATATTGTCGTCTGGTAAACTATGTCCATCCCGTTTGTTTAGTGCAATCATGCAACTTCATCTTCGTGAATTCTGTTTTCTTTGTTTACAAGTTCGATCCAATAGTAGCTCTCGCCAGCGTGAATGCGTGACAATTCAACAGTTTTCAAGCCGATTGGGACCAAACAGGGCCTAAATTGCCGAATGCTCGAAACTAATAACAAGTACGTTGTCTGTGCATGTGAGGGACCACGGGACCAGTATCAATAATCCAAATGTAGGGAAAATGCGGCGACTAGTAATGACGTATAATAATTTAGAAATATATGGGACATTCCCTCAAAAAAAAAAGAAATATATGGGACATTTTGGTTTGAATTATTATGATGGTGGTACTTTATAAGCAAATGTAAGGGAAATTTGGGCTATCTGTAATGGCAGTGGTGAATAATTTGTATGCATACATAATGGTATTCTGGATAATATTTTTCATAATGGCGGCGGTGGTAATTTTCTCGAAACATGAATAAGGATATTTCAAGCATTTTTCATGACAAAAGTGGTGGATAGTTGTTTTCTTCCGATGATTCCACGCTACGCCATCCCACAGGCCACACAACGTCCGCCATTTTCTTGTAAGGTTGCCACAAACAAGAGGGCCTGAATGAGTCATCTTTGCCCATCACTCTGGATGCCGTCGTTGCCACTAGCCGGTCGGTCCTTCAATTCTCGGCCCTGCGTTGATCCTCTCTACCTGATTATCTTTTGTTCTAGGCCTCATTTATAGGAGGGCCGAGATTGTGCTCTTACCGGGGGGGGGGGGGGGGGGGGGGGGGGGGTGGAAACTCCTACCGGCCATGGCCATTCCCATTCATCTCTCGTGTGCATCCATGCAATGCAGGTCACCGTCGCTAAGGAGCCTCCACGTGACGTCTTTCTGGTGCCTACCCGAGGCGATCGAAGACAGGGTGATCGCCGAGCTCCCGATGCTGGAGGAGCTCGTGCTCCGTGGCATCCTCCTCTTGCAGTCCAACCTCCGTGCGCTCCTCAAACACTGCCCCCGCCTGCAGCTGCTCGACGCCGACGAGTGCTTCATCGACACAAAGCTGGATTGCGATCTGTGGCCGATGTGCGATAAACAGATCAAGGTTTTCCATTTAATGGGGACGGTTTTCGCCCAATGCTTCTCCTGGACGTGCCGTATTGAGATTCCATTGCACAAGAAGAGAGGAGGCGCTGACAAAAGCTACACCCTATGCACAAGGTTTTAGGATTAAGGTCCCTCATCTTTTGTCTCGGTTTAATTTCCATCCCTCGTCTCCTGTACTGTAGTCTCTCATCTTTTTTGAATCCACGCACATAAAGTTCTTAAGTGGTTTCTAAGGTGATTTCGCACACATGGCAGGCAAAAATGCCATCCATCACCTTGCACGACATAAGGTTTTCAACGCCCAGCTCTTGGGCTCCATGGCGGACGCCAAAATGCCATCCATCACCTTGCACGACAGAGCGGCCGCCACATTCAAGGTCATGCTCCGATTCATGTACACGGATGCCTTGCCCGGAGACGACGAGCTCGGCGACTCTCCAGTTGAGGTGTTTCAGGACCTGCTTGCCGTGGCGGACCGGTACGCATTCCTGAAGCTTAGGTGCGCTAGCAAGCTGTGGGAGAATGTGTCGGTGGATACAGTTGCTGCTACTCTCTCCTGCGCCGAAACGTACAACTGCCCGGAGCTGAAGAAGAAGTGCATTGCCTTCTTCACGGACGAGAAAAACTTCAAGAAGGTTGTACTGACCGATGGTTACATTCAGCTGGCTCAAAAAGCCCCATCAATTCTTGCTGAGCTGAGGGAGAAAATGGGGACATAGAGCCATGTATTAAGGTTTTATGCGCAGTACTCCGAAGTTAGTCATTCTGAATCTATTCAAGTACTTTGCAATATCGGGGCCGGGTATAATCATGCTGCGCTTGCTTCTATATATTGTCGTCTGGTAAACTATGTCCATCCCGTTTGTTTAGTGCAATCATGCAACTTCATCTTCGTGAATTCTGTTTTCTTTGTTTACAAGTTCGATCCAATAGTAGCTCTCGCCAGCGTGAATGCGTGACAATTCAACAGTTTTCAAGCCGATTGGGACCAAACAGGGCCTAAATTGCCGAATGCTCGAAACTAATAACAAGTACGTTGTCTGTGCATGTGAGGGACCACGGGACCAGTATCAATAATCCAAATGTAGGGAAAATGCGGCGACTAGTAATGACGTATAATAATTTAGAAATATATGGGACATTCCCTCGAAAAAAAAAGAAATATATGGGACATTTTGGTTTGAATTATTATGATGGTGGTACTTTATAAGCAAATGTAAGGGAAATTTGGGCTATCTGTAATGGCAGTGGTGAATAATTTATATGCATACATAATGGTATTCTGGATAATATTTTTCATAATGGCGGCGGTGGTAATTTTCTCGAAACATGAATAAGGATATTTCAAGCATTTTTCATGACAAAAGTGGTGGATAGTTGTTTTCTTCCGATGATTCCACGCTACGCCATCCCACAGGCCACACAACGTCCGCCATTTTCTTGTATCAATCAGAAACATATGTGATCGTCCAAGGTTGCCACAAACAAGAGGGCCTGAATGAGTCATCTTTGCCCATCACTCTGGATGCCGTCGTTGCCACTAGCCGGTCGGTCCTTCAATTCTCGGCCCTGCGTTGATCCTCTCTACCTGATTATCTTTTGTTCTAGGCCTCGTTTATAGGTGGGCCGAGATTGTGCTCTTATTTAGTAGCTCACAGTGCCCCTTTGTCATCTCGGATCCTATCAGTCGTTATGATCCAATGGTCACAGTGACCTCAAGGGTGGACGCTAAATGAAATAGTGACCATCCCTTGTCTTCAACTATGTTGAATTGTGTCTTGTTCATGGTCAAGGCGTTGCATTGTTGCGGCTAACGCCCTTCCTTCTGCACCGCTGCTCGGGAAAGATTTAGGAGATAGTACACGATCAACCCTCGCGCCTACGGTAAGTGGCGAAGTTAAAAGTAGAAGTGGAGAAAAATCTGGTATCTCACTTTCAAATTAGAACACACTTATTTTAATTAATATTTAGTTAAATATATACTATTAATGAGAGAAAATTGTTTTGTACCATGGGGCATATGCCCCAAGGTACATGAAGCCTACGGCTCCTCCGCTCCAATCGGCTGCTGTGGTACAACAAGGTTCACGAAGGCGATAGACGGCTCAGTCTAGCAGAGAAAGAGCACGCGGCCCACGAGAAGAAGGTCTCGTTGAACGCGGCTCTAACTACACCGGCGTCGCAATGTCACCATCTCCCGCTTCATTTTCCCGGGCCTTAGAAATCCACGGGCCAAAATGATCGGGCCGCTCCTAGGCTCATGTGACGTTTTCGGTGGCCTTCTCCTGCTTGGATCCAGCCGCTTGTTCCAATCCGATGGTTCCAACGGCTCCACGGGTGGTCACCATTTCATTTAGCGACCACCACCCCCGGTCCGGGAACGAAACGATTGTGGCCACTCCATTCGCCAGCGCAGGCTGCCAATTAATAAGGGGAGGAGGATCACGGCTTACAGCTTGCACCGCGGCAGGAGACGTCGTCGCGAAGCTGCTGGGAATCGCCGCCCGGGAAAAGAGTTGGATCATGGGCTCGTCTAATCCCCGCGCGCGCGGGGAGCCCCGCGCGCGCACAAATTCCGACAGCATCCGGACATGAAAACAGCGGCAGCCACGTCCATTCTCTTTTTGGTGTGGATCCCGCGCCTGATGGTGAACCGTGCATCACGTCTGCAGTAAGCCCAAGCACATGTAGCAGCAGTCAATCACTCGAGGCAGGTGCATGAGGCAGCGGGAGCATGTGAGGTGGTACAGTGCACGCGCATAGGCAGCGGGGCCCGCTCGAGACATGCACACAGTCTGTGGTTATACAGTAACTTAGTATGAGATAATTTTTTTATGATAATTTATGAGACAACTTTTTTACCGTAACTTATGAGACAACTTTTCTACCGTAACTTATAAGACAACTTTTCTACCGTGATTTATGAGACAACTTTTCTACCGTGATTTATGAGTACCATGACTTATGAGACAACTTTTCTACCGTAACTTATGAGACAATTTTTCTATCATAACTTATGAGACAAATTATTTTTCTTACACATACGGAGCAACTTTTTCTTAGATTTATATCAGAAGTATGAATGAAAGTTTGTACTGCTAGTAAAATATTATGAGAGAAGAAGCATTAAAAAAAAAGCTTCACGTGTGTACATGCAGAGATAGTACCTCCTACCACTCACGCTCCATGACCTGGTCCCAGCTAACCCCGCCAACGTTTCTCCACACGCTGGCCCCACTAGCCCCAGCACCACCCGGCTCTCACGCGCGAGAGCCACGCGCGGTTCTGAGCGCGCGCACGCGCTCAGAACAGGAATTTCGGAGGATCACGGCTTACAGCTTGCATCGCGGCAGGAGACGTCGTCGCGAAGCTGCTGGGAATCGCCGCCCGGGAAAAGAGTTGGATGCCTTTTTCTAGCCGGTGGCCTTCACTTTCTCCAGGTTGTGCCTCGCCGCGGCAAGAGCCGTGACGTTCGTGGCCGCCCTCGTCGCGCTTACGTATCCTCTCCTCCAATCGATGTACCTCCTGAGTTGGCCACGCCCTGCCGCGCACACCACACGGCGTCTGACAGCCGCGATCGCTGCCGGCTGCCAACCGTGCCGCGCGTGTGGAAACCACACCTCGATCGGCTGCTGGAGATATGGTTCATCGCTCTTCTGTCCGCCATCCGCCGCCGGTGGAAGGTTCTGACTGCGGTAACGTAGGCCTCCCCTACTGCACCGGCTTGATCTGGCATGACATGAGCGCCGCGCCATGGCGCAACGACGGAAGGTGGCGGATGCCGAGGCGGAGGACCATGCATGCATGGCGTGGTGGCCGGACGCGGAGAAGAGGAGGACACCGTGCAGGACGGAACGCGCGGCTGCACCGGCGATGCATGTGACGGCAGATGAGAATTTTCCTTGTTCTAGTAGTAGCATATAAAATCTGCATTTCAGCACACGCATACCTCATAGGGCCAAATAAATATTATTACAGGCACGGACCAAGAAAGAGTACCAAAATAAGTTAAAAGTGGCAAAATAACGGGTGTCTTCGAGGAGTGCACGTCCATACTCCCTCTACCAGTAGCCAGATTAAGAGGGCTTTAAGTACAGTACGGGATGTCAGAAGAATGTTCTTGAATTTACCAAAAAGACCACACCCGCTTCATAGTACTTGTCCCTCCTAACTGCGTTTCACCTCAGGTTTTGGACAATGGCACCAGCAGTTGCAGCAAGCCAAGCAACCACCAGAACTGTTTAGGCTGTGATCGTAGCCACTTGTGCTAGTGTCCTCGGGGAGTGTCACCGAACAACCGGCAATAAAAAGAAGCATCCAGAACACCATCGTCATAACATTACCAGGATCATCAACATCCCTGAAGAGAAGGTCAAAGAAAATGAAAATTCAGTACGAAAATAAAAAGAAGCATCCGGTGGAAGGTTGTGAATGGCATCAATGACTCGATTTACATGTAGGCTAGTTAATTAGCACATGCAACCACCAAAAGAGGATTATCCGATCACAATCAGCTTCAACGAATCGATTTACATACACCTACACCCTTCATAAGCTACTATATCGCCTGGTTCAAAAGGCAAAATGATGGCCTCTTTTTTGAGGCAATGCTGAAAATATAGCACACCTAATATTTCTAGTTAATAAGGAAACCATATTGAATGCCTTCGAAAACAGAATAGGTGCGTTGAATTTTACTTTTGACAAGGCGTGTTGTTTTGTGCCCTGTTCCATCATGCCAAATCCGAATGAGCTAGCATTCATTGCTAAAGTTTCAAGAAAAGAAATCAATCAGGAAAAATTCCAATTATCCAGTGTATATAGTTGTTAGGGGTGTTCAACGATGGTATGTGACAGTTTATACATTGAACAAGGTTACTGTTTGTTCGTAGGTTTGCAGACAAATGCCGGTTTCTTCAAACCGGCTATGAACACCCCTAATTAGGGATTTGTTACAAATTCTAATTAACAAGAGCAACTTAGACTACAAACTCTTAATAACAAGAACAAGCTATCATGAATTCACAAAGGTGATACGAGAAGCAAACAACAATGAATCATATAGAAAGCAAGCATGGATTGATTCATTCATACAATATGGTTGTAATGAGAAGACAGTTGACCAGTACTTACACCCATTTTTTAGCAAACCAATCTAAACCCATCTCTTTCCAAGATGCCAGTTTCTCTTTCCAAGATGCATCAGATGAAATAGTTTGCTTACTTCCAACAGAATTCACAAATGACTTCTTGTGATTGATGATAGTTGACGGCATTCGAGTTGTTGACCAGCCTGACTTAGCAGCAGCAGGGGAGCATGCTAATGTGTTTAGGTACCTCGCAGCCTGAGTCAGGTAGGATAAGGTGTCAGAATGCATACTTCCGACAAATGATTTATTATTTCCAAAATTGAATATTGCCAATGCAACCAAACAAAAATCATCAAATATGCATAGGTAATATGACGAAATGAAGCAATGACATTCTTCATGCAAAGGAAATTAAAGATAACCGTCCACTTTGAGATGCAAGCTTCAAAAAACTTAAAAAGCAGGTTGAAACTCTATGTTTATGACAATACCTACACCAAGGTTAAAAACATCTAACCCAAGGCCGTACAACCTGTGTTGTCAACACTAGTCCTAAATGATACACAAAGTAAGTAACAGAAATTTTAGCAGCAACTTACATAGCCATGGTTGTTCGAAACCACCACGCCTGGACGAACTGCAGCCCCATGGAAAAGATTGCTGAGGGTTTTAATGCCACGTCCCTGAGAGAGAATTATTGTTGCCTTTATTGGAAATAAAATCAATAATTTCAACAACTTACATCAAAATCAATAATAACTAAGTATGAAGAAAAGGTAGCTACTTACATAGCCATGAATCCCATGGTTGTTGGGAAGCACCGTACCAGGAGGATGAACTGCAGCTCCATGGAAGACATTGCTGAGAGTTTTAAGGCCAGCTTCCTGAGAGAATCAGAAAAGAGATAACTATAATTGCTTTCTTTCAGAGAAGAAAAAGCAAGAATTTTAAGCCATTTTTTAGTAGACAGTGAACTTCAGCAAGAGAGACTAAAGAAGGGAAAACAATAAGATCGATCCTGAAGTGAGACCGGATCAATTTCTAAATATCTGATCGAATTGGAGCTGAATTCCTGAGCAACCGGAGTTTGTACGCACCGAAGAAAGGGGGACGGCAGGAGCCGCGGCCATAGCTGAAGCAGACGCGCGAGCGGCGAGGAAGTTGGTCGATCTAGACATCCCAGAGGAGAACTGGTGCAACACGAAGCGGCCGGCCATCTTGGCACTCTATCACCGTAGACCTGCAAACCAACAAGGGTGGTCCTTTTATATCCCCTGAAATTTCAGACTGCGTGGATTGATCGATCTCGAGTGTCGACGAAAACGAATAACCTAATCACCCTGTGGGTCGAGTTATATAGGATTGCGAAAAGGCTGTACCACGCGCGTCCGTGCGTTGCCGCTCGCGCGCATTCGCGCTCGCACGGAGGCTAGCGCGTGGGAGCCTGGTGGTTCGGGTGCTAGTGGGGCCAGCGCATGGGGAAGCGTTGTGCAGAGGGGCCAGCTGGGACCAGTGCATGACGTGAATGGTTTGGTTATCTCTGTGCTACATGCACACACGTGAAGCTTCTTTTTTTCTTTTTTCTATGATTCCTCTCTCATAATATTTTACTAGCAGTACAAACTTTCACTAAGTTTAAAAAAAGTTGCCGTAAGTGTAAAAATAATAATATCTCATATGTTATCGTAGAAAAGTTGTCTCATAGGTTACCGTATAAAAGTTGTCCCATAAGTTACGGTGAAAAAGTTGTCTCATAAGTTACCGTATAAAAGTTGTCCCATAAGTTACTATAGAAAAGTTGTCCTATAAGTTACCGTGAAAAAGTTGTCACATAAGTTACCGTGAAAAAGTTATCTTATAAGTTACTGTAAAAAAGTTGTCTAATAAATTACCGTTACCATACAAATTCTGGTATTTTTTTTTCCCATCTAACTGCTGGATCTTGTGCATCTTTTGGGCGGGCCCCGCTGCCCATGCGCATGCAGTGCACCTGCACCACCTCGCATGCTCCCCGCTGCCTTCTACTAGTACTCTACGTGCTGGGGCCCACTATAGACGTGACGCGCGGACAAGCTGGCTCAGCATCAGGCGCGGGGCGCACCAAAAAGCAAACGGACGCGGCTGAACGAGGAAGGCTGGGTGCGGTTGTTTCTTGTCGGGTCGCTGTCGGAATTCGTGCGCGCCCGCGGCTCCACGCGCGCGCGCGTGAATTAGACACGCCCATAGGATTGGATTACAAGGGTACCGCGAAATATACAAATCCGCATAGGATTCCAAGAACAGAACGAGACGTTACGAACAAAAAGAAGAAATCGATCCACAGATCCAGGGCGGCGGGGGGGGGGGGGAGCCTCCGCGGAATAGATGGGGGAAGCCGCAAGAATCGGCTAGAGGTCTTTCATTAAGTAGAGCACGCCTCCTGGCAGCTTACTGCGGTAACGAGGCCATGCGCGGGCTCCGGCACCTCCGATCGATGCAAGAAAGTACCGTGGCCGGCCTCTCCATTGCCGTCGCCAAGCGGCGCACCGACGGAAGGCGGTGATGGATGCCGATAGAGGGGGAGGAAAATGGCATGGCGCGCTGACGCCGGGGAGGATACAGTGCACGGCCGCGGGGCGCTGCAGCAGCCGCGTTGGCGGCACGGGGCGATGCTTTTGTGAAATCGGGGCGCGGTGATGGCATCCGGCCGGCGTCTGTTGGGCCCGAGGGGAGGGAGGAGTCGAGGACCATGGCGTGGCGCCCGGGCGCCGGAGGAGAGAGGAGGACACCGCTCCTGGCCGCCGCAGGAACGTGCGCGGCCGGGGTGCTCCGGTCGTCATCCGGCGCCACGGCTGCACTGGCGATGCATGTGAAGCCGGGGCGCTGCAAGGGCATCCGCCGTGTGTGCAGCCTCTACCGCGGGCCGGATGTTCTTCTCGCGGTGGCAGCCTCTGGCACGGCTAGTCTATACGCTAGGCGAAAGAGACGAATTGGCTAGCGTTTGCGTGCCCTCTGAAGTCGAAGTAACTGTGTGGCAAGTCGAGGGCAGGCACGTACGGATAACCTTGCCAAGTTCGGGCTGCCGAGCCACGGGTTCTACGCTGCCAAGCGAGAGTGGGTGCAACGCTTGAAGCGGAGCTCGAAAGCATAGACGACATCGACCTCGCTTGTCTGCTGTCCCAAAGCGTGCATCCATGCTGTACATGCACATGATCAGGTCAGCTTGACGTTCGTACGTGTGACTCTCGCTGCATTCTTCAGAGAACAGTCGGCGCATGCATGGCGGCGCCTGCGCTAACGTCACGTGAGCACACTGCAGGTACGTAGATTGTGAGGCTTGTGTTCAGTCGATCATGTTCGCCCACCGTCCACTTAAACTAGATAGCATGGACCAAGGTGATGCAAGATTTTCTACTGCTTACTATTAACCGTATTGAATACTGCACCTGCTGATCTATATATGGCGCCTGTCGAGACTCGTGCACCTGCCCAGGGCTGCAGTCACAGAGGACGCCTGGCCGTGAGTGGCACCGCGGCATGGAGCAGACAGTCACAAGCGATCAACAGTTGGGACGATATTTTGACAATTAAAAAATATATAGAAGCATTCAGCAATGTTCCTTAGCAATTTGATTTAGGTCAAAATGTTATTTCTATGGTCAGGTATATCCAAAATATTACTCACCACCATATCTCTTTATGGCATTCCTAAGCATTTAGGTTATGCAGATGAAAATTAGCAGAAGATACACACTCTTGGATTATTAATTGTGCTAGCTTCTTGGATCAATAATTCTAATCTGAGTGAAAACAACTATACAAATGAATATAAACAAGAATTTTGTAAGACATGTTCAAATATTCACATACTGTTTTGAAAACCATAGCGGCTTACCCCATGAGAGTCTAGCACGAGAACAGCGTCCATGATAGGGAATGAGATCCTCTGACGTTGAGGAGTGTCGCTGACTTGTGGGGTTATGTGCAGCTGAGCCCACCAGTCAGTGACGGTCCCTTTGACGTGACATCAGAGGAACAGCTTCCCCATGATAGGGCTTGTAATAGAAAATTTACAGTTATATCAATTTCTCCTGCTCGATAGGCACCTAAAAATATCTCACATATTAGAATGTACTACAAAATTTATAGTAGTGTTAATTTCTCTTGCCCATAAGCACATAAAAATATATCCAATATGAAGGTGCTATTTACCACCTCTTCTCGTAACGAAAGAAACCCCACATAGGCAAAGGAGGTAGACACATTTCATGATTCCTCGAACCCCACCCCCCCCCCCCCCCCCCCCCCAACAACTCTCTCTCTCTCTCTCTCTCTCTCTCTCTCTCTCTCTCTCTCTCTCTCTCTCTCTCTCTCTCTCTCTCTCTCTCTCTCTCTCTCTCTCTCTCTCTCTCTCTCTAAATTTTTCTCGATGTTTTTTTATCTATTTGTCGAGCTCTATATAACAACATTTTGACCAACCGAGTTTTTTGCTTATGAAGAGCACATATAATCAATGAATCAAATTGAATCGCTGAGAAAAGTTTTTTGCTTATGAAGAGCATGTATAATCAATGAATTAATTCGAGTCACTGAGAAAAATAGTCAAAATATATTAATCAACTTATATGATAGATCAGTTGACATAAAACGAAATGAGGACTACTCATGTGATCATCATAAGTAGCATAAATAGATCGTTTCATTTCTTTGCAAAATAGAAGAGAATGACTTGTTTTATGTTTGTCCTTAAAATTGGTGTCCCTGCGCTGAGGACAAAACGTCACGGCGAGAAGTGTCCCATGAGGAACGGCGGCGCCTTTGTGATGCCA
Source organism: Eragrostis nindensis (assembly GCA_012490785.1). Classification (NCBI taxonomy): domain Eukaryota; kingdom Viridiplantae; phylum Streptophyta; class Magnoliopsida; order Poales; family Poaceae; genus Eragrostis; species Eragrostis nindensis. The sequence goes on along the minus strand of JAAXCT010000227.1, from coordinate 510,004 downwards.
CGGTGAGCACGTGACAACAGCTTGAAGCAATAGGCGATCTTGGTCGGCGCAGCGGTGGCAACCGGGGACATCACCAGCTGAAAGTGCATCTAAGCCCCTAATTATATTTTGGTTGATTGATGACAAAATTAATAAATGGAACTAATGATTTTATTGAGAATGTGTACAGTTAATTGTTCCATGAAAGGTTTATGGAGAAAATGGTGTCCCTCGAAACTGAAAAAGAAGAAAAGTGTGGAAGACTCATGTGTTTAATCTTGATTCATTTACATTTTTGAGTCTAGGGTTCCCGCACTACAAAGAGGGATGTGTGTTGATAGTCTTGAAGTGACCTGGTGCTCAAACTAATCCTACAAACAAATCTAAGAGAGCCGTAAAGTGAAACACTGCACAGAAACTAACTTCAAAAGAGCGGTCAGGTAAAAGTCAGATTTCCGTTTTTTACGGGATTGCGCATTCCGATTTTGGTGTCGGAATTCCGGTTTTACCGGATTGCGCATTCCGAATTTTGGATCGGAACACTGGTTTTTACCGGAATGCGCATTCCGACTTTAGTGTCGGAATTCCAGTTTTCCTCGGAATGAATAAGAACATAAACTATAGGAAATAGCCACGTGTCGTCTTATGTTCTCACCTCCACCAGTCGAAGCGCACACCAGCCGTTAGCTAGATTCCTCTTTGACACGAATCATAAAGTGATATGCAGCCTGATTCAGTTAGATCGGTCTACGTATAGTAATTTCCAACCTAATTAATGTCCTCTTCAAAATAGTCGCACAAAACTAGCGAAACCCGTGAAAATTAAGGCCGCGGAAACTCTCGGAAACTCTCGGAAACAGTCACCACGCGAAACGCACGCTAAGCGAAACCCGCGATAGAGTTCTGGATCTTCAAGCCTTTCTCTTGTGAGAGGAAGAGGATTCCATATGCGATGACAGGACGGGCAGGTATGGGAACCCTCGAGCCGAAAGAGACGCGGGATTGGGCGGCGCTGCCAGGGGAGCTCCTGTGCGACATCTTCACCGGACCCGGCACGCCGACATCCTCTGCGGCGCGGGGATCGCGTGCACGTCGTGGCGGCGCGTCGCGGCCGACGAACCTACGCTGTTGCGGTGCATCGACCTCAGCTTCGAAGAGGACGAGATGAAGTACGTCAACAACGAGTCTACTTGGAACGGCTGGCAATGGGGCGTACCGCCGTGGACCGGAGCGCCGGCCGGTGCGAGTCGTTCCGTGGCTTCTCTGATCGCCACCTCCTAGCCTACCTTGCTACTAGGTATACTCAGCTGCCTCGCTCGCTCATCAGATTCGATGTGTATATATCTTCCCATGCATATATAATCGATCTCATCTCGCGCAATGCAGGGCACCGTCGCTAAGGAGCCTCCACGTGATGTCTTTATGGTGCCTGCCCAAGGCGTTCGAAGACAGGGTGATCGGCAAGCTCCCGATGCTGGAGGAGCTCGTGATCTTTGGCGGCCGCCTCTTGCAGTCCAACCTCCGTGCGCTCCTCAAACACTGCCCCGCCTCCGGCTGCTCCACGCCAACAAGAACTGTTCCATCGACACACCGCTGGGGCACAAACTGCTGCGGATGTGCATAAGCAAGATCAAGGATTTCGATGTGCGGTGGACTATTTGCACCCACTGCTACTCTCGGTCGTGCCGCATTGAGAAACGATTGCACAAGGAGAGAGGAGGAGGTGTTGACAAAAGACACAGCCTCTATTCTGGAATAAACTAGCTTGGTTACTTTTAGGAAAAATCTATGTTAATAGTGTTGCCAGCTCGTCCGAGCTAGCGACCAGGCGGCCTGTGGCAGCAGCTCGCCGGGAATGCGCAGAGGCGGAACCGCCTGGACAGCGTGGCGGCAGTCTCCAAGAAAGAGCGGAGGCGGTGCGCCGGGAACATCGCGTCGCGGAGGCGGACAGCCTGGGCGGCACGGCGGCAGCTGGTCGGAGCAGCATGGATAGTCGGTCGTCAAGGAGTGGTTCGTTGGGGGCGTCGCCGTTGAGCATTGATTCAAGATCTAATGTATTCTAGACTGGTAGCTAGATCAAGCTATAGCTACTGGTAGCATGTTAGTGGCGTCCTTAATTTTATCTATCCAGAGTCGAATCTTTTCAAATTTGATCAAAAATTTTACAAAAATGAACAATATGAGAATGGTATATCCAATTGTCATATGTCTTTTTTGTAATCTGCCAAGTATGGGGTTTTTTTTTCCCATTTTCCCTACCTTTTAACATACGCATCAGTTGCGTCAACAAAGGCCAGGATGGAAAACCTAGAGCGAGACACACCGAAAAGCGGTATGGCAGGCTTCTCTCCTTCACAGCCGCCGCCACCAGAGACGCGGGATGTAACATCCCAAATTTCAAATCAAAAATAAAATGGAATAAAAATCACTCCGATTTTGAATTTTGTTTACTTCTTTCCTCCTCATCAAATTTTAGAAATAAAACTAACAAAAGTAATTCAAACTTAGTTGAATCTGAAATTTTCAAAATATAAAATCTATGCTCAAGTGTTTGTTTACATTTAATATTTACTAAAAGTTTGAACTTTGGAATTACGACAAATTAAAATAATTAGACGTTAAACCCTAGCAAATTCACCTTGAATTTGAAAATTTGGAATTTAAAACCTGCATAAAATATCACCATATGCATTTTCCTGACTCCTTGTGTTTATTTTGAATATTTGTTTGGTTTTCATTTTTGTGCGAATTTGAAATCCTTTCAAATTCGAAATCCCCGAAAAGATAAACCAATTCCTTTCTCTTTTTCCCTTTGGGCCTCATCTCTCCTTCTCTTCCGCGCCGGCCCAGCCCACCTCCCCTACTTCTTCTCTCTTTCTTTCTCCCCGAGTGGGCCGCTTCCTTTCTTTCCCTTTCCTGGTCCGGCCCACTTCGACCCGTTGCGGCCCGGTCCGGCCCAGCGCCCGTCGTCTCCTACCTCCAGCTCAGCAGACGCGCGTCGCCGCCGCCGTCTCCTCCTCTCCCTTCCTTCTCTCTCCCCGTCGCTTTCTTCAGCGCTGTTGCCATACCGAAGTGACGCCAGCTCGCACCTGTTCGTGGTCAGCATGCGCAGAGCGGCGCCGCAATCTTTTCCCGCGTTTCGCGCTCTCACAGCCGCCGCGACCTCCTCATCGCCGTCCAGCTGCCGGCCAACTTAATCGCCGCCGTTCGGCTTGCGGCGCCGACCTGACACGCACCAGCTTGACCACGTGAACGACGGCGCGGCGCCGTTTTTCCTTGACCCTGCGCTGACCTAGAAGATAAGGACGCCACCGCCGTTCTTGACCGGCCGGATAAGGTCCACGGCGTAGAGCTTCTCCGCCTATAAATTGATCCCGAGCTCCTGCTTTTCTCTCCCCTCCGCCGCACCAGCCACTCTCTCCCTTTCCCCGAAGCCGCCGCTGTCCCGGAAACCCTAACCCTAAGCCCGCTCCGCCGTCGCCATTAGAGTCGTCGAGAGCTCGACGCCGCGCGATTTTGAGCGGCCTCCGCCTTTGCCGAGTCACCACCTAGTTTCGCCGGGACCTCCTCCCTCGGCGTAGACGACCAGCACCATCTCTCCGCCTCGGCAACCCCTTCCCCAACATCGCCGATGAACTGCTGCCGCCCCCTTCCGTCGCAAGCCGTCGTCAAGCCACTCCGCAGCGCACCGACACCTCAGGTGAACTCGTCGTGCCCTCCTCCTCCTCCTTGATCTGTCGCGGCGAGCTTTTGGTCGCCGGAGCGCCATTCCGGCCAACTCCGGCGAGCCGCCGCCGTCTCCCGCGCCGCTCAGCCGCCGCCGGCCGCCGCACCCCTCTCCTCTTCGCTGTCAGCCGTCCGATCTCGATCCCGCGGTCCAGAGTAGGTACCCCTTCGGGGTATGTAACCGGTCCACCATGGACCGGTAGACTGCGGCCCCTCACCGGTCCATAGGATCCATGGACCTGGTCTATAGAATTTTTCAATAGAAAATAAATCAGAAAATCCTAGGAAATTCCCAGCCTCTGTACTTTTACAGTTACACCCCTCTAGTTTATTCTATTTCTGTTTAAGTCCTGTCTTTTTACAGAAACCCCCCTATACTTTTCTATAATTACCTTTTAGTCCCTACCATTTTACAACAAGGTCCCTCAACTTTTCCATAATTACATATAGGCCCCTGGAACCTTTCTGTTTTTACAGATAAGTCCCTAGAACTTTTCTGCTCTTACAAACAAGCCCCTAAATTCTTTAAACGCCTATATCTTTTTCATCCGAGCCCCGTTTTGAGCGATTCCTGCGCTCACGCGTTCGTAGCAACGCGTAGTACCTTTTGGTACTGCTTTTAGAGCACCACACCAGATCTATAAATCATTCACACCCTAAAGTTTCCCTCTCACCCGATAAATCCTATCTCGACAAATCATTCTTCGCTGATCTCGCATAGGGCAACTGTTCTTCCACCTGTTAGTGTTGAACCTAACCCCTCTGGTTGAACCATTCCACCTCCTCTCGGCGTACCGTCCCACCTCAAGTACAGTAACCTCTTCTTATCACGACTTAGCTTCAACCCTAGCCTAGCATAGTTATCGCTTAATCAAACCACCCAGATTCCTCCTTCTTTCAATGTACATTCATCCCGTCCAATCAATTGCCACTGATCTCGTCGAGCACAAACATTCTTTCGCTTTATGGTGTTGAATCTAGTCAATCCCGCCGTATCATTTCACATCGTTCAATCAAATCTAATCCAATGTTGTCCTCGCCATTTATCTAGTTTATTGATTTATCTACCTCTTTTATTTGATGTCAGTTATATGAGAATTTTATTGGTATTTCATTCGCTGCTATTTGAGGCTATTCCTTTGTTATTTATTGTCTTCTTGGTGCATGTTATGACTGGATCATATAGCTAACCTTGCACCATCATGCATTAATCTTTTGCATTCGCACATCCCCTTCTCAAACCACTCATGTTCTTTAAATAGAAATAACTTAGAGTTTTATATAATAGATATGCACGCAATCACCATCAATAAAGCATGTGCATCTCATCATCCTCACCCTAATGTTTCAGCAATTAAAGTTTCATGCCAAACCCTGCACCTTTTCTCTTTTAAGAGAACTTAGATAACTAATAGTTTGTCTAGGTGAATATGGCCCTTATGAGGCCATAAATAAAACTTGTAATAAGTAATCTTTCATAAATAGATATGCATTGCATAAGCATAGCCGTTCTTCTTGGAGTTTTATCGATTCTCATTGGAGTTAATTGGATCTTATTGGCTCTTTTCGATCTTTATTTCTTTTGCGGTAGTTATTTATACGTTATATTTCTATGCGCTAGCTTACGCGAGATTCGAGGAAGAGCCAGAAGAATTCAAGGAAGATCTAGAAGATCCAAGCTTCGAGGACGAGTTGAAGAATCCAAACCCGAAGACGAGTTAGAAGATACAAGCTTAAGAGGAGGACTCGAAGACATCAACTTCGACAGAAGATTTGAAGATCCAGAATTGAAAGATTAGGATAGCGTCCTTTCAGGCAAGCTCTACTTCTCCTTGATCATGATTGAACCTACTGATTTCGCAAAGCACCTATATGGCCTACTCTCATATTATGCATTACTTGTTATTTTACTGCTTGTGTAGTTACTATCCTACTTGCTTATTGATATTGATGTCTGTTACTTAGGCGTTAATATCTAAATCCTTGTTTACCCTTTGTTTTACCTGTCACCTTGATAACCCTAGGATAGTCCCATCATTTCTATGATGGAACGATCACCTTGCTACTAGATTGCTTAGGACCCCTCGCAATGTTCTACATTGCCACACCTTACTCATATATTATGCTTTATAAATGTGTTAAATGAGTTTGGTGGTGTGCGTGATATATGGGATTAGGAGTAGTACAACCGTGTTAGGTGAAGATGATGGAGACAGTGATGGGATGGTTGGATTGCGGGCAAGGCCATTAGTAAGTAATTGATGGCGTGATGGATTGTGTAATAGTCCCCTAGTGTGGGAGACATGGCGCTTGCCCGGCCACATAAGGACCGGTTCATTCAACCTTTAACAAGATGATTCCCGTACTACCACGGAACCTGTATGGGAAGGACTCACCCTACCTTCTTGGTGCCTACCACTTTGTTCCACCTGGAGAGCAGTAGCGCAAACGAGCAACCAGGAGAAGACTCCGGAGTTTGTATTGCTTAGGAGCTCCGGCCCGAGATCCCCACATTAAATGTGCTGTGGTTCCACATGAAGACTATTTGTAGTCTCATGAAAAGCCCCTGAGTTGGTTCGTAGGTGGCATTGTGTGTGGTACTCGGAGAAGATGGAATGAGCGTTATGTTACTCTCCGATCAAGAGTGCATAGCCCGTGGGAAAAGATGTACAACCTCTGCAGAGTGTAAAATTCATCCGGATGGACGTTGTCACGGCATATGACGCATCTATGTTGAGTTCGATATGATTAGCCACCTCTCATTCCTTGAAGTGTGAGTGAGCAGTAGTCTGCTCGTGTTTTGGAAGTGATGGCAAGAGTGCCGGGTCGGTATGACCATTGAGGTCAGAAGGCCCAACTAAAACTTGGGAACTGGCGGGAATGCCTCATACTCCCCCAGGGCCAACCAACTAAAATATTGATAGTACTTCTCTGTTTTATCTAAGAATTCCTTTGTATGCTTTAGCGAACCTTGCATAAAACTTGCTTGCTGCAAATGAACCGTACAGCTTATTCCTTGCTAAGACCAAATATGCATGTATATATATACCCTTGTGTAGTGTAGGGCTTGCTGAGTACCTTATGTACTCACGTGTTTGCAATTGTTGGTTTAGTAGGAGATGACTTCGTAGAGAACGACGACGATTGGGTTTTCGGTTCTGCTTCTCAAGTTGCTTGTGGCGTTGGGCCATGATTTCCGCTGTCTGCTTCACCGTTAGTTAGCCATATTGACCTGGATAGTTTTGAATCCTTGTCGTACCGCCACTAAGGGTCTTATATCAGGTATCTTACTTATTTACCTATTCGAAGTATGCTTTTGATTATCATATCTGTGTTCTTATGCGTATCAGCTACTGATCCAGGGACTGATACAGGATACACAGTAGATTCCAGAAATGGGGTCTGACATGGGACTGGACGTCGCTGCCCCACGACGTATTGTGCGAGATCTTCCGCCGAACCCGGCAGGCCGATCTCCTCTGCGGCGCGGGGCTCGCGTGCACGGCGTGGCGTCGCGCCGCGGCCGACGAGCCAACGCTGTGGCGGAGCATCGACGTGCACGAGGAAAAACACAGAGGCGTGTCGTGGCGGGCAATTCAAGACGATCCAGGATACTGGACGGGGCGGATGGCCATGGCGCGCCGCCGTTGACCGCAGCCGCGGCCAGTGCGAGTCCTTCCGCGGGCCCGCCGACCGCCACCTCCTTGCCTACCTCGCCGACAGGTACACGTACGACCGATCTTGCTGCTTGCATTAGTTGCGCTCAGATCGATCCGATCCATTCGTTGATTATTACTGAATCTCTCAGCTCGCATACGAACGCAGCGCGCCCTGGATGAGGAGTCTCCACGTCACATCCTTCTGGTGCCTGCCCGACGAGTTGGCCGACGACATGATGACCCCGGAGATCACAACGTTGGACGGGCCTTTGGAGACGGGAGGCCCCCTCCTGCTTTCCGCGATGCACGCGCTCCTCCGCCGTTGCCCCCGCCTCGAGCTGCTTCGTGCCGGCCACTGCTTCTTGGACAGCGAGACGACGCCCAGGCCGCTGTGGACCGATTGCACGAGGAAGACCACCAAGGGCTTCAAGCGCGGCCGCGAACGGCTGATATCTGCTTTTGCATGACATGCCAGTTGGAGGGGAGAACAAGGCGTCGTCCCGTCAGAAAAATAAGGCATGCCGACGGGACGGTATCATTCACGTCGCCGTACCCATTCTTTCATCGCCGTGAAGACAATGGAGGTGCAAGACTAGGGAGATTGCCTCGCCTCTAGCCACATCGCGTCAGCAAGCGTCCAACACATGCACAAGCCAGTAGCAGGCTAGTAGCCTTGATCACGCAAACCCCCTGTACCATGTTTGGCAGCTACCCCGATGCTCATCTTCCCTTGCGTGCACTGACAGGCCGGTGGATAGCACGGACAAACTTGGCACGTCTCTTTGGATATCATTGTCAGCCTGTCAGGCATATACAGCGATTCAATTTGCGAGAAGTGTTTAGCTGAATTCGGGAACAACGTGCGATGTTCAGGAGAATGGAACCTACAAGAGTGCGAATCCAGATCCAATACCATGGTGATTGCGCATCTGTAACCATTTCATACAGATAATCAATCCCCGCTGATCGACGGCTCATCGAAGGCTGTTCGCAGTGAACTGAAGAATGTGCCAACAGAACATTGAGCACTTCCTGCAGGTTCGAGAACAAACTCTGGTGGAGGGTGCTGACTGTGGTAACCAGGCCTCTGCGCCTGCGCCGGCACATACGATCGATGCAATGCACCTCGGCTGGCATGACGGCAGGCGGTGGCGGATGCTGAAGGGTAGAAACATGACGTGGCGTGCTGCAGCCGTTGCACCGGCGTACGGCGATGCCTGTGAAAGGCCGTCGCGCGCAGCTTTGTCAACGGCGCGACACCGACCGACTTGCCCGATGTTTTCCTCGACTGATCCTGGTGGCAGCTCTGAGTCTGGCACGGGTAAACGAGTGAACACAACGCCTGAAACAGAGCTCGAGAGCTGAGACATGCATGCATGCGGTGCCGGCGTCTGCTGATGTGAACAGCGAAGACAGTAGGCTCTGATCATGTCGGATGTGTGACTCTCCCCGCGTTCTCTGTTAATGATCGGCTTGTGGCGGCGCATGCATATGACACGGGCGTTGCAGCCGTGGTATCCGGCGTCTGTTGGGCACAAGAGGAGACCGTCGCGCCGTGGCGCACTGGGCAAGGTGTATGCACCTCTCGACATGGGCGTCGTGCTGATGGCAGTTGCATTTCGACGGGAGGGAGGAACATGGCGCGGCGGGCGCGGACACCATGGAGGAGAGGAGGACACCGTGCAGGGCCGCCGTGCGCGGGGTGCTCGATCGGCGTGGTGCTGCGATAGTGCGAGGGCATCCGCAGCGTGCAGCCGGATGTTGTTCTTCTCGTGGTGGTCGCTCTGGCACGGCTACGCTACCCTAGTACGCTAGTCGCTAGGTGAAAGCCATGAATTGGCTAGCGCGCGTGGCAAGTCTCGGATGCAGGCGCAGGCGGATATCCTTGCCGTGCCTGGGCTGCCGACCAGACGGGTTCTCCGGCTCTGTACGCTTGTCACAATCTACGTTGCCACATGATCAGGTCGGCTTGACGTGTCACTCTCGCTGAGAGAACAGCGGCGAATGCTAACATGAGCACACGTACTGCAGGTAGATTGGAACGCATGTTCAGTCGTCGAGAGATGACGAGCTTCAAAAGGCAACCATCATGTTCGTCCACCGTCCACTCACGCTAGGTGGCCCATGGTGATTCTAAGGCCAACATTTTTTTAAGCAAATGGGAGAGGCAAGCCCCTACGGCAATTTATTCAAGTTACAAAAGGAGTAAAGGCCTTATGTTCTGTGGGATATTGATTCCAATCTTATGCCATACTACCCGAGCAAAATTACATCTTATAAAAAGATGTCTCAAAGTTTCTTCTCTTTGCCATATACCTAACTCGCATACCTTCCAACCTTGCATTTGCAATGTTAGTTTTCTGACAAAATAACTTCATAATAGAAAACAGTGGTTTTCGTTTGCTCGGGCAGAATGCCTCACCAAGGCTAGTTGAGTATCCAGATAGCCTTGTAGCTTAGTGATTACAAGGTCCTCAGTAACACCTCAGGTCTTAGGTTCGATTCTTCGTGGGAGGAGTGTTCTAGAATTTAACGGCGTTGTGCTTTCAGTGGTAGGCGACGCTTCCGTCGACAGCAAGGTGCCAGTGGTGACCTCGAGAATTTGCCAAAGAGCATCCAGATAGCCTCTACGCACGAGTTATCAAATCAAAGTACTTCCCTAATGGTGATATTCTGGACACATCCTTACCACAAAATGCCTCACTATCGTGACGTGCAGACGAGTGGAGTATGGATTGGAGCTGCTGAAGGCTGGAGTTATTTGGCGCATTGGTAATGGAACAAGCGTCAAAATACGGAGACGCAATTGGTTGCACAGAGAGCTGGGCCTAGCAGTTTCAGGGAAGAAGCGACCTTGTCGTCTCAAAACTGTCAATCAGCTGATGCTTGATAACGGAGAGACATGAAATCCTACTATTCTACACCGGTTATTCTGGGAGCATTATGTGTAGGCGATAATGAGGACTCGAATTTGTGGGCCAACCTCTGATGATGTGCTGGCACCGAGTGCTGAAAGAACTGACATTTTCTCTGTTTGCAGTGCATACAGGCTTGCTATGAAAGGTCCAGGAGGCGAAGAATGGAATGGAGGGATCGAGCTCGAATCCGATGGAGAGAGGGTGTGCTGGCGCACCATCTGGCAGTTGCAAGTTCCTACGAGCGTGACCAACAGAAGAGCCAGCAGATGGCTCTTGCCGGACGTGTTTTAACGCCTGCAGAGTAGTGGCAGTCTCACATGAGAGCTTAAGTGCTAGCGCTTGTAGAAGTGTTACCGCTTCTCTCTCTCTCTCTTTCCTTTTGTTAATAAACAAATACTAAAGCTGACTCTTAAAGAGGTCATTGGGGACGCTCTAAGGCCATTCTCAATGGGTCTTTCATTTGCATTTAATTAGATGACACATCAACAAAAATAGTGACATGGCAAGAAATTTAATAGGAAAGAGAGGAGGAGCCTTTCATCTACATGAAAGGATGTGACACTTTTTCCAACACAATGAAAGCCAAATGAAATTGGATTGAGAGTCTTTTCTTTCATCTCCAAATATTCCATCCAACAATTGAGTGCCACCTAGCAACAATTTAATGCTATGTTTTGTCTATGAAATTGTGAGATGAAATTATGCATTGAGAGAGGTCATTTCATTTACCATTTCATAGCTCTAAATCTGACATAGCACTCTAAAAATGTGTGAAATGAAAGTCACCATTGAGACTGGCCTAACAAGGGAGTGAAGGTGGCGCGGCGGTGGGGTCTCCCAACGAGGTTCAACAAGTGGCGCGGAACATTGGAACCGTCTAATCGTTGCCAGGTATGCGGCCTTGAAGCTGAGACGGAGTTTCACGCTCTTATAATATGCCCCCATGTAAGTACTTGAGATGGGAGTTGGGTAAGTGCTGGAACTTCTTGCCGGATGAAAAGTTGGTAGAGTGTGGACCAGAATGGCTTCCGAACATTTTGGAGCAGATGTCAGTGGAGGATGGCGGGAGGTTTACGCTGACGCTTTTTTGGCATGTGCGGAGCAAATGTGTCCATAAAGGGAAGTGGATGGACCAGCGCTCATCGATTGGCTTTTTGCAGAGCTACGATGATGCACTGTTCACCACCAGAACACGCGAGTTGCTTGGGAAGCACAATGGTAAAAGCCAGATAATCAGCACAAGAGGCGTTAAGTAGAGTCGCACAAGTCCTGTACTTAAATGGGTACCTCCACCACAAGGCTGGATCAAGATCAGTGTTGCTGGAGCATATGAAACCAATGGGAAAGCCAGGATAGGTGTGGTGATCAGAGATGAGAACGGATCTGTCTTATAACCTCACGGCATGTGACCTTCAATGGAACGTCGGCAGAAGAAGTAGAAGCTATGGCATGTAGAGAGGGCATTGGCCTCACAGCAGAATGGGAAAGGAAGAATGCGTGGAGTTGGACTGCCCGACGCTCATAAACCAGATGAAGTCAGGAGGAGGTTTGAAGTCGCCCCTATGTTTCATTCTGGGTGAGATTAGAGAAAGTAGTAGTTTGTTGTCGGATGTAGTATTCCAGGCTGTAAAGAGAGAACAGAACCATGTATCACACGAGCTCGCACATTTGGCCAAACACACTACCCAAACAAGTGCGTGACACACACTCTTTGTTGCAAAAAAAAAGAAAAGAAAAGACGCCATGTTGGTACAATATTGCTTATTATTAACCGTACTGAAATACGATATCTGACCATATGTGGCTCCTGTACCGCCTCTCGTGCATAGCATCCCAAGGCTATAGTGACAGAGGACGCCTTTTCGTGAGTGGTGCCGTGGCATGGAGCTAGCGGACAGCCAAGCGATCATGTGTTGGAACAAAATTTTGAAATTTAAAAAATATATAGAAGCACTCACCAATGTTCGTTACCAATTTGATTTAGGTCAAAATGTTATTTCTGTGTTCAGGTATATCCAAAATATTACTCCTTATGACACTCCTAAGCATTTACGCTATGTAGACGAAAATTAGAGATACTCAGGCGTAGATTATTGTGCTAGGCTTCTAGCTTATTAGATCACTAATTATAGTTAGAGTGAAAACAACTATACAAACGAATATGAACAGGACTGGATGATAAGAATTTTGTAAAATGTGTTCAAATATTCATATACTGTTTGGAAACAAAATAGCGGCCTACCCCTTGAGAATCTAGCATGAGAACACAGTCCATGATAGGGTTTGAAATAGAAAATTTACAATTATATCAATTTATTCTTTTCGGTACTCGTAGGCACCTAAAAGATCTTAGAAGCAAACTTGATATTTTTCACATTTATAATATGCTAATTGGTCATATCTTTAGACAGGTGTTGAAAACTTTATTGTAGTATTAATTTCTCTTGCCCATAAGCACATAAAAATATCTCCGATGTGAAGGTGGTATTTACCACCTCTTCTCATAATGAAAGAAACCCCACATAGGCAAAGGTGGTAGACCCATCTCTCTCTCTCTCTCTCTCTCTCTCTCTCTCTCTCTCTCTCTCTCTCTCTCTCTCTCTCTCTCCCTCCCTCCCTCCCTCACACACACACACACACACACACACACACACACACACACACACAAAATTTTCCTTGATAGTTTTGGAGGTATTTATTGAGCTATATAACAACATTTTGGTCAAATGAGTATTTTCGCTTATGAAGAGCACATATTATCAATAAATTAATGGGAAGGTCATTTGATACAAATGGAATCACCGAGAAAAATAGGCTAAATATAATCAACAAAAAGATCATCATAAGTACCACAATCAGATCATCATAAGTAGGAGACGAGGACTACCTCATATGATCATCATAAATACCACAAATAGATCATTTCATTTCTCTGCAGAATAAAGTAGATCATTTTGTTTTGTGTTTTTGCTCAAAGTTTGTTTGTTATTTTTAACCAAAAAATGGAGGGCCGCCACCTGTCCGCGGGTTTGGTAGGTATACAAGTAGCCTCCACGTGCACTGGCTGGGTCGGCCTGGTCTGCATGCCCGAAATGGCAAAAGGAAAAGTGAGGCGCAATGCGCCATGGGAGGCCTGTTTAAAGTGACCGAGCAGCAGCGTAGGGAAAAGAAAGATAGAAAGATGTGATTGGTACGGGAAGTTGGTACAACCTCTGTCCAGTTCCACCTAGAGATTAACCCCCCTGCAATAGAGGATGGAGAGAGGGCTTGCGATTGCCATTGCGAGTGGTAAAAGCAGAGAGGATCGCGGTGGTGAAACTGGTCGTGATGTTGGACTCTGCCCTAGTTCCGATTCTTCCTCGGTCCATGGATCTCAACAAAGAGAGAACTGATAAATTTTACTTACGTAATTAGTATAAAATTTAGTAATCTCAAAAGTAAACTAGAACATATTGCTGTAGTTTCCTTTGAAATTTTTGAATCCAAGTATATATACTTATCACATTGATGCTCCGAACAGTAGGCCTCTGAATTCCTCGCTGTCAGAAGCAGCGCTTTGTCATTTCGCCTCGGACTGATGCAACTGGTGTTCCTGACCTAGTTAATCGCCACCTCCATGCCTACCTTGCTGCTTTGATCAGATTCCACACTGTATCTTCTCATAATCAATCTCATCTCATGGAATGCAAATCACCGTCGCTAAGGAGCCTCCACGTGACATTTTTCTGGTGCCTACCCCAGGCGTTCGAAGATAGGGTGATCGCCAAAGCTCCCGATTCTGGAGGAGCTCGTGCTCCGTGGCGGCCTCCTCTTGCAGTCCAACCTCCGTGCGCTCCTCACACACTGCCCCCGCCTCGAGCTCCTTGACGCCAGTGCGAGTGCTTTATCGACACAAAGCAGGATTATGACCAGTGGTAGATGTTCTATAAACATATCAAGGTTTTCCATGTACTGGACGTGCCGTATTGAGAGTAGATGCACAAGAAGAGAGGAGGTGTTGACAAAAGCTACACCCTCTGTTACAGATTTTAGAAGGTTTTATATACCGAGAGTCATATTTGATCAAAACATTTACAAAGATTAACAATTGGAGAATGATATTTTGTGATCCTAATATCTATTTCTTGCCTTGTCTATAATGAGAGTCAAACTTAAAAAAGGTTTGATTAAGAACAAATAAAAAATAGCTATATTCTAAAACGATAGAAGTAACTTCTTAGTTTTGCCATCGATAGGCACACATCACACACGATACATCACCTTGGAGGATTCTAGATAGGGATTATTGCGTTTCTACCCCTGGTTTGCATCTCAATTGCGATTTTACCCCTCCTTTTCCAACTTTGCGATTTTATCTCTTGTTTTTAAATTGAAGCATAACTTTGCCCCTATTGAGGGTAAAATCATAATAAAAATATTGCAATATTACCCCTGATAGGAGTAAACTTTGTCTTCGTTTTGAAATTCCAGGGATAAAATCGCAAACTCTAAATTCCAGGGGTAAAATCACAATTGGAAAGCAAAGCAGGGGTAAAAATACAATAGCCCCTTATAGATACGTTAGAAGAGTTTCTGGAAGATGTCGTACAGTGAATTGGCATACCATAACTGCAACAATGGCCACACATTGACTCGGTGCACCAATGGTAGATCACTGTTAGCCAAAATGAAAGACAAAGATTGGAGCTACAGTCTCACATATGTCAAACACCTTACACAACTAATTATAAGTCTGACGCAAATTGTGAGTTTTGCAATGGTCATTAAGTTTAACTTCCACCAACTTTTTATTTTTTAAAAAAATTAATAAATTTTCATGTAACCATTCTAAAATGCGGTCTCAAAATTTTAGGCTTATCTTTTACATAAGTTTCAACCAAAAATTTGTACCAAAATTTTTTAGAAGTTTTAACCCACACATAGGCTTATCTTTTACATAAGTTTCAACCAAAAAATTATACCAAATTTCTTTTAGAAGTTTTAACCCACACCCACCCTGAGACCCACCCCACGTAAAGGTGCAGCAATGCCGCATGTGTACCAGTGCATGGATAAGATATTAAGATAAGTAATTTTTTGCTTGTATCAAGAACGAAAGGTGAAGTACAGACATATCTCGTATAGGTGCGCCTGGATGGAGGCTCCGTCCAGGTGTGGCTACCTCTCTAAGTCGACTGCAACGACGTGGGGCCAGCTCGGACGGCATGAGAAAGAGGGCGGAGAGAGAATGTGGATCAGAAGATGTAACTGAGATGAAGTATGTGCATTGGGTTGGTTTTGCAGTAATATCTTTAACGTGGGCGGGTACCTAGAACACAAAAGTTTTAGGAGTGAAATTGGGGCGCGGCTAATCCGCGCACGCGCGTGCAAAGCCCAACTCGCGGACTCCTTCCGACAAGGAAAACGACAAACGCGTTCTCACGTTCCGTAACAGCGGCCACCTCACGTGTCCCACCCCTCAACCCCATCCCATCTCCTCTGGCCTCACACATCCCACCTACTACCATTTTCACCATGCTCCATCGATAGGATCCCGCCATCGGTGCCGCCCTCCTCCTCCTACACCCCTATCACCGCCAATATTTTGACCTTGTTTTGAAAAAAGGTTAAACAAAAGTTTGAAAAAGAAATTTCAATAAAACTTCCGATAGAACTCTCAACATAAGTTTCAAGCAGTAAAGATTGAATCAAAAGTTCTAATAGAACTCTCAACAGAAGTTTCAAGAAAATGTTGATTGAATCAAAAGTTCTGATAAAACTCTCAACGAAGTTTCAAAAAAAAAAATGTTGAATCATTTGTTCTAATAGAACTTTCAACAGATGTTTCAAAAGAAGATTGAATCAAAAAGTTGTAGAAAAAGTTAAGAAATGTTTTGAAGTAAAGAAACAAAAAGAGAAAATCAAACCAGAAAAATGCAAGGAGCTGAGGCAAAAATCCAATCGGCAAAACGCAACGACGCAATCTCATCAGGCGTCGGTGCCGGCGCCGGCGCCGCCTACCTTGGTGGCTCCAGTAATGGCGGGATCGAGCCACCTTCGCCGGTCTCTAGTAGTGTATGGGCATGGCCTTTGCTTCTCAGTGAGAACAGCGACATGTGAGAAAGAGAGTAGGCAGGGGATGGTTGGTTTCTCCAGTGATGGTTGCCTTGCCGGTGAAGAGCACAGCTAGGACACTAGAACTAACATCGGGGAGGAGAAAGAGAGGACCCGTGAAGGAGGAGACCATGCCTGAAGATAAGGTGCTGTGTGTGTGGTCAGAGAGGGAGCGCGATGGGCCAGGAACACGTGAAGGAGAGAGGTATGCAGTGTGCAGTGTCCAGTGGGCCAGGAGCACGCGAGTGGGACGCGCGGACACGCGAGAAGTTGAACGCGCGGACGCGCGTGGCATAGGAATTTTGGTGAAATTGTCAAGTGCAAAATGACACACAGGAGATTTTGCAATTTTCTCTTCCTTCTTCTCAATATATATACGCTAATATACGCATCAGTTGTGTCATCATGGGCAGGATGGAAAACCTAGAACGAGACAGACCTAAAAGAGGTAGGGCCGGCTTTTCTCCTACGCCACCGCCGCTGGAGACGCGGGACTGGACGGCGGTGCCCCACGACGTCCTATGCGAGATCTTCCGCCGAACCCGGCATGCCGATATCCTCTGCGGCGCGGGGCTCGCGTGCACGGCGTGGCGTCGCGCCGCGGATGAGGATGTGCCATCGCTGTGGCGTCGCATCGACTTGTACGAGGAGAACTACAGAGACGAGCTAGGATACTGGAGAGGGCGAATGGCCATGGCGCGCGCCGCCGTCGACCGCAGCCGTGGCCAGTGCGAGTCCTTCCGCGGCCCCGCCGATCGCCACCTCCTTGCCTACCTCGCCGCCAGGTACACGACCCATCTGCTAGCTGCTTGTTGTTGTGCTCGGATCGATCCGATACGTATATTCGTCGATTAGTATATTGAATCTCTCGCTCACATACATACACTTATGCAGCGCGCCGTTGCTGAGGAGTCTCCATGTCACATCCTTCTGGTGCCTGCCCAACAGGGTGATCCCGATCCCAATGTCGGCAGTGACTCGAGGCCCCCTCTTGCGTTCCGCGTTGCTCGCACTCCTCCGCCGTTGCCCCCGCCTCGAGCTGCTTCGCGCCGGCGACTGCTTCTTGGACAGCGAGACGAGGCCCAGGCCGCTATGGACCGAGTGCAAGAGGAAGAAGACCGACGGTTTCGAGCTGCGGCCGCGAAAGGCAGATACCTGCTTTTGCGTGAGGTGCCAGTTGGTGGAGAGGAGAAGGAGAGAGGCTGATACTATCTGGTTTTGCATGACGTGCCGGTTGGAGGGGAGAGCAAGGTATCCTCGTCGTCGACCCGCCAAGAAAGTAAGGCAGGTACCCAAGGTTTCCTCGACGACGTGAATGCATCATTCCGGAGGTACCCAAGGTTTCCTGGTCGTGGTCCCTGTAAAAGCTGTGGAAAGGTTCTAAAGTACTCCCTCCATTTCAAATTACTTGACGTTTTTGACTTTTATAAATCACGTTTGACCGCTCGTTTTATTTGAAAAATTTATGCAAATATCATTTATCTTGTTATGATTTGTTTTTTCATTAGAGATACTTTAAGTATGATTTATTTGTTTTTATATTTGTACAAATTTTTTGAATAAGACGAGCGGTCAAACGTGATCTCAAAAAGTCAAAAGTGTCAAGTAATTTGAAATAGAGGTAGTAATGGTTAGCTCTTTCATCTCCCTGGTCAGTCGCAACTGTTACATGCGCGGCCAGTTTAGTTAACCTTTTAGTCTAAATACTAATAGAATCTCGCGGAGCCTCTTTATAGCTAAGAGAAGTCTTTTTAGGATCTTCTTTTTTTCGTATAAGTTTACATTTCGACTCTTCTTTTTTTTTTTCTGAGCACATGCTCTTGGTGCACGTTGTTAGACGTTAGTAAACCCAATGTGCCACATCCTCTCTCGGGGGCTTCGCAACGGCCCAGCTAGATGCATGCTGAGCCGACGCCGCATGTGTTCCAGAGCCTCGCGCGCGTACCCTTTCTCTTCCCGTCGCCAGCTCGCACACGCTGCGGATACCCGCAGACGGTGCTGGGCAGTTGGCCCTGCATGCGCGCGCGCACGTACCGGTGTTGCCGCCACGCTGCACACCGTGCGCGGTCTACTAAGACGCTGCTCGTCTCGCGTCCGCGTGGCCTCTTGCCACACGGCGCTAGCAAGCGTCGTCCAACACATGCACGAGCCATGCATTAGCCAACCGCACTGTCGTCGCGATCGACTCGCTGACGACTTTCACCTTCCCGTGCCGGCCGGTCGGCGTTACCAGCATTAGGCTGACACGACGCTTTCGGTGTGGCCTTTCCCTTGAGAGGTCGACCATGGCTTGGCGAGCGGACGCCAGGGATGGGACGAGGACACCGTGCACGGACGCCGCAGGAACGCACGCGGCGTGCTTCGGTCGCGGTCCCACGGCACGGCTGCACCGGCGATGCTTGTGAAACCGGCGCTGCGATGGCATATATCCGGCCGTGAGCGTGGC
Source organism: Eragrostis nindensis (assembly GCA_012490785.1). Taxonomy (NCBI): domain Eukaryota; kingdom Viridiplantae; phylum Streptophyta; class Magnoliopsida; order Poales; family Poaceae; genus Eragrostis; species Eragrostis nindensis. The sequence goes on along the minus strand of JAAXCT010000227.1, from coordinate 491,183 downwards.
CTCTGAAGCCGAAGTCAGTGTGGCAAGACGAGGAAGACGGGCAGGTGAGGCACATGAGGATTATTTTCGTCCACCGTCCAGTCAGGCTAAGGTAGAATGGCCCATGGTGATGCCACATATAACATTTGCAATGTCGTTTTTTGTGACGAGAGAACTTCATAATACAAGAAAAAAACTATAAACTGATTTTTGGTGGACGCCGCGGCCCCAGAGGTGGACGCTGAATGAAATGGCGACCAGTCCCCCGGTCCAGGACTCCAGGACACTCCGCTCCCTGACGCGCCGCGGCCATCTCTCTTCTGTCCGCCATCCGCCGCCGGTAGAAGGTTCTGACTGCGTTAACGAGGCCTCCGTTCCAGCGCCGGCATCTGCGACCGACACAATGTACCTCGGCGAGAGCGCCGCGCCGCGGCGCACAGAAGGAAGGCGGCAGATGCCGAGGGGGGGAGGAACATGGTGTGGGGCGCTGACGGCGGAGAGGAGGATACCGTGCAGGCCGCCGCAGGAACGCGCATGGGGTGCTACAGCAGTCGCGTTTGCGGCTCGGAGATGCATGCGAAACCTGGGCGCGGCGATGGCGTGCGGCGCCTGTTGGGCACCTCCGATCGACGCAAGTGCCTCGGCTGGCTCTCGGAATGGACGTCGCAAGGTTGGCATGCAGGCGCTGGCAGATGCATTCCGAGGGTTGAGAGGACGACCACGGTGTGGTGCGCCGGAGAGGAGAGGAGGAGAACACCGTGCAGGGACACCGCAGGAAAGCGCGCGGGGTGCTGCTGTCGCGGTTGCTGACCCGGCTGCATTGGCAATGACCGCGTGCAGGCTCGTCCGCGCGCCGGATGTTGTTCTTCTAGTAGTGGCAGCTCTTGCTCGGCTACGGTTGGCGAAAGCCATGAACTGCTGGTTACCGTGTCCGCGGCCTCTCAAAGTCGCAGTTTTAGTGTGGCAGGTCCAGGGTAGGCACCAAGTTTGGGCTGCCGAGCCGACGCGTTCTCGATCAGGCTCTGTACGCTCGTCAGAAACTCAGAATCTACGTGGCTGCAACGCTTGAAGCAGGGCTCCAAAGCTGAGACACAGGCGGCCATCGAGTCTGCTCGTAAGCAGGGCACCAACAAGAAGGCAGCCACAAGCCCACAACCACAAATGATCAACAATTTGGAACACCTTTTCGAAAGAGTAAACTGCATAGGTACACGAACATGTAAGATTGGTGCAACTTAGTTACAGAACTTGAAAGGTCCTCAAATACATCAAAAAACTTGCTTATTCGACAGTAAAAAAGAAAACAATCCAGAAGGTTAATCCCACACACCTGGGCTGTCACGGAGATTGCAGGCAAGCCTAATTAAAAGCAGATGACACTTAGTCTTATTGTGCTTTGTGGATCACTGGTTCTAATTTGAGTGGAAACAACAATATCTAGAGGCAAATATGAACAGGAGTAGACAATAAGGAATTTTGTAGAATGTGTTCAAATATTTCAAACATTCATCCTTTTGGGGGAAACACCCTGCCCCATAGAGTCTAGCATGACAACACAGTGCATGATAGGGCACGTGGTAATAGAAAATTTCTCAGGCACCTAATAATATCTTAGAGGTAAAGTTGGTATTTAACACCTTTATAATAGATGCATGGCATACTAGATTTAGGAATGTAATAGAAAACACACGGTTGTACTTGTATCGATTAATTTTTCTTGCCCATAGACACAAAAATATCTACTACCTGAAGGTGGCATTTACCACACTATTCGCATAATAAAAGCAACCCCACCCTATTCCATGATCTCTCTCTATATATATACATATATAATACTTCTAAGAATTTCCCACATATTTTTATGGGTGGATCTATAACAACCTTTTTTTTATCACATTAGATTTGTATGCATGTCAAACGCAAGTAATCAATAAATTAAAGAGGACTCAGATTCAAAACTGAAGGTTCATTTGATATATAAATCTACTAATTAAGAGAAATAACAAAGAAATGATCAGTATAGATAATAAAACATTTGACATGAAAGAAAACAAGTTCATGTGATAGACATGAAGACCAAAAAAATCGATTTTTGTATTTTACTTTTTAACTAAAAATAAGAGAAACTCAAAGGAGGTAGACCCATTCGAGTGCCATGACTCAAATGACTGGTCCAACTCCCAGATGGAGAGAGTGTCGCCAAGCTACGAACTTGAAATGGGCCATACTTCTTGTCACCCCCATAGTCGAAGGAGAAAAAAGGAAGTATTCAGTCAATGGAGCCAAACGACCGGCCTGCACGCCTGGGTATTGGTGCACCCCTGGTGGTTCGTCAACCAACGAGAAGACGTCCCCGGTGACCGTGTGGTAGCAGAGAAGCCGGCCAAAACTCTTGCTCATACATCCAAGGAGACTGTGCTGGAAAAAGGTTGGCGACCACGTGCTTACCGAATAGCTTCTTATTGAAAATGCATCTAGGCCCCTAATCCATGTCATGGTTGATTGATGTACAAATAATGAAAAAAAAGGAATAATGTTTCTATTGAATCTATATAAAGCTAAGTCTAAGGAAGAAGAATAAATTTGTAGAATGATATTTTCCCTCCGTATATCTGAAGAAATGTGGCATGAAGCACTCTATGGAAAATAAAAAATAGGTCTCTTTTATCTTTTTGAGTGTACGCATGTCGCCACAAATGATCATGAGAGATTTGTGAAGTGTGTGAGAACATCTCGTGTAGGTGGGCGCCTGGGCGGGGGTATCTACAACACAAATAAGATTAAATTGTCAAATGCCAAGTGTCACATGGGTGATTTTGCAATTTTCCCTTCCTTTTTATTAATATACGCTAACATACTCATACGTATCCATTGCGTCAACAAGGGCCGGGATGGAAAACCTAGAGCGAGACACACCAAAAAATGGCACGGCTGGCTTCTCTCGTTCACAGCCGCCGCCGCCGCCAGAGACGCGGGACTGGACGGCGCTGCCCGACGACGTCTTGTGCGAGATCTTCCGCCGCACCCGGCAAGCCGATTTACTCTGCGGCGCGGGGCTCGCGTGCAAGGCGTGGCACGCCGCGGCCGACGAGCCAACGCTGTGGCGGAGCATCGACGTGCACGAGGAGAACCACAGAGGCGTGTTGTGGCGGGCAATTCAAGACGATCCAGGATACTGGACGGGGCGGATGGCCATGGCGCGCGCCGCCGTCGACCGCAGCCGCGGCCAGTGCGAGTCCTTCCGCGGGCCCGTCGACCGCCACCTCATTGCCTACCTCGCCGACAGGCACACACGATGATTTGAACGCATTAGTTGCGCCCAGGTCGATCGATCAATTCGTTGCTTACAATTGAATCTTTACGTACGCAGGGCGCCGTCGCTGAGGAGTCTCCAGGTCACATCCTTCTGGTGCCTGCCGGTCGAGTTGGCCGACGACATGATGATGACCCCGGAGATCACAACGTTGGACGGGCTTGTGATGACGGAAGGCCCCAGTGCGGTCTTGATTTCCACGATACACGCTCTCGTCCGCCGTTGCCCCCGCCTCGAGCAGCTTCGCGCCGGCGACTGCTTCTTGGACAGCGAGACGAGGCCCAGGCCGCTGTGGACCGAGTGCACGAGGAAGGCCAAGGGCTTCAAGCTGCGGCCGTTACAGGCGGATATCTGCTTCTGCGTGACGTGCCAGCTGGAGGGGAGAACGATTCGTCGTCCCGTCAGAAAAATATGGCATGCCGACGGGACGGTATCGTTCACGTCGCCGTACCCATACTTTAATCGTCGTGAAAACTATGGAATACGTCTAAAGTAATGGTCAGTACTCCGTAGCAACTGTTCCATGCACGGCCAGTTTAACCTTTTAGTCAACTTGAAATGCAATCGCAGAGCCTCTTAATTAATTTATAGCTAAGAAGGGAAGTTGAGAACCATGCATGATGGGTGTCAAATTTGATGGACGCCGATCGATGCGACGCGGCGGCATGTGTTTCCATCCTCGCGTGCCGTTTTCTCTTCACGCGCCGCCACATCATGGAGCCGGCCTCGCCATGTCTGTCACTCTTCGCCGCGCGCGCATGTACGCTTATAGTCCTGTCGCGGTGTGCGCTCGCACACGCTGCTGATGCCCACCGGTACGTGTACGCCGCCACGCTGCAGCTAGCTGCACACGGCGGTCTACTTGACGCTGCTCGGCTCGCGTCCGCGTGCGGGGAGACGTGGCCGCAGCCAGTCGCCATCATCAGGCACATGCGGCGACTCGTGTATGGTGTAGGTGAGCCCCGTGCCCCCGCGCGCCGCCCCTGCCGCTAGCGCCGCCCTTTGTCACACGCCACGCCCGGCCGCGCCTCTAGCCACACCGCGCCAGCAAGCGTCCAACGCATGCACATGCACGAGGACACTTGACGAGCTACGCCGACGAGCTCGTCTTCCCTTGCGCGTACTGACCCATGGACAAAGTTGGCACGTCACTTGCAATTGGATACAATTGTCAGCCTGTCAGGCATTTTTTTTTTTTAGAAATGAGGCTTTCGCCCCCCACTTATATAAAAAGCAGGTTTCTACAGCATTCAGCGGCCAACATAAAACGGAAACAAAAAGAAACCTACAACCGGACGCTAGGTAGAACTACACCTATTACATTCAGTTTGAACCCCGAAGATTAACAACTAGTTCTACCTCGCACCACTTTAAAACCAAAGCAAACAGGAGACTTACTACAACTACTCCCAGATGTCTACTAGCTGGTAATTCTTCTTGTTGCTGGCGCCCATCCTTGCGTTCTTTTGAAGGCTTCACTTGCCACCTTTCTTAGCATCTTGCTTCCTTCCTCCACTGTTGGAATGTGTTGTATAGTTAGGCTCATGGGCCTAGAGCCCATTACCATGTCGGTGAGAGAGTGTGTTGCTGGAATGTATATGTACCTACAGAGCTAAGAGCTAAGTGAGACTCTAGAGCTTTCCAAATACAATATGGTATACAGAGCCGGAAGGTCCTCCGCAGCGACGGCGCTGCCGTAACCAGGCGACGCTCGCCGGCGCGTCGACGAGAGAAGGGCAAGCAGGCTGCCGCTGTGCGTGGAAGCGCTGGGCTGGTTGCGGCTTGCGAGGTGTGCTAGCAGGGCGCAGGTCGCCGGGTTGCTGCAGGTGAGGTGGAGCTCGAAGTGGAGGCGTCCAAGCAGCAGCTGGAGTAGCGCAGCTGTGCGTGCTGCAGGGGGTGCCGGACCTGCTGGTCGTCTCGCTGAGCAGGTGAGAGAGGAGCCATACGAGGTTGTGTACTCGTGAATCTGGGAAGCTGCATTGCTGCTGCTGTGAGGAATTTGTGAACAACAATTCAACGAAGGTGGTATTGTGTGCTCTGCTCTCTTTGTTGGGGAAGAAAACGTGCTGTTGGTTGGATTATTGAGCAGAGGAGGGGTGTTGAGCTGAAATTGGTGCTGCAGGTTGTGAGGATAACAGGAAGAGTGAGGTGCTCGTGAGGTACAGATAACAGTTGGTAGTTCTTCCTGTGGTGCTGCTGGGTATTTGTGGAGGAAGAAAGGTTCTCGTTGTTGGCTGTCGTGAGAAGTTGTTGCTCGCTTCTAGTGTCATTGGGCAAGGAAGATCGATAGTCTAGCTTTGGAGAATATAATTTTTCTTCTACCAAACATGGGGGAGAGAAATAAAATTGAGCAGGTTTGTGAGAAATTGGCTGAAATTCTCACAGCAACACAACTTGAAAAGATGGCCCAATTATTCATGGCGAAGAGCTCAGAACAGATGTTGGCAACACGAGAACAAAAGGAGAATGCGACAATCCTCGGTAATCTTGTCAACCTTGCTCATCCTAACAAAGGTACATCATGTGCAAATTGGATACTAGATTCCGGTGCATCTAAGCATGTTACGGGTAAATTAAGTGAATTTGCATCATATAATCCGTTTGCTCCTATGCAAAAAGAAACTATTCAAACTGCCTATGGAACTGCTCAACCTATTAAAGGTGTGGGCACAGTTCAGTGCACTCCATCAATTACATTATCATCGGTTTTATATGTTCCATCGTTTCCTGTTAATCTAGTATCTCTAAGTGCTTTGGTGGATCACATGGATTGTCGTGTGACTCTCGATTGAGAGAATTGTTTAATTGAGGATAGAAGGACTGGAAGAATGCTCGGTACTGGCATAAGGCGTAATGGCCTATGGTTCCTGGATAGAAGAGAAGATATCTCATGCACGGCTTTGACGGCTGCTATTGGTGAAGAGGAGGCTAAAGTAATACTAGAACATTGCCGACTAGGGCATTTGTCATTTAATACTATGGCCAAAGTATTCCCAGAGATCATGAGTAAGGTGGATAAACGAAAACTTATTTGTGATGCATGTGAATATGGCAAGCATACAAGGTCAATATATGCAAGCAAGGGGCTTCGAAGCTTATCTCCTTTTATGCTTATTCACTCTGATGTTTGGACATGCCCAGTCATATCAATCAGTGGAATGAAGTATTTTGTAACATTTATTGATTGCTATTCTCGTATGACTTGGGTATATCTTATGAAGCAAAAGAATGAGGTTCATAAATGTTTTCGTGACTTTTGCTCACTTATTGGGAATCAATACAATGCTCGGATTAAGGTATTAAGGACAGACAATGGAACGGAGTATGTCAATAATGAGTTTGGAAGTTATTTATCACAGGAGGGAATATTGCATCAAACCACATGCCCTGATACACCTCCACAGAATGGAGTAGCTGAAAGGAAAAATCGTCATATCTTGGAAACTGCACATTCACTTATGTATGCTATGAATGTGCCAAAGTTTCTATGGAGTGAAGCAGTGCTGACTGCTGTTTATTTGATCAATCGCACACCTTCAAAATTGCTCTGGTGGAAAACTCCTTATGAGATGTTAAAAGGAGTCAATGAGTTTGTTGTTCCACCAAGGTATTTGGATGCACTTGCTTTGTCCGGGACCATAGGCCTTCGTTGAGTAAGTTGGATCCTCGAGCAGTCAAATGCATATTTGTGGGATACTCGTCAAGTCAAAAAGGCTATAAGTGTTGGTGCCCGAGTGAAAGACGTCTATTTGTTAGTATGGATGTTACATTCAGGGAGTCTGATCCTTTTTATGGAGAAAAGACAGATTTAAGTTCTTTGTTCACTAATCTTGATGCTCCTAGCATAGATGAGGATGAGCAAGAGGGGGAGAACAATGATGTGCAAGGTAGTTCAAGTGAGCAACAACCTAGGAAGATGGACGTGGTGATTAGCGGTTCTGTTCTCCAACCAAAAAGAGTTGAGACAGTGACAAGTTCAACATCTTTTCAGGCAGATAACTCAAGTCGTGAGAGGTGGAAAGACAAAGTGTATACTAGGAAAAGGTTTAGATCTCAAACACAAGCTGCAGAGGTGGTTCCAGTATCAACCACTGAACCATGTCCCTCACCTTTAATGCCTAATAATGCCCCAGAGGTGGTTCCAGTATCAACCACTGAATAATGCCCCTCACCTTTAATGCCTACTGATGGCCCAGAGATTGTTGATGTCTCGTCAACTTCTGAGATTGGGATTGAAGGCACCTCTTCAGCTGATTTGCCTATTGCATTGCGAAAAGATGCACGACTTAAGGCTGGAGTCCCTCCAGGTATGGATTTGAGGACAACATTAGTAACTATGTCTCTTATGCATCCTTGTCTCCTTCATATAGGGCTTTTGTTGCATCATTACAAACTGTGGTTGTCCCCAAAGACCGGAAAGAAGCAATGCATGATCTTAAATGGCGAGAAGCTATGTTGGAGGAGCTGAGAGCTCTTGAAAAAAATAAAACTTGGGATCTTGTAAAATTGCCACCAGGAAGAAAGTTGTTAGCTGCAAGTGGGTTTTCACAGTGAAGCAAAATCCAGACGGAAAGGTGGAAAGGTACAAAGCAAGACTTGTTGCAAGAGGATATAGTCAAACATATGGCATAGACTACTACGAGACATTTGCACCGGTGGCTAAGATGAGTACTGTGAGAACCCTAATCTCATGTGCAGCAAATTTCGGTTGGCCTTTGCATCAATTAGACGTCAAGAGTGCTTTCTTGCATGGTGATCTTCAAGAAGAAGTGTACATGGAGATTCCGCCGGGTTTTTCTAGGCCACACACAACTGGCAAGGTATGCAGATTGAAGAAATCTTTGTATGGCCTCAAGCAATCTCCGCGGCTATGGTTTGATAAATTTAAGCTTGCACTATGTGGTATGGGGTACAAACAATGCAATGGGGATCACACTGTATTCTATCGACACTCTGGTCGTCGAATAACAATTCTAGCTGTATATGTGGATGACATTATCATCACAGGTGATGATGAGCCAGAGATCAAGCACCTCAAGGAGAATCTGAGCATGGAATTTGAGGTTAAGGACCTCGGCCATCTTAAGTACTACCTTGGCATAGAAATTGCTCGATCTCCAAAAGGTATTGTCCTCTCACAAAGAAAATATGTTCTGGACTTGCTTAGTGAGACAGGTATGCTTGGATGTCGACCTGTATCAACATCTATTGATCCAAATCACAAGTTATGTGCTGAGTCAGGTGACCCGGTGAATAGGGAGAGCTACCAAAGGCTTGTTGGACGTCTCATCTACTTATGTCATACAAGACCTGATATTTCTTATGCAGTGAGCGTTGTCAGCAGGTATATGCATGATCCTAGAAGCGGACATCTGGATGCTGTTTATCGGATCCTACGTTATTTGAAGAGTAGCCCTGGAAAAGGACTCATGTTCAAGAGTCATCGCCATCTTAACGTGGAAGGTTATTGTGATGCCGATTGGGCCAATTGTCTTGATGATAGGAGGTCGACTTCAGGCTACTCTGTATTTGTTGGAGGAAATTTGGTATCATGGAGAAGCAAGAAACAATCGGTTGTGTCTCGTTCAAGTGCTGAAGCAGAGTATAGAGCAATGGCACTTGCGGTTTGTGAAATGCTATGGGTAAGGGGTCTCCTATCAGAGTTAAATGTTCTAAGAAAAGGCTCTTCAAAACTCTGGTGTGACAATAAATCAGCTATCAATATTGCCAATAATCCAGTCCAACATGACAAGACTAAGCATGTGCAGATTGATCGGTTCTTTATCAAGGAAAAGCTAGATGATGGCATAATAGAGCTGAGTTATGTAACTTCAGGGCAACAGCTGGCTGATTGTTTAACAAAAGGATTACGTGTAAATCAGTGTGAGTTAGCATGTAACAAGATGGGCATGATAGATATCTATCGCCCATCTTGAGGAGGAGTGTTGGAATGTGTTGTATAGTTAGGCTCATGGGCTTAGAGCCCATTACCATGTCGGTGAGAGTGTGTGTTGCTGGAATGTATATGTACCTACAGAGCTAAGAGCTAAGTGAGACTCTAGAGCTTTCCAAATACAATATCCACCAACCTTCTTTGATTCTTTTTCTGCAAAATTACCCACTTATCAAGCCAAGCACACATACTAATGATTAGTTCCGACGGGTCAGTGAGCTTCTTCCCCCTGAAAACCGCGTCGTTCCTACATTTCCATATCACTACAACACCAACCTACCTCTAGCAACGAATGCCTCGCGACGGAATTAACATGCGTTGCAGACCATCCCATCTCACCCAGTCACCCCACGCGGCCACGCCCTGCCTCTTCGATTAATAGTAAAATAAAACTCAGACTAATTCTCTCAGCCATCATCCACGCAGCAGAATAGGCCCCTCTTCCTCCCTCCCAACTCGGTAACTCCTCCTGAACCACTCCCCGATTTTCGCCGTGGCGACGGCGGCGCTAGGCCGCTGCAAACTCCTCTTCATCCGCCAACCCTGACCTCGATGCCCCCAAGATCTCTGGACTGCAGCCTCTCCTCCGAGTATGGGCGTGGCCAACTCCCTTATGTGGGCGCTGCGTCAGATCTGGCGGAGGTGAGGACAGGGAAGGGAGCGGCCGGATCTAATGGTGGTTGCCGCATCTCGTCTCATCCTGCCCGTGCCATGGTCCTCCTTCACATCACCCTGAGGTAATCTCCCGTCAAATCCTTTCCTGTATTGTGCAGTTGTGTTGCGAATCAATCTCAACTTTGGTGTTTTATCTGTACTTAGATCCCTCTTCGTTTCTCGCAGGGCACAGATTGAATAGGAGTTCTTGCGTCTAAATTGATTTCCTTAACGATCGGGGGAAATGGCTACAGGTATCTCTCAATTTCCCTTCAAATTACTTACCTAGTTCGACATCAGTATCAATAATTGTGGATTTGTTAATCTGTACCAATTTTACAAGGACTAGGCGTGTAATGGTTGTCTAATTAAACTTGAAACAACAGTTCGCAATTGAAGATTGAAGTCTTATGGCATATTTCTGTAGTGTTTTCTTTTTATTTATTATTATGTCATTATTATAAGAATGCTGAATTCTATTGTTCTTTTCGGATGTTACACTGCAGGTATGGTTTCCTTACTCTTCTTTTTGTCAGAGGAAGGATTCTGTTATTTGTTTCATGTAAACATTTGCCAGAAATACATTTGGTAAGTTCAACTTTTCGTTAAGAATACAGTCTGCTCATCACGGCTATTGTCAGCATATTATCGACAAATAATGTTAGGTTATTAGACACTAGCAGTGACTTACATGCTTACTAATGTTAGCTTTTCTGGCCACCAGATACTCGGAACAGGCCACATTTGAAGATTATAGCCTCAAAAGAATCTAGTAGCAGAAACTCTTGGGGATACAGACGCACGGCGCCTTCGGACATAGATCTTGATAAGAAAATCTATGTAAAAGCTGTACAGATTCCAAGTTATATGTATGCATTTTTCAGATTGTAATGTAACTGAATTGTTGCCATGATAAATGAAGTTCTTTTTTACCTATATCATTGGCTTATTAGTAGTGTGTATTTTGTTAAGCCCAAAACAGAGTAACAAAATTCAGTTGCAGCCAGAGACGTTAATCCACATGGAATTGTAAGCATCAAAATTGCCGACCTCGAATTGCAACACATAAAAGTGTTGCTATAGGTTGGTTGTATCCGTTGCTGGCTTGCAACGCATATTTGCATTAGTTACCAACGGATACTTATGTGTTGCAGTTGACCCTTGCAACGCCACTTCTAGCAACGCATAAAAGATGCGTTGGTAAAGACCCTAGCAACGCTTATATGGACTTTCTGCAACGCATATATACGTTGCTAAAGGGGTGTTTCTCTTGTAGTGTATGGACCATATTAATGCCCCGCACCCCAGTAACACCAATGACTTATGTTCTCCCTTGAAGTTTGCCACCCAAGGTTCCATTAGATCATTGATGCTACTGGGGCTTGTTGGAATATTAAAGGTACAACCGATTACCATCCAGGCATACCTAGCCACTGGACAATCAAACATTAGGTGTTGTGAAGATTCTTTAACTCCACAGAAAACACAATCAGTATCCCCCTTCCAGCCTCTGTTCTGCAAGTTTTCCTTGGTTAATATGCTATCTTTTAGCAATAGCCACAGGAACACTTTTATTTTCTGAGGAAGCTTTACTTTCCACATAATAAACTTGTAAGGGACTGGCACTCCAATAGTCTTTAGTTTCTGGTATAAAGAACTGACAGAGAAGCCTTTCTTCCCAAGCATCCATATTGTTGAATCATCTTCCTGCTTTACTAGTAAGTTTTGGCATATCTGAACCACTTCTTCCCAAGCTTCTGCTGTTTCACCCATTAACCTTCTTCTAAACTTGACACTGTTTACACCCTTAGCCAGCACACTGTTCACTGTTACCTTCTTATCAAAGGTGAGGTCATATAATCTGGGAAACTGTTCAGCTAGAGGAGTATCCTTGTGCCATTTGTCTCTCCAGAAGCTTGTTGCTTTTCCATTTCCTATCTCTTTACGACAGTAACTCTGATAGATTAGGTTGACTTCCATCAGGCCTTGCCAAAAGTGAGAGCACCCTTGTGTCTTACTAAGTAAAGAGATTGGTTTATCTTTCACATGCTTCTTCTTTAACAAAATCTGCCATAAACCTGTGGAGTTTTCTAACCTCCAAAGCCATTTACAGCGTCCAATCTGTATATGCCTGTCAGGCATATACAGCGATATTTCAACTTGCCGTAACTTCAATTTATTTTCTGCAAAACATGGTTCTTTTTTTTTCTTTTTCTTTTTTTTTTTACATCGTGCCAGCATGTTCAATGCACGAGCCCAGCCTGGTCACGGCGAGGGACCTCCTCGACTCGTCACTCCGCTGCCGACGCCCTTCGCCGAGAAGGATTTTGTCAACTTCTTCTCCCGCGAGCAGCACCGCCCCATCCCGAACCTGTAGTCGTGTATAAACCTGATGCTGGCCATGCTGTGGAAGCACCCGGCCGGAGAACGTGGAGGCGGAGCTCGACCAGGTGGCAGGTGAAGGTACTGTGCCGCCGGGCGCCGGGTCCAAGCCGCGGGACCGGAGCCCAACATGACCGCAGGAACGCGCGAGGGGTGCTTCTTCAGTCGCGGACCAGAGGCACGGCTGCGCCGGCGATGCTTGTGAAGCCGGGGAGATGCCGCTGCGACGGCATCCGATCCGGCGCCTGTTGGGTTGAGCCAGAGAGAGGAGGCCGTCGCACGCAGCTTTTGTCAACGACGCGCCGGATGTGGTTCTGCTCGATTCGTGGTGGCAGCTAGCTATGGCACGTGTCAAAGAGTCCATGTATAATGGCCAATACAAACCCAAAATATCTTAGGATAAAGGTGGCATTTACCACCTCCCCTCGTAAATAAAATCAACCCCACAAGACGAAGATGGGTAGATAACTCCTCTCTGTATTTTCTTGTACCTTGAGCTCCCGTGGCGTAGAGGGATCTCGCCCTTTGTTTGTTCAGGAGTTTTTTATATGACAACATTTACCATAGAAAAAATATGCTCGAGTTTTGCACTGCGAGATATGTATTATTGCGAGGACTCTATATGCAAAAAAAATTACGAAATAATTTCACCAATATTACGAACATAATTATCAAATGACTAGCTCCATCTTTCATAAACTTGCTTACCAAATACAAATGTCGATATAGTGCACAAAGCCAAATTTGGCTACAAAACATTTATAAAGTTGAAATGAATAGAGGATAATTTAATGAATTAATCAATGTGAACATTATATTTATTGATAACAATAATAGTAGATAAACTAATGAATTAAGAAGTGTATTGTACCACCTCGGCTTCAGCATCGAACATGTCCATTACCGTCGCGGGTGCTTTCAAAACTGAATGTCAAGATGTTTCTTGCGCCAATGGCGAACCCAAACAAGCAGGACGACGTGTAAGTTAATGGTTCTGGTCTCCTTCCCAAGGGTGTATGGAAGGCAAAGGCCATGTGGCAGTTCGAGGGGCATCGGAAGTTTAATCCACTGTTTTGCCGTCGGGAAGCACATGTAGTAGGAGTTAGGGCTTCATACAAGCAGCGTGTGGTCGTGCCATGAAGGCAGTGTTGAGGATCCGCTCCATGTTCTGCTCAAAGAAGTTGCCGAAGTTGGTCACGGGTGGTGTGGCTACCGCGGCGGCGAAGCCTTCAATTCGTACCTTGTGTGCAATGGCAGCTTGGCGGCGATGGGGTTATCGTTGTCCAACCTGAGGACAAAGAGGTGGATGTACCTAAGTCGGTAGTTCTTAAGCCGAACGATGAGAGCCAAAGGGATGTTGCCAACCATGAGAAGATGTGGCGTCAGAGGCGGAGTTAGCATAGGGCATGGGCATGCACACCCCATATTTGGTTAAAAGATATACTTTTATAGGTATTCTATATTGATATTTGGGCTCCGAACATGGCAACTAATTTTGTACTTTACGCTTGGTTATGTACTTATTTTATTATGAAGTATTGTTTAATTGCTTTGAATGACCGAAAAAGTTAGTAAAACTTAAGGGGGGAAGGGGAGCATATGCCCCATACACATGAGAGACGGAACTGAACTGTGTTCAAATTCAAACTAGTTATTGCTGCGTATATACAACGATCAGGGATGTATTTTTCTTCTTGCAAGGACTCTGACCCTCTAACCTTTACTACATGCACACGGTGTCAATGCTCTCTGTTCTTGTTTTTCAGGATAATATACTTAATTAATTTTGGTTTTAGTTGTATGCTCTAACTTCGTTTCATCTTTCCAGCTGCGTGCTACCATTGATTCATTATTACCATGATCAGCTATGATTTTTATTGCTGGCTGCGGCTGCCGCACCCAACAACTAGCACAAAAAAGCTTACAGTAAAACGCACAGCTGCAGTAGTGACAGCCGAGTTGTGTCAATGTCTTTTGCTTTTTTGCAACATTACGAAAAATGTCGCGGAGGAAGTCACATTACGCCTTTTAAGTTACTCTCTCTGGTTTTAAATATATGACACCGTTGATTTTTTTCGTTACTTTGATCAGTGGCGAAGCTACATACATTGTGCTGGGTGCAAATGCACCCACTATATCTCTGATTTCACGTGTAATTGATTTTTTTTCACATATATGCACCACGTAATTTTAATATTATGCACCCACTGACAAAATATGAGATATTTTCGCTACATATTATGAAGTATTACACCCTTACTAATTTAGCTCTAGCTTCGCCACTGACTTTGATCATTCGTTTTATCTATAAATATTTATATAAATAACTAAATTAACTTTAAAGTGCTTTTGATGATGGACTCAATAATCTCTATTTTAGCTTAAAAAACTAATTTCTTAAATATAAATTGTAGGTTAAAGTTTAACAAAAAATCAAACTACATCATCATATATTTAAAAGTTAAAACCGAAGAGAATAGCTACTAACGTGCATCATTTGCCAATCCCTTCCCTCCCTCCGATGTTTCTTTCTTTTAAGATGAGCAACCGATGTGTCATTGCAATTTCAAGAAATCCCAGAAAATGTCATGAAATCTGGTCTATGGCCCACATGTTAGTGTCACATTTTAAGTTTGCAAATTGACAAGGATGAACCTTATCCTCTCCCTGTCTCGGTTATCCCCTTTCCTCGTCTCTTGCGCGCGCGCGCTCGCACCGCCGGCCGCCGCAAACGCGCTCTCCCGCCGCTACAGCCGCCTCTGCCGAAGATCGCCGCAACTCCGTTCCCTTCCTCCTCCAAGCAAGCAAGCCATAACAAAATCAAAATTATTCACGGCATTGCCAAATTCTGCCCCTGCTGCCATTCCAATGGCGACGATTCCTCTCTCTTCTATTTCCAGCCACCACCGAGCCCCACCACCATGGCCACCTCCCAAAGACTGTACAAACCCAAGGGCAAGGATTCGGTGTGGTGTCCTCGCACCGCCGGCCAGAAGAGTCCTGGAGGCGGCGGTTACTGCTCCAAGGGACACCAGGAACCCGCTGAACCGGGTCCCGAGGTCCGATGTGAACGCGCAAATTCAAAGGCTATGTCGGTCCGGTGATGTCACCGAGGCTCTGAGATTGCTAGGCTCCGACGGGGTCGATGTGGGGAGCTACTGCGCCGTCATTCAGCTCTGCGGGGAGGAAAGGTCTTTGGAGGCTGGGAAGCGAGCCCATGCCTTGGTTCGTGCAGCCGGTGTAGGATCGAGTGGAATGGAGAGTGTTCTTGGAAAGAGGCTGGTGCTGATGTACGTCAAATGCGGGGACTTGGGGAGTGCAGGAAGGGTGTTTGATGAAATGCCTCAGGTTAGTGATGTCCGTGCTTGGACCTCGCTGATGAGCGGGTATGCAAAGGCTGGTGATTTTCAAGAAGGTGTTTTGCTATTTAGGCAGATGCTCTGCTGTGGAGTCAGTCCAGACGCTCATGCCATTTCCTGTGTCTTGAAGTGCGTTGCCAATTTGGGGAACATCATGGAAGGTGAGGTGGTTCATGGATACCTTGTTAAGTTGGGTTTGGAGGCACAGTGTGCTGTTGGCAATGCTCTGATAGCTTTGTACTCAAGGTGTGGCCAGATGGAAGAAGCGATTCAGGTGTTTGATGGCATGCATGAGCGGGATGACATTTCTTGGAATTCTGTAATTAGTGGATGCTTCTCAAACCGATGGCACAGTAGGGCTGTTGATCTCTTCAGCAAAATGTGGTTTGAAGGTCTGGAGATCAATTCAGTGACAATGCTCGGTTTCTTGCCTGCTTGTGCGGAATTAGGTTACGGCCTTGTTGGAAAAGCAGCGCATGGATACTCTGTGAAATCTGGATTGCTTTGGGACCTCGAATCGTTGGATGGTGGAATTGATGATGTTCTTGGATCCAAGCTGGTATTCATGTATGTGAAATGTGGTGACTTGGACTGTGCAAGAAGGGTGTTTAATGCAATGTCATCAAAAAGTAATGTGCATGTATGGAATCTGATCATGGGAGGCTATGCGAAGGTTGGTGAATTTCAAGAAAGCCTCTTAGTTTTTGAGCAAATGCATGATCTCGGAATTACCCCAGACGAGCACACCCTTTCTTGCCTTCTGAAGTGTATAACTAGTTTGTCTGATGCCAGAGGTGGTCTAATGGTTCATGCGTACTTCGTAAAGTTGGGTTTCGGAGCACAGTGCGCAGTTTGCAATGCCCTGATGTCGTTCTATGCAAAATCCAACAGAATAGAGGAGGCACTCAAGGTGTTTGATGCAATGCCTCTTCGAGATATTATCTCTTGGAATTCTGTAATTAGTGGATGCACTTCCAATGGATTATATGATAAAGCTATTGACATGTTTCTAAGAATGTGGATACAAGGGCAGCAGTTGGACTCAGCCACATTGCTAAGTGTTTTGCCGTCTTGTACACAATCAAACAACTGGTTTGTAGGGAGGGTGATTCATGGTTTCTCAGTAAAAACTGGGTTGGTTGGGGAAACACCTCTTGCTAATACTCTTCTTGATATGTACTCAAATTGCTCAGATTGGCGTAGCACCAATCAGATATTCAAAAACATGGATCAGAAAAATGTTGTGTCGTGGACAGCAATGATCACGAGTTATACCAGGGCTGGGTTGTTTGACAAAGTGGCTGTACTACTTCAAGATATGGGGTTAGAT
This sequence comes from Eragrostis nindensis, assembly GCA_012490785.1. Lineage (NCBI taxonomy): Eukaryota > Viridiplantae > Streptophyta > Magnoliopsida > Poales > Poaceae > Eragrostis > Eragrostis nindensis. The sequence continues at coordinate 474,213 of JAAXCT010000227.1, read as the reverse complement.
GGTATCAGGCCAGACGTCTTTGCAGTCACCAGTGCTCTTCATGCTTTTGCTGGTGATGAGTCTTTGAAACAGGGCAAAGCTGTCCATGGATATGCCATCAGAAATGAAATGGATACAGTTCTTCCTGTTGCCAATGCGCTGATGGAAATGTATGCAAGATGCGGAAATATGATAGAAGCACGGTCCATTTTTGACCGTTTGATGAATAAGGATATAATCTCATGGAATACAATAATAGGTGGTTACTCCAGAAATAATCTCGCCGATGAATCCTTCACTTTGTTCAGCGAAATGCTACTCCAGTTCAGACCTAATGCAGTGACCATGACCTGTATTCTCCCTGCTGTGGCAAGCCTTTCATCCTTGGAACGAGGAAGGGAGATACATGCTTATGCGCTGCGAAGAGGATATATGGAAGACAATTATGTACCCAACGCACTCATGGACATGTATGTTAAGTGCGGTGCGTTACTGCTTGCTCGGTGTTTGTTTGACCGCTTGACTGAAAAGAACCTCATCTCATGGACCATCATGATAGCTGGATATGGCATGCATGGTCGTGGAAGAGATGCCATTGCCCTCTTTGAGCAGATGAGAGGCAATGGAATCGAACCAGATGCCGCCTCTTTCAGTGCCATACTATATGCTTGCTGCCATTCAGGTCTTAAAGATGAGGGATGGAGATTCTTCAACTCTATGAGGAATGAGCACAAAATAGAGCCTAAATTGAAGCATTATGCATGCATGGTTGACTTGCTTAGCCATACTGGAAATCTGAAGGAAGCTTTTGAGTTCATCGAGTCAATGCCAATTGAGCCTGATTCAAGCATCTGGGTCTCGTTGCTGCATGGATGTCGAATTTACAGGGATGTGAAACTTGCAGAAAAGGTAGCAGATAAGGTCTTTATTCTGGAACCTGAGAACACAGGATACTATGTTCTTCTTGCCAACATCTATGCAGAGGCTGAGAGATGGGAGGCTGTCAGGAAACTGAAGAACAAGATTGGTGGTCGTGGGCTCCGCGAGAACACTGGCTGCAGTTGGATTGAGGTCAGGGGCAAGGTTCATGTCTTCGTCTCGGATAACCGGAATCACCCACAGGGAAGTAGGATTGCAGGATTCCTGGATGATGTTACCACCAAAATGCGGGAAGAAGGTCATGATGCTAAGAAAAACTATGCTCTGATGGGTGCCAATGACGCGGTGCATGACAAGGCACTTTGTGGGCACAGCTCAAAGCTCGCCATTGCATTCGGTGTGCTGAATCTGTCAGAAGGGCGGCCAATCCGTGTGACAAAGAACTCGAGAGTTTGTAGTCACTGCCATGAGGCTGCCAAGTTCATATCCAAGATGTGCAATAGAGAGATCATTCTTAGAGATTCAAACAGGTTCCATCATTTTGAAGGTGGCAGGTGCTCTTGCAGAGGTTACTGCTGAAAGAAACATGAAGATGTAGCTGTAGTTTGTTCATAGCAAAGTACATACGTTGCTGCTAGTAGCACCGTATCATCTTGCATATAGTCATTTGGTTTTACTGTATGAAGAGGTGACATTGGAATGCTGCGGGAAGATGTCTATGTAAGAAACAACAGTTTTGTATGTTCAGGAAGCAATGCTTACAATATGTAGAAATGTAAAGAAATGGAAAGCAAAATATATTTCAACACCGTTGCATGAAAATCTAAATACTCATCGCTGATAAAGCTATTTCGTTATGCCACAAAAATCTTTTACATGTCGATTATTAACCTGATTCTAGCATCTTGCCTCGATGCCAGACAGTTTGCTGCCGGCTTACGCTGACATCCGTCCGTGACAGTTGCGTGAGCATGAAGATGGAAACGCCATGCATGAATGAACACTGGTTAGCAGTGGACACCTGACGCGTCTGGCGCCACCAGCCGTCCTCTGTTGAGGCGAAAGTTCCCTGCTCATCGGACACTCCTATATGTAGGAGTATGTGTATTCAGAGCTGAGCTGATGGATGGAAACACAATGCATCGAAACAGCAGTGTACGCAATCAGTTTGCTACCTGTCAGTACAGCTAGTCAGTTAGCCCACATGCGTGAATGCGCGATCAATGTGGTTTACATATATAGAGGCTCAAGTTGAAGTGCAGGCTCAGAACTGAGCAAGCTTAGCATACGACATATACTCCTACATACATGCAGCGGGCTTATATATATCCAACAATCGAGAACGCCATGCTTATAAATGGATGGACGAATTCATCACACACACAGTACATGCTGTGCGAAATCAATGGACGGAAAAATATTAATTCGCAGTACGTCAAATCAAGAGCAAAATCTGGCAGACAGATTAAATTTGCTGCTCAATTATATGTTCAGCTTTCTTAGTCCGTTTGATTTGCTGCCGGAAAGCTTGCGTAAGGGTTGTCCGAGCTCAGCTTCTCGTTGCCAGGCCGAGAGAACACAATCTGCAAAACATCCGTACCTGTTAGATATTTACATATAGCTCAGTATTCTGTTAATCCACCAATAATGTACTTACGTACCTGATAGTTTCCAAGTGTCCGTGACTTAAAACCAGCGGCGCAGTATATGAAGTAGTACTCCCATATACGGATGAATTTTTCATCAAATCCCAGAGCCAAAATCTCACTGCACAACAACAATATATGTATGAGTATATGCATATTATTACTATATTATAAGGAGTAAGGAGCAGTTGTGCACTTACTTCTTATTGGCCATGAAGTTGTCCCTCCAACGTATCAGCGTCGTATAGTAATGGTACCCAATATTCTCAAGGTGCTCGATGCTGCACTCCAAATTCGATTAATCAATTAACCATATTACACTTGCAAATAAGGACACATTATCGGATCATCAAAAACCAGAAGATAGTTCAGCAAGCAGACCAGAGCCTTGATGTGGCGGACATGGCAGACGTTATCCGGGCCAAGGAAGGAAGGCAGCCCCCGGGGAAGATGTATTCTTTTATGAAGTCTGAACTCCTCCTGTATTCTTCGTACCGTTCTTCAGGGATCGAGATGAACTGCATGGAAATCAAATGATAATGACAATGATGACGCATGACTGTCAGAGCCAGCGACAGATAATAGTGTATACCTGCAGGACAAATAGGCCATCTTGAGCCAAAAGGGACTCGCAGCAGCCAAAGAAATCGTCCATGAATTCGTGCCCGACACCTTCAATCATCTCACTGATCCATCAAGATCCAAGACATCAAATAAATTTGCATGAATGGTATTACTCAGTCATATTCACATATGTTCGACCGTATTGTCAAACAGAGGAAAGCTATAGCAAGTAATTACCACGATATAATCCTATCATATTTACGGCTAGATGGTATCTGGCGGTAGTCACATAGCATGAAGGTTATGCGGTCCTGATGAAATAAGCAATGAAAACTTTATTAACTTCATGACAGCCATTATAATCATATATAGAAACAGAGGAGTCTCTTGTTATATTTCTGCAAAGTAACACCAACCTCTAAGCCAGCTTCTTTCACTTTTCTCTGTGCATACTTCAGTTGCTCCACGGACAATGTGATCCCAGTGTATTTGCAGCCAGTTTGCTTCACCACTTGTATTGCTAAGCTGCCCCAGCCGCTACCAATCTCAAGAACATGATGGTCCCGTTCCACTTTAGCCTTCAATATACGCATGTATGCAATTATTTACTATTATAGAAGTAGTAGCATAACCCATACATTCAGACAATATGCGCATCACAGTATCACCTTGTCAATTAGAAGGCGAACTTTACGTAGCTGGGCTGCCTCTAAGCTTTCATCATCCGTCTACAAAATGAATAAGGCCATGCACAAAGATGTAAAGATTCGAAAACTCATGACACAAGTATAGTGCTTGATTTACAGACTGCAGGATGTCACTATTTAATCAAAGGACAGACCTTGAAAATGGCACAAGAGTAAGTCATTGATGGATCCAGGAAAAGCGAGAAGAATTCATTACTCTGCACAAACATAAACAGAATAGGAGGAATGAAAAGGACAGTCTCACTGATGTGGAAGATATCCTCAACGAAAGCGAGAACAATGCTATAGAAAGTATTATGAATCAAGAAAACATTTTGTAGCAGTTATAAATAAAATAGCAACACAAAAAATGAAATTAGATTGGAACTGAAAAGTGAGGAGTACTAGCACTACTGACCAGATCATAGTGTTGAGAGATGTTTTGACGAGTTTGTGTGACAGTGTTCTTTCTTGAGATGTGGCGCAGGAAATATTTAGCAGATGCAACCCCAGCTGTTAAAAGCAAGGGCGTCCACCAACCCCTGACAATCATATCAATTACACCATGATCACTTGTTAGTTGCTTGTAAGATTTAGTACTAGAAACAACAACAACAAATAGCCTTTTGTTACAAGCAAGTTGGGGTAGGCTATGTTGATTTTTGTTTAAAACGAGCAATTGAGGACAACTGGAACCTTGTACTTCCAGAACTGCTACTACTCTTTTGTCCATCCCTGTTTGCAATGAGAATCTGTAGCAAAAGGGTTCATGATTTAATCTGAAGTTAAACGGGAACAACACTACAAAGTATGTACAAGTAATTAAGTAGGAGTACATGTCTAGTTGTACTTTGGATTAATTTACCAGGAAAAGATTCAGAAGATCTTCTCGCTTATCAACGAAAGAGAAATAACCGTTAATATAGGCATCTGCCAAACCAAGGTCTGCTTCTGTTGCAACCTGCAGAATGTATTTTTCAGATGACAAGACTAATCAGATCCCGCAATTAGCCAGATTTGATCAACATTTCAATTCCTGTGAGATAAAGAGAAGAGAAGAGAACCTTCCAGTAAAACAGGGGGTCATGAACACGCAGGACAGATTTGGCATGGCATTTTTTGCCTACTTCACCAAAACTGAACATAGTGCCTCCTTCTTCGAGCATGCTACACACAGATGTAAACGAGTGAGATTTGAGTCACAACTAGACATTGCTATGATATATATATACCCGTCGATTGGTAGAAGAACTCACACCAAGTTACCAACAGATACGTATTGGCTAAGAAATCTTGCTACCAAAAGACGCGCCCCAGCCTCGGTCCACGATGGAACCATCTGTTTTGGGTTCACCAGAAGGCTGCTCTCCTTCCCCAGCAAACACTGAGCTGCAGCTTTTCCAGCCTGCACGCACAATCAATCTAAAAATTATATCGGATGCCAAATAACGATATAACCAACATATGTTGTACATGGAAACAGAAAAGTGACAAGTACACGCAAATAATCAAGTACCTTCAGTCCGTCTTCATGGAACCCATAACCTGTGATCCAATGAAAGCAGAAGATAATACAAATTTCAGACCGAATTACTGACATCCTGATGTCCTAGTTGTTTTCTTAGTGGTAGCCATTAAATCTGTCGATAGAATGAATCCATGGAGTAGCTAGCTTACCTTGGTATGCCCCGCAGAACCAAATCCCTCTACTTCCCTGGATGTGATGAAGCTCAAGAGAAGCCTTTGCAGCAGCCACAGATGGGACAGGGTGGCTAGTGCACCATTTGAGCAAGACATTGTCAGGGACATGAGGAGGGTTCAGTGTCACCAGAAATGGCCTGGCCGTAGATTCTATGTTCTAGAATTCCAAGAAAGGGTTCATTATTCAAAGCACCTAGTAGTACTTTATCTGACTCAAAGCTGCATCCATTGCTAGTTTGCTGCGATGTCCTACCTGAAGCAAATTTAGCCAGTAGGTTACACACACACCCTTGCTCGTTGTCCCCAGGAAGTTCCAGGCGCTCCACGCCGACGAACTCTGTGGCATCATACTTTTATCGCAGTGGAGGTAAATATCACTGCAGTGAAAGCAAAAGGCATAAAAATACATATCGAATCAGTCAATAACAGAGCTCAGATCGGATAAAACAATCCTAATATGTTGATGTATGGCATACGCTACCTGTAGACATACTGAAAAGCACCTAGAATCCTCAACTCTTCGTGTGTTGCCTCAGCTCCTAGCAGCTTTAGAGCATCAGGTGCATGGACACCAAACATGACTCTGTCGTATATCTCCTCTGAACCATCAAAAGTTGTGACTCTGTAACCTTCTGCAAGCAACATATCATCCCTTATTTTAGTCAGTTAATATGATTAGACACTATTCATATAGCTATGCTGTAGCTTATCTAGTTAGTCGTACAAGAATCAGAAGATATGGATAGAGTGCCTGGAATTGACAGTACCTCCTTCAACTCTTGAAACAGATGTGATTTCACAGCTGGTTTTAATTTGACAACCCATGCCTTCCAATTCTTCGCTTACCTTGCTCACATAGGAATGTGAGCGACCCTTGACAGTGAGCCATTGGGGGCGACCGAACAGCTGAATAAAAGAAAAGAAAGTTATACACCAGCTGTGAAAGCAGCAATATTGTCAGCCTAGCTACTAAGTGAACACTTCATTCACCTGAAGAAGGTGGTGGTTACGGCAGAATGAGAGCACAAAGAAAGCAGAGAAGCTCAACACTCCCTGTGATGGGCATGACCATATACATGCACAGATCGGGATCTGCAGCAAAGCAATTAATATTATTTCAATTTGCCACAAACTTAAAATATACAGGATAGGATTGAGAAATAGTATAGAATCAAGAGGAGTACAAGGTAAGCCTCTTGGAACAGCTGGGAATATCCATGCGACTGAATGAATTGCCCCAGAGTCTCATTCCGGTCCATATCAGGGTTGTTTTCACGGTCCTCCAGGTACCTGCGACGAAGGCGAAAGTTCTGGATTATATAAGTTGACCAGTATATTTTCAGTGAAAACATATCTAGTAATATTTAGCTCGAAATGAGATTGGGATGTGTCATCACTTGATAGTATCTTCCTTGAACTTGAGTATCTCACGGATCATGCGCCAGAAACTGGGGCTAAGTGCATTGCTTTTCTGTGCGAAGAGTCCTGCGATGCCATTGCGGCTGCCCCACTCGCATCTGCTGCCGCTAGCACCCACCTGTGCGCTAACTGAGAAGGACATGTCCGATACCTCCATCTCCACCCCGAGCCCTTCAAACCACTCCATCATGTTTGGGTATGTTACCTGCCGTCAGTTCATTTCCATGTCACAAGTTATAAACCAGGATCCAAGCATACAACACAAAAAATCAGCAAAAATTAAAATTCACAAAAATGTGAAATTCAGACACAGGTACAACCCAACTAGGGAGATGGGTGCAGTTAGAATAATTTCAGTGCTACCCTTTACGTTGCAGTGTTTAAACTATTGCATTTTTCAGAGTTTGCCAACATGTAAATTTGTCTGTGAAAGTTACTCAATTGATAATCTTCACACTGAAAAATTGGACTAGAAGAACAATACTTGAGGCAGAGGTTGACAGTGCCATGGTTGCGCAGCTCGTTGAGGGTGGTCTTGACCTCCCTAGCAGCGGCAGCGTTCTGGCTCCTGTCCCGACATGCCTGTCCCTCCGCATGTCGTAGAACACCCCTCCTTGCCACAGCCGGTTCATGCCCAAGGAGGGACCAACAGGCGTCCGCGATGCTGGTCCATGACGTTGTAGTTGAAGCTTTGTTGATTACCACAGAGAAATACCGAACACGCTGATGCGGACCTTGTTGGCATTTCAACGAACGCGTGAAGCGCGTGACCGTGGGGCGCGATGCTGCGGCAGAGGAGCGCACGGCCGCCTTCTAACTGATGCGACTGTAATGCCCCCCGCTACTTCGCCCCATTGCAGTCTCGGCCGTCAACGGAGCGCAATGTGAGGCCGAGTAGAGTATGGGCGACGCAGGACTGAGGAGTATGGGCGACGCAGGACTGAGGAAGGCTCGGGCGAGGCCATGGAACAGGGAAGGGAAGGGTAGTACAACACCGCTACGTTTAGTTGACCGGTGGAGAAGTTTAGTTGATAGGAAGTTTCCAATCTTCTTCTACCAAAATAAGGAGTTTGGAAAACTGACTGGTGCTTATATGTGATACTTTAATGCTAATTTCTGAAAGTACTAACTCTATGGATGTTTGTCACCTTTACTACTGTATTGCAGAAAATCATAGTATACAAAAAAGTAGAGGTGTGAAGAAAATTGTTTCAGGCTGGTTCGCCATGTTATATTTCTAATCATAGAAATTATTTTCTGGCAGTTGTTCGTCAGTAATGACCTGCGCGCGTATGTGTGTGTATAAGGGAGAGCGGATTCGAACAAAGAACCCGCAGAACAACACGACAGTCACAGCAGCCGTCCACATGGCAAAGCAAGGGTTGGGATCCCTATGTTTGGCATCGCGCATGTGCTCTATTGTGTCTGCACTGTATATATTTATCAATTCCATATTTCCATCACGGATGGCTCTTGATGCTACTAGAGAGGCAGGATTGGTGATTAACCAAATTAACTAATTGATGCATCATGATGCAAAAAGACCAGAGCACGCACCCTTGTTGTATTATCTGGTAAAAAAACAATCAGTGCACTTTCTTCTGTCAAAAACAGTTAATCAAAGCACTACAACCTACAAGTGGTAGTAGGATAAACGAGATAAGAAGGTAATCTATGATCCACATGCATGTGCGGGAAGTCGTCCTATTGGTGGTGGCCACATGACCATGTAAGGTCGCTGCTGCCTCCACGTCGTTGGGTTGCACCTCCGACCAGTTTAGTCCCTCTCCCAAGTCCCAATGGTCATGTCCTTCCCTTTCCTTGCTTTTAATCTTTTTCTCGTACTTAGTACTAGTAACAATATAGGCAGATATGCTAGAGTATACGCTTCCTCCATTGATTCCTAATAATAATCTAGATATTTTCATTCTGTTGTGAACGAGAACAACAATTAGGTATGCATTGAAACAAATTGCAAAATTGCAAGGTGGTTTGAAAATAGACACCAAGGGGTTACTTACTGATGTTTTGCCTAATAAAAAGGAGGGAAAACAGTCGATGGCAACGACACAGAATGCCAATGAATACGGCACATGACACAGGAGGCATTGGTTAAAGATTGCAAATGTTGCTACTAGCAACTGATCGAGCGCACGTACGTACCCTATTGAAGACCATGAAGCCGAGGTCGAGGTGGACGGTGCCGCCGCGGCCGGCGTCGTCGTCCACGGCCACCGTCCTTGCATGGCCGCCGAGAGACTCCTCCTTGTCGTACACGGTGACGCGCACGTCGGCGCCGCCGCTCCTGGCCAGCTCGTGCGCCGCCGCCAGCCCGCTCACGCCGGCACCCACCACCGCAACTCTCATCATGCTCTCTCTACCCTGTATTCGACACACTACTGGCCAGGCCAACTATGTTTATTTCTCTCTTCTTCTACCTCTTATATAAAGAACCAAGGAGGCAAGTCCCTCGGGCTGTGGGCAGCACAGGTCAGCAGCGTGATCTCTCTGCGGTTTCCACAGATACACGTACCGCGCAATTAGCAGATCAAATTAAAAAGCGCAGCAACGACATGGCATGGTCACTCCAGTTTGCAAGTGGGGCGAGCTGACCGGCGCTCATGTTTCCTTGACGTGCGAAAGTGCACGGGTGTGACCAGACAGACACACGGACCGTGCGAACACACAAGCTATAGGGGCGTGGAAATTATCTTTGACTATTCGTCAACTCACTACCTCTCCTAAGGATTGGAAATTCAGGATCGGGCAAGGAATGAGGATTTTTCCACTTGCGTAAGGCTGTTTCAAATAAGATATGGACTTAGTTTGGAAATTCAGAGAAGTGCCTAAGACGCTTCCACGATAATTTCTAAATGTACTGTTTTTATAAGGACTTACTATTTGACACCGCTACCAGCAGCAGGATCGATAGCAGGGAAGATCAAGAGAACGACAAGTACGTGTTACAGAAGAAATTGTGACGACTAGGTACACTTAAAACAGATGAGGTGTAAATATATTGTCCTCGGAAAATCTGTCACTGTTGGTGAAATATCACGCCGGCGGTGTTTTTTCGTGTCCTACTTATGATGTTTTCCAGTCAAAGTTGGCCCAGATCCTACAATAAGGAAGTTTGCTTGATATTTTTGTTTTGAAGCAACAAGTTTGCTTGATGTTGTAGAAGGCAGGCACGGCTCTGATAGGTTAAAGTGCGTGGCACTAGCTGAATCGATCCTCCAAATGTTGTTGGGAGGCCTGTGTTATTTGGGTAAAGACTAGAGCTGGACTTATACATTTCGTGAGTAGAAAAGTTGGTGGTTTTCGTTCATTTGAATGGAAAAAATGCTCTAACGTTGACTGCAAGGACCTTCCAAATGGAAATTGAGGTGGTGTGGTGAGCTGAGAGTGGAAGCGAAGCGAGCATCCAGGAACAAGCGACGACAGGGACAAGTTTTTTTTTTTTCTGGAGCACGCAGACGAGACAAGTTTCAGCTAGGGACCCGCATAGGCCCGATCGACGGGAGCAGCACGTACGAGTGTGAAAGGTCCAGCAACAGTACATGTCTTTTTGTCAGATGCATATATATCTGTGTGTGCGCATATATACTCACTCCACTGTACATGTGTGTAATGTACTACCGTATACAAGAACCCATCAATTCCATCACGTGCGGACAGAGATATCTTAGACACGCATCGTGGACTTTAGGTTGCACTGGTGGTAAACGAGATAAGGCATCCCACAAGCAAATCTACGGAGTGTGTCATCTTATTCGTGTGCGTGTCGTCGTCGTGCTGGTGGTGGCCACGTGACATTGTATGGTCACTCCTGCCTCCACGTTGTCGCGTTGCACCCACCGCTGACCAGTTTACGCCGGCTCCCAGTTGCTACGCCGCGTTCCCTTCCTTCCATTTCTCATTTGCTATTTATCATTTTCGCAGTATAGTAGTAGTAATAATAATATAGTAGTAATTGTATAATCAAATTAACAAACAAATCATGATTTTCATTTCTCGAGTGAATAAACAGCAATGCAATTAGGCACTTTCCCTCGAAAAAGAAAAGTTCCAAAAGTTGCAGGTCGAAATGAAAAGGATTAGTTACTGATATTTTGCCTAGAAAGGAGGAGGAAAAACCGTTCATGCCAACGACGCGGAATGCCATTCAAACGACGATAAGGGAGCATTGGTTGAGGAGGCGGATTAATTATATACGTTCGTATACTAGCAATTGATGAGCGCACGATCGAATTGATAATGCCGAGAGAGGTAGCATGCAGCAGAGCAGATTAATGTACACGTACGTACCCTGTTGAAGACCATGAAGCCGAGGTCAAGGTCGACAGTGCCGCCGCCGCCGCCGCCGTCCACGGCCACCGTCCTCGCGTGCCCGCCCAGGCAGTCCTCCTTCTCGTACACGGTCACGCGCGCATTGCCGCTCCTCGCCAGCTCGTGCGCCGCCGCCAGGCCGCTCACGCCGGCGCCCACCACCGCAACCCTCATCCTGCACTATCCCTCAACTCTTCGACACCACCGGCCAATGTGTAATGTATTCTTCTCCCTCCCCTCTTGTTTAGAAACAAGACGATCGATCGAGGCGCGCGGCGCTCCTCGATGGCTCGATCGCCGTGCGTGCGCCGCCACTGCACGGGGAACAAACAACGCCCGTACCGTACGTACGTGTGCCTGCAGGGACGCCGGCGGCGATCTTTTCCTGCGGTGTGGAGAGGAGATGAGGCACAGGCGTGGAGGGACCTTTCCTTTGTGAGTGGCGGCGGCTGGATAGGCTGCTGGAGTCGCCTGGACCGGACCTGCTTTATATACGACATCTAACAATGGGCCTACATGTCGGGGGATCGATGCAGACTGGCTAACAACGTAATTGGCCAATGAGCGACTCGATCCGCCAGTGTTGCATGGTACAACACTCGGCTCGTTTATGAATTAATTTGTGCAAGCATGAGCCCAATCACTTGCAAATCGTCTTAACTGCTGCTCAACCTGGCAAGAAGTGTTTGACGTACGTGAACAGCTGCTGCATTTGCTAGCTCGGTGTTTACCGTGAAAAGTATGGGTTCAACATATGCTGAGAATGAGAGGTCGTCGTACGTAGGGACCACATATATCGGTGAAGGTAAAGTTGGTCAGCATGTGAGTGGTAGAGTCGAGCACTCGGGCAACATGTGAGATTTGTGCGTAAGGGAACAAGCTGTTTATTACCCCTTTTTTCATTGATCGTTTTGTCTCTAGGTATATTTGCTTTGCTTTGGAGGTTGCTGGGGAAGAAAAACACTCTTACCACTTCAGCTACTTTTTGTATGTGTTCCATGTCTTGTACTATACGATCAAGAAATTGCCACAGTACTTGTCAGTTGCATCAAACGTAGGAAATTTGGCCAAATAAAACAAAAATGTAAGGAAGTACACAAACTGAAGAGGACGACTTGTCCGTCCTCCGATGGAGCGACACCTACCCTTGCGCACGGCCACTTCGACATAACGGCCCAAGAAAAACAAGAACCCAAGAACAACAATGGGCAACGTATTGTACCTGATTGCTGAAACTGCAGCAAAGTGAACCAAAACGTTAGAATAGAAAGTAGACGACACGACTGGATACCGCTACACAGACAGCACAATATCGAAGTCCGTCAAATGAATACACCGCAGAAGTAATCCCACGTTACACATCATGTGAGCATGTGTGTCTTGCAATCTGAACAATGAGTACACTGCAAGCAGGATCTACTTGTATGATAAATCAATTTCTCTTCAGAAGGCACTAGGATAACAAAACTGCCTCAAATTTTACATGAAAGGAGGTCCAGCAGGGCCTTCGCCCACTGGTGTTCTTCTCTAGCCCAATCGTCTGTAACACCCCCTACAAATTCGCATTGCTGGCGACTGTTTGTTCAGCCTGGATGGTTGTTGAGCTTTTATGCTGTGTTATCTTCTACAACATCAAGGAATTTGTCGGCATCAACCATCTACTCTACAAATCTTGTTTCTCCTCTTTTAGACGGATTGGATGGATTGCAACTCCATTTAAAGCCGAACGAATACAACCCCATCTTCCAAGGCGAGGCTCCTGGTGAGATAGATATTAGTACTGAGGTTGATGTTCTAAATTAGTAAAAAAAATAAGTGCACAGTATTTTAAAGAATAAACATGAATTCTATTATTGTATGTTGAGCAGCTTGTAGAGGTTAGCAAAACCAAAAACTTAATACAATGGATACCAAGTTCATGAAACTACTTCACATAAACAGAAAGCTTTTCTGAAATAATACGATGGATACTAAGTTCATGAAACAACTTCACATAAGCAGAAAACTTTTTCCTGAAAGTTTTTTTTCTCCTTATCATGACTCATATGATTTAAACAAACTGTATTACCAGTTATCTAAACTGTTGCAGGGAAAAGAGAGTTTTTTTGAGGGAGATATGGGAGTACTGACCTGGCCAACACCAGCAACAATAAATCGTCCCGAGTGGGCTATAGCAAGCGAATTGACAAATCCATCCTGGCCATGAGAGAAAACAAGGCAAATCAACAACAGAACGGAACAAATAAGTGTATTTCTGTAACAAAGAAGGAACTTGCATGGTATGAGTATCCCACAATTCATTTCTAAATACAATCCTATTTTCAAACAAATTGAAATTTTGGGGAAAAGTCTCAGCTAGCTTCGGAGAGAAATGAATCCGAAGATGTCATTTTGGGTTATGTATCACACTGTTATGGACTTTGGGCACAGAAACAGCAGCAAGGCCACAGCAGCGTGGCACGCGGCAACAGAAAGCTCACGGCCAGCAGCATCTGCGCAAGCGTGCAAAAAAATGTGTGGCCAGCAAGTAACATGATAATTTGCTTACCTAATTAGGAAAGCGATAAGTTTGATCAATTCTGCCCGGATAGCTAATATCAAGTAATTTATCTCCTATTTTGACGCGATAATTTATTTCCTTTAATTAGATATACATATACTGTTGCTTAGAGGCTAAAGTGTGCCTTTCCTAATAAAAGGTTAGCCATGTATCATCGAGGTAAAATAATCAGTCTCTTTCAAAAGTACCCCCTCACATCTAATTACACAGCCTAGCTGACCTTCCTCCCAAAACCCATCCTGCCGTTTAACAGAACAGTTCTAATTACACAATATAATATTTTTTTAAAAAAAAAAACCTAGCAGATACATCCACTTCTCAAGGAGAGGAAGGCTTGACAATACATTGGTACATGCTGAATATTCACAAGTTCAGAATTTTAAAGTACACACTCTCAAAGAACAGAGGTTGAGGTGAAAATTCCAATAATGTCAAGTCTGATCAATAGGCGGCAAGGCTATAATATTTACAATGGATATAGTCAATTCTTTTTTCAGGATACATTGAGAGCAAGAGGCTGTACCAGTTTCATATCAAATATTGGTCGAATTCCCTTGGAGTCAGGTTCGATAGCCCAGAGGCGAACTAAGCCATTTCCAGCTCCTGATGCAGCAAGATCAGAACCTTTTCTGGCAGCAACAGCAGTCACCCATGACTGGGCTGATGACACATCTTCAAGTTTATGTATTCCATTTTCTGCATAGGGAAAGGATAATAAGGATTCCAAAATATAAGGAACAGCTGATAGTGCATCCATGATAATTGACAATTAAATTGAGGCCATATCAAATTGAACTGAAAAAGAGTAAAAAATATTTCCAAGTTGGACTATTTCTTAGATAGCATTTACCTTTAGGTATCTCCTGGTTAGCATTGTCAAGGGCACTGTGGTTATCAGACAATACTGGATGAGCATTTCTTATTATATGAGTAGGCTTTTTCCTCATTATGCTCCACAGCTCAATGCTTCCATCATCAGATCCAGATAAAAATTCCTTGTCATCAATAAAGCAGGAGCACTCTAAAGATGCAGCAGCAGGAGCACGGAACACTAACTGTGACTCTTCTGGAATCTGTCCACAGAGGGTTTCAACAGTCAGGGAAAACTGCAGAGCATCTGCCATATAATTCACATCACACAATAAATGTTAAATAATGAACTCAATGATACTCAAAGCATAGCCTACATTAATTACTTGACCCTAGATGTTTGCATTTGACATTTTCTGCTGTCTGCCAAAACAATCCAATAAATTGTAGAGTTCTACCAATTCAAGAGCACTACTCTGTTACAGCTTCGAAAAGAGATGTGTCATATCTAGTTAGTACAAAAAACACCTAAAATATCACAGCACTACAATGCCTATGGAAGCAAATTTCACATGTTAAGGCTCAACAGTGATTGCAGCATTTGCTTCCACACTGTAGTTAAAATAAAGCTTCTGTACTCTACAGTACCCCAATCCATAGTCACGACTTTCGCTCTTCCCAGCTTTCAGCAATGCAACCAAAAGAACTTTTCACCTACGGGAGATGGATTGAGTGTAATTTTGCCAATGAAGCACAAACAGGTGGTATTTTACAATGCGAATATGTCATATTGGTGTGGAAGCAAAATTCACATATTAATCCTATGACAATGTATCTTTAACTATATAAATCTATGCACGCATCAGCAGATTTTAATCTGTTTCACAGGACTCGAAAAAAAAATGCTTACCTTCCAAAGATGCATTGTGCGATCCCGTGCTACAGTCAGAAGCCTGTCTTTATTAAGTGCATCCATTGTCAAGATTTCATTCTGATGTCCATAGAGGCAGTTCATGTATGTTCTGTCTTCTGCATTCCACTGCATTATTGAACGATCAAAAGAACCAGAGAATAACTCTGGAGAGTCCGGCCAAAAGCAAGACATGCTATTGGCCCTCGATGGCCGCTAAATGCCTGCCAAAAACAAACAGAACAGTAGGCAGTTACAACATTGAATGGGGATAAGGTGGAACCTTGCCCCTGATTACAATTACAGTTATTTCAATATTCTAGAGTTTCTCTTATCATAACCTTTTAACTATACATTTCACGACTATTATAACTCAACAAAGCAATCTATTCGCTGTAGATTAAGTGAGATAATCTAAGATACAAGAATTTGTAACTGGTTTTGCTTGGTTGTATTTGATGCATGATTATAGTTAGATTATGTATTGCCTAAATAATACCATAGATACTAGAGAGACAACCATTGTTTTTAAGACCGTCCAGCGAGAACTAGGAATACTGAAATAGCAAGGCATTCATCAATACCAATGCTTGCTTAAGGAAACAAAATAGTGTTACATGGTGCATGCGGCATAAAGATACAAATTTTCATGACTAATCCAACCAAACTGACTTCTCAACAGCATCTCAGAATTGCAAAGTGAAACACTTAAATTGCTGTTACTGACTACCTGTATGTGCTCCCGTGATCGAACATCCCATAAATGGATATGACGGTCCAAACCACCACTTGCCAAGTAGCGACCATCAGAGCTGACAGCTAAAGCTAGCACATGCTTACTTCTTTTGGCTGATAGAGGTGGTTTAGCATGATGAGAAACCAATACTTTCTCACTTGGCCACAAGTACTTTTCGCTTTTTCCAGTTTCAACATCCCAATGCAAAATGACTCCATCTTTTGATGCAGAAAACCCCTTTTCACTATCCTTGGATAAAGCAACGGCAGTAACAGTTTGTCGGTGCTTCACAAGAACCTTAAAGCCATCCTTGGGCCCTGGTGGTAATACCCTGCAATGTTTCTAAATAGTTTAGAATAAAAATATGATTATCTGTACACTTCACACGTCCTTTAAAAGCTTACAAAATGCATGCCAGGTTAGATTAGTCAGGCATTCTAATTTTAAATATTGGAGACCGTAACATATTCCCGTTCGGATAATTGGCTCAATAGCGACAATTTTAACACCATTAAGATTTTAAATCAGATGCATCTAATGGAACACTGCCATTGCCGGTTCCAAGCCCGAATGAGAAAAGTGGAGGGGGTTGTGTTAGGCTTGGCTAGCCAACAACCATTTTTAGCCAATCTTATGGAGATGAAACAACAAAGGAATTTGTTGTTGTTGTTGTATGCATCTCATGGAAGTCTAATGAACATGTCATTTCAACCACATTTAGCTACAACATACATAGGAACAAAATACATGTTTGAAGTATTTTTTGTTACAAATCTATTAATACAATTGTTAGCACCGGTAACTAAAAATTTAAAAAGTTATTGTCAGTCAAAGTGTAAACAGTAAAAGTCAACATTGCCAAGTATTTGTGAACGGAGGTTAGTATAATTTAAACTTCCTAGTTATGCACTACTACCCAAAGAGATTCTGTGCTTATGTCACAACGGAACAAAAGCACATGCTGCAATGGAGAAACCAAGCACAACGAGGCAGAGGCGAACCCTTCGTTCATGGAAACAGAAACAAATAACCAATTTTTCAGTTTGAAAATAAATACTCCCTCTTTTTTTTGTTGATGACGACCAATAGCTAAAATTTTAGCTAACGGGCGTCATAAAAAAAAGAATGGAGGGAGTAGTATTGCATAAAAAACATCCTATTCATTGTTCACTGGTTTCCAGTATCTTCCTATCTGTTCTCAAAGTACTGGGTTTGTTACTCATTACTCCTTTATGCTTAGCATGGCATATACAGGTCAAACCGGTAGAGTGGCCAGCCTTCTTTTTACCATTGGAGAGTGGCTAGCCGTCCTTTTCTTTTTTTAGTTCTAAGGCATGTAGGTGATCCCTATCAAATATGGCGACAATGTTGCTACTATCCTCACCACCCGAGTAAAGAAGCCAGACCCCAAAGAGAGCGCTGCATTGAGATCCAAGAGCAACTTCCATCCAATTTAAACTATGCTAAACCAAATGACCACGGGCGCGTTTGGTTCCCTGCCACGCCTAAGGTACAGCGATTTTGGGTTCTGCTTGGTTCGCAACCAAAGTTCGGCGCCACAGAATTTACGGTGTCTTTTTGCTGCTGTTGCTCGTCGTCTAGCGGGTGCTAAGCATGGCAAGAAAGCACGCCACACTGCAGCGTGTCCAACGAAGGCCCGCAACCAAGCAGACCCAACGTTCCCAACATGAATTGTGGTTACAAGCAATTCCCAAATGAGGCTCCAATGTACTAAACTGGTGTGACAAGCAAGCAGAGAGCTTATGTACCGCTGATACGGAGAGAAATCGTGAGCAAAATGTTCACCTCGCGGCGAGATCCCTCCGCTTCCGGCCACTCTCCTCGAGTTGCCTTCTCTGAAGAATCTCAGCCACCCGCCTGCCCCCGGCCTCATCCTCGTCCTCGTCCTCGTCATCCTCCTCCTCCTTCTTCTTCTTCGCAGCGTCCGTCACCTTCCTCAGCAACTCCTTGGCCATCCGCATCTTCTTCTCGCCAACCGTCTCCTCCTCTTCCTCTTCCTCCTCATCCTCATCGACGGCGCCGCCGCCAAGCGCCGCCACGCCGTCGTCGTCGCTCTCCTCGCTCTCGATGTCCTCGTCGCGGCCCCCGCGGCGGCGCTTGGGCTCGGACTCGAAGAAGGGGTCCTCGTCCCCGCCGCGGGAGCGGGAGCCCGGGCGGGGCTTGTTGGGGCGCGAGGTCCTCTTGCGGGGGCGCGGCGCCATGGTGGCTGGTGCGGAGAACCCGGGCCGGGGTCGGGGAAAGACGAGTTGTGTTCCGGCGGGGGCCGGAGCTCGTCGGAGGCTTCGGCGGCGGCGCGCTAGAGAGAGCTTGCAGGGAAAGCGAGGAAGGAAGAAAGCTGCCGGCGGCGGAAGGCGAGGGTTTAAGAGAGGAGCGGAGCTTGCGGACGAGGGCTTAACCGCTCGGCGGCGGCTGGCTGGTTAGGTTGTCTTTTGGGCCGGATGGGCCTTTACATGCAAATAACCTCGCATGAAGCGGCCTGCCTGCAAAATTGTACCGGCCCATGACGGTACGGACCATCAGCAGGACCATTTTCCTGCATCTCTTCATTCCCGTCTCGTGCTCCTCTCTCACACAAACGAAGACGAAAATCCTCCTAAAACCCTCGCCTCCCCAATCCCAATCTCCCCCATCTCAAACGCAGCAAGGAGGCAGGAAGGGAGATCCGGAAGGGATGGTGGTGCGGATCCGGCTGGCCCGGTTCGGCTGCCGGAACAGGCCCTTCTACCGGTTGATGGCCGCCGACAGCCGCTCCCCGCGCGACGGCAAGCACCTCGAGGTCCTCGGGTACTACAACCCGCTCCCAGGTATCTTCTGCTCGCCATTGCCGTTTTTTCTTAAAGCCTAGCTCCTCAACTCGAGTCTTTGCCAATTTACGCTGTCTCGGCCTCGGTACCTTCAATTGGATGATTCGAGATCATTTTCGGTAGCTTCAATCGTTAGGACCAAAATCACAAAAATTTACAGCGGCAAAATGACGGGTCTAATAAGTGTGCTAATTTGTGTTGCTGTGTGCAGGGAAGGATGGTGGCAAGAGGATGGGGTTGAAATTCGACCGTGTGAAGTGAGTAATCCTGCTCTCAGTTACCATTACCAATAGTCTGTTTGAGAACTTGGGGTGTGTTAAACGACTAGCGTTTTTTTCCCCTTGAGCCAGATATTGACTTTTCATCAAAAGTTTTTTTTTCCCTGTTAGAAGCTACATGACCAGTCATTCTGTTACCTAATTCTGAACCTTTGATGTCAAATTTCTGAGAAAAAAAGAAGCCTTTGAAGTGAAGCAATACCAATCCACTATACTTTCATGAGTCACAAATGATTGAAATGGTTTACCTTTTTGTTTCTAGAATACGCAGGAGAGCTACATGTCTGTATTAAGATGGAAATTTTTTGGTCGATGACCCGTCACAAATGATTTACTGATTTTTTTTTAAGGACCTGGCATGTCCTGTTGTTTGTACATTCTCAGGAAGTAGTTATTTTGCATGAAGCAACCTTGTATTCTTTTCAGGCCCATCAACTCGACGTCAGTTGATAGTGGCGAGCTTAAAATGTTATCCTTATTTAAGCATTTTACATTTCTATATGAAAGCACAACCAAGAGTACTTCAGGATGATCAATTAAAATTGTGCTGTTACATACAGATATATCAGGCATGAATCACATAATTAGGACTGTTGTTCTTGTTGGTTTGTGGAGCACTATATTTGTACAAGACATTTTCATGAGTTACAGAAGATTTATCACATTCAGTTACTGCTCCTGTTATTCAAACCTAAATGATAATTTGGGGTACCCATAAATATGCCTGTCCCATGTGTATCCAATAGTCGACCAACAAGACAAATGGCATTCATCTGTAGCTAGCTAGTTTTGTTTCTCTTCATGCTGTTGTAACTTTTTTTAGTTTATTATTGATTTGGGTCCTACATGTTATATGTTTGGACGGTGAAAACAGTGTTTGTTGAACATATGTCCATGGTGACGATTTGTAGCCAGCGATGTCTTCAAAATTGAATGAAGCTGGGAGAATGTACTGGAAGTGCTTTATTTAGGTTGTTACTCTCTTATAGCTCTTGTCTTGCTGCAGGTACTGGCTATCAGTTGGGGCACAGCCATCAGATCCTGTGGAGCGAATACTCTTCCGTGCAGGAATTCTGCCTCCACCTCCAATGTTAGCTATGGAACGCAAGGGCGGGCCTCGCGATAGGCGTCCTATTGATCCAATGACTGGACGCCCTTTGGATCTTGAATGCGTCACAATTGTTGATGATCCTGATACTCCAGATGGTGGTGATGGAGTACCTGATGAGGAGGCAGCATGAAAATTATGCCTTAGTATCATGCTACTTGATAAAATCTGTTCTATTATTTGTGACCTTCTGGTTGGGTTGTGAGCTTTTTAATGTTTTACAATGTGCAGACCTTTCTAGACTAGTGACTTTTGATGAGTACTTTTGTGCACCAAAGCTTACTACTCCTAATTGCCGTGTACTTAAATACTCTCTTCACTGTCTCTTGGTGGAATGTGGATTTTTGTTTCATGTCTTTTCGTGGTCAAATTGTCATGCACTTGTTGGCCTCGTCAAGGGTGGAGTGTAGACTAAGCAAGGCTTATGCAGAGTATGCGATCAGAGATACTTTGTTGGGAAGTAGATACTAGTAGCTGCATCATATATATTTGAACTTTTGAAGCATAAAGTTGATTGTACATGGTTGGTTATTCTTTTTACTCGTACCCAATCAAAAGCGATGCTTTTTTTCTGGTCTGATAGGAAGGAGGATATTATTGTTTTTGGGCACACAGCGGTAGCAGCGGGCATCTGTTTAGATCCTATGCTGTTGTTTGTGCAGATGAAATCATTCAGTTAGCTGAAGTAGAATCAGTACCATTGTCTGACAGAGATTGATGCCTTTCTTGCACTGGTCTTACTGCTGCAAGGCAAGTTTGCCCACCTGAAAGCAATGTTCAAGGAGAAACATATGCAAACGGAAAAATTGTAGTACTCTACTTGTATCAGTTCTAGTTGTTTCATTTTCAGTATTTCGGGGGCGGTGTGGACGGTTCTGAGTGCAGTGTGATGCAATTGTCATATGCAAGTAGTAGTAAATGGACCATACTAGCACAAGACATGAATCAGTGTTCTTTGGTCCAGGCTCAGATTGTAGTACTATTGATAGAAACAATGTACTCTATATGTAACGAATAGCTACACACCATAACAAGTAGGCTACTAATAGCACTTTCACTTTTATCCCCTGCATTGTTACATAAGGTATTTCTTCTCTCTGAGGCCACCCCATGCATGCAAAATACTAAAGCAATCTCTCCAAGAAAACCTTTTCTTTCACGTCTTCAACCCAAAACAATTTAAGGCCTGCAACCATGTCCCAAATCTTTCCTCCGCTATCTCCAATCCTGTCATTCAAAAACACAACGTGCATTTGGGACAAGCGTAAACCAAACTGAGAGTAGCTTAGCACATCAATACCAGCGACAGACATGGAAGCATCACGGAACTGCAGTTCACCACGCTTGTTGATCTTTGTGCTAGCACTGACCCACTGGTGCAGCATCTCATCAACGGCGAGCCGCACGTTCACCATATCGAACTACTGCTCCCAGCCCATATGGCCGGCGACGCTCGCCGGCGCGGGCACGCCGCAGCTGCCGACGACGGGGTTGAGGCTTGACTCGGGGCAGTCGGTGCAGGTCGCCGCGCCGGTGGGGTGGTCCGGCCGGGTGTGGGCGCGGACCGGCTGCGTGTTCGACGCCGCCGGCGGGAACGGCTCGTGCCAGACCGGCGACTGCGGCGGGAAGATGGAGTGCGCCGGTGCCGGCGCCACGCCGCCGGCGACGCTTTTCGAGATCACGCTGGGGAAAGGCGGCGCCACCGCCGGTGACGACCTGGACTACTACGACGTGAGTCTCGTGGACGGGTACAACCTGCCGGTCGTCGCCGTCCCTTGGGGCGGCGCCGCCGGCGGATGCAACGCCACCGGCTGCATGGCCGACCTCAACCGCTGTACGTTCCGCGCGCGTTCGTGATCAATGCGGAGCATGTAATTATGTAAGAGTGTTTGATCTGACTTGATAACGTGAGACTCTGTGCAGCGTGCCCGAAGGAGCTGCAGGTGGTCATCGCCGGCGGCGGCGTGGTGGCGTGCCGGAGCGCGTGCGAGGCGTTTGGGCAGGACCAGTACTGCTGCAGCGGCGCGTACGCGACGCCGGCGACTTGCCGCCCGACGGCCTACTCGTCCGTCTTCAAGTCGGCGTGCCCGCGCGCGTACAGCTACGCCTACGACGACGGCTCCAGCACCTTCACCTGCGCCGCCGCCGCCGACTACACCATCGCCTTCTGCCTCCCTCCCACCGGGTAACCTGAGGCGCCGCACAGCGCAGAGCTGCTCACCTTATCATTCGTATATATGCTTTCACTTCACTGCATTTTAGCAAGAAATACTCACAATAAAACACCGTTTCTCTTATGAGAATCCAGAGACTCCGAATTGTGCTTCTGACACTGACAATGCTTCACCTGAACTGTGGCTGAAATGCACTTTTGATCTTGGTACAGGTTGCAGAAGTCTGATGCTGTTCCCCTCGGATCGCCGCCAACCGATGGACAGAGCACCGGTGGCGGGCCTGGCGGCAGCGCTGCTGACAGCACGGCGCCTCCTATTGCTGGCAACAACGGCGCCGGAAGCACGAACCAACCGCCTCCGACTGCCGGCAACGCTGCTAACGGCACACCTCCTCCTAGCCCAACTACTGACAACAATGGCGCCGGAAGCATCAGCCAGCCGCTTCCGACGGCCGACAGCGGCAGCATTCCTAACGGCATGCCTACAACTACACCTGCCACTGACAGCAATGGCGCCGGAAGCTTCAACCAGCCGGCTCCGACTGGCTACGGTGGTGCTGGAACTACCTACCAGCAGCCATGGATGATGCCATCTTCAGCGAGCACGCGGCGCCATCAACTGTGGCTTCTGCTGACTGCAGTGCTCTTGTTCCTGTTATGAACGTGTTCAGATCTCAGGGACAGGATCTTGTAGGATTCACTGACCGTAGTTGGACTCCTCGTGTACAGCAGTAGTGATGTTCATCGAGCAATTAGGTGCTAGTGTTTCAATAAGATGGGAAAACATGTAAAGGTTGGAATCGTTTGTATATATTGTACTACTGAAGTAAATACACTGCACATTAGTATGCCTTTATTCCATGAAATCGCTTCCTCTGTTTTGTGTGGATTCTTTTTTCTTTTTCTATTCCCCAACAATGACCTTCTCTGAATGTTTCACCTCAACGCTGACCTTTAGACCTGGGAGATTAATCTAGCTTTCCTAGGGTATCGGAGCTAGGATCACAACTCGCAAAATTAATCAACCACAGTCGACAGAAAGAGACCGGGGCCGGCTCCAACAATGATTTTGTGATCATATATTATAAGCATATGTTACATGTAATCTACTGTCATGAAGGAACAACAACGGGAGCTGCGGGCACCGACTCCACCAACGGGCAGCATTCCCATTCGCCGTTCTTGTCTTGAGACAGGGAGAAGTGCTTGGGCATCCAGACCTCCCCTCTCTCGTTCCTCTCCTTGGCGAGCCTCCTGGCCGTGTCCTCCACTTGCCGCTTCGCCTGCCGAGCCTTCTCCCAGTCCTTGTTCAGAATCGCCTCGCTGACTTCGCCCCAAACCACGGCAGATTCTGACGGCGACAAGCCCTGCCAAAAATAGCACGATCAGCATAAGCGTTCGTCTCTGGAACTGACAGTATACTGTATTTGTGAGACTGACACAACGCAACGATTTATACGTTCTTATACTGAATGAAGAAACAAAAGTAGTAGTACCTTTTGGTCCTGAACAACCGGTGTCCTGAGATCAGCAATGGCGCGCTGGCCGTCATACAGAACCGAGACCTTCCCGGTCTTGACATCCTTCAACGAGACGGTCCTGTCCCAATGCCCCTCGATCTCGCAGAGAGCGTCCCGCGACCCCGACCGCAGAATCCTCCCTTTGACGCACCGCGGATCGCCGCCGATCCCGAGGAAGGACCGGCTCCGGCAGTAGCTCAGCTCGGCTTCCAGGCCGGAGCCCTTGCAGACGACCCTGACGGCGCCCGACCACTCCACGGACGGCGCCGGGAGCAGCCGGATCAGCAGGTTGGGGCAGTCCACCTCGTACGTCTCGTCGAACTTGAGGAGCTTCACCTGCCGCTTCCCCTTCACCGTTGCCTCTATGCTGGTGCCTTCGGGACAGGACAATGTGCAGAGATTCAGATCAGTGAAGTTCATGTTGTTTCGTGGTTGAAAGGTTCGTGACATTTGCGGATGTTTTTTTAAGGTGGTGTGTGTACCGTAGAATTTTGGAACCGGGTGTTGGCACCAGATGAGCTCGACGTTCCCGCCTTCGTCGGTCGCGTGCAGAGCAGAGACCGGAGGACGGTGAGACACCTGGAAAACAAGAAACCGCATTCTGTTTAGTTCTCTTGCTGCAAAGTTTCGTCAGGAAAGCAAGCCTGAACTGAATGAAGATGCATGCCAAGCTGAACTGAACTGAAAAGCACCTGCTCGAGGAGGACGTTGAGCGATCCGGCGGAGACGTGGTGCGTCTCGCCGAGGACGGGGTTGTAGGGCGCGAGGCCGAAGATGGGTGGCCTCGTCGTGGAGATGCTCCACGCGACGACGGACGCCAGCCGCTCGAGGCTGTCCTTGCCCTGGCCGCACCGCCTCAGGAGGTCCTCGCCGGCGCAGTAGACGGTCTCCCCGTACAGCTGGAGCTGCGACTTGGGCAGGTTGAACGTCGCCGGCAGCTGAGGATTTTTCAGAGCAAACGCGTCATTTCATCAGTGGGTATTATAGTACATGATTATTCAACACTGGTCATCCTGCTTGTTTCAATTACAAAAATGGAATGGAAATATTGTGATTTAAGTGCTAGTTCTGTTACGTTACTACCTAACTCGTATGGATTAAACTAGAACTAAGGAGCCTGAAAGGGACTGGCTAAAACAACAATTTCTCCGCGTGTTGACACAATCCGATGCGGTTCATGAGTCCTTGTCGACACTACAAACGACTTGGAACAACCTTGAGGAGTTGAAAGTTCTACAGCGGTCGGTTGATGACACTCGGACGAAGCAATCGCGTCCAAATTCAAAGTCAGCGACTTCGTGCTTCCATGTCCGAGCAGAGTCATCAAAACTACTCCTATGGTTGTTGCTCGGTTGACCATCACCTACTCTAGCTTCGTTCTCTTACATTCGAAATGTCGTACTAACTGGTTCGTCACTGTCAGCGCTCTAACCATGTTGATTGATTTTCAGGATGCTTTACAGATTTTAAGCGAAGGGAACATTGTCCTCGAGACCAGGGCTCCACGTGATGCACTAGTACTAACGCTCGAGTAGAATCAAAAGCGGCTTAATAACCACATGTGACTAGTATGTAAATTACTGCTTCAGTGAGCATTTGAAATTTCTTTACCTGGAAGTGCGAGAGGTCGGAGCCGGGGCGGACGTTGCGGAAGAGGCTGAGCACCCGCTGCACTAGGCTGGACGGCCGGAGCTCCGCCGCGAGGCCTCCCTCCAGGGACAGCGGCGGCGTCAGCACCGCCGTGCACGTCGCCGAGGACGCCTCGTTCTCCCTCTCAACCTGCATCATCATCAGTTATTCAGATCGAGCTCAGAATTTAGAACGGGAAACACAGAGAATCCGTCGTGCAGGCGGTGCGTGTCACGGACTGGTCTGGTCCGCGACAATCAATCGGCGTTCGTTTTCGTGCAAATGGATGCAACGTACAACAAGCTTTGCTAGCTTGGTGGCGTGCTGCGTGCTGTCAGGTTTCGTTCAGAACTAGCTTAGGTTGTTAAGCAAATCTTATCATCACATCATTATCGTTGTCGTGCCGCAATAAGCTTGCTTATCTCGTGCCGCATGCTGTACAGGTTCCGTTAAGAACTCCAATTACTGGCATCATTACCCTTGTCTCGGTAACTGCTTAATTAGGAGTCTCGGTAACTGCTTAATTAGGAGTCTCGGTAACTGCTTATTAGGATTCACAAATGGACGGCCAGGGGCTCAAGGGAAGAAGCAAATTGGTGGCGGGCGGCGGAGGCCACGAGGCTGCCTGTGGCACGCCATGCCGGCGCGTTACCGCCGAGACGCTGGCACCAACAACGAGCAAAACTGTGAAGATTCGATGTGATTGAAGAAGACGACACGTGATGGTGATGCTCTGTAGTCTGTACTACTGACGAGCAATTTCGGCAGGGCATGCGAAGGTTCCAAATGGCAACGTAAAGAAACGGCTGGTGGTGGTGTCCGTTGCGCGCGGTGCGCTCGAGGAGGTCCGTTCAGAGAGAGAGAGTACAGGAGGAGGGGGTTCCGAGAAATGCCTGGTCTGGGCGAGCTCGCCAAGAAATCAAATTCCTTTTTTTTTCCTTTGAACGAATGATGAAAAACGAATTTCATGTGCACGGGCGGTATGTATATTTGGACCGTTCCCAAGAGACGCGTTTGCGAAATTTTCCTAGAATTAAAAAAAATGCCTTAGAAGGAAAGAAAACAGCAAAATGGAAGGGGGAATCATATCCTCCTCAGTTATTTTTTTTTTGTCTCGTCAACGAAAAAGAGCGGAGGAGTATATCACAAGTGATATAGTTGTGACCGGTTGACGAGTCTCTGAGCAGAAATCCGAGATAAAGCCAGCGCCGGTGAGGTCGGCCGGCCGGCCGGCCGGCGCAAAGGTTGGTGCGGGACTCTGTTTAACTAGACGCATTGTTAACGCGGCTAAGGAAGAGAGCTAGCTAGTGGAAAGGAAACTGGCTGACTGGATCGATCGATCAATCGCGGCCACGGACGGCAACAGCCGGTTCCGTCCCTGCAACTCACGACGACGGAAAGCGAATGATAAGGCCTTTCGGCTGCCGGCGTCGCTGTCCCTGCTTTCCCATGCAACGGACGGCTGCAGCAGAGCTTTCCTTCCTCTCGCTACCGCGAGCAAAGGAAAGGCAAGAAAGAATGGGACGGAAAGCGCGCGCGGCTAATACGTATGTAATCGAGCGCGCATTAGTAAATGAGGAAACGAATTTTTCTCTTTCCTTTTGTTTAGGACAAACAAGGCAGACGGGGAGCGACTACGGGGAGGCCGCAACTCGGCAGGCGGCCACCGGGGGAAAATCTTAAGCCTATGGCCGGTCGCAGCCGGTGCCGGCGGCCGGAGGCGGCGCCTCCGCGAGCTCACCGGCCGGCGCCCGATGGGCGGAGCAACGAAAAATACGCACAAGCGCGAGGATTAAACTACGCTGCTATCCCTATCTACCTCTGCGTATGGAGCTAGAAAGAATTCGATCAAATAGCAGAGCAGAGCAGGTAGGCATGGTGAGCGTACGTACCATTTGGAGGGGCGAGCAGCAACACGCCGCCCTTGGTGAAGAAATCTCTCCTCTGAATGATCTCTGGAATCAAAGCTCGATCCGTTCCCCTCTTCTGGACGGCGCGGTTGGTTCGATGCGATTTTCAGCTCCTCCGATTCCCTTCTCCTTTCTTTGGCCTCGGATGCGCCCTCTCGCTCGCGAGTGTCTATTTATAAACAAACACGCGCACACGAATGACGACGCATCATCCAGCCCGCCCGTCCCTGTCGGCTGATCCGGCGATGACGTCGTCTTCCTTCCTCCGTGTGCCCCGCCCCGTGTGAAACCAATTCCTTCTATCCGCGCGCCCCACAAATGTATGTAGTACTGCTTTGCTCGAGGAGGCCGAAAGAAAGAAAGCGCGGCCTTTATTATCGAGAGGATTCGCTCCAAGTGGAGCCTGAAGCCTTTGTTGTTGCAATCAGATGGAAATATCATTTGATCAAAAAAAAAAAAAGATGGAAATATCATCGGAGTTTTATGATAATATTCAAACCCGCGTGTGAAGTGGCCCTTTTCTCTGGTTGATTAAAGCCTCCTTTTCCCGTGTTGATATGCTGGATAAACTAGTCTAGTAGCAGTCACCGATCAGCAGCACCCACCCTTTGCTGACTACTCCTGCCCGTTAAACAGGCCAGATGCTTACTTGATGACTCGTCGGCTCGTCCGGTTCCTGATCAGGTAGAAATTAACAAGGTGGATGATCAGCGCGCACGCCCAACACGCCGACACTCGTAGTATAGTTCTCTGCACGGCACGGAACGGGAAGCGCGAACAGGTAGCGCGCGCGTCCGCCGCGAGCGAAGCATGCAGGCAAGCCAGCCAGCGCGCAGAGGATGCTGCCTCGCAAGCCTACCAAGCATGCCGGCCGCGTGCGTGCGTGTTCCTCCTCTTTTGCTTCGCTTGCTCGTGTCGCCGCGTGCGCGCGACGTTTGGAAACGACGTACGGCCCGCGGGGACGCCGTCACGCCGCACCACCACCCAAGCCTGCTACTCCATCCCGTCGTCCCAGAACTAAGTGTGATCAAGGAAATCACTCGTGACCAACAACAAGCCGGCACGCATGGATTGATCATACGTACTAGCTAGTATATACTACATCCGTGCCTTTGTTGTTTTCTGCACGACACGAAGCGGCCCAGCTCACCGTACGTACAGTCAATCTCGCGTCGCACGCAGGCCCCCACCGCGCGCGCGCGCCAGATGCCGGCTTCGTGGCACGCGACGCGAGCCTCGTGTTTTTCTAGGTTGCGTTGCTTGCGCGTGTCGCCGCGAGCGGGCGGGCGCCGTTGGAAGCGACCAGGCGGGGAGGGACGCCAACCCCCGCCGAACCGTGGCGTGGAGTGGGGAGGACGCTGGTTCCTGGTTGGGTCGCCGACGCGACAGATCCGATTCGAATCCAAGCCACGGCGGCGGCGGCGGATCGATCAAGTCGCTTCCGGCAAGCGGACGAAGCAAACGCGAACGAGAGGCAGAAGAATGCCAAGCAATGAACGCGGGAAGCGTGGCCGGCAGCAAACGTACGCTGCGTCGCCGTACGTGTAACGTGGCGCTTGTCGTCTTGACGACGTGGGGACGTGGCTGCTGCCTGGTCCAGCCTTTGCCTGCTCCGCCCACGACGACAGTTCTTGTCCGGACAGGATCTGGGAAAAGAGATCAACCTTCGACCCAGTCAGCTCGATCGTGTCCATTGTTACTACTACGATGGATCGATCTAGCTTTTTCTGTCGGTCCCAAATTATATGGGCGTTGGCCACGCCATCGGGGAAAACGATAATTTCATATGTCGTGATTTTTCATGAAACTCTGCATCCGCCGCGAATGTAGTTCCGTTAACCGTCGTCACGGACCAACCGGAGGCATGTATACCGATAGTAGTTTGGACACATTACTCAGCCTCTCGCCTCCGTTAACACGTGTCGAAAACTATGTATTGAAAGCCAAAAAAACAAAGTTTAAAATCGTGTTAGGATTTCCTCAAAGAAAGAAGAAGATATTGTGTCAGATAAGGCGAGGAAGTGCTTGAGACTCAGAGGATTGTAAATACAGCATTACTAAGGGATTCTAAAAGTTGCCATAGGATAATTTTGTCTCTAATAAAGATAAAGTTTTAGGGATAACAAAGATATTTATAGGCATAAGGAAATTAAAAAGCTATTGATGCACTCATTGTCTATCGACACTTCCGAGCCTATAAGTGTTCTCTATTTTGAAAGTTTGATGACTCTCGTAAGGGTGCGAGCATAAAAATTGGTTAGGTTAATGGTCCGACGATAGTTGTACAGAAATAATTCCATTATAATACTTATGATGTCATCTACTAGCTAGGGATGAAATTCAAGTTGCAACTATCTGTAAGACGTCCCAAGCGGAAAGATCATTTTCTTGTCCCATGAAACAAATAAGGAACATTAACAAATTTCACTTCTTCGAGTTTTATGTTTCATGAAAAAGTAAATTACTCAAGTCAAAAACTTATTAGCAGATTTAATTACAATTTTTCAAAATATATGAGTCAAAATAATTAGCTAGAAATAAACATAATGGACAATTAAGAAAACAAAAAACTTACACTAACATTAAATCAAACACAGGCTATCTGGACTAAGCTCCTTAAGTTTAGAGGAATATATATGAGAGGTAGTAAGATGATTGTTGGTACTGGCAGGAGGACGAGATTTTGGCAAAACAGGTGGATTAGGGATCAATCTTTGTGTTGCAAATTCCCTCTCTTGTTTTAAGTTCTAAACTCTGTTTTGGAAGTTTGATGAGTCTCATAAGCGGTAGGCTTCTAACAATCCACAATGTATGAAACCGTCGGGAATCTTTAATTGTACCGAGGGTTGGTCGATGACTCACTTTCACGGTCGGCTATTTTGGTTAGGATTCTAATAATGTTAATATAGTTTCATTATAATGCTGATGATTTCATTTATACGTATGAATCCAAGTTGCAACTATATGTAAGATGTCCTAAGCGCAAAGGTAGTCCTCTGCTTGTCTCATAAAACAATGTAGGTACATTACCAAATCTTCACTTCTTTGAGTACCGTGTTTGATGAAAAACAAGATGCATTACAAATCTTTCTTAGCAGATTCAATTGCAATTTCTGTAATGATTTGAGTCAAAATAAGTAGCTACAAGTAAACATAATGAACAATTAAGGAAAAAAAAAACTTACAATAACATTAAATCAGCCAAGAAGATTATAAAGTCATCCATATAAGGACTTAATTAAGGAGCCCCCCCTCCTGAATTCTCCATGAATCATAGATCCAAGAGTTAAAACGGCCAACCACATTACAAGCTATTTACCTACTAAATAAAAGAGTGAAATGCATTAAGAGTCCTCGAACTTGTCTTGGATTCTCATCTAGGTCCCGGTACTTTCAAATGTTGGTTTATGAGTCTTCGAACTTGTCACGAGTTCTCATGTAGGTCCTAGAATTTGCTACGAAGTCTCACATAGGTCAAAATCACCATCCAAATAGAAAAAACACACATTTTTTATATTTCTAAATACAAAAAATTACAAAAATCAAAATTTCAAAGAACAAAAAACATTTTTAAATATTAAAAATATGTTTTTATGCCTGTCATGATGCCACCCCATCCCGATGATGCCACACAGTTTTTTATATTTAACTACACGAGGAATGTATTTATATGTCCAGATACAGAAATAAGATGAAACGTATTTTTAACATTCAAAAATGTTTTTGTTCTTTGAAGTATTGATTTTGCATTTTTTTTGTATTTTAGAAATATAGAAATGTATTTTTTTTCTATTTGAAAGGTGATTTGAACCTAGATGAGACTTCTTAGCAAGTTCTGGGACCTAGATGATAACCCGGGACAAGTTTGAAAACCCAGAAACCAACATTTGAGAGTACCGGGACTTAGATGACAACCCAAGACAAGTTCGAGGACGCAGAAACCTACATTTGAGAGTATAGGGACCTAGATGATAACTCGGGACAAGTTCGAGGACTCCTGGTGCATTTCACTCAAAATAAAAGATTGATATGTAATACATAGCCTTTGTACCTTTCTTTGTGAAAATAGCCTATTTAACAAGACCATTAAGTTGATCATTGCCAATTAGTTTGTGGGTTCCAATTCCCATGATATAGCCCATTCACTCTTCAGTGCCCCAATTCCTATAATAAGCTGTCTTTAAATTTTCTCAAGAGTGTTTGCAATAATTGACACAAATGATTGAGCGCAAGCTACCAATAGTACCTTACTAAAGGTTGGATATAATTTCGATGGTGCGATTAAGGACTCTCGCGTGGTTGGAAGTTTTAAATTTTGTTGAAGAACTTCCTGCAAGTAGAACATGAAGCATTATGTAATCCCGCCAAAAATCGAGTTCAAATTCATATTCGATGTCCAAGTTTAAAAAATTCTAACGGAGTATGAATGACATCAGATTGATTATTTTTCATTTCTTTTCTTGACATGTAGGATGGATTAGACGATATCTTTTCACAGTTTCACATAATCTTTGCCAAGAACCGGAAACATTACTACTTTTTTTTTTTTGAGAATCGGAAACATTACTACTTGAGCTCATCTTAATTGCTCTTTTCTCATTGCCGGAAAAAATGAAAATTTTGGAAAGAAGGGAGTTTGACAGATTGCTTTGCTAGGCCGACCCAAAAATCCTGGGCCGAACCTCAATCTTGATTCAGTTTCAAAACCGCTTCTTTCGCCGGCCCGTTCAGCACCGCCGGTCCATCGCCGATCCGGAATCGTCTAGGCTGCTCCGCCTCGCTTAGTCGCTCCGCTCTTCTTCCCTCACAAACAAACACAACCGTGGCCGCCGATCCCGGCCAGATCCGAGCAGCAGGAAGGAGGGATGACGGGAAGCGGGGGCGCGGCGTCGCAGGCGTACGGGGAGGCGTGGTACTGGGACGAGCGGTACCGCAAGGAGGCCGGGCCCTTCGACTGGTACCAGAAGTACCCCGCGCTCGCGCCACTGCTCCGACTCTACGTCGCCCAGCACCAGCGCCTCCTTCTCGTTGGCTGTGGCAACTCCGGTGAGTCCAGTCGAGTTGGGTTGGTCTGATTGCTTCTCGGTGAGGAGAGCTCGGGTTGGGAAGGGGAGCTGTCTTGTTTCGTATCGCAAATATTGACATTTAGGACGCGATTGTCCCATTAGCACGGAGGCCTAACGTCGGTTCTTGCGATTCAAAGGGGGAGACTACAGGTTTGAACAGTTTGGCGCGTAATGTAGCAGTGCTGTAGATGCTTTCTTGTGTAAAGTTGCAGTGCAGTCAATTTTATCGAAAGGCTTTGATTGCATGGCCTTTGACCTCTGTCATCTTCTTAATCAAAACAGAAATGTTTTCGTGAACGGTGGTGCTAGTAATGTTTTCGTGAAAGAAGTAAAAACAGAAACCCTTAACTTTTGGTGCTGGAGTAAATGAAAACTGCTTCCAGAGTAATAATGAAATATAACCTATGCGCGTTTCAGCTGGTTTAATTAGAAGTTGGAAATGGTGGTTCTGTACTTTTTTTTGGGTTCGTTATATTCTTTTGCAGTTGTAATGCGTGGTCACTCATGCTACCCTTTTTTATTCTTTGCTTACTGATTACATGTTTGGTAGTTGCAAACATACTTGTGCTTTCAGCTAGTAGCTTGAATTGTATTGAGAAACTCAATCAACACAGAAGGAACTAGGTGGCATTGTGAATAAGAGTAATTGTGTTTCAGTTCAAATGTCTATTACTTATGTCGGTTACATTCCTTTGATTGCTGCAGTATTTGGTGAAAATATGGTTGATGATGGTTATCAAGACGTTATCAATATTGATATATCTTCGGTGGTTATTGACCAAATGAAGAAGAAATACCAGGACAAGCCTCAACTTAAATGTATACACTCTATTGCTAACCTCCTGTCTTTGAATTCCTCCGGAGTGTATCCCGCCTAATCTGCTTTCATTAATTATCATAATTGGCATAGATATGAAGATGGATGTAAAGAACATGTCGGACTTTCAATCTGGTTCATTTAATGCTGTTATTGACAAAGGTAACGTTATCATTGCAGTGCCTCACCTTTAATTGGAAGTAACTGCTAGCATCTGTCCATGAATTTGGTTCTAACCCCCTTTTCTTGCTTGCAGGAACACTAGATTCTATTATGGTGAGTCAGTTTTTGCCAGGACACTTCAACATTTCCCAGTTCGATACTCAATAGTGTTACTTGTATTTCAGTGCGGCCAAAATTCACAAGAAAATGCAACGAAGATGCTAGAGGAGGTCAACAGGTAATGGATATACATAATTTTCTCTTTCTTTTTCGCGATTTCTCTGTTTAATTGGCTCGAACTTCTGTTTATTTCTCCTACCTACAGAATCCTCTCGGAGAATGGCGTCTACATTCTGGTAAAATGACCTGTCTGATTTTTAGATAGTAATTATTTCATACACTTGTAGCGTTATAACATTATTTGAGTCCCAAAATTCTGTAGATCACTTACGGAGATCCAAGTTACCGATTACGTCTCCTGAAGGACATGCAGCATTGGACGGTAAAGCTCCATGTCATAGGTTAGTTTCATCAACAGAGCAACTTAACCATGGCCTCCAAAATCTGCAAATTTTACTTGTACGAGTATATTTCTTCTACTTATGATTGCAAATTTTGTCAGTCATAAGTATTGTGAATATGTTGCTTGGTTTTCGTTTGTGGTACAAGTCCTAATTATGTTATAACTGGGATGACTGCAGATAGATGGGAAAGAAGTTCAAATCAGAATAAATGGGAGCTGACGAAACCATTGCCTCTAAATGATGATAGCACATCAATAATTGAACTTCTTGGCCCAAAACCTGATGTTCACTATATCTATGTCTGTGTAAAGGTTAGCCACCAACAAGCCCATTGTGTTCTAACCTTGTTTCATGAACTGACATTCAGCTCATTTGTATTCTGCTTATGGATGAACCATTGCAGGGAAACTGTGGCGCAAGGGTGGATTCTAAAGCTGAAGAAGTTGTTGATTGATGTGACCTTATAACACTTGTGCATAACCAGTGTAGCGAATAATGTAGAACAGACTGTACTTGTAATTGTTGTTGTTTCACGAATTTATTTCATGTTTAGAGTTGTAATTGGTGTTGTTTCACGAATTTATTTCATGTTTAGAGATGTATTAGATGTGTTTCACGGTCCTTTTGATTACGTCTTTCACTACAAAAGGTCCGGCAACAGATGTGAGCTCCTGGCTATCAATCGTGACATCGTTTGCATGCTCTCAGAAAACCTTTGGTGTGTAAGAAACTTGTAGGAATCTGAATACTGCATACGCTGTTCTCTGTCGAAATCCCTACAAAGTTCATCTGAGATTTGACGTCACTTACGGCAGACCATGCTGCGATTTTCTCGAAAGGAAAAAAAATGGAAACAAAATGAGACAAGATGACCTGAATGGTGACACAACTTTCCCACAATGATTCCGTCATTCTTCAAAAAAGAGTGATGTGAGATATATGCTGACGAAAAAGAAGGGCACCAATCCAACGCCTCGAGATTAGGCACGTCTCCCTTTCTTTCCAACTTGCCCTCCAAAAATCACAAAGCCAAACCCCTTTCCCCGTTGTCCAGCCGCCTCGCCGAAAACTCTCGCACCTCCGCCGCTCGCCGCTTTTTCGCTTCCTCCACCCCTCTCTCCCTCACCTCCGACCCCAATGGAAGCA
Organism: Eragrostis nindensis; assembly: GCA_012490785.1. Classification (NCBI taxonomy): domain Eukaryota; kingdom Viridiplantae; phylum Streptophyta; class Magnoliopsida; order Poales; family Poaceae; genus Eragrostis; species Eragrostis nindensis. The sequence continues at coordinate 438,836 of JAAXCT010000227.1, read as the reverse complement.
CTCGCGGGCACGGCCTCCTCCTCCCTCCTCCCGGGGCCCCACCAACGTTCACGCCTAGCCCCGGACTCACTGGCGCTCCGCCCGCGCCCCTGCGGGTCCTTCCGCGCGGCGGCCGCCGGGGCTGGCGGCGGCAAGGAAGACGCCCAGGCCGGCGTCACCGCGAACGGGTCTCCCGTTATCAAGGTAACCATTGTTGTGATTCTCACCCCTTGTTACGGGAAGCAGAACATGGGAAAAGATGGGAGGTTTAGCTGGGACTGTTAAATGGGTTGATGCGAGCCCGTGAGTAGGTGGGGTGGCAGCCTGGTCGAGATGAATCTGTAAGGAATTGGCGTGTATCTGTACGCTAGGTGCAGGATTGGATGCCAGGTATGGGGGGAATACCTGGATTGCTTGGGGTGATTGGAACTGGTTTTGTGGGTTTATGAGGTGACCTAATAGAATATTCTCAGTCTTAAGAGCGTACTAGGCAATTGAAGAGTACCAGAAAGGCGGAAATGAGTTATACATTGATGTTAATGCATTCCGTTATTCAGAATTGAAAAGTATGATTTAAAAGTTTACGAGAAGTCGTCTATCTTGCTGTTGCTTAATGAACAACGTAATATTTGCGATGGCTATTTGGTTTCTTCTACCTTCTGACAAGACACATGCTGTGCTAACTACTAACTGCTGCTTAACAGTCCAAGAACGATTTGACTCCAAATGGAGCTCTTGGACCTATCGTATCTGACAAGGCACAGAAAGACTCACCAACCAATTCCAGTACTGACTCAAGCGGATCAAGAGCTGGCCTATTTAGAACACCCATATCTGGTGGAGTGCAGAGTGCAACTTTTGCCCATGGTTTGCCTCCACCGGCTTTGGCTGTTCGCAACTTGATGGAACAGGTACCTTACGCTACTTAACCCCTTTACCTTCTTGTTCTGCCTGATGAAATATCACACTTCTCTTATCTTCTTGACTGTGTGTACCAGGCACGGTTTGCTCACCTGTGCTCCGTCATGTCTAGTATGCATCATCGCCGTACTGGATATCCATTTGGTTCACTTGTCGACTTTGCCAATGATTCAATGGGCCGTAAGTTTACTTTTTGATGAATAAAGTTGCACTCTGTTGGATCCTCGTAACTAATTGTGTGGTATGATGCACTGTGCAGACCCAATATTTTCGTTGTCACCCTTAGCAATCCACACAAGGAACTTGCTCGCTGACCCAAGATGCACACTTGTTGTCCAGGTATGAAGTTTACGATATGTGTACTGGAACATAAGGTGCCTTGCTTTTAAACAATAGCATGTGTTTTCATTCTTCGTAGGTGCCAGGATGGAGTGGACTGTCAAATGCACGAGTCACAATTTTTGGTGATGTGTACCCTTTGCCAGCTGATCAACAGGTATCGACTTAGCTGTGTTTATTGTTTGGTATTACAATCATCTAAGTATTTAGTTGATGACTGGCCTGTTAGTCATTAGGATTTAGGTGTTTTGTTTAAGGTATTTTTGGGACTAGCCATGGGGAGGGGAGCGTGGAAGTCAGCTATCCGTGTGCTAGAATCATGACTATGTTATCGAGATCCTTTAGGTTTGCTTGGAACAAAAGGCTTTGTTGTTGTTTAGAAGCCATTGGGCTGTGAGATTTCAAAATATCAAATGCACAAAATTATTAACTTACGACCTTGTGAATTAGTTTTTAGTCCTTTTTTAGTCCTTCATTTTCCTCAACAACTCCACGAGAGTTAGTTGCTTTTTCATGGCTGATATAGTATACACTATCGTATTTTTTTTTAAAAAAAATTCTGAGCGATCATCTTTTAAAGTGAATGCATAATGTCGTAAAGTCACAGTATAATTTTAAATTTTTTATTGCATTCTTTTTTTTTAAGGAAAGAGAATATATTTTTTAGTGCATTCTTGGTTTTAGGGCTTGTATACTGACTCTGTCTACTTGCAATCATCAGGAATGGGCTCATAAGCAATATGTAGCAAAACATCAACAGTGGGCATCTCAACAGTGGGGAAATTTTAACTATTATAGGATGCACAACATTAGGTATGTGAATAAGTGAATTCAATTAGTCTGTTCTTCTCTTCTTATCATTTGATGTTTGTGGATCTAACTGTGGCAGCTTTGTAACTAATTCCAGTTACATATTGAGATGTGTGTCCCCTTCTCGGTCATTTATAAGTTAGAAGTCGTGACATACTATTTTCAATAATCACAGTGACATATACTTCATTGGAGGCTTTGGAACTGTAGCATGGGTAGATGTGAAGGAGTATGAAACTATTCAACCTGACAAAATAGCAGTTGATGGTGGCGAACAAAGTTTGAAGGTGACCACACCAGATCACTGCTTGTAGACTAGTAACAGCAGCAGATTAGCTAGTCCATCTAGCTCGCTTCATGCCGCTTTGGTGACTACAGGAAAATCTCAATGAGTTTTGATGAATGCCTTTTTTTTGTAGGAATTAAATGCAATTTTCTCTAAACCACTTCGAGAGTTCTTATCATCAGAAGGAGAGGTTGATGATGCTGCTCTTATATCAGTAGACAGCAAAGGGATAGATATACGAGTTCGCCAAGGTGCTCAGGTACAGTACATGAAGACTTCCTTAACCATCAACAACGAGCTATTGTTTTCCTTGAGGAAGAAAAATTCTTTTTTCTCCACATTATTCAGTTTTATTCCTTATGCGCAGTTCAATATTCAGAGGCTAGCGTTTGATGTACCTCACAAGGTTGAGACTCTGGAGGAAGCCAAGAGAGCACTTCACAAGATAATCAAGACAAGCAGCAAATAGATGAAGATTGCTGAAGCTGGCTTTACTCAGTTTAGGCGAATGGTGTAAGGTTTTATTTCGACTGAGAACCAAGGATTATTAATGTAGCTGGTAGCTTGCATAAGTGCAAAATATGGTGGCTGTATCTTTGATAATGAGAATCGCGGCACCCATGTGTTGAAGATTGTGTATATGTTCGTGTTGCTAGATAAATAATACTAATGCTTATGCACATGCTGCTTCTGACGAACTTGGATATCATCAATGGAGGAGGAAATGGTCGATCATATCATATGAGGCTATCAGCATGCTAGCTGCGTTGCATTGTGAAATGATAGCATGCCTTGAGATTCTGCTGGACGATTGATTATACAAGGCCGCCTAATACAATTGGTGCATATTTTCATGATCTGCATATTGAAATCTGCCCTTGCGTACAATTTTTTTTGCTCTGCATCTTTGAGCATGAGCATCAATGCCCACACCGTTTGCGTGTAGTACATTCCTTTGTCCCTCTACCTAAAATGGATGCAACAAAATGGTTGTACTGTGAATGCGGCTGATTATTATCCACGTGAATGGCATTGTTGCCTGCTGGTTGGGCGTTTGCCTTCCTACTACCGGCAATTTGCGCATGAAGCCGCATGTGGAAACTTTGCCTGTTTGGGTTGTGTGCTATATCAACCTGCTAGCGAATGTGCTTTTGTACCAAGAAGCATCGTCTCGTAGCATTGCGTGCGTGTGGAATGCGTGAATGTTTCAGATTCAAGCCATAGTTAGAAAAATCAATTTCTGGCAACACGCAGACCACTTCGAAGTTCCTACTAGTTCCAAACGAATTTCTCGTGAAATTGAACCGTCTTTTTTTATTGTAGGATAGGTACATACGGCTGGCTTTATGATGAATGTCTAACTTTCGCTTTCCACGTCAAAGTATCGAAAGCGTTCTACCTTACAAATCGGATTTTCATACTTTAAGCAAAGAGATAAGTTTCAACCAAACAAGTGAAGTCACAACTCAAAAGTGCCCAGCCGTGTCCACAGGGACAGTCAATGTTATCCCAATGCCAGGTGGACCCTGTAAGCATGCCCCACCCACCATATAAGAACTCTCAACGCTACCCCACACAATAACATCAAATATTTTCGCTAGGCGTCCCCCACCCAACTCACCTAGTCCTTGGTTCGGCTCACCACCCTCCCCGTCTTCCTCCTCGCTTCCGCTTCCCGACCCGACCCGAGAGGGAGAGATCCTGCCTCCACAGATCAAGGCAACCAGCACCACCCCCCTAGGCCTAGGGTCCCAGGCCCCCCGCGCATGGCGGAGGTAGCCGACGCGCCCCGCCGCGCGAAGTCGCCGTCCTCGCCCCCTGCCGGCGGCGACCGCAAGCGCGGCCGCTCCTCGCCCGTGCTCCCGCCGCCGCCCCCCGGGCCCCCGCCGCCGGAGCCGCACAACAAGAGGTACCGCAGGGAGGGCGGTGGGTTTGACCGGCGCCGCCTCGGCGGGGGCGGAGGAGGGTTCGAGCATGACGACAGGAGGTGAGTGTCTCCGTACGACAGGGTTCAGCTTTTGTGCCTGGGAGGAGCAGATCAGAGCTTGCTAGATGTTTCGCTAGTTTGGTCGGTGCTAGATCATAAAGGAACTGTATTGTAGTGTTGCGGCTCGCAAACTTTCACTGTGTGGTGTTGGGTTTCGGCGCATGACGTTTGTTCCTGCTGCGGCCTTCATTTGAGCGAAGTGGTAGGCTAGGTTTGTTACAGTCTCACAGTCATTAGCCTATTTGTCTGGAAGGACTTAGGACATTGCTAATTGGTTCGTCACAGTAAAAACATGCAAGCGTTAGGTAGTTCTATGCTTGGCTCCAGGGTGCCTGCGGCTCCCTCAATGGCCCAAGCTTCGTGCAAACACTTTGACATGGTTATGTTGTGTAGATTTGAACTCTTCTCAATCCATGTATTAGCTGCGTGCTGAATTGTTGGAAACTTTTTTCCCAGGGATCACGGTGGCATGGGAGGAAGGGGTGGTGATGACAGAGGCCATGGACGACGTGCACCAGGTATGAGTTTGTTGGTGGGGGCTTGTTCAGTAGTTGTCATACATGCTTGTTGTTTTAAGTTCCACTGGTGGTTGAATAATGGTCTGAACCTATTACCTCCAATGTTCTTTTTTTTTTGGTAGCAGAAAAAAAAAGGGTAATAGTTGATTGACCTCATAACTTAGCCAGTATGACTATCTTGATCTTCAACGAGGCTGTCAAGCATGCAACATGTAGTGTACTCACTGACAGGACCTGAATAAAAGCAAACATGAAATGCATGTTACTAGAAAGACAGGTTGCACCGGTTAATGCTTATGGGTTCCAATGTGTTTTTCTTTTCGGTTTGAGCCAATATTGGATGTTAGCTCTTGTTAATGATTGCCTTTGACTGTTGTCATTCCTGATGTATAGATTGGTCGGACTCTGGACGTGGTGGATGGAATGATGGCCCTGGGAATCGTAGGTACGCATGTAAATCTGGATTGTTTTATGTACTTTATTATATCTACCATTATTCCCCGCTGAGAAATTATAAAGTGATGAGCTTCTGAGCTGATCATTCAGTTGATTATAAAGTCATAAGACATGCACATTACCTGCAAATAATTATGCTTTCGCCTGGGGGAAAAAGTCTAAAGCCTACAATAAATAAGGAGGCATTGTTGTGCAAGAAAAACATGAAAGTTCCTATCCTATCTCTTACGCTGCCCTTGTGGTGCAGCTGCCGGGTATTGGCATTGTCGCACTTCTTGGGCTCAGGGTTTTCTAATATATGCCCATGAAACAACAAAAATGATTAACATTGTGTTCTATAGGGAGGGCCTGATGTCATACAAGCAGTTCATTCAAGAGCTTGAAGATGATATTTTACCAGCTGAAGCTCAAAGCAGGTGCGCTATCCGAGTCTCTATCTTTGGAATGTAAATTTTTGGCAGATTATCATTTCAGTGATGACCCAGCTTTATCCTTTGTCATGAAAACAAAACTTTTTTTTATGTGCAGTTTGATTTCAGCTCGGTTAATGTGAAATATAACCTGATGCTTAAATGTCTTATCTTTAGATATGAGGAGTACAAGTCAGAGTACATCAGAACTCAGAAGAAAGCATATTTTGACCTCCATAAGAATGAGGATTGGTAACATTTTTCTTTGGATCATGACTTTTGATATATTACCTAATGCCTTATTTTCTTCATTAACGTTTTGCTTCTATTGCCTTTGTTGTAGGTTAAAGAACAAATATCATCCTACAAACCTTGAATCTGTCATAGAAAGGTTCGTTATTTTCTTGGTGTAATTTGTCCATCTGATTTCCCTTCTGCTGACAGTTTCGAATTTTCTATCTATCAATATTCAATGTCTGTTCCAAGTAAGCTATAATTATTTTTGTTTCAAGCAGAAGGAATGAACTGGCAAGAACTACGGCAAATGAGTTCTTCCAAGATCTGCAGAATGGAAGCCTGGACACGTGAGATGCTCCCTCCTCAGTCATCTCCCCCTCTCTCTCCTGTAGCATGGCATTTACTTCTGTTTGTGTTGTGCAGCGGTCCTGGGTTAACTGGTTCGGTGGTGAGCAAATCCGGAAATAACAGCAGTGTAAATGCAAATGATGTGGATGAAAATGGGAAAAAGGGGAAACTTGGAAAGGGTCCTGATGATTTATATTATGCTGCTCCCAAGGCTCATCCAGTTAGTTCTGAGGCTCGTCGAATTCAAGTTGATACTGAACAAGCTCAAGCTCTCATTTGTAAACTTGATGCCGAGAAGGGCATTGAGAACAATGTTCTCTCAAGTACTGACAATGACAAGTCTGAGCCGCCAATTGTCATTATACGGGGGTCATCTACTGTGAAGGGTCTTGAGGGTGTCGAGTTGCTGGACACTCTTGTTACCTATTTGTGGCGTATCCATGGTGTGGATTATTATGGTATGTCGGAGACAAATGAACCCAAAGGCCTGCGGCATGTGAGAGCTGATGCGAGGACATATAATGGGGCTAGCTCAAATGCAACAGAATGGGAGAATAAACTTGATTCATTCTGGCGAGACAGGATTGAAGGTCAGGATCCATTAGAGACATTGAAGGCAAAGGAGAAGATTGATGCAGCTGCTTCTGAAGTCTTGGATCCATATGTGAGGAAAATAAGGGATGAAAAATATGGGTGGAAGTATGGTTGTGGTGCCAAGGGATGCACAAAACTGTTCCATGCTCCTGAGTTTGTCCAGAAGCATTTGAAACTCAAGCATACAGACGTGGTGGTTGAGCTGACTTCAAAAGTGAGGGAGGATGTTTACTTTGAGAACTATATGAAGTATGTTTTCTGCACTGTCTTTCTTTTTGAGAAAGCTATCTTTCAAAGTTTCAAGATGATAACAGGGCATTTATTTTGGATGCAGTGACCCAAAGGCGCCTGGTGGAACACCTATCATGCAGCAATCTGCTCCAGTAAGCCTTGTCGCTACGTTTATACTCACTTGCAAATTATTGATTTTCGTGTGTAATTGTTTTTATGGATCAATTTTTAGAGGGGAAAAGGAAGGCAACGGCCTCCAATTGAGAGTCGGCTGAGAGATGAACGTGGTCGTAGATTTGACAGGAATGCTGACTCACCCCCACATGATGGGCCTGGTGAAAACCCTGATGATCCTATTTTTGATTCGTATGGTGATCCAATGATGCATGGTGCCTTCCCTCCAGATATTCCTGCTCCTCCAGTGCTGATGCCCGTGCCTGGTGCTGGGTAAGTTTGCAACTTCTGCTTACTTGTTGTGTCAAAATGTACTTATAATTGATTCATCTTCATCTCTATTGCAGTCCGCTAGGCCCTTTTATTCCTGCACCACCGGAAGTTGCCATGCGTATGATGAGGGATCAGGGTGGGCCACCTCCTTTTGAGCCAACTGTAGCTCCCCATCCTAGAAAAGCAGGGAGGGGAGGTATTCCTCCAATGGGTGGTCCGTCCCCGATCTTCACTTCTCCTCCTGTTCCGCATGATCCTCGTAGAATACGAAGGTCGGTACTTAAATCTTGATCTCAGCTCTTTGTGCATTTTTATTACCAGAAAGTCATCACCATTCAATGTTATCACTTCATTTTCAACATTCTGAAACTTGGTCAGAAGCAACCATGATCCTAAACGACAAAGGCATTATTGATTACCTTGTCTCTTGATTAATCTTTGACATCTTTCTGTCTGACATTATCATGGTCTGCTTATTTGAGAATCTTTCTCAGCATCAGCTACAAATCTGTACGCTTCACTAGAAAATTTTAGCTGATCAACAAATTGAAACTCCCCATTTAGTACCTACGTAGCATTTGATTTATCCATACATGTGCACTTTGGAAGATATCTTCCAGCTCACGAATGGATCGATCATATAACTGCACCTGCAGTCTGGGACATCCCAGCCATTCTCCTAGTTTCAGCATCCAAGAATATGTAGTACATGTGTTACATTACTCCTTTTAAAAAATATATATATGCAGAGACTATTTTAGAATGTATGCTTGAGTAGTTATTTATTCAAGTGCTATAGTAACCTGTGTTCTATGATGCAAAATTTGTGCTTCTGAACAGCCCAGCCGTTTGGAAAAAAAAATATTTGAATGACTGATATGTACCATCAATAGATATTTCAGACTATTTTTTTTCTTCTACACATTGTCCTTTTTATTTTGGGGTACACATGTTCAGCAGTTTTCACCTTGCTTGCAGCTACCAAGACCTTGATGCCCCTGAAGATGAAGTGACTGTTATGGACTACCGGAGCTTGTAGACTTGTGCTTCATGTTCCTCAAGATAACTGTAGGTAACATTACACTGCAAAAAGACCTTGCTTTCTAGAATTCACCGTGGAGGAACCCAGGCAGGTGATTGTGTCGAAAATCTCAAGCTCTTCCATTATTTACTCTGTAAAATGAATCATAGGTAATCCAGCCAGGCAGTGTGTTCCCATTGAACGAAACAATTTTGTACACCGTGAAATGTTTGCATTTCTGGTTTTCTCATTGGGATATAGATACAATATCTGTTGTACCTTGCGAATTTCTGGCATTCCTGACGTATGCAGTCCAGATGACCGGTTTCCACTTTTTTTATGTATACAACCTAGTACGTACCGCACATGCTATTGGCAAGTGGGCTGGAATCAGAAGTCATTGGCATGTGATGACGGTTAATTAGTGCCTGAATCTGGCTTGAGAATTTGTGTGATCAGTCAGAGCTGGCAAGCATGTTGGTCTATCTAGTGGGTGGAAACTGTTTGGAAACTCAAGCCCCTGGACCTCGATGTACTCCAGCCTGTCTGCCTACCCCCTTGACCTGATCTGGAAACCATGTGCTCGCTACGCTGCTGACTGTGATTGCATGACTTGACGATCCTGGCCTTCCTGCGAAATCCTGGGATCTTATTCGAGTAACCACCTGCTGCACATCTGCTGGACTTGGAGTGAGGGGCAAGAAGCACGGCGAGTCACGCTCTCTTGCCGGCCGCAGTTGGAAAGGACGAGGGCTCGCCGCCTGCTGTCGCTGTACCACCAGCCACCGAGCCTGGCTTGTCAACAACAAATTCTATCTCGTTCTTTCTGCTCGACGTGCAAGTAAACGGTGAGGTCGACTGGACCGAAAGGGAGATGATAAGAGTACTAATTGTACTATAATTATAAGCGGGTACTGACACTGTATGAGCATGAGCCCGCGTTTGCGGCAAAGTGAGGACCCCTGCACGCAATGTACGCTTCGGAGGAAGACCAAACGTGATCAAATCGGAATGGAAATGATATGGTTTTTTTATCAGTCCAATAATGCTGACTTGTCAGCATTCCTTTTGTCTCCTCGGCAATCATGGATGCGATTTTTCTTTTGATGGTTGTAGTTTGCAACCGCAAGCAAGTTCCATTTGATGCCGATAAGACTCAGTGGCTCACACTCATAACATCGTTTTGGCCACGTTCCCGAGATTGATCTGATACCTAGACAAACAAGAGATAGCAACATTACATCTTTTTTGCATATTCTTCTCCTATCCAAGAGCTCTTTTTTTTTTTAACACGGAGCTCTTATTTTTCTAGTCATCATATATGTTAGGAGGGTAGTGAAGCTCAAGGAGAGAAGCAGTTTCGAGTGCATTTAAACCACTCCTAATATTTATTCACATCGCAACGATTATTCACTTCAATTTACCGACATTACCGATCTGTTTCACTGTTTGGATCTTGACGAGCCTTTCCATTTCCATTTCAAACGTGCCAGCTACACGCGCCGCGCCAAAGCCCTGCCGATCGTTGCCTCCCGCCAAAAACAAAACCACTGACAGTGTGGGCCATCCCTACCGCTCCTTCCGCCAATGCCTTGACGCGGCCTCCTGCCTTACCCATCGCGAGCCGGCGGGTCCACTCGTCCTGGACCCACGTGGCAGTGTGATGCGCCGCAAGAAGCTTCCTCGAAGCTTCAGCCTCGGGAACGAGTCCCCATTCCCGACCGGAAATGCGGGCCGAGGAAGAAGAGAACAAAACGGAACACGAGGATTCGGAGAGAGAGAGAGGAGAGAGAAAGAGGGAGGAGGGTGAAGCGGCGAGGTAGCTGCTGCGGTGGGGAGCCCGTGAGCCGGACCGCCGAACCTTCTAGAAGCTTCGCGTCGCCGAGGTGAGTGAGGCGATCGATCGATTTCCCGCCTGCCTGGTGCCCCTGTGAGAGGCCGGCAATCTCCTAGTGATGACACGGGTGCTCGTATGTGTACTGCGCAGGGGGCGTCGGTGTCGTCTCTCCTGCGAAGGCAGCCGCTGCTGATTGGGCATGGCGCCGGAGATGTCGCCGCCGCCGCCGGAGATCCGCTCGCCGGACGTGCCGGTCGGCGCGGAGGAGGCCACGGAGCCCGAGGCCGAGGAAGAGGAGGTGTTCGACGACGCCTTCGACATACCGCATAAGAACGCGCCGCACGATCGGCTGCGCCGGTGGAGGGTATGTGATCCCCTCATCCTCGCCTCTGTTAGTTATCTGATGATTGTTTCGTTTGGATTCGGATCGTGTTTTACATAGGGGATCCGAGTCACGTTGTAAGTGGGATTTTGGGAGTGAGGCGTTGCAAGTGGGATTTTGGGAGTGACACTGGGCAGTGTTCACGCCGAACTCTGTTGGTTTGCAAATGCTCGAGAACTGAAACCATGTGGATGATCGTGACTGTGGACTCTGACGGCGGCATTTCGAGATTTAGAGCGTGGCCGTTTCATATGAATCTCGGCTGCGCATGGTGAAAGGAAGAATCAAATTAAGCTACGAATAAATTTTAGGATCAAACTATCAAAGAGTTTGTGTTCTGTATGTGTTTTCTTAGTTCTATATACCTATAAACTATGTGAAGGCATTTGTGGCCTGTTCGACAAACAAACAAAACACCTTAACTCTGCTAGTGGTATGTACACGTACTGCCATAACTCTTCTTAAACCAATAAACCAAAGTTAAAATATTTACTGCATAATTTTATGATTTATTCATCTATACATTGATGTAATTATACAAACAATTATGAATTCTGTAGTTTGACAGGCTGAACCTGTTCACACACTGGGAAAATTATGAGAAAATAAAAAGCTTACTTCAATTTTACCACAATGAGATACCAGTTTTACGTCATAGTTGGGTCTGTGATAACTTGCCATGGTAAAAGTGAAAATGCCTTTAGGATAGAGGAAGTTCATTGTGGACAGTGAACAAAGTGAAAAAGGCCTTCTATTTGTTAGTATTGAGTTCTGACAAATATGGTATTGTCTTCATTTCAGCAAGCTGCTCTTGTGCTCAATGCTTCACGTCGCTTTAGATATACTCTAGACCTTAAAAAGGAGGAAGAGAAAGAGATGATAAGAAGGAAAATCCGGTCCCATGCACAAGTTATACGGGTACTGTGTTATTTGCCTGACAAGACATCCTATTTTCCCCTCTAGCTGTTGAGTTTTTATTCTAAAAGTGTACTTTCCAGGCAGCATTTCTTTTCAAAGAAGCTGGTCAGAAGGATATCAATGGTGCAGGTACTTCACATTGTTGTTCTCTGTTTCGTGCTTAGTCATGTTCGAGTAGGTTTTTTTTTTTTTTGGGGTAAAAAAATATGTTCGATGCTATTGATGAAATACATGAGGTCTGTTATGTAGTAACATGTCTTCAGTTATAGCTCCATCGTAACGGTAGTAACTTATTCAATGTCATGTTTGGAATGCTAGTGATTAAAATTTTTGTGGCAACTTTAGTTCCTACAAATTGTGCAATCTATATAAACAATAACGATGTGATATTGCACTCAAATTGCTTACACACCATAGTAATTCATTTCGTTATTTTACATATTTTCGCTAGTCTTCCTATGTCAAGTCATTTTGTACTTTAAGTTGTCGATTCTCCCTCTCTAGAGAGCTTATTGCTGATGTATCAGTTTACACTTGTGTTTAATAATCGTTACATATTCTTGTGTACGTTATAATTTATATTCTCTTGTTATTTTATTGTTCTTTCTCTGAGCAGAAGCTTATAGTGGTATAAATATTGCAACGGCCTCTCATAGTTTTCCAATCGAACTGGAAAAGCTTACAACATTAAACAGGGATCATAGTAGTGTTCTTCTTCAAGAAGTCGGAGGAGTAAGTTAATACTGAGCTAGATTCATTTTGGTTTGCCACTTCTCAAGCTAAACTTCGTTTACAATAATGATATTCTTCTGTTCAGGTTAGGGGCCTCTCAGATTTATTGAAGAGTAATTTAGACAGGGGAATTAATCCAAATGAGGATGAATTGTTACAAAGGAGGAACATCTACGGGTCAAATACGTATCCTCGCAAGAAACGGAAAAACATACTGGTAATTTCAGTAATCACTTGGTTTCAACTTCCTAGTAGGAGAAAGGAGATGAAAACTGGGAAAGGAAATATTCAAAAATTGCAAAAAATAAAAAAGCTTGTTAAATTGCAGCAGACATTATCCTATCAAATTTTATCGTGTCACATCAATATTGTTGCTTAAATGTTTTCTGTCAAAATTTAACGCTACTATGTTTAATTCTCAGCTTTTTATATTTGAAGCATGCCAAGATTTGACTCTTGCCATTCTAATGGTAGCTGCTGCCATATCTCTGACATTGGGTATGACAACAGAGGTATTATGTTACAACATCTGCGACTAGACACAGCTTTCCCTTTTTCACTCTTCTCCATGCGTTATGAACTAAAGACTGCTGTGAGTTATCCTTTTTTTTTGGTCATTTATTTAACATATTTTTATTAGGGCGTAAATGAAGGATGGTATGATGGTGGAAGTATTTTCTTGGCAGTTTTCCTTGTGATACTTGTTACTGGTAATATATTTGGTTTTACAAACTATCTGTTTTTAGCCGTGTTTTTCTTCTGCTCACAATCTGGTGTCTTATAACGCATATCCTTGCTATCCATCCAGCAATCAGTGATTACAGACAATCACTTCAATTTCGGCATCTTAATGAGGAGAAGCAGAACATACAAGTGGAGGTGAGTATTGTTACATCATGTGGCCATTTTTGTGTGTAGTGCTTGTTAGTATGGAGTATGTACTGTTGTTCAGTGGTTCTGTGCACTAGTGGATCCTTGTAGAGGCGAAGCTGAGCTCCAACCCTACCCGCCATCCCCAAAAAACACCGACACCCTACGCCCTGATGTTTTGGTTCACGTTCCACCACTGGTTGTGTTTCTGATTTTTTGTCTCTTTTGGTTAGGTTGTTAGAGGGGGTAAAAGATCTGGAGCTTCTATATTTGACCTCGTTGTTGGTGATGTAGTTCCCCTCAAAATTGGTGACCAAGTAAGATGGTATATTATTATTTTTTACTACTCTGTTTATTTTTTATGTAAAATAATCTGCTTAAAATTGTTTATTCTTATCCAGGTTCCTGCTGATGGCATCCTGATATCAGGCCATTCTCTGGCAATAGATGAATCAAGTATGACTGGGGAGTCAAAAATTGTGAGTCCGTGGGAAAAGAGCTTGTTGCTTCTCTCAAATGTCCTTTATTTGATTTTATGACGTGGTATTGTTCTAGGTTCACAAGGACCAAAAGGCACCTTTCTTGATGTCTGGTTGCAAGGTTGCAGATGGCTATGGTTCTATGTTGGTGAGTTAGCAATCTCAAAGTTTCAGCAACATCTGGACTTGAGCACACTTTTTCCATGTCCCTGCACAGAAAACTTTTAAACTTGTTATCCTTTCAGTATTGTCTTTCTCACTATAAATTAACTTTACATCTTGCTCATCAAATGAACAGGTAACTGGTGTAGGTACCAATACTGAATGGGGTCAGTTGATGGCTAACCTTTCAGAAGATAATGGAGAAGAAACACCACTACAGGTTATTCTCTTTAGCGCGTACTCTTGAATGCACAAATACTGAGGGCTTCCTCTTATTATGGCTTTGGCTTTGGTACCTTTTAGGTTCGTTTGAATGGTGTTGCAACTTTCATTGGTTTGGTGGGCCTTTCAGTGGCTGGTGCAGTACTTGTCGTGCTTTGGATAAGGTATTTTAACCAGTAATGCAACCGCCACGAATGTACTCTGTCTGACTGATGTTAAACCAAACTACAGATATTTTACTGGGCATACTAAGAATCCTGATGGAACTCCCCAGTTCGTTGCTGGAACTACTCGTGTGAAACAAGGATTCATGGGGGCAATTAGAATCTTGACAATCGCTGTATGTAATCTTAATTTGATTAGTGCAAAACTAGTACCATGATCAGATTTCAAAAGTTTCCACTGATTCTTCTCTTGTATCCACAGGTGACTATTATAGTGGTTGCTGTGCCCGAGGGACTTCCGTTGGCAGTAACACTAACGTATGAAACTCCCACTTGTGCAATTCTGTTGATTTTTCAGGGACATAACTATCTGCATTAATTTTTTTCAGGCTTGCATATTCAATGAAAAAGATGATGCGAGACAAAGCACTGGTAAAACAACACGATTAACCAACCGTATGTAGAAAACTTTGCCTGGATAAAAAGAATTATTTTATTTAACTTTATTTAAGTAGGTGAGGCGGCTCTCTTCATGTGAAACAATGGGATCAGCTACCACAATATGTAGCGATAAAACAGGAACTCTTACCTTAAATAAGGTTTGTGAAGTCAATTACCCATCATTTGTAATTTAAAGTTTAGTTATGGTATATTCCCAAGATGTTGAGCTGACTGAATGATAATTCAGGACTTTCCATTGGATTATAAAATAATGGCATGCCTATGTTCATTGGTATCTAATACAATGATCATATTGTGTGTTACTTCTGTTTTAATCTTGACATTTCATAATTTGCTGCCACCATGATATGTTTGGTAAATCATATGAAACTGATCTTGTAGATGACAGTTGTGGAAGCATATTTTGGTGGAACAAAGTTGGACCCCTGTCATGATATAAGCCAAATGTCAGACAGTGCTTCATCACTTATTATTGAAGGAATTGCACAGAACACAACAGGAACTGTATTTCTGCCTGAGGTACAGTAGAGAAAACCCCTCATCCCCAAAATAAGTTAGAAAACTCGTACTATAAATATCATTTTGGAAACTCATTGTTAGAGTCTGTTCCTGGCTGCCTGCATTGTTCATAGTAGACTGGTTGAGGTTCAAAATAATGAACTGATAACAAATTTTCAATTAGACCAAATCAGTAAAATTAGCATGAGCTTCAAGAACAGGTAATTAACTGTGAAACTGGGATGCCAAAAGCAAACGAGCTCATCACCAGTTTAAGAGCTGAAACAAAAACAATTAGGTTACCCGCTTTTACTGTTTCAACCCGTAATAAGCTCGAAACTTGAGCTGTAAGAATCAACCATAGCGCTCACGTATATCAACTGTCATGTTACACAAGATTACATCCATGCTTATCCTTTGTATAGGATGGGGGAGAAGCAGAACTTACTGGTTCACCAACTGAAAAGGCCATTCTTTCTTGGGGCCTTAAGGTATTAACAATGTTTGTTTCATTCTTCAGTATTTTGCCAAGTTCCTTTTTTTTTTCTCTTCTTTTGGTTGACTTGACTGTCCCCCTTTGCACAGGCAGGGATGGATTTCCATGATGTGAGATCAAAGTCTTCAGTTCTTCATGTTTTCCCGTTTAATTCGGAGAAGAAACGCGGTGCTGTTGCAGTACAGGTAGTGTAAGCATTGCAGTTTTATGTAACAAAAAGTGGATTTATCAATAAATTATTCATATTTCCTTTCTAGTTCTTTAGTTTTGCAATCCCTTGTAGTCTGTAGAACTTGTTGTTGGGACATAATGTAATGTTCTGATGTAGGTCACATGTGATTCTTTTATTGCATATTTTCTTTATCTTCAAGTAAGTTCTAACTAATGATCAATATAATTGCTGTAAGAGCTATGCCATGTAAAAACTGTTAATTTACAACCCAGGAGGAGGATGGGTTCAAGCTATTTTCTGCTCTGAAATCTGCACATGTTTAAGGCCTTTAAAATCATCACTCCCTTGATTCTTTATCACTACGGATCTTTTGTGCTAATTTAAATTGTGGTGTACAGAATATTTCTAAACTAGCCAATACAGCAAGATAGCCCCCCGCTGTGTGATTTATTCAAATAAAAGGAATAAAAATACACTGTACATAAGAAAGTCACAGAAGAAAACATTGAGGATCTGTACAAAAGAGAACAGAATAGACACTGCTCTCTTTATGGGTGCCTGTGAACAAGCCAATTTCCTCTTGGTTTTTAGCTTACGGTGCATTAAGAGGGCCTTTTTCATGATTGTCTGTTCATGTGTGAAGACCTATGATTTCTCCAACGAGTTCTTTTTGTCAATGAAAACTTCTGTGCTGTATTTCTTGTTATCCCTAATTTCTTTATCTTGGTGCTGTCTGACTCCTGAAACCGCAGGCAGAAAATGGTGTTCACATCCATTGGAAAGGTGCAGCTGAGATAGTGTTAGCATCTTGCAAAAGCTGGCTTTCCGTTGAGGGTTTGGTTCATCCAATGAGTACTGAGAAGGTAGTATGCCACACCTGACTTGTTTATTTGGTTATTTGTCATTATTTGAGACTCACTTGAATTATTTTTGCAGTATGATGAATACAAGAAATCAATTGAAGGCATGGCGGCAAATTCATTGCGCTGCGTTGCTTTTGCATATTGTCCTTGTAAGGTTGAAACGATCCCGAAGGAAGACATAGCTAACTGGAAGTTGCCGGAGGATGACCTGACACTGCTTGGCATCGTCGGCATAAAGGTTTGTTGTTATTAGGTTACACATTCCAAGATTGACTGTTCCTGCTTGTTTGACAGTAATTGGAATTCATGTCTGCGAAGTACTTGACTGTAGTCCAGCACTATATATCTGGTATTCCAGTCAGGTATATGTTTCATGAACGTGGCATCTTATTCTGATGAACGAAACAACAGCATAATTTGGCTTAGTTGCATAGCTCCATGCTGATATTATAGTATAGTTCAGCATGGCACTCTTCATAGGATTTATCATCTCCCACGGATATATGAACTGGCATAATAACTCCTTTCTGCTGTTCAGTCAACTCATGTGGGCATTCACCACTCAAAGAAGAAAAAGATAATAGCATTCAGCAATAGCTATAAAAGAGTTTGTTCTCCTGTAGGACCCTTGTCGGCCAGGAGTGAGGGATGCTGTACGACTATGCACCAGTGCTGGTGTAAAGGTCTGTATTACTTAATACATTTTCTTTGCCTCTTTTTTGTTTTGTTTTAAATGAACATTATTATGCCATTGCGGGTCTGAAATTAAGTACTTTCTGGGTACGTCAGCTTTGAATACATTTTACTCTTGTTGCGTACATTATGTTACACAGTACAATTCAGTTCTGTAATTATATGATGCCTTTTAAGTTCATGAAATAAAGCGAGCGATGTTTTCGATAGTGCCACTCTTATTCCAGAATTGTATCATGTAACATTTTTCTATTACTTAAGGATCACCTAGCTTTTCTATTTCGAATGTTTAATATTGAAAGAACAAATAAAGTGGCAGGCGTGGAAACCAACATCAAGACTAGGAAAAGATCCTACTATAATTATATTCTACCTGAGTGTGGATTTCCCTGTTCTAATATTATGGAAATTTACAAAACCAAAGCAAATAAAAGGGATCACAAAACCTTGCCTAGCTATGCCAGAGCATTGATGGTAATTACTAGCGCTTGCGCCATGGGTAACCTTGGTAGATTCCTTCCTAAAGAACATTAACAACTTCATTATGTTTGAGTTGCACGCTATATAAAACAATTTTATTTCACGTTAACCGAATGTTGCATTCCATGTTCACTTTCCTACCATCTGATACATTTTGTCTATTAATAGTGGACATCCATTCCATTTCTTCCTTGGAAATGATATTGCTCTGATGGCTTGCTTCATGACTGCTGTGTTTGCAATAACAGGTGCGCATGGTTACAGGGGATAATATCGAAACAGCTAAAGCCATAGCTTTGGAGTGTGGTATACTAGATGCAAATGGTGTTATTTCAGAGCCAGTTGTAATAGAGGGAAAAGTGTTCCGTGAGATGTCAGAGATTGCGAGGGGAGAGGTTGCTGACAAGATACTTGTAATTTTTCCCTCCCTCACTGCCTCTCATGTTAAATTTGTTAAACATAAAGAATGCTTGCAACTCATGGGATGTTTCAAGTTGTTCTTTCCCCTCTTGTTCACTTTGCCTATGCTGGTGTAGCCTTTCCTCTGGATTTCAAAAGCTAATTATCTTGTTTCAGGTGATGGGAAGGTCATCTCCAAATGACAAACTCTTGCTCGTGCAAGCTTTAAAAAGAAAGGGCCATGTTGTAGCTGTTACTGGTGATGGCACAAATGACGCCCCTGCATTGCATGAGGTGCAATATTTAACTCAATAGATCAATGATCTGTTAAATTGTCATTACTTTCGACATTGAATATCTTATTGTTCTAATTGTTTGATTTGTTTTCCAGGCCGATATAGGTCTTTCAATGGGCATTTCAGGGACAGAAGTTGCTAAAGAAAGCTCTGACATTATAATCTTGGATGATGACTTCACATCAGTTGTCAAGGTTGGTTTAGCAGGCAGAATTTTCAAAGAAACATTCAAATGAATGAAGTGATAAATGTACTTTGTGAGGCTACTTTATTGTGCTTCTTGCTAATTTATAGCAGTTGACAGTCTTGAATGCACATGCATTCTTTAGGAAATAATTCTTGTTGCATAAGGTTTTTTTTTTTGGGGGGGGGGGGGGGGGGGTGAAGCTTTAGGGTATGAATAATGGCCCTATGCATTTATGCCTCTTTTTCTTCTTTCAGGTTGTTCGGTGGGGACGGTCTGTCTATGCAAATATTCAAAAATTCATCCAGTTCCAGCTTACTGTTAATGTTGCTGCACTTGTGATAAATGTGGTTGCTGCTGTATCATCTGGTGATGTGCCCCTAAATGCTGTGGAGGTTGGGACTTTTTATTTCTTTCTTTTCTTTTTTTGGCTAATAGTTACTTCCTCCGTTCTATTTTTTATTCTACCATTCAAATTTTTTTATCACAATACTTGTCATCCTCACATCCCAATGCACTTTTGAATGTAAAGTGACCCTCACTACCCCTCATCAGTATACCTCACAGTTCCAGCTTACACACACACACACACACTGTTTGACTGCACAAATATCTTTCCCTTCAAAAACGCCCTGAAAATCTCAGTTCTGTGTTTGAATAATCTTTCTCGAAAACAATTCACATAGTACATACAGCTCAAAACATAGAGTTTGATGTCAATGAGAGATTATTTTTTTCAACATTTCTCTCAGGAATGCTTGAATATTCTCCTTTTTTTTTTCATTTTATAGCTTCTCTGGGTGAACCTTATCATGGACACACTGGGAGCTCTTGCATTAGCAACTGAGCCACCGACAGACAACCTAATGAAGAGAAATCCTGTTGGTCGAAGGCATGTAACTTTCGTTGTGGTTGATATGTTCTATATTTGTATTACCATGCTTTCTACAGAATTGACTATATTTATTTTTCTAAAGCAGGGAGCCACTTGTTACAAATATCATGTGGAGAAACTTGTTTGTTCAGGTTGCGATTTGTTAACTTTATTACTTCATTATAAAGTTGGATTTTTTTTTGTCCACTTTCTTATTCTGATATGTTTGGTATCTTGTGCAGGCCCTATACCAAGTAGCAGTTCTTCTCATCTTCGATTTTGCTGGAACAAGGATTCTGCGGCTGCAAAATGAAAGTCGGGCTAACGCTGAGAAGATAACGAACACCTTTATTTTTAATACCTTTGTCTTTTGCCAGGTGGGCTAAGGTTTTTGTTCATTCTACAATCATATCAGAACAGTGGCTTATCCTTTAAAAACAATTAATGTTGAGTTGACTAAGTATATTGGAAGTAGTGAACAGTATGAATTAGTATATGAGCAGCCTTATTTCCATGGAAAGTTAGGGCTTGTTATGGACTATTTATGCTGACCAAAGTCAAGTTTTATATTACAGCTTTTTTCTTTCTATGATCTCTGAAGGAAAATAGAAGTTTTCTTAGCTTTTGATTTTGACCTGGATACCTGATACAACTGGTATATTTACTGGTCTAAGATAGTTGCTTATGATCATTTTTTAGCGAATTGCTAGCTGTCTTTGCATCTCTATATGTTCCAATATTTAAGTCTGATCTGTTTCAACCACCCGGATTTAAGGTTCTTGACTGACGATTTTATTTCCTATAGAGCCTTACTTGTATGCAGTCAAACTATAGTGAGAAAGCTTAGCCATGAATAACTTCACTTCTAATAAATAACTTGCTATGTGAACCCTATTTACATCTGAAACAAGGGCTTCTGTTAATTGTGTGTGCTTTTGATACCAGATCTTCAATGAGTTCAATGCTCGCAAGCCCGAGGAGAAGAATGTCTTCAAAGGAGTAACAAAAAATCACTTGTTCATTGGAATAATTGGTATAACCACAGTATTTCAGGTAAAAGAGGGGATTCCTTTTTTCTTAAATTCACCTGGCAACCTGAACCTTGTCCCTGTGGTGCTTATAAGGTTGCTCCCCTCTTGGCAGATACTCATAATTGAGTTCCTGGGGAAGTTCTTCAAAACTGTGAGACTTAATTGGAGACTATGGTTGGTTTCAGTCGCAATTGGCTTTGTAAGGTAAGCACTTCAACATTGACAAGTGCGGTTTATCCATCCTTTGAAGGTTGCTCACTAGGTTGAGCCTATGTTGGTAATTTGGCTATTTTCCATATTACCAACCTTTTTTGTGTAATTAACTGTTAAGTCTTTTTCAGCTTTCTGTTGACTACTAATTCTGCACGGCATTCTTTTCATGGGATTTCTGACCTCTCTTTTGCTTCTTATGTGATGCTTCCAGTTGGCCTCTGGCATATCTCGGGAAATACATTCCTGTGCCCGTAAGACCTCTTCAGGAGTATTTCAAGCTTAATTCTTGTTTGAGAAGATCACGCCGAGGTAGGTCTCCATGATCTAGCTGGTGATCTTTCCCTGTGTTTATTTCGATGCAGCAAGCTTAGAAATCAGCTTTTGATGCAGACGAAGAGGAAGGTGGTCAGACCTGAAGTACTACGAGTAGCCAGTGTAAATAGCCATGTGACAAGAAAAGAAGACAAGACTTGTACTGGTTCCGTGGAATAGCAGCTTGGGGACTAGTCGGCCTTGTAGTTTGCTCTACAGGAGATGCAGTGGAAAACTGTACAGAAGCCAGCTCCTGTATTAGATGCTGGCATGCTATGCAGCGAGGAAAGAGCAATCGCGAACCAAAGCTGCTGGTATGCTTCACGCGATGGACTTAAGTATAATTGACTCTAACTTGGGATCTAACCTTTTTGCTGGTGATCTGACTGTACATGTGTAAATGGATTGTCAGCTACGAGACTCGTGCAATTTTTGTTGGAAATAATTTTTTGTAGTAACTAGCTAGGGCATATATTGTTCTCTTGAACCCACGTCTGTACCTTAGAGGTGCTTCTTTATTTCTGTTGTTGGATTAATAAACGGATGAAGCAATAATGATTGGATGGTTAGTAAAAAACTTGGAGAGATTTGCAGTTTTCTTGTAGCAGTAATATTCCGATTTACAGTGTAAAATCTTTTCTTTCGCCAGCCACGAAATAAGGAACCCATTTGGAGTCCCGTAAATTCTTCCTCACTTGGCGTACATCTCCTAATCTTGACTACGAAAATCCAATAGAAATAATACATGTGTGATGTCAATCAATGTCGTCCACGTAATTTTCTACATGCCATATTCCGTTTATGTACATATAATATGAAACAAAAACGAGATAAGTCGGTTCACGGATTTGAAGCGTGTTAGATCTTGTACATTTCTATACATAGGCCCTGCACTTAGATATTGGTACCAATATATATACGCCCGTTGCCCCTTACAAGGCCACGCATATCGTGCCGTTCCAAGCTGAAGCTGCCCATCATGTTGGGCTTCAGTATTACTGAGTCTAAATTCATGCTCGACTACGAAGGAACCAAGAACCTCGACTTCACTCACTTTGTTACTCATATCTCTGCCGGGGGGTACAACTGGGCCGTGCGTTTCCACCCACACGGAGCGGAGTCCGACGATTGCAATTGCGTGTACCTCTCCCTCTATCTACAGCTCCTCGACGGATCAACACCCGTCGAGGTCATCTTCGAGTCCTTCGTGATGGACAGGCGCCCCGGTTGGGCCGGCGGGAAGCGGTTCGTGCGAGCAATTCCACCGGCGGGCACATGGGGATTCGGATTTCCACACTTCATGAAACAGGGCGATCTGGAGGCGGATTTCGTGACGGACGGCCACGCTTCGTTCATGTTCGTCGTCACGGTTCTGCGTGACAACCCATCTACGTTCCGCCCTCCGACATCGGTGACCATCTCGGCGACCTGCTGGACAGCGCCGAAGGTTCGGACGTCTCCTTCTCCGTCGGCGGCGAGACGTTCCGCGCGCACCGGTCCGTCCTCGCCGCCCGCTCGCCGGTGTTCAGAGCGCAGCTCCTCGGATCCATGGCCGATGCTGAGATGGACTGCATCACGCTGCACGACGACATGCAGCCGGCGACGTTCCAAGCTCTGCTGCAGTTCATGTACACAGACGCGTTGCCCGGAGACCTCGAAAGCTCGTTGTTGCAGAGTCTGCTCGCAGCGGCAGACATGTACCACATGGAAAGGTTGAAGCTCGTGTGCTCCCAGAAGCTGTGCAAGCGTTTGTCGACCGACACTGTTGCTGAGCTGTTGCGTTTTGCGGAACTGCACAACTGCCCGGAGCTGAAGAACGCGTGCATTGGCTTCTTCCTTGTAGAGAGAAACTTCAAGAAGGCGGTGTTAACCCAGGGTTACATGAGGCTAATGCAAAGTTCACCGTCAATTATAGATGAGATAGGGGAACGGATGGGGAATTGATCGTACTAGTAGTGATTTGTCGTACTTCTCATGTCTCTTCTTGACGCAATTCTAATTTTTGTAGTAAGATCATAAAGTACATAAAAAGTTCGTCAGAATCACCTAATTGCGCACATTATATTCTGATACATGGCATTATTGTTTTTATTTGTTTCACTGTCCATATATCAAATACCCAACCTTTTTCGTGAACGAAAATAGAGAATTTTTCTCGATGTGCCTTAACAATTCTTCCTCCAATTTTGTTTAAATATGTATACAATGTTGGTCAATTTAAACCAAACTAACCAACATCAAGTCCTAAAGGGTTACATTGGCGAGCTTGTTTTAAATCAAACTAATGCAATTCCATGGCGACATTGTGCACTTACCTTTACTTTCCGCACTTTTTTTTTTGAAAAGAGGGCTCTCCCTCTGTTTTTATTAGAAAAACCGTCCACCGATTACATGTTCGGAATATTCCTAAGATTACCAGTGACAACATCTTCGCCGAAGGCCACGTCTGGAGGATCGAATGTTACCCTCGTGGCGACAACGAAGTGTTCCGTTGCGAATACATATCGATCTACCTCAAGCTCGTCAGCCACGCCAGGAACGTCAAGGCCATCTTCGTGGTGCGTCCACGTGAATCCGCCCGCCAAGCAACGGCTTCAGCCCATGGGGATGGTGCCGCGTCCGTCCTGCTTCACGGCGCCGACGTCTCGTTCCGCGTCGGCGGCGAGACGTTTGCGGCGCACGCGGCCTGGTCGCCGGTGTTCAAAGCCGATCGAGCTCTCCGGTGCCGTGGCGGAGGCTAAGATGTCGAGCATCAGGTTTTGCGACATCGAGCCGGACACGTTCGGAGACATGCTGCACTTCATGTACCCCGATTAGTTGCCGGAGCTCAAAGACTGCTCGTCCTCTCGTCGACGACGATGACGACGACCGCGGCGATCGAACAACGTTTTCAGACACTGCTTGCGGCAGCGGACTGGTACGCGCTGGACACGCTGAAGCTCGTGCGCGCACAGAAGCTGTGCGACGTCATGTCGGTGGACAACGTCACGGCCGGCGGCGATCCTGCGCTAGCTACGCGGAGCTGCACAGTTGCACACACGCTTGCATAAATTTTTTTTGACTTATGATAACATTAAAAAGACACTACAGTTGTCGATAACATTAGAAAAATTGACTCAGAATAAGTTCCCCAGCTTTGAAATGTAAGTTACTAATTAAAGCCTTAAACAATGACGTCAAGGTCGAGCTCGATACTGCTGTTATTATTACAATATTTTTGTTTTTTTTCCGTGCGTGTACGACATATATTACTCCACAGTTATCCCCGTGGTAGAAGCTCATGCAAAAACGACGCAATGAAGCTCACTAGCTAGCTCGAAGTGATCAGCCAGGACTCAAAGGTCGCCGAGGTCGAGGAACTCGTCCGGGTCGATCAGCGGCGCCTCCTCCTCCTCCTCTCCCTCTTCGTGTCGCACGGCGAGGATACGGCCGCCTCTGTTGCGCACCTCAGCAGCAGCAGCAGCAGGAGGAGGAAGAAGCAGAGTTGACGGCGGCGGCAGCTGCGCTCCTGCTGGCCGCGGCGCGTCGCGTCGCGCCATGGCGCCGCCTTGCATCTGCGTCTGCACGATGGCGAGCTCGGCCCGCGTGGTGGCGAGGTCGCGCTGCGCGGCGCGGATCTCCTGCTGCAGCCTGTGGACGATCCCCGCGCTGCCGTACACGGGATCCTGCACCCGCCACCGCGCCTCCGCCGCCATGGCGTCCGCGGCCCGGCCACGCTCCGGCACCGGCAGGCTCTGCGACCAGGAGCACACATGACATGACCTCATGAGCACGAAGACAATGCAATCAAATTTTTACTGCTATCATCCGTTAACAACAAGCAAGCAAGCAAATTAATGAACCTGCATATAAGCAAGCAATAGCACCATGCATGCATGTACCACTGGCTGCTGGTGATGCATGATCGAACAGTGACGACAAAAGAAGACTGAACTGATCAGACCTCACCTGGAGCAGCCTGGTGGCGTTGCTGGTGCCGAAGACGGCGTGCACGTCGGCGTACCGCCGGGGCTGCGACGCCGGGAAGTAGGGCGCGAGGACGCAGTCGGCCGGCGCGCACCGCCGCCGCAGGTACTTGCACGCCGCGCACCGCGCCCAGGTACTACTACCACCGGCGCTGCCAACAAACTCCTGCTGAAGATCCACTTCCATGATACTATTACCGCTACCACCAGTGGACATCGATCACGATATCCAAAATGATCTAGCAAAGATCTCTCCAGGGATCGCCGGAGGTGTTTGTGAGATCTTTGGAAGATTTGGGAGAGATACGAGCGTTATATATAGCATGGTTGCGTACGTGCGGGAGATCGGCCAGAAATGGGAAGGGATCAAGCAACGGCTAGTACGTGCCATATGAGGAGGACGCGATCGAGGAAGGAAGGCAGCGCGAGAATAGAAACGTTAACGGTCATGCATGCATGGCACACGGTATGCAGCGGAAATAAATATGCATGGTAAGGCGTCGGTCGGATCAGTACGTGTGGTGTGATCGAGTAAATTAACCTGCACAACGTTGCAGTACGTTCCCGGCCGCGCGCCGCGTGGTGTCGATCGCGCGTTTCCGTACGTGTGCATGCTCGCCGGTCAAGCATGCACATTAATTGGTTGGTTCATGCCAACGATATATGTATCACTCCACAGTCACCCCAGTGGTATATATAAGCTCATGCAAACTCGACCCAATATAATAAAGCTCACGGTTGGACATGATCGCGCTCAAAGGTCGCCGAAGGTCGAGGAACTCATCCGGGTCCATGAGCGGCGCCTCCTCCTCCTCTCCCTCTTCGTGTCGCACGGCGAGGAGACGGCCGCTGTTATTCAGCAGCAGCAGCAGGAGGAGGAGGAGGAGGAAGAAGCAGAGTTGGCGGCGACGGCGCGCCATGGTGCCGCCGTGCATCTGCAGGTCGCGCTAGCTGTCGTGTCAGGCGCAAATCTAGCGAAGATCTCCGGGGATCGGCGAGCGATCTCGCCGGATCGGAGGTGCTCGGGTGGATCTTCGGAAGATTTTGGAGAGATAAGGTTGATCTCGTGTTACATACCATGGTTGCACGCGGAAGATCGGAAGAGGGAGGCAGAAATGGGAAGCGATCGATCAGTTTGGTTTATGCGTCGTCGGGTCGTGTGTGGAGATGGCGGCCGGCGTGGACAAAGTGTGGTTGGTGGGCACGCCGACGCACCATGCATGTGTTTGATCGAAAATTTATAGTAGAATTTAATTCATTCTAATTTTTATATTTCCATTCTTTCAGTGGTTAAGTTTTTTTTTTGCGATGACTTTCAGTGGTTAAGTTTAAAGTATTTAACTTTAAAAAAAAGAAATTCTAGAATGCATGTGACAACGATATAAGTTTTTTGGTACTGTAGATCTTAAAATATTATAGAAGATTAGATAAAACTTGATATTTTAAGGATATTTATACAAGGCTTTCACATGGAAAAGATATTGTAGTCATTGCTATATAGTCCTTCCGTTTCATAATACTTGTGATTCTAGTTCTCATAATTTCTGTAACAATACTTGTGATTCTCACTTTTAATGCGTAGTTCTCACTCCCCACTACATCTGTATCTCTATATCTCTCGTCCTCATTTTCTGTGCATTGTATCTTTGTCACTTCCCCTTATTTCCTGTGCGTGGAGCTACAATAATCATAAGTATTGTGAAACGGAGAGAGCAGCCAGTGATGCAATGACTAAATTAACCTACTAGATTTGAACATGATTATATTGTTCCAGCGGTTATTTTAGGATTTGTTTAATTGAACCGTTTTGAACTTACTATTTCTGTGTAAGATATTGTGATTTTTCACAAATGTATGCATTACCGACCATATGGTAAAAATATGTTTGCCATTAGTCTTTCTTACCAGAACCTTAGGTATAAGCATGAATTGTACTTAGGAATAAAATTCATATGCTATAAGGGACCTCAACGCACCGGATAACATGAATTGTACTTAGGAATAAACGAGTGATCCGGCCGATCACCTGGAGCAGCCTGGTGGCGTTGCTGGTGCCGAAGACGGTGTGCACGTCGGCGTACCGCCGGGGCTGCGACGCCGGGAAGTAGGGCACGAGGACGCAGTCCGATGCGCACCGCCGCCGCAGGTACTTGCACGCCGCGCACCTCGCCCAGCTGGGACTGTTGCTACTACGACCCGCACTGCCAGCTGCAAACTCCTCCTCCTGGTGAAGAAGACCCACTTCCATATTACTGCAATCGCTGCTGGACGACGACATCGATCGATCACGATGGGAAGTAATCTAGCGAAGATCTTCCGGGATCGGTCGTATATCCTTAATTCGGGTCGATTTGGTTCAAGTGGCCCGTACGTGTCTGCATGCGCTTGCATGGCACTTAGGCAACAGAGATGTGGTAAGCGGTCTCGGTCGGATCATGGAGGCGCGGGCTGCATGCATGCGTTGATGCGTGCTTAGAGTGTGGTGTTCTTGCCGGCCGGCCACACGTACGGCGAAGCACCATGGGGCACTAGCTGGTGCGTACTCAGAATTGGCTTGTGCTAGCTAGTAATAAGCTGGTTATTCGACATACGCAACGACGTTCAGACTCATCGCTGTTCGATTGACCTCTCGCAGCTGGTACGCGCTTTAATTCGCGTTAAGCTTGAACTAGCTAGCCAGGCCTCCACCCTTCTACTAGATCAATGTGTCAGGCGCAAAACCTTTCCTGTTACTCTGCTGTCAGCCAATTGGATCAAGATCGTTGGCTGGCATGCATGCACTCAATCTGGTGCACCAACGTAGTACCGACTGCAAGGCGAGGCGTACCGATCGAGAGCATGCTCGCTGGTTGGTCCACTCATCCACCCACCCGCGCGTTCATGGACTGGCTGGCTTCGACACGTACCGGCAGCGGCAGCACGGGCCGGTTAATTAGATCATGTTCAAGGTCCGATAACCAATACCATGGCAGTGTCATGCATGATGGGGTGGATACATCCTTGCTTACAAAATTCTAATTTAAGCAAAAAAAAAAAATTAGCCTGACTATCACACTCCGCAGGTGGCAGAATGGGCTCTGGCTCGAGTTGGGCCGAAAAGCCCAAGAGGGTGTCGAGTTGTGCCCAAATCCTTCCCAGGTCGTCCGCTCGCGCCCACTGCTCGCCGGCGTGCGCCACCTCCCTGGAAGCGCCAGGTGATTCTCTCCTTCACTGACTTACGGAGAAGCTGTACGTATTTGCATTGTTGTGCGTGGAGTTACGGCGGAGTGCCCGGCGGCGGGCGCTCGAGTGAGCGTTATTGAGGATTGGAGGAGGCTGTGGGTGGTCTCTGGTCTGGGAAGCATGGACGCTGCGCGCGTAATTTAGGTAGATAGAGGAGGAGGTGCAGCGGGCCGGCCTGTGTCCTGCAGCCCTAACCCCCTAAACCCTAACACATCTAGTCAGGTGGCCGCTGTCCGGAGAAGATGAGGAGGGCGGCGTCGGGGAAGACGACGCTATTTTGTAAACGCACCTCGATAAGAACGTTTAGTTCTCCATAAGAATTCACAATTTTTTCCCCTTTTCAAAACACAATTTGCAATGTTCGGGCAAAGTTGAACTTGTGAACTTCTGTGATGCTTTATAATTTCTTGGAACTGCAGTCCTGCTGCCTGTGATGCTTTATTGTTAGAGATGTTTCTTGAAACTGCAGTCCTGCTGTGATGTTTTCTTCCTTGTACAGATTTGCAGTCTCTAAATTTTTTAATGGTGCTTTTGTAGATACAAGCAGTGGGGAGCAATAGGAGGAAGAATGGAAGAAGATGCATCAAAAAGGTACTCTATGTACATATCTCTCTGATTGAAGTATTCATTATTATTAAATTTACAAATTTGTTCATACTCAAGTACAGTATAAAAATATATTTGGCGCCACCGCTTTTTGACGAACGCCTAGGCGCTAGGCAGTGCCCTCTTTCGCCCCCTGCTTTTTTAAACATTGGTCATATGTGATTCGTGTGCTACCTTTAGTAGTGATAGGTTTGCCATAGGTGAATTTGGATCCTGGATCCGCCACTGAGGATATTACTGGTAGCAAGTAAAGTAATCTTCCATGAAAATTGGGATTCAAAGTTCAAACTGAACTGCACTGCTGTGCCTCTTGCTAAACCATTTTAGGATTTATTGAAATGTACCAGATGCAGTCTCGTTTTTAAGATTGATCAAAGTGTATGATGCTATACTTTGTTTATTCTTTTTATGTTTCATGACTACATTACTAGCTCTTCTGTTATATACTTAAGTTATGAGAGTTATTAAATCCAATCGAAAGGCTTGTCCGTTTTAACATCCTTCTTTGTGGTTATTTATTTTGCTGTTCCAAGGGGACTACTGATAGCAGTAAATTGCTTGCAAAGAATTGGGTTAAACTGGATACCTCATATTACATTTGCAACTATATGCGTTTAAAATTAACAGACTTCAGCCTGTCTTGTATCTACAACTATTGGTCAAAGTATGTGTTGCTACACTTCATCAGATCGGTAGCTCTTCCATTTTGCACTTAATGCATGAATCGATTATGCAAAATTTAATTGAAAGGCCCACTGACATCTTTATTCCTGGTTATTTGCACAGGAAAATGACTTCAGGTCCTGATGAAGCTAAGAGTCGAGCCCGGAGAAACCTTCTGCTCAAGAATGAATCAGAAGTTCAACAGTTTTGGGAGGAGAACAAGATTTTTGAGGCTTGTCCTGGAAATGAACCACCAGGCCCTGGTGAAAAATTCTTTGGCAACTTCCCGTACCCTTACATGAATGGTTTGCTACATTTGGGCCATGCCTTCTCGTTGTTGCAATGGGCATCTTATGCTTAATTCTGAGAAGATGTCCAAGTCAACTGGGAATTTCCTAACTCTTCAGGAGGCTATTACAGTATATTCTTCTGATGCAACTAGATTTGCCCTTGCTGATGCTGGCGATGGTATGGATGATGCTAACTTTGTTACTGAAACTGCAAATTCTGCTATTATGAGGCTTACAAAAGAAATTTCATGGATGGAAGATGTTATACATAATGAATCTTCTCTTAGAGCTGGGCCGGGAACTACTTACGCTGACCGTGTGTTTGCAAATGAGATAAATATTGCTATCAAAAACTGAGAAGAGCTACAATGCTTTCATGTTCAGAGATGCATTGAAGTCTGGGTTCTATGACCTCCAATTGGCCAGAGACGAGTACGGACTTTCTTGTGGAGCAGCAGGCATGAATCGTGATTTGTTATGGCGGTTCATGGACATCCAGACCAGGCTTATCACCCCTATTTGTCCGCATTACGCTGAGCATGTGTGGCAAAATATCCTGAAGAAAGAAGGCTTCGCAATCAAAGCTGGCTGGCCAGCTGCAGATACCCCAGATCCTACTCTAAGAATGGCGAACAAGTACTTACAAGATTCCATTGTTTTGATGAGGAAGCTGCTTCAGAAGCAAGAGTCTGGTTCCAAGAAGCTCAAGAAAGGAGCTGCACCTTCTCCATCTGTCGAAAACAAGATGAGTGTCGGTCTCATATATGTCAATGAGAATTATTGTGGCTGGAAAGAGCAGTGCTTGAGGGTGCTGCTGTCTAAATTTGATAGCGACCAACGCTCTTTCCCACCTGATCAAGAAATAACAGATGCACAGAAGAATTGTTCCATCAGTCAGGAAATGAATTTTACAAGTTCAAAAGTTGTGCATGCCCTTCATCAGGTTCAAGAAAGATGAGGCAAGGGAGGTTGGCTCTCAGGCTTTGCACTTGAAGCTTCCTTTCGGCGAGATGGATGTCCTTCGAGAGAACTTGGAGCTGATCAGAAAGCAGCTGGGTCTTCAGCAAGTTGACGTGCTGTCAGCATGTGATGAAGCCACTCATGCTAAAGCTGGAGAGAATGTAAAATTGCTGAACCAGAATCCGCCATCCCCTGGTGACCCTGTGACAATCTTCTTTTCACATGTTACTAGTTTCTTAGCATTGAGATTTTACAAATTGATATTGTGTGCTAATGTGCAGGAGCTGGAGGTGCTTCTCTGTGTGACCGAGCGCGACCTTGCTTCATGCTTTTAGGATGTGGTATGTATAATCAACCTTGCAGTGCCATCATTTCGGGAATTGTATTATGAAAACCGATATTTTGCTGCTGTATTTGAGGAAGCCGATTTATAGCTACATTTCTCAATAAATAACAAAGGTACCTTTTGAGCAGTATGTTCTGAAAATAAACGTAGGGTTTGCATAGTATATGATATTTTCAAACATTTAATAATTGTTTTTCGATGCAACTCCTTTGTAAGCAGAGAAATTTCATAATTCTTGGTAGAACTGCAGCTCGTATGTTTTATTGTGGGGTGTGTGCATGTGCTGCTAGAACATTACTAAGTCAGCTATGTTGATCCCGAATACACCATTTTATTGGTTACTTGTTGGTTGCATAAGCTTAAACCCTTATTTTGCTATAGCTTGTTTAGAATGGCTGGAAGTGCCATATTTGCTCCAGAAATGGTGACCTTGCAGCTGTTGAAAACTCCGCATCCTCTGGAAGCTTGTAATTGATTTTGACTGATGATTCATGACTTTGTTAGCTTTGGACTCTAACCCTTGTTCTTCTATAACGTTTCAGGAGCCAATTGCATCAGAAGGCATTCCTTTGTTTCCAGTGGGTTCTGTCAAAAGGTGTCTCTGGAGTTGCCTATGTGCTAGTCAAAGCCTTTGTTCCGCCTCACCCTTGTTCAGGGACATGGTTTGGTTTGGTTTTCGCTTGCTCCTTAATTCGGGTCGGTCGATAGGTTTACGCGGCCGGCCTGATGGCTAGGGCTGCTAATGGGTTGGGTTGAAACGGGGTCTGTGGAGTGGGTTTTCAGTCGGGTGGGCTTTGGACGGGTTGAAACGGGTCTACTCTACCAGCGGGTTGGGTAGGGTTGGGTTTATAGCATCAGTGGTAGGCCTGCTAATGGGGTGAAACCCACCCCGCACCCAAATTCACTCAGCAAATTTCCCAACCCCACCCAACCCCTTCCCATGTTGCCTTGAACCCGACCCGACCCAAATTCGCATTGCTCGTTCACTGGGTGGCTACCGCACGTGGGTGCTTCGTAGGATCTGTCCGCTGGTCAGGCCCCCTCCT
The DNA here is from genome assembly GCA_012490785.1 of Eragrostis nindensis. Classification (NCBI taxonomy): domain Eukaryota; kingdom Viridiplantae; phylum Streptophyta; class Magnoliopsida; order Poales; family Poaceae; genus Eragrostis; species Eragrostis nindensis. Next base: position 406,415 of record JAAXCT010000227.1, on the reverse strand, counting down.
CCCCACTCGTTGGCGTTGTAAAAAATTTTGATGCCCCAAGCCGTTGTCCACCATTGTTGACTGCTGCTGCTTCTCTGCGTTATGTTCTGAGCAAGAAGAAAGCTCCAAGGGTATGGGCCAGGCCAGAAGGCCATTGGGCCACTCTGGACGGTAGAATGTGCACCCAAGCAGCGATGATTGTTTTTCTTTTCTTTTTTTAATTAACTTAGCCTGACGTACGAACACAATAATACGGCATCGCATCATCATTATGTAACATTGCTAATGCACAGCCTGACGTACACAAAATATCATCATAATTGTTGGGAAGTTTAGATAGTAATAAAGTTGCCATGCAACGGCAACGGCATAGTACAAATGACAAGGCTTCTTAATAACAAGACAAGTGAGAAGCCTGTTCTTTCATAGCGGCAAGAGTGCAGCTGATGAATAACAAACAACTCCATGAGGTTCAGTTTTATCTCTGTCACTTACATAAATATGAAGGAAAGGTCACAAGGCTTCTAATCTGTCTCTTTACATAAATAATACATATGCAGGCGTGCTCAAAGTTTAGCTCTCAAGGCTTAGCATCTGCTTTCTTACATAAATAATATAGATGCCTAGTTCTACAGAAGATACTTCAGGATAAGGCCTCCTTTGGAACGCAGAAATTTCACAGGAAACAGTTCAATTTGACAGGAAAAACGTAGGAAAGGAAAATTTTTCCTCCAATCCAAACGAGCCCTAAGTAAAAGAAAGTGGAAGCTGCTCCAGAGCAGAGTGTGTCTCTACTCAAAGTATCTCGGCAAGGAACATGAGAAGCCATCTCTGTTCTGTTCAAAAGAATAAACAAGCAGGTTCAGTTCATTCAGACAAGCATTTACTGAAATTCAATGTTAAGAGAACAAAATCTAAATCTGGACATGATGCTAGTGTCAAATGTACAGTCTGCATGAATTAGGACACAATGCAAGTCTGCATGAATTAGGACACAATGCAGTATTACAAATTATACAAGCTCGCTGTATTAGGCTTATAGACAACTCAAAAGGCAAGGCAAGCTGATAGAGAAAAAGCTGAGTCCCAGTCCTTGCTGAGCTTAATCTGAACCCACAATGAAAGAAGCTTCAAGCCCCACAATCAAATCAGAACCCGCGTGAGATTGCTCGAAAGAAATAAAACAGTGTAGGTGAAGCCTGAAAATAGTGTATTCAGAGTCTCTATTGGTTCTGTAGTTAAGCAGAGTGCACTGCACAGAAAGAAAATAGTGTAGTGTTAGTGAAGCCTGAAAATAGGAATCCATGAAATGGTTACTCGAGCGATGAAATCTCTGTAAATACTATCAGCAACGAAAACGAAAAAATGATAGAGCGATGAACCAGTAGCAGGCACAATCTACTATAACAAAGTCAGAGACATATCAGCCAGGGCCAGACTGCTCGCATTGGGGGAGGGACTGCCGCCCCTGCGAACCTGAACTGAAAGTCTGAAACCAAGAAAAGGAAGATGTAAACCTGAACAATTTTCGCCTTATTTAACTTGATCAACATCTGTTGATTGAAGCAATGACCATCATCTACTGAAGAAAGGAATTCCCATGTACCATCATGACGAATAGAGAACTGGGAACATCAAGCTAGCTTCGCACGTACGCGCGCGCACCACCTCGTCGATCGTGCTCCGATTCCGCGCTCGGCTCCGGGACGCCGCGACGTCGTCGGTCTCCGGGATCCATGGAGCGCTCGTGGTCGTGGATCGCGTGACCAACACCGGCATCAAACACTGTTGGGGTTGGTGCTGCGTCCAACTCGGCGCTAGTCAAAGAAAGCCACTTGCGGCGTGAAGCCACCGGCCACGTACGCGCACGTGTCTGTCTGGATATTCAGCGACGTCGCGTCCTGAAAAAGGTTCGACTGTGCACGTCGTCCTCGGACTGAGAAGGGGGGCCCCAACCAACCATCCAACTAACCCGCTGAAGGAAAAGAAGAATGGAAGCTTGAGCCGAAGTGTAGTCATGGAGCCTGCCTCACCAATTAGTCCAAAATTTTCGTAATCAGTACCTAATTTACTGTTTATTTGATGTAAAATTTGACGCAACAAAAGAAACTCAATAATTTTGGATAAAGAAAGACAAAAAGAAAATCCCCAAAATTAAGCGGACCACAAGAGTATTTTGGATCAAACCAGGAATTTCAAAATATCTAATATGATCAAGCCTCTCGTAGGAAAAAAAAAAAGAGATAAAGTTCTCACGTGACTGAGATTTTGCCACCTTTTCAACCATTAGACGTAGATCCAACAATCTATGGGCGTGTTTGCTTTCCAGCCATAACTCGCCACCCCATGCCTTCGGCGGCGCCGAAGATGCGGCGAGGAAAATCGGCGCCACAGGTTTGGCGAGAAAATGTGAAGGAGACTGTGGCGGCGCTGTTGTTCTCCTGTGGCGCGCGTCACCAACCAAGCAGTGGCCACCGTTTGCGGCGCCGCCTAACTTTTGGTGTGGCTTCCTGTGGCCGGGAAGCAAACACTCCCTATATCTTCTTGTTCTCTTTTAAGCTTATCATCTTCATAGAAATAATAGAATGTTCTAGTTTCAATAGAAATAGAAATTGTTCCATATGATAAAAATAAAATAATATTTTTAGACGTGCATCCAATTTATTCCATATTATGAAAAAATATTCAGCTTGTTCGCCAAGCCAGCTGCTTATCAGCAGCTACAATGTTCGTCGTTATTTCTTCAGCAGCCGCTACAATGTTTGCAGTTATTTCTTCAGCAGCTGCTATCGTAAAACAGCTGCAAACAGCCTGCCGAACAGGCCGATTGCAAGTTTCTAGTTACCTAAAAATTAAACGTTCCAGTTTTTATTAAAAATTGTTTCAGCATCACCAAGCAAATCTCAAAACGATTATTGAAGGGAATGACCTCATGCTTCGGGTTGAGCTTTGAATTAGTTTTGCAAAAAAAACGTCTTCTCTTGATCTAAAAGCTCATTTTTAGTTGGTATATAAAAAAAACACTTAAAAACCGATTCCTCCAACTTTTTTAAAGTTGGTTTCTAAAAAAACCTTGATCCAAATGGCATCGGCTGGAAAGACAGGCAGGTGGCCGGCCCTCTGAGACCGGACTCCAGAGCGTAGTCGTACCACAGGAGAGGAGCTCTGCTATGCTAGGCTGCCGCCGTACGGCCGAGGCATATTTTAAGCCAAACAGGATAAGATCAGATTAGTACAGAACAGACCATCCTTTTCCTCTCTCTAACCCTCTCTCTAACCCTCTCGTCGCAACACATACGCACAAGGGCAGACACGCCCAACGTGCACGGTCCGGTCCTTTTCTCTCCACTGACCGCACCTTATCCTCCCAGTCCCAGCCATCTCTCTCCACTTTCTCTCTCTTAATGAATTGCATGAATACTACTACCTACGTACTGTGCAGAAATCCTTATCTAATCATCACACTTGCCCTCAGAATATAAACAACTCATCACCATCACACTTAGCATTAAGCAAAGCGCAAATTAGCATAGGATGCTCCATCCCTCCGTCCCCGCCCCAGGTCAAGCCTTTCTTTGCCTGTCCCTTCGAAACCTTAAACAACACGGCCATTTTATTTTATTTATCAAAAGGACACCGCCATTAGCTCAGGTAAACCCCGCCATTAATCTGATCCCTCGCGCCCTCGGCGCTGTCTTGTGGCGAAACCGATGAAAGCGTAGGAAAGAAAACGAGCAGTGGATCGATCGGAGGTCACTGTGAATTGGTTTTTTTCTCAACTCGCACGTCTCCCAGTAAAGCTCTGCTTCGTGAACCGTTTACGTGGCAACTCGTTGCTGCCACAGCTTAAAAATTCCCCTCTCTCTTTTTTTTTTTCACTTTGTTTCTGTAAGTAACCTTCAACACAAATCATGGTAGATCGAGCTGTTTAATATTGGCCCTTCTTTTGGACAGAGAAAGCTACCTTCTGAAAAAGCGAGGGTTTCTTGTGCTGTATGCTTAAGATTTTCCGCTGGCTAGCGTGTTATAATCACATAATTTGGGTACGGTTTCATGTTCTAGAGGACCAAAAAGAAAATTTTCTTTCCTACAACTGGTTGATACTACTAAGAGGGACGGCTGATCTGATCGGATTAGGCGGCCTGGGACTCATCACCAACCATTTTGTCTGCTCCCACAAGCCACACCCCCAACAACAACATTGGCGACGCCAAACCACTAATCATCACCACGGCTTAACATACCTGTCAACATGATGATTATTCAGCTCCTAATCACTACTAACCACAAGGCAGAACAAGTGTTGTCAAGCCGCCATTACATTTTATAAGCTTACCAACTACAAGGATGTCAGATCAGACGAGACACTGCTGCTTCATACTACCACAAATGTTTCATGCCACGATTGGTTTCAACAGGAAGACCATGCATGCATGCATCCACAGACCACAGGCAGCGCGTGAAAGAAACACAAGAAATGGAGTTTCTTATATATCTTGATCATATCGTAGTAGCAGTGACAACATCTCTCACACCTAAAGATTCAGAGAGATCGATCAAGACGAAGCAGGACATCCTAATTTTCAGCTAAATTATAGCTCGCACTCTGTAGATCCGTCATGGAAAAGGACCTAGGTGATCTAAACGAGCCGGGGTTCGGGTTCCTCATCATCTGCGTGTGCACGCTGAGCCTGGGCGACGGGAACGACGGCTGGCGCCGCTCCCTCCGGCTCTTGCCGCCGGCGCACTCCTCGTCGTCGTCGTCCGAGTTGTCCGCGTTTTCCTCGTCGTCCTCCTCCAGCACGGCGTGGTCGGGGGCCAGGAGCGGGGGCAGGTACGTCGTGGCCAACGCGCTGCACGAGGCGCGCCGCCGGGACCAGGCGGCCAGCACGCGCCGGCGCTTGTTGAACGGGTTCTCCGGCTTGGCGATCTCCTTGGCGGCCGCCTTCGCGGCGGCCTCCGCCAGGCTCGTGAACGACTTGGACTTGCCGGCGTAGAAGTTGGACAGGCCCCTCCTGCGATACATCACAGATTCTGGTCAGTTCAGAGTCCTTGAGCTGATTTTTTGGTCGAAAGCAGTGAAACAATGCATTGCTACAGCATATTAACTGGATTGGTTCGCTTTTTTGCTTGATCCAATTTAAAGCTGATGTATTATATTAATCTCATCTCTCTAGAACTTTATCTGCATGAGCAGCAACAACCAACGAGAACCTTTGACCGCAGATAATACTATACTTCTACCACTAATTAGTAGGTTGGCAAGAAACATTAAACTTTCGAGCTTCATATCTGCGATCTAAACCTGATAATTCCACAGAAGAACATTTAACCATTAAACATCGATTTTTTTTTTTTTGTTAACAAGAGCAACAGTAACAAACAGCTGAAAAAATCAAGCGGAAAGATGAGATGAGCAGGCAAGCTTACTTGCTGGGCAGGGCGTCCTCCAAGGATTCGAGCGTCCCCAGCCCCATCATCCCGAGCCCCTCCACCTCCTTGGCCTTGCTCTCCACCTCCTCCTCCTCCTCGCCGTCCTCCTTCTCCGACGCCGAGTTCTCCCCGATCGACGAGCTGTCCGACGACGCCGCCCCGATGGACGAGCTATCCGACAGCGCCGCCGCCTCCTCCTCCTCCTCGTCGCCGTCCCTCCTCACCGCCTCATCCCTTTCCTCCTCCTCCGTAAAGAACCCGTTGGTATCCCGCTTCCGCTCGTCGGGATCCGCCTTCCCCTTCCCCTTCCCCTTCCCCGGCCGCTGGAACCCGCCGTGCGCCGGCGGCATCCCGGGCGCCACCGCCGTAGACATCCTTGGAATCAATCAATCAATCAACCAACCAATGAATCGAGCAAGCCACCCACCCCGCCGCAGACCTCCGCCGAAACTTGTGGACACGGACGCCCGGATCGATCGGACCGGAGCAACACAGATCGACGGGCGAGCTGGTAGAGGACAAAGAAATCTTGGTGCGCGAGAGCTAGAGAGGGGGAACGGGAGGAGAGAGAGAGAGAACGGAAAGAAAAAGAAGGGGGGACAGGATAAGGAGCTGGACTACTAGCGAGGCGAATTTGTATAGTGAGGAGATAAGCCACAGGGCGGCGTGTTGCGCGGGTGGGCCCGGCACGGTGCGGTGCACCCGGTCCACGCTGCGACGTGCGGTGGATGAGGCAGCCGGTCCCTGTCGGCCCGCGGTTGCTGCCGCGTGGGGCCAGGGTGCGGCTTGATGAAGAGATCGGTGGTCGCGGTGCAGGGAAGGACTGGTAGACCAAGCTCGAGCTGGATGCTAGTCGGGCAGCATTAGGTACAGTAATGTTCTACTACTTGTAGATTCTACGAGTAGTGCAACTTTGTACCAGACAGTATTACCTGCTTCGCATGGTCTACCTGTAACCATACGACATGGCTACCTACGGCGTACTACTACAGCATAGCACAGTCCACGCCGTAATTCTTTCGCCAAAAAGTTTTAAAAAGTCCACGCGGTAATTATACGCCGCTCGTCTACTTACGCGTGACGTGGCTGGTCGATCGCCTCGTTTGTGGCCAGCAGAGGACGGCAAAGGGGAGAGGGATTAGCAGTCATCGCTTTCAGCTGGTAATAAACCGTCAGAGGCTGGTGGTAAGCACGAGAGTGAGACGGGTTGTCCAGATGATCGATGATGATGATGGCGGTATTGCTCAAGGATTTTGGACCGCGGTTTTAATTTAACCACGGCCGCGCTAGATGCTTACGTACGTGTGGTTTTTGATTGATTATTATGCCGTCGTTTCTGTTCTACTTGCACTATTGACGGTGTATGAATGTCTTTGGTCCGTGTGGACCGATATGTAACTCTCCTTCTAGTGACAAGTTTTAGTTCAAAAAAGTAATTCCAATTTATTAGCTAGCTGCATTCCCGTTCGTATAACCGGTTGGCTTGATTCTTTGGTTTGAGACCGCTTCTACCATGTTTCCCTAAGACAATTCGCTTTTCTTAGTTGGGTTTTCATTTGAAAAAAAAAACACTAAACAACCTGTATTGACGTTTTACGCTTTGTATGATTAATTCAATTGAAAATTTACCCGTTGCATATTCGTTTGATTATATATGCTACTCCGTACATATACCATCTGGCCCTCGATCTGTATGCGCCATATTTTACAAAATAAGAAGGAAAAAAAGATGTCATTTTTCTACCATTTGGATGCTACGTACATTGTGAGCATAGCACGTGATTTGTACGGACTTTATTGTTAATCTCGTACTAGTACTAATTCTTAGGTTGTACATCAACTTGAATATGCTAACCGAGGGGGAGGAGAACCAAAAGAACAGTTTGGCCTGTTTTTCTTCTCCCTTTCCGATGAAGTACGCGAAGTTCAAAGTCGACTCGGCCTAATTAAGTCCAAAGTAAACTTTGGCAGATCGACCTGCTGGATTAGGTACTAGTTTATCACAAATCTAGCCAATTAACCGGCACGGTGCCTGGTTCCAAATAATTAGGTTTTATATATAATTTGACTAGGAGATAGTAGATAGACAGGGGCCGGCCGGATGGATGATGGATGGAGAGATAATGACCAAGCGCTAATCCTCATACATGCATGTGAGTACTATGTATGTGTTTGACCCGATCGAGCTGGCTTTAGCATTATCTGTTAACCTAGGTCTTGGTCTAAACTCCCAATCAACGTAGTCCATTGGTATATAGTAGTAAAATGCGAGTAGAACACAATGAGCCGTGCATGCATGTTAGGTGGTGCTAACAATGTAGGGAGATCTGGACGAGAATCACATATTAATAATATTATATCCATACGCCTTTTGCGCTGCATTGGACGATTCACAAAACAATGTTATCGTTTGGTTGTAATTGTCCTCTTCTGTTCTCGGCGGTGGCCGGCGACACTTTCATCGACATGACAGCGTTAGGGTTTGTGTTCTTCGGTGCCAGTTGCTTAGCTAGTCTATTGAGGAATGATTAGTGATGAAGCACATCATTGTCTGCAACGGTTATGGCATTGCTCGTCGCGGGATTGCAGATTCGCGACGAAGAGTGGCAGGGTGGAAAAGACAGCGTAAGGGACAAGAAGGTACTACGAAAAAGTCAAAACAAATTATCTCTACTATATAGTTCGCTTCAGATTTGTTATTCTTTCTTCTAACTGCATACGTACGTGTATAAGTATATATAGATACCAGTTCCCACCAAAGTATATATTCTCAGGTTGCCCTACGTACACCTGATCTCGATTGGATGGATGAGGTCGGTACGCAAAGTGCGGTTCATTATATAAAAGTCAAACTCTATAGTAGCATGGTAATAAAGTTCAGTGCGGTCGTAAACTTATCCGAGACTTTTCATTTCCCGCATTGGACAAGAGATAATATTCTAAGCATCTTGTGTTTTAATATTGTTGTGTCCCAGTGGAGCTGTCGAGAGAGCGAGAAAAGAAGTTCGTCCTTGTGGGGCTAGATTTGGGTCAAGGATCATGATTCGTGAACAACCGCAATTAACAAAGGGATGGTTGATTGATAATGGTTAGCTAGCTAGGGTGATTGTTAATTAGTAGAACGGCTATCAAAAAGATTTCCTTTGGCGTCCATTTCAACCTTGTGGTGTCTGTTCCTCTTCCACATTTGGTAGCTAGTGTTGCAAGCACTTGAAACAGAAAAAAGTTACTGCAACTGGATTGCATGTTCACCAGTCATCAGTCATCACACCATGTGTTATTCAAATACGACCAAAAGTATTTAGCAAAAATGATTACTTTTGGCTTCATATCCAACCTAATCGAAAAGGGAAAAGACGGCCTTTTATATGGACACGGGTCGAACTTGTGGTGCAAACTTTCACCACTAGCTAGCCCAGCAAGTAATAATATTTTTCCCCCAGGCTGTGGTTTTAATTTATTCAAGCAGTTATGGTCCAACTCCAACCCACGGTTTTGTTTGTCCCCCACTTATCTCCAATTGCGCCGGACGCCATGTGCGATCATTGCGCGTCTCGTCCTGCAATTGGTCTGCTGCATCGCAATCTATCCGATGCGTGCAACCAAGAAATGCAGGCCGGCTAGGCTAGTCTGTTCCAGCCTCCTCTTCTGTCACTGTTCATCCATCCATCGACGACAACAGACAGATCTTGGCTTAGTTTGTGTTTCCAAGCAAACGTGCTTAGCATATGCTTGTTGTTTAGCATCACCCGTCTTATCTGAAAATCCGGATATTCTGCAGGTGCATTGTGACATTGCAACAGAACATATGAACAAAAAATCTACACAAGGCAAAGTTCAGACAAGAAGAATCCTGATGAGATAGTAGGATTACTTCTTAGTGTTAAGAATTTAGGCATTTTCTTAATTAATTTAATCTAGAAATTCCCCAATAAGGTGATAGCGAACAAACTGAAAAAGAAGTTAGGAACGTACCCAGCGGAGGGTCATGCGCCAGACGCGCTGGAAGCTCCATTCCCAAGAACCATTGTTCTTGAGTATGTTCGATGTAGTCGATCTTAGTCGATGCAGGACGAGGTACGCAGTGCAGAACCGCCGCGCTCCGGGAAGTAGTCGTACGCCGGGAAGGAGTCGATCAAAAGCGAGCAGTCGCGTTGTCGCTCCCCAAAAACCTGATCGCCCGCACACCCGGCAGGTGTCTCTTGCGGATCGGGGTTTCAGAGGCCTGCTCCCCTAGATCTCTGTGCGCGCAGAAAACCGGGACGGGGAAGTCTTCGAAGGCAACACGAGCGGAAGGAATAGAGTAGGGGAAGGCGAGAGTCACTCCAGGCGTGTGGAAGGGGCATTATATATAAACACGGCGATCAAAGAGACGTCCCATAACGAATGGACGCGACGCCATCGTAACGAAAAGGCGTCGGTTCATTCCTGAGACGCGCCGTTTCAATATATAAAAAAACTTCTATAACGGACGCGACGCCAGCCAGTCACGTCAAAACAAAACAAAACAAAACAAAACAAAAAGGCTCGGCTCGACGGCGGCGGCGGCGGCGCGCGCGCGTGTGGCTCGCCACTAGCCTCTCTCAACTTCTCTAGGGGATGTACCGGAAATCCACCTAATAAGTTGAGTCAATTAATGATAGGAATCCCATATAGGACTAAACCATTATTAATTATGGGCCTAGACTAAATAGAATTATTGCACCTAATATTCAACAATCCCCACCAAATCTAGAACTCATAAGGAATGCACTCAAATTTCCTTCCTCTCGTTTGATATACCGGTGTTTCGATGGAGACTGTTAAATTGAACTTCCATCTAGAACAGAAGTTACGCCTTATTCACAACTGAGCAATGGACTACGCTTTGAATTGTCAGTTTTGTGCGAAAGAGGTTTTACTTAAATCCTTTACCGATACTAGGTTGCCAAAAACATCCCCTCTGTCTGAAGCATATAAGTCACACTTCTGGCCCATTCATGAGTATCTAGAGATCCCCACCATCTTATAGACTGTGACTAGCAGTCGAACTCATATAGGTGTGTTCCTTAAAGATATCCTGTAGGACGATATCTTTGCTTTTCATAAACCACTAGCATACACATTAAGGTTAATAAACCAGCCTGCCTTACAGTTCTCTAGTAAAGAAGTACATCTGAGATAGACCAGTCAAGGGTCTTTCCTCTCAAGCTGTCACTAGCTTGTTTCACCATTCTACTTCACGGGATCTCCGATTGCATAGAACAGGTTACCACTATGACAGCCTATCAAGTGGGTCTCAGGCCTATCTCACTCGATGCACTGTTTATCACATTACGTGATAGTCCCTTGGTAAATTGATCTGCCAGATTTTTAGACGTATGAACATAGTCCAACGAAATAACTCCGGAGTTTCTCAATTTTCTGACAGATTTTAATCGCCTTTTTACATGCCTTGTCGACTTCATGTTATCCTTTGAACTGTTCACTTTGACTATCACTGTCTGATTGTCGCAGTTCATGGAGATAGACGGTATTGACTTTTCAACCACCGGTAAATCCATAAGGAATCACGAAGCCACTCGGCCTCAATGCCGGCAGTATCCAAGCTGTAAGTTCTGCCTCCATAGTAGACCTTGTCAAAATGGTCTGCTTGCAGGACTTCCATGAGACAGCGCCACCTCCAAGTAGAAACACATATCCACTAGTGGCATACATCTCATCAGCATCAGATATCCAGTTTGCATTACAATATCTTTCTAGTACTTTAGGATACCCAGAATAGTGAATGCCATAGCTCATAGTACCTTTAAGATAGCGCATTACTCTCTCAAGAGCTCGCCAGTGATCATCTCCCGGTTTTGACACAAACCGGCTCAATTTGCTCACAGCAAACGAGATATCAGGCCTTGTAGCACTAGCCAGGTACATAAGCGAACCAATGATTTGGGAATATCTCAATTGATCCCTTGCTATTCTTTGGTTCTTCCTTAATAGCACGCTGGGATCATAAGGCGTGGGAGCAAATTGAAAATCGCTATACCAAAGCGACTCAAGATCTTCTCCACGTAGTGAGATTGCAAAAGAGTAATCCCACCATTCCCTTATCTTTGTAGCTTGATGTTAAGAATAACATCTGCTACTCCCAAATCCTTCATCTCAAAGTTGTTGGACAGAAAATCCTTAACCTCCTTAATCACATTAAGGTTGGTCCCAAAGATCAGTATGTCATCAACATATAGACACAGGATGACTCCCTCGCCCCCACCATACCGATAATACACGCATTTGTCGGCTTCGTTCACAACAAAGTCAGCTGATATCAAAGTCCTTTCCAACATCTCGTGCCATTGCCTAGGAGCTTGTTTGAGGCCATACAGGGATTTTAACAATTTACACACTAAGCCTTTTTGACCTTCTATCACAAACCCATCAGGCTGATCTATATAGATCTCCTCGTCTAACTCTCTATAAAGGAAAGCTGTCTTAACGTCCATCTGATGGACGAGAAGACCATGTGAGGCAGCTAGGGAAAGTAATACTCGAATCGTGGTCATACGAGCAACAGGTGAGTAGGTGTCGAAATAATCTTTTACCCTCCTTTTGTGAATATCCCTTCACCACAAGCCTTGCCTTGTACCTCTCAATCGTACCATCAGGCTTGAGTTTTTTCTTGAACACCCATTTACATCCTATGGGTTTGCACCCGTAAGGTCGCTCGACCAGCTCCCAAGTACCATTAGACATAATTGAATCAATTTCACTCCTTATTGCTTCCTTCCAAAGGTCTGCATCGGGAGATGAAAGTGCCTCTTCAATAGTTCTGGGAGTGTCATCCACGAGGTACACAATGAAGTCATTTCCAAAAGACTTTGTAGTCCTTTGTCTCTTACCCTTACGGGTGACTAGATTGTCATCCTCCTCAGAAATGTGCACAGGGGTTCTCATTTTGTGTTATCGGAATGAAATGCTTATGGGGTAATATAGACTCATGACTAGACGTGCTAGGTGCATTTTTGAAAGGAAATTCACTCTCAAAGAATGTAGCATCTCTAGACTCCAAAATTGTACCGACCAACATATCAGGTACTCCAGATTTTACTACTAAAAACCTATAACCCACGCTGTTTATGGCATAATCCAGGAAGATACAATCAACAGTTTTAGGTCCAATTTGCGCTTCTTATTGATTGGCACATTCACCATGGCCAAACAACCCCAAGTAGGCAAATATGAGAGATTTAATCTTTTCTTATGCCATTCCTCGAATGGTGTGATTTCTTTATCCTTTGTGGGAACTCTATTCAGGACATGACGTGCTGTCAAAATCGCCTCACCCCTCCATTCCTTAGAAAGACCCGCTGTCTCTAACATGGCGTTAAACAAATCAGTTAGAGTTCGGTTCTTTCTCTCAGCAATCTCATTGGATTGAGGTGAGTAAAGCGGTGCTTCTCATGAATAATACCATGTTCCATGCAGAATTCAGAAAAATCATTAGAAAAGTATTCTCCAGCACGGTCAGACCTTAAACGTTTAATCTTCCTCTCTAGTTGGTTTTCTACTTTAGCTTTATAGATTTTAAAGTAATGCAAAGCTTCATCTTTGGATTTTAGCAGATACACATAGCAATATCTAGTACAATCATCTATGAGAGTCATGAAGTATCTTTTATCACCTCTAGTCAATTCGCCATTCATCTCGCATAGATCGGAATGAACAAGTTCTAACGCCTCTAAGTTCCTCGCCTCCGCAGCCTTGTGAGGCTTGCGAGGTTGCTTAGATTGCACGCAAGCATGGCACTTAGAACTTTTGACCATGTCAAATTTCGGGATTAAATTCAGTTTTGCTAACCGCGTCATACAACCAAAATTAATGTGACAAAGTCGTGAATGCCAAACATTCGACTCATTCGAAGTAAGGATATTATTCACAACCTTATTACAACCATTGTCAAGTAAATAAAAGCGGAACAAGCCTCCGCAATCATAGCCTTTTCCCACAAATGTCTCATACTTAGAAAGTATACATTTATTCGACTCAAGAACTATTTTATAACCATTGACACAATTGAGAGCCACTAACAAGATTCTTTTTGATTGAGGGGACATGCTACACCGTTTTTCCCGAAGTAAACTTCAGAACGACCGTACCAACACCATGAACACGAGCATGTGACCCATTTCCCATCAACAAGTCTCTTGTCACTCCGGCCTGATAAGAAAAAAACAAAGAGATCAGCACACACATGTACATTAGCCCCAGTGTCAATCCACCACTCAGGTGTTTGACAGACAGAAAGGACAATGGGTGTAGAATTACCGTAACCAGAAGTCCCTCCAGTCTCACTAATGACCACGTTTGCAGATTTCTTCTCCTGCTTAAATTTGCGGTCTGGGCACGCACTTGCCCAATTCTCAGTGCTCCCGCAAACAAAGCAGCCACCTTCTTTGTTCTTTTTCTTCTTAAAAGTGGTTGATTGCTTAGGCTTCTCAGCCCCCTTCTTCTTCTTCTTTGATGAGTTGACCTTTCGCACCAGCACTAGAAGGTTCTCCTACGCTCTTTTCACATATGTCTTTTGCTCTCGCCCTTTCATCAACATCAAGAGTCCCAATGAGTTCTGACATGCTGAACTCTTTCCTCTTGTGTTTCAGTTGGGTAGCAAAATCCCTCCAAGTAGGTGGCAACTTGGCGATAATACCGCCAGCCACAAACTTAACAAGCAATACACATGGAAACTGTTCGAGCTCCTTTGCCATAGCCTGAATCTCATGAGCTTGTTCAACCACAGAACGGTTCTCAACCATTTTGTCGTCATAGAACTGCTCCATGATATACAGCTCACTACCGGCATCGGAAACATCGAACTTAGCGTCCAGAGCATCCCACAACTCTTTCGCAGAAGTGCACGTGATGTATGAATCCATATACTTATCAGCAAGAGCGCTGATCACGGCGTCTCTGAACAGATTATCAGCTATATTGAACCGTTCCTCCTCCTCTGGAGTGAACTGTTCTGGCTTACCGTTCGCGGCGTGATAGTAGTTCATTGCTGTAAGCCACAGGACCATCTGAGCACGTCACCTCTTATAGAAAGAGCCATCAAACGCGTTCGGGTTCTTGCAGCAGCAGCAAAACCGCTAACAGAAAATTGCCTAATATCAGGTTTTTGGATTGTTAAGAATTTAGGCATTTTCCTAATTAATTTAATTGAGAAATTCCCCAATAAGGTGATAGCGATGGACAAACTGAAAAAGAAGTTAGGAACGTACCAGCGGAGGGTCCTCCGCCAGACGCGCTGGAAGCTCCATTCCCAAGAACCATTGTTCTTGAGTATGTATGTTCGATGTAGTCGATCTTAGTCGATGCAGGACGAGGTACGCAGTGCAGAACCGCCGCGCTCCGGGAAGTAGTCGTACGCGCCGGGAAGGAGTCGATCAAAAGCGAGCAGTCGCGTTGTCGCTCCCCAAATACCTGATCGCCCGCACACCCGGCAGGTGTCTCTTGCGGATCGGGGGTTTCGGAGGCCTGCTCTCCCAGATCTCTGTGCGCGCAGAAAACCGAGACGGGGAAGTCTTCGAAGGCAACACGAGCGGAAGGAATAGAGTAAGGGAAGGCGAGAGTCACTCCAGACGTATGGAAGGGGCATTATATATAGACTCGGCGATCAAAGAGACGTCCCATAACGGACGGACGGACGGACGCGACGCCAGCCAGCCACGGCTCGGCTCGGCGGCGGCGGCGCGCGCGCGTGTGGCTCGCCACTAGCCTCTCTCAACTTCTCTAGAGGATGTACCAGAAATCCACCTAATAAGTTGAGTCAATTAATGATAGGATCCCATGTGGGACTAAACCATTATTGTATTAATTATGAGCCTAGACTAAATAGAATTAGTGCACTATTATGGGCTTAAAAGCCCATAATATTCAACACTTAGCTCGATCGCATTACAATTCTCAAATATAAAATACACTGACTAGAGGTTCGTATATATGAAACCAGAGAGAGAAATATCTCACCAGAAACGAGCGGCTGAGACAGGCCACACGTGACGTGACGAATCCTGAATTGGTCGGCCTCGCCTTTTTTCCTTGTGTTCATACAAAAATATCCAAGACCCAAGAAAACAGTGTGGTGTGCTTAATTGGATTGCCAAAGGTGTGGTGTCGCGTCTAGCAGACACGGCGAAGAGGAATCCACCAAATTCCCAAAACGGAACGGCAAATCCAAAAGGAAAGGCTAGCGGCCGGGACGTACTCGAAATTGCCTGAAGAATCCTCGCGAAATGGGGACTGATGCTCCTTCCCAACAAAATTGAAGGATAAGGTTTTCGATGGATGCCTGCCCGTGTCCGTTTGCTGTCACATGGTCGCTGCTGCCGGCCGGCGGGAACGTCCCCGTCGAGCAGATGGAAACGGAATCTCCGCAACGGCAGCTCCCGGCGATTTTCGGATATTCTTTGTCTACTCTCTCGCGTCCAACCCTATCATCGTCGATCGCCATCGATCGATTGGTTCGCCACACATGGAAGTGATGGCTTAGCCCAGAGCCTTAATTTCAGCGGTTGGTCTCTTGGCTGGATCACAGACCCCGGGTGGTTGGCTGGGATATTTGGCGGGAACTGTGTATCGTTGCATGGCCAGTGGGCAGTGGCCACGATCGATCGGTCCGTGGTTCTCGAGGCACCGATCGAGGTGAGAAGCTCTGGTTCGGAAGGTCCGGCTTGATGGGAATGGTCAGAGAGACCAAAGTGAGTGGACAGGACAATGAATGATTCAGTTGCCACCGGGGCAGCAGGGTCGCCACAAGAAGTAGTATGTCTGAAGACGTGGTGGTGTGCGATTTGCAGTTGCAATCAATCCCTAGTGTGGTTTGACTTTTGTTTGTCAAGGTTCTCTGAACATACTTACAGAGTGGAAGTAGGGGTACAAGGTATCTATCCGTGGGATTAGACGATTGGCGATGACCTTCCTGGTGAGGGAGGTAGTATGCGTTTCAGACTTGATTAGGTTTTGGAACGCCGGTTTCAGATCGACCAGCTGGAACTGCCATATTTGTGGGAAATTTCCCGAAGCACTGCTCAAGATTTTTTCAGTTTTTCTTCACTAGTTCGACAGACCTGTCACTTGTTGATCATATCCCAAGGGAAAAAAAAAAAGAATTCATTCATAGTGAGCTTAATTGGGCTGAAATCCACCTCCTCCCTCACGGCCTACCCAAATACATAGCTGTTATTTCGGCGGCTATGCGGCCTGCGATCTCGATCCTACTCGCGATCAACGAGGAGAGAAAGGGAGCCGCGATTAACCCGGCAGCGAAGTAAGGAGGAATGCCTGGATTGACTGAGACGGAGCGTGCAGCTGAGCTAGCTGATAAGGGTTGTGCTTCCATTTGATCGATCGGTGGCACGCACGGACGGTTCATTAGTTCGGCTAGTGACTGTACACGAGCCGCTAGCCACGCTGATCTATCTAGAAATTCAGCCAGGCAGGCGTACGAATCGGAAACGGATCAAACAAGTACCTTATTAATCTGCACAAACACACGGACACAGAAAGTTCTCCGATCCCCATCTGCAATTACAATGTTCAGTGTTCTTCATCAGAAGATCCCATTAGGAGGATCGAGCAACTGCTCCATCCATGGGTATAGTATAGGACACGATTAGGAGGAACAATGGTTACATGTTCAGTGTACGAGTAAGAGAAGGAACCGGTACCCCTCCGCGTCGTCTCTGCAGGCGACGGGAGGGGCGAACCCACTCCCCCACCGAACAGCCCCCCATCTAGCCAGTCTACTCCAGCCGTCGTCGCCGCCGGCGAGGGCGGCGGCGGCGGCCAGCGGCGGCGGCCCCAAGGCAGCTGCTCGCGTTCGTTTTCGCCGTTTCTTCCTCTGTTTTCCCCGTTTTTCTCCTCTGTTCGCGGATCTTCTTCGAGCTGCTCCGGCCTGTGACGGCCGATTGAGGGCGCAGCGGCCTCTACCTGGCTAGATCCACCCACCGGAGGCCCGGATCTGGCCCTCCCCCATTGGGGAGAACTGAAGATCTGGAGGGCCCCTCACCTCCGGCCCCGAGCTGCCCCCTCCATGGGGCTTGTTTGGCAGGGGGACGCCGGCAGGGGGACGCCTCTGCGACACGGTGGCGGGGCGCTACTCCGGTGGACGACTACTTGGGGCTGCAGCGCGCGGGTTGCGCGAGGATGCTACGGCGGCTTGCCTCTCCTGCGGTTTCTTGAGATGATGAGGCTCTGGTGAAAACCTTGCACTCGTGTGTGTGCAGGCGACGGCGACGCCCGTGGGTGCCGCTCTTCTCCTTGGAGACGTCGCTGTGAGCCCCCATTTCTTGAAACAACTTGCTGCTGTGGTGACTGTCCTGCTCTGATCCATGTCCGACGCAGTGGTTCACGTCGGATAATCTGCCCCTATTCCGCGGTGGCTGATTTCGCGGTCATGGTGGCCGTGCTTTTTGCCATCGTGCTTATGGGTCGAAGGGTCTTGCAGCACGGTTTTGTTGGCTGTCTGCTTTGTCCATGGCCAATCTTTGATGGTTGAAGGTGACTTCTTCCTCCTGGCAGATATGTGCTCTAGTGCTTTGGAGATCTGTGTCTTGTGACCCTTCTTCTGTCGTCTCCCTGGAGCTGGCCCATGGTGTTGGCCTTGTGATCATCTTCCACTGTGGCTTGGTGGGTGTTGCTGCTGACACCTCTGCTTCGTTGTTGGACTCCTTGTTGTCGGTGACATCAAATCATATGCCGTGTGCGTCCACGCTTGCTGGCCGTCCCTCCTTTTTGGGTTCCTCCCCATCAAGGGCGTCGGATGGCGGCTCGTGGAGACCGGATGCTCCTAAGGTGTCGCCGTCAGCTTCAAGGGAGGTCAACATTGTCCGGCTCGCAGTGCTCAGCGTGCCTCTCCCGCTCTTAGTCCCCATCCTGTTGGGCGGCCCTTTCGTCCTCAAGGATTCCTCCCCTTGATGGAAGGTGAAGGGTGACAACAGGGCGGCGCAGCTACGAGGGGTGGTGTGGTGGTGCAATGGGCATTGCGGTGAAGGCAAGCATGTTGTTTGGTAGTGAAGCTTGTCGACGATCGGTGATTACTGTTAATTTGTGTTCAAGATTAGGGCTAGGTTGTCAGGAGGTCGACAGTTGTTCTTAGTTTATCTCTGTTTTTTCTTAGTTCTTGGTGTTGTTGTCCCGACTTGTATAAGCCCGTTGTGCTTTGGGCATGCTGTTGTAAATTTCTCTTGAGCCATTTTTGGGCTAACCATTTAATAGAAAATGGAATATCAGGTGGGGACCTCCCCCCCGTTGACATTCAAAAAAAAAAACATGTTCAGTGTACTGCGGCCAAGGAGCCCGCTTGCACTCTCTCACGTTTCTTGTCAGTGCCATTCAGGAATTACAAGCAGTACTGCTGCTCAAGTTTTAGTTTTTCTTAATCCAGAAATTACACAAGTCACTAAAGATAGCACACGCACGCATACTGACAACATTACTTATAGATTTCGTAGAATAAATAACAATAAAACTTCGTCACTATGAAATATTCCGAAGCAGCGCACCTCTTCAGTCTCTCGTTCATCTAGAACTTGCACAGGGCCACTATGAGATACTCTGAAGCAGTGCTACTCAAGTTTTCAGTAGTTTCTCATAAATCTAGAAGTTGCTGACAATAGTACTGCTACACAAATTCAATTATAAAATAAAAATAGTCCACACACATATACTGACAATAGTACTCCTAGTAGATTATAAAAGGCACAGAAAGCAAGCTAGTTTAACGCAAATTGCATTAGGGTAAATGGATGCCGCATCGATCACCGTTCTATCGTCTATCGCATCCTTTTACTGAAGCTATATGCGCCAAGACGCCTCCAGCCTGGCGGACAGACGGCGACGAAGCTTTGCATAAAACACATCAGGAAGCTCGCACTCCGACCCAAACTCCTCCTGCGGTGTGATCAAGGCGTCCCCCGTCGGGGAATCGAACGTCGGGTTCTCCATGCGCAGGTTAACAAAGACCATCAGGTGCCTCTCCACGTCCTCCTCTTGGATGTCAAACTCATCGTTCATGTAGCACACAACATGGGCTGCGATCATCTTCACCACATGGTCAACATGGGTCCCGCCCGACACGGTCGCGACTCTGTTCACGAAGCTGACCTGCTGGAACCCCGCTGATCCGTCGGTCAGGACCACCGCCACCTCCCACTGATCGTTCACCTTCTCGCAGATCAACGGGGGCTCGTCGGAGACCTTGGACCAAGGAGGGTTGTTGAAGGTGTGCCACAAGACAAACCCGGAGAAGCCTCCGGGCAGCTGCGGCATCGTCCTGCCGTTGAAGTCGACCTGCACGGCGGCGCCGAGGACGCCCGACGTCATGTCGAACGCTCGCTTCCGCATGAGCGCGACGGCGTCGTCCTCGTCGAGACGGGCCATGTTGAACCTGGACAGGTTGGGCTTGAAGGTCACCTTGGCCCAGCTCACCGGCGGCCCCTCCTCCGTGTAGCCCGTGACTTGAGGGCATGATGTTTTCCCCATGTTCTCGGAGAACACCTGCTTGTACTGCCTCCGGGCGGGGCCGTCGGCGATCTCGACGACGAACTCCGTCGAGAACACGCACGTTGGCGAGCTTGACGCCGTGGTTGCTGTTGTCGTCGTCGGGGTTGCCGTTGGTGACGAGGTGGCCGAAGATCGTCTCGGGCACGAAGACGGGCTTGTCGTGGTGGACCGCGATCGGGACGCCCGCGCCGGCGCCGGTGGTGCAGTAGACGGAGACGCTGCCGCTCGCGGCGTCGACGTCGACGCGGAGGGTGTCCATGGCTGCGGGGCGGTTGGTGTCGATGGCGTGGAGGAGGACCTCGTCGAAGATCTTGAGGAGCGCCGGCACGTAGGTGACCTCGCGGTGCGCCATGAGGCCGCGCTCCTCTTGGACCCAGAGCTTCCGCGTGCGCTTCTCCACCGAGCCGACGTGGATGTCCGGACGCAGGAGGATGCGGTCCCGCAAGGTGGTGGTGGTGTTGCCGGGATGGCCGGCGTTCCCCGCGCCGTCGACGGAGTTGTAGGTGGCGTGGCTCGACGATCCTGGCTGCTGCTGGGGTTCCATGGCGGCGAGGCGAGGCGAGGCGACGTGTGGGTTGCGTGCGGTTATGGTGAGAATGGTGCGGGGTTGAGGGAGGGAGATCGGGGATTAGAAGGTGTTGGTTTTCGAGAAGTTTTGCTTCCCTGGACTGGAGTGGAGGAACCGTCAGTTTGTGTGGAAAATGGAAGATCCGCGCGCCGCCTTTTGCCGAGAACGTGACGCGAGAAAAGCGATCACGAACTGGTGGGCCCAAACTATTTATTACTCTCGGGCCCAACAAGAGGATCGAGTCAGACCCTCTCGGGCCCAGCAGCAACGAACGGGAAAAAAAAAATGCCCGGCGCCGTGCCACCAGGCCCACCATCAGTCGTTCGCTTTGCCAAAAAAAAAAAAATCAGTCGTTCGCTGTTCCCCTCAAAAAAAAAAAAAAAATCAGTCGGTCGCGGTGCTACTGAATGCTGGTGCCGTCCATTGAGCTCTCCCCCGTTTCGTTCCTCGCCGATGGGGAAGCGAGGTAGTAGGGTTTAGCTTCTTCGCCTCGCCGCGACGCCATTTCTCCTTCCCAGCTACTAAACCTAGGCACAGCCAGGCATCTGGACCGTGTGATCCCCGGGGATCGGAGCCGGAGTCGCGGCGGTCGGAGCAGGGCTCCGGCCGGCGCTGGCGCGTCTTGAGCGCGGGAGGTCGCCCTCTCCGACTTCGTTTCGTTGCTGCCAGGCCCGTGATGGAAGAGGCTGCCGCCGCCGCCGCCATCACCAAGCGAGCCCGCTCGGGCGGCGGCTCGGCGGAACCCGACCGGCTGAGCTCCCTGCAGGACGAACTCCTCCGCCGCGTCCTCGCCTTCCTCCCGTCCCAGGATGCCGTGCGGACCACCGTGCTGTCCAAGAGGTGGGTAGATCTGTGGCGTTCGGTGCCTGCCATCAACCTCATCTACACTCCAAGTTCCAAATGCAGCTGGGAGAAGATGAAGGATTTTGCCACCAACTTGCTGATGCTTCACAATGCCGAGTCCCTGGATGTGTTCAAGTTAGTCATCTTTCTTATTGGACATGTCGTCGATGCGCGCCAAGATGCCGATAGGTGGATTCGCCGCGCCACCAAGTACCATCCTTTGCTGCTTGATATAAGTGTTCCCACTCCTGGCAGCTTTCATTACCAATTGCATTTCCCCCGTCTCGCCTCCAGCTTATGCCGCCTCAAAAGGTTGTTTCTCAATGGTCTGCATTTGGAGCATTCTTTCGCAAAGCAGATCCGTTCTGGGTGTCCAGTCCTGGAAGAGTTGGTTCTCTGGAACTGTCGCAACGAATTCCCTGACATTCAATCTGACACACTGAAGAGCTTGGTTGTTCGTGGTTGTTCAAGTGAGGCTGCAGATGTGTTGCGTATCAAGGCTCCTGCTCTATCTTCTCTCTGCCTGTACTTCGGCTTACACGAGTACACAAATGGTTTCTCTGATGTCGGCTGTTCGAAGAAGCGCAACAGAGATACTTGTCAGTCTAGTCAATGTGACGAGTTTGGAGTTGTGTGGCTTTCATGCAACGGTAAGAGACAATGTTTTTTGATGCATATGTATACAGTGCCGTTCGAAGATTTCACCATGGCTATCTGCAGTCAATGCAAGACATACTGTGCTTCTATAGCTGGTCATAGCTCACTTTGGTTTCTGAATCTTTATTTCAGGCTGGGCTAGACAAGGAAGTAGATGAATTGCCAATATTTGATCACTTGAGGACCTTGTCTCTCAACAAAATGTTTGCCAGCAATTGTGATTTGAACCAATTCAAGGCTCTTGGGATATTCCTGCAAAAGACTCCTATTCTGGAGAAGCTTACTTTCAAGAATTGATGGGTAGGAGTACTTCACATTTTTTTCTTTACTGCTGTATGTGACTTGTATTGATCTTTCTAAACTTTTGACATGACTTCATATACTATTAAAGTACACTGATGCCGGTGTGAAGAGGGCGCAACAAATGATAGGCAAATCCAGTGTTAAAACGGTAAACCAATGCCTCTCGTTCTTTTCTTCAAGAGAAATATGTTTATGTTCTAATATCATTTATTTTTAATTTGCCATCTGGCCTTTCACTATTAGGTTGTATTAGGACTGTTCTGTATTGCGATGCTTGGTTGGTTTTACCCTTACTTTGGTTGTGTATTACTTTCTCGCCACAACTGCCTTGGTTTGGACAGTTGTTCCTTTTCAGATACCTGCATCCCAATCAGAATGCTAATGGTTCTGATGATGTCCTTCTGATGGCTGTGTCTATCTTTTGATGTAGAAGCAGGGTTAATCTTGATTCATTCTCTGAAATCATTATGTCCTATTGTATGGACTGTTATGATAACTCTGTATGTTCATTTGTTTCTTTTTATGTATGTGTAGCACATCTGATACAGGGTTAGAAAATGGCTGTTATTTTTCACATCTGGGAATTGGTTCCTGCCAGTAATTGTTATTGCAGCAGAAGTTGAAAAATCTTATTTTGATTTATTTTATTTGTGTCATGAGAATTATTTTAAGAAATGCATCCCTTGCATTTAGGATTGTGAAAAATTTCAATCGAAGCCAGTAGAAAGTCAAACATGCAGGAAATTTTAGCCTGTTACAAACTATGGAAGAAACAGAAACCTACAATATGGCCCTTCTGCAATGAACGCCGGATGGAAATCATGATATTCTGTTTACTTTCGCGTGTGCTGTAGGCTAGGCTTCTAGGGGTTTTGCCTGCTGGCCCAAGGAAGGGTAACTCTAACTCCAACAAAATTACTCCATAGTCCGCACTCATCTGTTCCCATTGTAGCCTAATGAATTTATCATTTTACTGCAAAGATCACCTCAGTTAGAACACCATCATATGCCATGCATGTTCCCTCCTATGTTTGAATTGATTAGCTTTAGAGAGTTGCAACCAATACGCTGCACCAAATGTGTATTGGCAAACCCAGCATCTATGTACTTTAAGTAAAGCAGGGCCAAGACTTTGGTCTCTAGTCTCAACATGCTCCATTTATCAGCCCTATTGTTTGAAAGTATTGCATGTCCCTGTTTATTTCTTGCCAGCAAGTCAATGCAGAGAGTAACTTCTGTTATTGGATGGTGGTAACAAAATGTTGCTCGGCATGTGTCCTTGTCTCTTTTAACACTGCTCATCTCCATCTCACACAAAGATGTGTGTGAGATTTATGCTTGCCTCTTAGTTGTGCATCTACATTTAAGTAAACATATATGTTATATCTTTATTTTTTTCTCGAATCATCCATACAAGTAACTGACGGGATGATTTAACAAGTTGTGTCTTGAATTCAGGTGAAGCCAATTGCAGTACCAGCTGAATTTCCTATGCTTGAAAATCTGAGAACCTTATTTCTGGAGAATTGTAATTTACCTGACAACTACCGATTATTGCGTCACTTTCTGGAGAACTCTCCAAACCTGGAAAAGCTCACTGTAAGGTTTTGCAAGGTATTTTTTTTTTCTTTTGTTCTTCCACTGCAACTCTGGCTTTAGCTTTGTGTGGGAACTTATGAATTCTTTATGATTGAAATAGCTCCCAGGAACTTCCAGTGAAAGGAAAGGAAAAGCCAAATCAAAGAAAACAAATTCTCAGCTTCAAAATGTTATGCATTCTCAATGTCAAAAGCTAAAATCTACTGAAATCATATACAACACGAGTGACAAAATTCCGGAACTGGTTAGTATTTTGCTGGACATCTCAGGCACTGCTCCAAAGAATACTATAACACTTACAAAAATTTAAGAAGTGAAGGACCAACTATGAGCCTGACTCTAAAGCAGCCTTGTCGCTTTCTCGTGTCAAGTTAGGGAGTAGACTATTTTCAGATGTACTGTTGTGAATGGACGAGATAACAAATATACTTCTGGCCTCTTCGAGGTCAGTTAAGGGTGTGCTTCATGTAATTTTGCTGTCTTGTTCGAATGGAGACTTCATACAAGAATCAGAGAACTTAAGTACTGATTCTATATTCTAAAATGTGCTGTTGGTTCCCATTCAGAGTGCCATCTTTTATGCTACTCGGAATGGGCAGCCATGTGCCTATGTGTGTATAGTGGCGTGCTTACTGCATAGACCACAGCCTTTGTACTAACGGTTTTGACTTTTGAGCAAATTTCATACGAACTTCGGGGGATGACGGGGGAGGACACGCACGCAACAAGGTTGTAATGGTCCAAATTTTGAAGTTCATCTTATAGTGGATGAAAATGTCATGCTGTCACCATTTACGTTGTCTGTTCGAATCGAGCATCATCAACGCTGCGCCCAACCGAACTGCATGCATCGACGTAGTAAACTCAAACACTAGCATGGTTCGCTTGCTCTAGTTTGAACGTCGATTGATGGAACCCAGTTTCAAAATTAAAGAAATCTACCTGCTCTTTTCCAAGACAGATGCCTTCGCTCTCCAGTCTAATGGCATGTTTGGATTTCGGCCATAGTTCGCCACGCCTAAGATTCGGCGGCGCAGTAAAAAGTTCGGCACTGCTTGGCTGAAGGGAAAAGCTGTGGCGGCCAGAGATTTCCTACATGAAAAGTTGTGGCGAGGAAATCCAACGACAAACCTTTGGCGTCGCCACTGCTTCAGCATGGCGGTTGGTGGCCATAATCCAAACATGACCTAAATCGCGCTTTCATTGATTGTTTTTTTAACAGATTTGCAAGATTTCGATCAGCTGACTGAAATCTTGCAAATCGTCCGATTAGGTAAATTTGAATTGTGGTAGTGGTGCAGGCAGCGAGGGCGCCACAGCATCGCCGGCGGCGAAGGGGGCAATGGTGGTGTAGCGACTAGTGTTCGGCATGGCAAGCAAATATGTCTGGTTCTTGCGTCGCGAGACTGAGGCCCCCTTTGTCTCAATTAAAGATTCAACAATTTAGCTTTTGGATTATGGATCGTGGAATCTAGGATCGTAAAAATCTGGAATTACATAATCTGAGGGGTGTTTGTATGCACAGATTCTAGGTGGTTGGTTGGATTGCTGTCTGAACATGTCAATAATCTAAAATGCTCTTCTTACGTGCAATGCAACAATCCTATTCAAGTTTTTTTTTTTTGCATCACAACACGAGGGAGCTTAAATATGAAAGTGAAAATAACTTAAATAAATAGAGAAACATACATTTGTCCATACAAATATAAATATTTGTCCATACAAAATATCCTTGACCATACAACCTACTCATCATTCATGGCATACAAAGCAAGCAAGGTTGTCACGGAATATATTCATGTCTCCCTCCTCATCTCCCAACATATTACTAGCACCACTTGCGTGAGTTGAAGGTATTAGTAGCATGTAGTTCTTATCTTGATCACACATGTCAATATCATGATCAACCAATGCACTCTCACGAATGAAGTTATGAAGAACCATACATGCAAGTATTATTCTTGTTTTGCTTGAGCTTAGGTTAACTAGGCAAGTCAAGCAAAATCCTACTTCATCTTTAAAACACCAGATGACCGTCAATCACATTGCAAAGAGAAGAATGCAAGTGGTTGAATACCTCTTTTTTGCGACTAGGGCATGGCCTTTGACGTCCGGTAAATGATACTTTGTTCCTTTGTACGGTATAAGAAAACCGGATTTATTAGGGTAGTCCAAGTCAACAAGATAAAAATTCCCTACACATAAGTCACATATAGCCATGACATTTTGAGTTGGATATTCATGTTGTCCCACATGTTGAACAACCCTCTCTGAAGGCGCTATAGCCGGCATATGAGTACCATCAATTGCATCTATGCATTTGTTAAAATGAGGAGCAAAACATGCACCACGTAACCTAGGATGCACCATGGTGAACTCCCCATCCTTTGGCCAAATGTTTTGAGAGCAGATACCCACTATCCAAGACTTCACTGAATTCTACTAATAACTGTTTCTAATGACCTCGATCTCAAACCGGTTTGCAACTTGTGAAAATGATTGAGGCGCACCAATAGTCAATAAAAACATTCCTAAAGCCTCAATAGAGCTCATATATATTGCAAGTTGACTTCAAACCATAAGATGTCACCAACAAGTTATGTAGGTCATCAGTCTCTCACACCTCTTGTAACTTGTAAGGGCCACACAGGAATTAGACAGTTTCCAAAGCAGTGCTGCTCAAGTTTTCAGTAGATCCTCATTAATCTAGAAAATGCACATATCATTAAACAAATGGTCCACACGTACTGACAGTAGTACTACGATTATACTAAAAGGTACAGATAGCAAGTTTAACTATGCATGCAAGTTGCACTATCAATCGATGCCGCATCAACGTTGCATCGTCTTTCGCCTCCTTTTATTACCGATGCTACGTGCGTCCGGAAGCCTATATGGTCTTCTGGCCAACAGCCTGGCCAACAGACGACCTGCACGAACCCTTTTATAAAACAGGTCAGAAAGCTCGCACTCCGACCCAAACTCCTCCGGCGGCGTGGTCAAGGCCTCCCTGGCCGGCGAATCAAACGTCGGTGGGTTCTCCATGCGCAGGTTAACAAAGACCACCAAATGCTTCTTCACGTCATCCTCGGTACAAACTCGCTCGAACTTGTCCTTCACAAACGTCAGAACATTGGCAACGATCTTGTTCGCCACGTAATCAACGTGAGTTCCTCCAGCGACTGTTGCGACGTTGTTGACGAAGCTGACCTGCTCGAACCCTTCTCCGTCGACGGTCAGGCTCACGCCCACCTCCCACCGGTCGCTCACCGTCTCGCAGATCCACGGGAGCTCGTCGTGCCAGTCCTTGGACCCGGACCGAGGCTGGATGTACCGGTAAACGTACCCGGGCCAGCCTCGCGGCACCAGCATCGTCTTGCCGTTGAACACGACCTGCACGGTGGCGCCGAGCACGCCGGTCATGTCGAAGGTTCTCTTCCGCATGAGTGTGACGGTGTCGTCGTCGTCGAGACGGGTCATGCTGAACCTGGCCAGGTCGGGCTTGAAGGTCACCTTGGTCCAGCTCACTTTCTTGTTGTAACCTGTGACTTCGGGGCACGACGCCTTCCCCATGTTGTCGGAGAACACCTGCTTGTACCTCCTCCGTCCTGGGCCGTCGGCGATCTCGACGACGAACTCCGTGGAGAACACGTTTGAGAGCTTGACGCCGTGGTTGGCGTTGGCCACCTCGTTGCCGTCGACGTCGTCAGGGGTGTTGATGACGAGTTGGGCGAAGAACGTCTCCGGCACGTAGACGGGCTTGTCGGCGTGGACCGCGATCGGGACGCCGCCGGCGCCGGAGCTGTAGACGGAGACGCTGCCCCTCGCGGCGTCCACGTCCACGCGGAGGGTGTCCATGGCGGCGGGGTCGCGCCGCTTGGTATCCGCGGCGTGGAGGAGCACCTCGTCGAAGACCTTGAGGAGCGCCGGCACGTAGGTGACCTCGCGCTGCGCCATGTACCCGCGCCCGTCGTGGACCCAGAGCGTCCGTGTGCGCTTCTCCACCGAGCCGACGTAGACGTCCGGATGAAGCAGGATGCGGTCCCGCAGCGTCGTTTCGCCGCCATGGCCGGCGTTCCCCGCGGCGGCGGAGTTGTGGGCGGCGTGGCTGATCGGCGACCCGGCCGACTGGTGGGGTTCCATGGCGGCGCGGCTTGGTGTGCGTGCGCTAGGGTTAGGGTAGTGATGGTGGTGCGTGAGGGCGGGGCGATCGGAGAATAGAGATGCAAGGTGTTGTTGGTTTTCGATCCGCCGCTTTTTGTCGAGAACGTGATGCGAGAAATGCGACCAAAACGAGTCACGAATTGGCGGCGAGCGGCGAGCCCGCAATATGCGTGCGTTCTCCATGGCGGGGCGTGAGCAAAATGGGCCGAAAGCCACCTCGCTCACGGCCTACCCAAACACAACGACGCGAAGGCTTTGGGCTGCGGTGCGGCCTGCGAGGTCCAACGACGGCCACAGGCGCGCTGCTGCTGCGTTCACACATCCCAGGTCAAGCAGGCTCAAAAAAAAAAAAAAAAAATCACAGGTCAAGCAAACATTGTATTGCTGATTCTCAAAGAAAAAAAAAGGCAAACGTTGTATTGCTAAAAAAAAAAGTCAGGTTGTGCTAAAAAAAAAGTCAAGCAAACGTGGTGATGTTTTGGTCTGTGTGACCTGACACTGTGTTTCGGTGAAGTTTAGGTCGTGCCGATGCTTGTGGCGTGACTCGATCTTTAGTCACGCCAAGTTGTTTGGCGCGACTGGTCAAATTACAGTGACTGTACTCTTGGTCACGCCAATCAGTCTGGCGCGACTAAATGGTTAGATTTGCAAATTTAGTTTTAGTAGATCTATTATTAAAATATTAATTAAAAAGGATTAAAATAAAAATAAGAAGAATGCAATTGGTCGAATACCTCTTTTTTGCCAGTAGGGCGTGACTGTTGAGGAAACTCCGGTAAATCATACTCTCTTCCTTTATACGGTGCAATAAAACTAGTTTTATTAAGGTAGCCTCAATCAACAAGATAAATTAATTTCCCTACAACATAGAATTTAGTATGTGTGAAAGGGGTCTTGGCCTAGTGGTTAAGACATCCGAGTAACACCTCTCAGGTCCTGGGTTCGACTCCCTGGAAGCGAATTTTCAAGGATTTAACGGCATTTGTGCTTTCAGTGGTAGGCGACGCTCCCGTCGACAGCGAGGCGCCAGTGGTGACTTCGTATCTCTAGATTTGCCGGCTCAGTCTTCGAAGATGCTCATAGGGGTAGGGTTTGCGTACGTGTGTTCATAGGGGTGAGTGTGCGTGCGTTGTGAGTGTCTGAGTTGTACTGTGTAATCTCAAAAAAAAAAGAATTTAGTATGTAAGAAAGTTCCTTCATATTTAGGCTAGAGATGAATAAGAGTCTAATGATATCATACCATGTGGAGGAAATGTAACATTATCCGCATATTTTTGCATAGCATTATTGAATACCCTAATGTCATGAACTCCAGGCCATCCCACGACAACAAATGTGAATCTCATGTCAAAGTCACATATAGAAAATATATATTGAATTGGATATCCATGACGTCCCACGTGTTGAACAACCTTCTCTGAAATGCACTGTAATCGTACTTTCTTACAATTGCGATTCTACCCCTCTTTTTTTTTCTTTGTGATTTTACCCTTACTTTTTTCAAATTAAAGCTTGACTTTGCCCTTATCAGGGGTAAAATCGCAATAAAAATATTACGATTTTATCCCTGGTAGGGTAAACTTTGTCTTCGTTTTCAGATTTAAGGGTAAAATCGCAAACCCTAAATTTTAGGGGTAAAATCACAATTGAAAGGCAAACTATGGGTACAATCAATTGTGCTCATGCAACTTGTTAAAATGAGCAGCATATTCATAAGGGTAGGGCTGCGTATGTGCGTTCATAGGGGTGAGTGTGTATGCGTTGTGAGTGTTTGAGTTGTACTGTGTAATCGGAAAAAAAAAATGAGCAGCATGCAAAGATGCACCGTGGTCAAGGCGCACCCACCTTTTTTTTTTTGCGAATGTCAAGGCACTCCCACCTCATTGAATTGTTTACTAATTCTATCTAATGACCTCTCAAACCGGTTATTTGCAACTTGTGAAAATGTTGAGGCGCACCAATATTCCATAAAAACATCCCTAAAGCCTCAATAGAGCTCATATTGCAAGTTGACTTCAAACCATAAGATGTCACTAATTAACAAGTTATTTAGAATATCAGTTTGTCACACCTCTTGTAACTTGTAAGGGCCACACAGGAGGAGAATTAGACAGTTTACGAAGCAGTGCTGCTCAGTAAGTTTTCAGTTTCTCATTAATCTAGAAATTGCACATATCATTAAATAAACAGTCCACACATATGTACGTGCTGACAATAGTAGTACTTAAATTATGAACTACCGAAATCAAGTTTAACACAAGCTGCAGTACTATCAATCGATGCCTGCATCACCGTTCCATCGTCTATCGCCTCCTTTTACTGATGCTACATGCGTCCAGAGGCCTGCTTCGTCTTTTGGACAACAGCCTGGCCAGCAGACGCGATCCACGAACCTTTTTATAAAACAGATCAGAGAACTCGCACTCTGACCCAAACTCCTCCTGCGGCGTGATCAAGACCTCCCTGGTCGGCGAATCAAAGGTCGGGTTCTCCATGAAGACACTAACAAAGACCAGCAAATGCTTCTTCACGTCATCTTCTTCAATGGTACAAACTTGCTCGAACTTGTCCTTGACAAACGTAACAACATTCGCAGCGATCTTGTTCGCCACATAATCAACATGGGTTCCACCCGACACGGTTGCGACATTGTTGACGAAGCTGACCTGCCCGAACTGCTCTCCGTCGGTTAGGCTCACGCCCACCTCCCACCGATCGTTCACCTTCTCGCAGATCCACGGGAGCTCGTCGGCGATGTCTTTGGACCGAGGCATGATGTGCCGGTAGACGTACTCGGGGAAGCCTCTGGGCACCAGCATCCTCTTGCCGTTGAACACGACCTGCACGGTGGCGCCGAGAACGCCGGTCATGTCGAACACTCGCTGCCGCATGAGGGCGACGGCGTCGTCTTCGTCGAGGCAGGTCATGTTGAACCTGGCGAGGTCGGTCTTGAAGGTCACCTTGGTCCAGCTCACGTTCTTGTTGTAGCCCGTGACTTCAGGGTACGACGCCTTCCCCACGTTGTCGGAGAACACCTGCTTGTACTTCCTCCGGCCGGGGCCGTCGGCGATCTCGACGATGAACTCCGTCGAGAACACGTTAGCGAGCTTGATGCCGCCGGCGGCGGCCTCGCTGTTGTCGTCGGGGAGATGGCCGAAGACCGTCTCCGGCACGTAGACGGGCTTGTCACAGTGGACCGCGATCGGGGCGCCGCCGGAGCCGGAGCAGTAGACGGAGACGCGGCACCCGGCGGCGTCCACGTCCACGCGGAGGGTGTCCATTGCGGCGGAGTCGCGCCGCTTGGTGTCGGCGGCGTGGAGGAGCACCTCGTCGAAGACCTTGAGGAGCGCCGGCGTAGGTAACCTCGCGCTGCGCCATGCAGCCGCGCTCCTCGTGCACCCAGAGCTTCCGCGTGCGCTTCTCCACCGAGCCGAGGTACACGTCCGGCCGCAGGAGGATGC
Source organism: Eragrostis nindensis (assembly GCA_012490785.1). Taxonomy (NCBI): domain Eukaryota; kingdom Viridiplantae; phylum Streptophyta; class Magnoliopsida; order Poales; family Poaceae; genus Eragrostis; species Eragrostis nindensis. The sequence continues at coordinate 374,876 of JAAXCT010000227.1, read as the reverse complement.
GGTCCCGTAGCGTCGTGTCGCCGCCATGGCTGGCGTTCCCCGCGGAGGCGGAGCTGTGGGCGGCGTGGCTCGGCGACCCGGCCGGCTGGTGGGGTTCCATGGCGGCGTTGTGTGCGTGCGCTAGGGTTAGGGTAGTGATGGCGAAGGACGGCAGGAGGGCGATCGGAGAATAGAGATGTAAGGTGTTGTTGGTTTTCGATCCGCAGCTTTTTGTCTTTTTTTTTTGGAGCAAAATCCGCCGCTTTTTGTCTTTTTTTTTTTGAGATTACACAGTACAACTCAGACACTCACAACGCACGCACACTCACCCCTATGAACACACGTACGTAAACCCTACCCCTATGAGCATCTTCGAAGACTGAACCGGCAAATCCAGAGATACGAAGTCACTATTGGCGCCTCGCTGTCGACGGGAGCGTCACCTACCACTGAAAGCACAAATGCCGTTAAATCTTAGAAATTCACTCCCTCAAGAAGTCGAACCCAAGATCTGAGAGGTGTTACTCGGATGCCTTTAACCACTAGGCGAAGACCCCTTTCACATCCGCCGCTTTTTGTCGAGAACGTGATGCGAGAAATGCGACCAAAACGAGTCACGAACTGGCGGGGCGAGCCCGCAAAATGGGCCGAAAGCCACCTCCCTCACGGCCTACCCAGACACAACGACGCGAGGCCTTTGGGCTGCGGTGCGGCCTGCGAGGTCCAACTACGGACCACAGGGTGCGTGCGTCACACCGGTCAAGGGTCAAGCAAACGCACGACTCGCCAACTCAAAAGAAAAAAAAAACGCACGACTCGCACGTAGAGCACCGCGAGGAAGCGCTTCCGTACCTACGCCGACGACCAGCCCGAGAGAACGGGACAGCGATTCATTCACCGGCGGGCGAGGTATGTAAGCAGTGCCTCCATCGATGATCGAAGACACCATTAACACACCCAAGTCGATGCACGGGGTCCAAGCAACGGGGGTCAAAAAAGGCGATGATCTGCATCACTGCTGTAGCTAGCTTTCACTCTCTCGCGTCTCTTGTCAGGGGCCTCAGGACCACGGCCATGCAGCTAGGCGCCAGTCCTCCGCAGCCATTTTTGGCGCACTGATTGAGATTGATTGATGCCTCTTACACGAGTTTTGCCAGGCAGCCTCTGCCACGCCGCTGTTCCTCCCACCGCGCGCTGCGCCATCCGTTCGTTCAAGCGATCGATCCATCACGCGCGCGGCGCTGTAGCGCGCTAGTGTTGGATGACGCTGACAGGATAGAGGAATGAGAGGAGCAGGAGATCAAGGAGAAAGTACATCATACATGAGATACTAGATCGATGCCAACGCATGCAGGGCCGGGAAGTACCTTCGCACCACTCACATGCATGGCGATCGATCGATTCCATCGCAAAACCCTTTGGCCATGCATGTGCGATGGGGACGACGGCGCTGCTGCATGATCTAATGTTGCTCTCCATGCATGGTTAGCAGAGAGAAATTGAGGCGTTTCGGCGGCGCCGGCCGCGCATGTAAAAATAATCTGAAGACGCGGTCGACAGGAAACTATCTGTGATGATCTATTCTCTGCGATGAAACAATCATCATGAACTGCTAATACTGCAGCCAGGTTACACGCTGCCGCCAGACAAGGCCGGTGCAGCATGCACGCGCGCGACGCAAGCAGAGGAAGGAAAGGTGAGAGTCTGAGACCACCGCTTTTCCAGTGTTCTCCAGAAGGCACCTGGTGCTGTTCGTTTGTCGACGCGCTGGAAAGGTGGGCGACTCGACTCGATCGATCGTGCTTCACGCCACCAGTTTCTCTCTTCTCGTCGTCGCGATCTCAATAGTGTACACTACGCGTAAGCTAGCATACGAACAAGTGTTGCCACGCAGCAATAGTTCGTAAGAACAAGCAAGTAGGTAGCTAGCTTGGAAGACCGCATATAAATCAGAGGAGCCATATATATGCGCGTACAGTGTCCAGATTCAGTTCTTGTGCTGACTGTATATATCCTGTAGAGGCATACGAGATGCGAAATTTCCGCGCTTCATGCACGCGACGACGCACGCACCATGCATTGTCTACGTATACACATGTACGAGCCCATGCTGCGTACAGGCCAAATATTCACACGCCGCTGTAGAAGTAGTTTCACCGATGGACGGCATCCCAAGAAGGCAAGGAACAGCCAAGATGTTCTAGAAAAAAAAGGGTGAGCTGCCAAGATACAACAAGCATTTTTTTTTCGAAAAAGTATGTGTGCAGTGCAGGTACTAATATACTAGATTACGTCCTCATGATCCAGCTTTACTTTTGGTCCACCACCTAATCCATCTCGTCTTGAAGAAAAAAAAAATGTGTGCCATTGGATCCTAATGAGGTCGCTTGCATGGAAAGTCAGATAAGCAATCCCGGGTAACCATCAAACATGATTAAGACGTGTGCACATGGCCACATGGTACCCATGAGAGAGTGACTAATGTCCTCCAACCACCTTCCGTTTCATTTTGATCATCTCTCGTAAACTAACGAGAGAGTACTACATTAGATCATTTCTTTTTGGAAAAAAAGGAAGAAACCTGTACTAAGCCGGATAGATGCTGGATTATGCATGTTCGTAAAGTGGAGATCCGTACGCATCTAGCCATCATTATGCATGTAACCTGTGATGAGCTTTAATTTAGGACAAAATTAACAAAGGGTATCAATGTCGATCATTGCTCGCAACATGAAGCTGGATCGAGCGTACAGCTTTCTTGATCTGCATCAAACACCGACGTCCCATGCGTGTAAAATATAGCACATATTCATTAAAAAAAGGTGTTGTAATATATATTCTGCACTGTGGTGTATTGAAACTGCTTAAAATTATAAAGAAAAAGGCAGCTAATGAGTGCGAAATAAAAGCCTCTTCAATATAATATGGGCCACGGAGTGATGCAGTAGTATGTAGTGGACATTTTCATTTTTTATTAAAATGTTAGTACTAACTCCTTTTGTTGACAGATTCAATGGAGAGCATACACCCAGGTGCCAGTGCGAGTTCAGCAGAAATAAGGCACATTTTTATGACCCACATACAATTTATACCACTACAACTAAATATTTGAATTGATGAAGAGTGAATGCGAAAGGGTGTCCAATGCAAAGGCGAAGTAAATTGCAGGGAGAAAATTAGAACGGCTAAATAATAACAAAGCCATTTGGAAGCAAGCAGCCCCATGTGGCGTCACAAGCTCTTGTTGCTGGAAACCAAACTCGGACCATGCGGTGGGCCGGCCCGGCCGGGTGGGGACTTGGGGTTCTGGCCCACCTCCCTTTCCCTTCTCATCCAAGCCAGTGGCACTCCCTCGTGATTCTCGCATAATTGGAGGGCAAACAGATCCAGTGTCGTTTTCTTCAGATGAGCAAATGGTACTTGAGCTACGCAAAGACAGACCATCAGTTACATCTCGAGCAGCATCGAAAATAGCCGTGAGATTCCTTTTCGTAAACAGAATGTCGGTAAAAATAGCAGCGAGATTCCTTTTCCAAATTGATACGTATATGGAGGTAGCTTGGCGCGCTGGAGGAGGAGCCAATAATGCAGCGATGGATTTCAAACGCCTCAGTGAGTGGGTTCGTTGGCGTTTTTGCACCACCCGGGTGTCTATTCTGGAGAGACGGTTCCGTCTACGCAAATCCTACTCTACTCTACTCTACTTGATCATGACTACAGCTCGCAAAAAATTGAAAAATATGGGAGCGAAGACGGAGATACTAGATAGAGATGATAGGCTAGGACCTCCATCATCGATCGATCTTTCCAGCTAGACTATTGTATATTGCTGACTACTGCACACAGATAAATTCAAACTGATTGTTGTTCCTTTCCCAGGAAAAGAAAAGAGGAACTCATGATCCGTCGCCCGGACCCCACAAGAAGAGGGGCCCCTGCACGAGTGCAACATCGCTTCTCCATGCTTCATGCACGACTGATTGGTGTTATTTGTTTTCCTTTTTTCTTTTGGGAGGTGTCTGTTTGAGACTACTAGGTAGGCGCCACCGGCAGGTTGTTGCTTGCATTGTTTGTTTACTTGTTTTTTTTATCCGTTCTTTTCCTCCATTCGATTTGCTTTATTCCACGGTGGCGCCTGGCGCAAGCTAGGCACCGAATTACCCCAACGAACTTGTGTGCGGCCGGATAGATATGCTGCGTCAGCAGGATCGACAAGCTACTCCATTGTCACTCACTGCGTTTTCCATCCACTCCTCCCACTTTTGTACCGGTGACACCTAGCTTGTGCGTGCCATTCTCATGCGAAGAAGCAACGCAATGCGTGCCGTCTCGTACTCCGCTATGTTATTCCTCACACCATCATTGCCTCTGCCTCCCTCTCCTGGCGTAGCATGTTCTGGTGTTCTCGCATCACAGGAACGGAAATACCACGGCCACACACCCACCGGCACTGGCTGGCGACGTTCATGCTTCCCACATGCGGGTTGACAAGGTTCGTGCCGTCTGGCATGAGAAGAGTGCCAGATTCCACAACCAAATGTTACTTTCTGTTTTTGTTTAGGAGTCGTCCGTTTCTGTATCAAGATTATTGCCGGGGTTGATTTTTCTGGGAGTGTAATTCCAAATGGATATAGGAGTACTTCCCAATTCAGTAGAGTTTGGAGGCCGTACGACACATTGGTAAGGGTAAAGTAATAATCTTCTCTAAATCACAAATGTTGATACAGATTGTGTAATATCTTCTAAAAGTATAAAGAAATAAAAAACGTTGTATTGCAATCCAATGGTTTTCCTTGTGTGTTGAGTGTATTGTTAGGATATTTTTTCAGTTGGATCTATTTTATTTCCATTCAAGTGCCCTCTTTTTACATGGCCAAAGCCAACGGGGCAGGGCCAGTAAAAGCTAGGCCCACCCAACTCCACCCCGTTTATCTCTTTCTTTTCTCTCTCCCTCTCCACCGCGACTATTTAACAGCGGTGGCGGCTTGGCTTGGCGCGACCGCCTCAGACTCGTTCCTCGTTTCACCTCCTCCTCCTCCACCCCCGCAAACTCTTCTCCTCCCTCTCGCACGCACTCGACAACGCATCGACCGCCCCCTTGACCCGCGCGTCTCAATTACGCGCGCCGGATGAGCTCCACGGCCGCCGCCGCGGTGGGCGACGTCCTACCGTCGCTGCCGCCGATCAGGACCACGGCGACGGCGGAGTCGTCGCCGCCGGTGGCCGCAGAGGACGCGCGGTCTGCGACGGCCGAGTCGTCGTCGACGGCGCCGGACGCCGAGTCGCGGCCGTCTCCGGCGGCCGCGGGGAAGTGGGAGGAGGAGGAGGAGGCGGGGAGCCAGCAGCAGGAGGCGGAGCCGACGACGCCGACGTCGGAGGAGAGCAGGCTCCGGCCGCCGACCGAGTGCCCGCCGGCGCCGCGGAAGCCCAAGTGGGCGCCGCCGCCGTCTCTCGCCAAGCGCAAGCTCCCGTCGACCACCTTGGCACCGACGCCGCCGCCGCGGGCCTTCTTCCCCGTCGCGCGCGACCTCTCCGTCGTCTTCCGGTCCCTGCCGCCCAAGAAGCGGATCCGGGCGGGCTGATGATGTCCTCCTCCTGATCGGCGCCGCGCGCGAAGCTGCAGCTCAATTGGCCGGGAAATCATGGGGTCCGTGGTGCCATGGTCTCTTTTTCTTTCTTTTCCTCTCGCGTGAATTCTTCTTCTTCCTCCTCGTCGTCCTTTTTCTTGCTTCCGCCTCTTGCTCTCTCTCCTCGCCTCGCCTTTTTCCTTGGCTTCCACGGCCATGGCATGGTACAAAGCGCTCGTACAAATAATGCGTTATTTATTTTTCTTTTTTTCTATTTTTTAGGGGGTTTGTGTGGAGTAGTAGAAACTGTAGATGTCGAAAAGGCTGTTATTTATAGGGATGCATGGTGAAAGGAAAAAAGTTTGTAAGAGAATTCGCAGAGATCTGTTCATTATTAATGAGATATCTCGCAGCGAGTTCTCAAAGTAGTAACGCGCTGAGTTCATACTCCCATGATCTTGTTGTGTGCTGTTCTTGGTTCTTGCGTGAATTGCAGCTGAAAGGAGGACGCTTGTGACAGAAAAGCATCAACTTTGGTAGATCCAGCTCTTTCTTCCGCACATCACCCAGAACAAGCAAAAAGATGGGTTCTTTCAACTGAATTACGACAGGCCGAAGGCGTCCGTCCGTCCGATCCATAGGTTGTGCATTTGGCTCCTCATGATGACCAGGCTTGCAGGATTGTTTGAGCCTGTCGTTACGGATGGGTTGATGGGAGTGCAATGCAAGGAAGAAACTCCATTGGTGGGCAGGCTGGCCGGGGATGTACTTTTGGCGCTTTTGTACCCGGCAACTGGCTGCGGAGGAGAATCTTCTATTCATATGGAGACGCAACATGGCACGGTTTATCAGCTTAGGTGGCGTTCGGATGCGTTTTAGAGGGCTATAAAGTTACTGTAGATGTCACATCAATAATGTCGACACGATTTATGTGTACTAAACAAAGTCAAATTACAAAACTAAGTCCAGGACCCCCCCTCTATTTCGCGAGACGAACGTAATGAGGGTAATTAAGCGACGATTAGACGATGGTTACTGTAGCATCACTGTGTCAAAACATTGATTAATTAGGCTCGTTAGATTCGTCTCGAAAAATAACGCCCATCTGCAGAAAGGTTTTGTAATTAAATTTTATTTAGTACCCTTAAATAGTAAGATTCTTTTTACTTTAGAGGGGTAAAGTTTAGAGGGCACTTTAGAGGGGGGAACCGAACGGGGCCTTAGTTTTTTCACCTCCAGTCCTTATTTATCTCTGTAAATAATTTTTCTGTGCACTGCTCCTGCCCGCGTCTCATGGAGTCATGGTACATTCCCCCTCCAGGTTTGGTAAATAAAAACCCAAGTTGCAACAGGTGTGTTGTTCTCAGTCAGTTAACTGCAGAGATTGGAGGGATGCATGCTCAGTCACAGGGATGTGGATGGATGGAAGCCTCTTGTCGCTCACACCAACAACCTCGCACTCACATGCTGTGGCATGTGGATCGGATGCATGGATCCATCCCATGGGGAGGTTGGTTGGATTGGAAGTTTTGTGCATGCCGCTGGGCGGGCGAGCGACCGAGTCATCATCATTCATCGTTCTCCATGGGATGGGAGAGAAACCAGGGGAGGGAAGCAAGCGGCTGAACTTTTCTTCCCCCTCGTTCGCCTCACATGGGCTGTTACATCTGCAGTTACAACACGGCCGATGCTGTCCCCCCCTCCTCAGGAATAGGTCGCAGCACCTTCTTGTTTTAGGAAAGCCATCATGAGAAAGAGAGATGGCAGCAGCTGGTGTACACAAGGACGTGCGTGCTCGTACATGCATGGGTGTAACGCAAGAGCAGAGGCGTTGCGTTTTGCATCGGCGTGCGCGCGGCTTGCATGCTGCTGCTGCGTGATGTGCCGTGCGTGTTTCTGCGAAACCCATGGGTGAGTGAGCCCGGGTCTGCGGCGTTCAGCTAGATTCCTGTAGAGACAGGCGAGCATGTGCAGAGAAGGACGCGGCAGAGGAGGGAGGGATACGGCGGCGAGCAACAAAAGCGATGCGATCGTCTCACTAGTTTCCTATTGCAATGGCTGTCCTGCAATCACGAGGCTGCGTGATGCTAACCCTCTTTTGCTTCTCAATTTTGTGGGTGCTATAAGTTTAGCCAAAGATAGATAATGCACATTATGGGCAGGAAATAAGTGAGGTCGAGGTCACATTTCACTGCAAACAGAAAAAAGGGCATGAATTAGTGGCCAAATATTAAAGAGGAAGCACTCGAATTCCTTGGGCTTCTTTCTGTTGGGGAAAAAAAAAAGAGGCAGAGAAACGTCGGCACCAAAACTCGGCAACGTGGAAGATGAAGAGAAATCACGATTGTGGATCAAACTGCCGGCTACAACTCACCAAGATTCAAGAGTAGGTGAGCAGAACATGCCATGAACAAAAAGAAAAAAAAAAAAAAAAGGAAAAGAAACCGTATCCTTTTTCACCTACTCACCTTCCTTAACAACGTGTCCTAACCACCTATTAACGAACCAGCAACCCGTATGTCTGCAGGGGATTTGGTGGCACCGTTGCGATAAATGTCAGAGCGGCAAAGTCAAAGGGCAAGTAGCGAGGACGAACTGATTGATGCAGGCATAAACGCCACACATCACACAACATGCACAACCTCGGATCCTTGGGAACGAGATATTGCCACATTGACCTTTCCCCGTCGCACGAATGCAGCGTTTATTACAGCAGCAACGGCAGGAAAAATTTACCACGGCCCGGCGGCTATCTACTCGACCAGCTAGCGCGCGAGTAATGACAGAGAGAGACAATGGTGGCGTGTAGTACTCGTGCGCACCTGGCGAGGTAAATAAATCGGAGAAGAAATTTCTACTCCTGGCGCCTGATGTGTCCTCAAGTCCTTGGCTTGTGCAGTTCTGTTCTGTTCCCCACACATTCTTTCTGACAGAGGCAATCTTCCCCTGCTGCTGTTTCCCTGGGCACGCTGTTAATTATCCGTCCCTGACAGCGCATGTTACCAGTTTACCGTACCTGGAATCTGTCGGTCTGGGGATCGTTCCCGCGTAAACAGCGTGTTACTACTTAGAGTAACTGCTAAAAACTGCCTCGTCAAGCTTTCCCTGCTCTAATCGCCCAGTTCAGTTCACTGGCATGTGGACCCATACAAAAAGTACAGTACTCTTTATGACAATTGTATAATACTACAGCAAAATCTTTGCCTTCTGCATCACTGGAGCCACATTTCCTGGATCTGAATATGCACCCCCTGGTTTATAACAGACTAATAATTCTTTGGACGAAAGAGTGGTGTGGGCAAGTTGGGATCTGAGAGCAGCTGATCTGGCTGCATCACTTTCTCTTTAATCTTGCTTTGCATGCAATGCAGCATTAAAAAAATAAGAAGCAACCGATTGTACAATAACCTCACAGCCATCTGATTCGCTCGCCATAAAAAAATTAGGTTGACAGCCAGTGCAGTGTAGATCCATCTGCGGCCACTTTACCCAACCACTAGCTACCAGCCACCTCCCTCTACCTTCCAAGGTATCTTTGCATGTTTCTGAAGTTGTACGCATCCACACAAGGTGCTGAAAGAAGATCTTGTACATGTATGCGCGGTTTATATTCACGGCAGGAATCCAATGTCAATTCATTTTTTGGAAGACATATGCCGTGGAGATATTATGATAGTATATACTTGTGGCATTGCTTGCTTGCTACTGGTACAACAAACAAGAAATCTCTTGGTTATTTTTCACGGACTTTTCTCATTTATTGGCAGGTGCAAACAGCAGTTTATCAATGGTACACGGAAATTTCTTTCATTTATACTTGCATTTTACGATTTTCTATAATTTGGTTAGCATATTTCTGTTGTCAGGATTGCTTCCTGCAAAGTGGCAACAAAGATTCGGATGGCGCCGACACCAGGCAGATCCTGCATATGCCTTTGTCAGTCACGGTGTAGTGAACTGACATGAGTAGATAGATCCAACATCACAGGCTCAGATTGGCTTGCATATGGATGGATAGCCAAAAGTGGCAGATCTAGAAGGGAGCCTAACATGCAGGGAGCTCTTGTGAGTCGGAGTAAGCTGGAACTTGGGCCACTGCTCCAAGGGACCCACTTCCACATTTTCATTTCTTTAGGATATAGTAGTAAAAAATAACAGCACAACATACTCCAAGTCCAAGCTAGCTGCATCACTGTTTTGACACTGTAGCCGTACTCTTTTCTTTTGTGAAGACCGACACACCGACTTGATGCTTTCGAGCTCTGCCAGGGCAGATTGGGTGGAAAGTGAAACCATCACATCTCTGCAGCCTGGGGCAGCCAAAGCAAAAGCGTACACCATGCTTTTAGTAGATATATTTTTAGTGCAAAAAGATAGACTACACACCAATGCATTAGAAGAGGAAACATCAGTACTAATCGGCAGTTAATAATTATAGCAAGCTTTTACCCCAGGGTAGCTCGATCTGCATCAACCACTGAACCGAGAAGTGCCAATGCGTGTGTGCGCATTCAGCAAAGATGCAAGTAAATGAATGTTTCTCTCTCTCCTCATCTCATCTTACCGCTGAAGCAAGCAAGCAACACTCATGAGCAGTGTGTATTGAGTGAGTCCACTTTGCTCTGGCAGCAGGTGAGTGGCACAAGTCCATATCTTGATTCTCAAGCAACGCCATGTTCCCTTGCCTTCTCTCCCTCTCTTTTGCTATTAGCCTTTTGACCGCCAAAGCGAGGCCTTTTGGGGCACACACATCAGTGCAGAGAGTGCGTGGCCAAAGGCATTGCATAGGATCCCATGCAATGGCAGTGGCATCACTCCATTCCAGGATGATCTCCTCCTCCTCTGCCATGCATGCCGGTGGCGAAAAAGCCTGCAGCTGGAAAGGCGCCGGTGGTGGTGTTAACCTGATGCTTCTCTTCCGTCCCCCACCATCAGATGTTGGATATTGTCTCTGTCTGGGCTGGACTGGAGGATGGATGAGCTGCTCCTCTATCCAAAGCTGGGGCGCATGCACGCATGCATCATGATGATGAAACAAACGGAGCAAATTTACAGATCCCCATCCTTCCATTCCCTCCCTCTGGGATTGGGAAAAGAGAAGATGCCTTCTTGCTCATGACCGGATAAGGTGGTGGACAAAGCATGTGTGGCCGGTAATATAGTTTAGTCCAGGCCGTTGCATTGGCATGCTTGTCGAGGTGAACACCACTTTTGTAGAATAAAATGCTACTACTAGTTTCAGTTAGAAGTGACAGTTAATTTTCACACACACATAATATGTGCGGTGCATGTTGATACGTATTACCACATTACTGAACATTTTTACAGTCTTGAAGATACTAGCGCAACTACTGTTCCGTACACGCCCGACAACAGCAGAGGAAGGTGGAGCGCCAAGGATGCCAGAGAGAGAAGCGGGTAAAGTACAAGTAGTAGTAGTACTAGCGAGACGGAGGTGGTACATGCCGTGATTATGCGCGGCACGTATCTGCGCGTGACAGGGGGTACGGCCTCTGCCGATCAGAGTACCCCGGCCATGTCGTCCCCAAAGCAGATTCGATCCTGTACGTAGAACGCGCACGGTCGGTGGCGAGGTTTAAGGAGGAAAAGGTCCACGGTTATTAGGCGTTGAGATGAATTAGAGCAAGCCCAACGGAGGACGTATAGCCAAGCAATGTTAGGTTTTGCAGGAAAAAGGTAAGAGAGAGAAGGTTGCTTGGTGCCAACTGAAGCACCGATCGCGTGGTCAGGTTGTGGTAAGTTGTGAGACTGCAGGTGGGTCCGAAAATAAATGTTGAGACAAGTATGTTGTTTGCTTTGTCTTTTTACTTGGCTACAAGACAAGTAGTTAGCTCAAATATTGGGCTGTTCGTTTTTTTTCAAAAATTTTAGCCCTATCACATCAAAGAGAATCTTACTATTTAAAAGTATTAAATAAAGTTAATTACAAAACTAATTGCTGAATTCCTAGGCTAATTCGTGAGTCGAATCTAATAAGGGTAATTAAGCCGTGATTAGAAGATAATTACTGTAGCACCACTGTAGCAAAACATAGATTAATTAGGCTCATTAGATTCGTCTCGTAAATTAGCACCCATCTGTTAAAAAATTTTTGTAATTAGACTTTATTTAATACTCTTAAATAATAAGATTCTTTTGGATGTGATAGGGCTAAAATTTTTGCCGCCTGAAAGGAACACCCGAGAGACGCCATTGGATTCTCACATCACATGGATGGGAGTTATTCTGCAAAGCTGCTGGAGTTTTGCGACGGGGAGTACTAGTACTGACTTGTTGGAGCGAAGACACGTACTAGTACGTGTTTGCGCGCTAGGAGCGGTGGTCGTACGTACGAGGCACGCGGCCGGGTTACGGGGATCCTCGGTTGATAGACACGGTGGTAGAAAGGATCGCGGATGTTATGGCGCGTATCTCACCACGGCGATCGAATTCCGTTCGCTTGTGAGTGAGAGGTGGTAACTGGTAGTATTCCACCAACAGTAAGAAAAATCTTGTTGTCGCTTGTCAAGCTGAGAAGCTCCTCTGCTCCCAGTCCCAAAGCAGAGCAGACAGCTTTGTTGCTAAGATTGTTACGTCTCGAAACAGATCAACCTGCCTGATCATTCCTACACGGCCGCTGTCCTTGGCAAGTGGAGTGGAGTGAGGTGGAGGGAGAGTCGCGCAATCCGACAACGACGCGATCTGCACTTTTGCACCTAATAAGCCGGCCGCCCGCGTCGAGGTGCAACCAAAACTCGCACTGGTATTAGGAATCCCTGCACGGCGTTGGCAGGAAACCAACAAATAACCGCGCGGCGGGCGTAGTGCGCGCGCGTCGCCGTCGTCCACGCGGCGCCCACGACGACGGCGACGACACGTTCGCGCCCAACCTCTCTCTCCATCCGTTCGGCGCGACGCCGCTACCGCCAGCCTCCCCCCACGTGCTCTGGGAGACTGGGAGTGCGCGCGGGCTCAGATACAATCTTGCGGTGCGGGGTGCGGCGCCGCGTGGAGACGTTCACCGCACCGAGGCCTCGTCCACTCCACCGATCCAAGGAAATCCTCACGTCACGGGCCACTGGCGACGTGCGCGTGTCGCTCGGGCGTGTGACCCAGCCCCAGCCCGCGCGGCACGGCGACGAATCGACAATCAATGTGTCTGTGATTATTCCTTTGTTCCTGTCCACGCACTGCCATGCTATGCCATGCCGCGCCCATGCTGCCGTGCCTGCCGGCGCCCTCCGCTGCTGATGTATGTGATCGGATCGATCGAGCGGCGGCAAAGGGACTGTGGGCGGTGTGCACGCTCCATCTGGACACCTGGTCAGATCGCCGTCAAGTCGGGGCCATCAGGCCCCCCTCGATCGAAAGAGCTTTCCGTGTCAAGTCGTTGGGACTGTTGCGGCTGGGTCTGCTCGCGCGGCACACGCGTGGTTGGAGCGTGGCAGGCTGACTATGTGCGCCGCTTCAAATAGAGCAGAGGGAACATATATAGAACTTCTTGCTCCATGCGTCGGGGGCATCTGGTTTTCTCAAAAAAACAGTATCGCTGGGACTGGGACTACTGCGGTGGCATCTGGTTCGCATGCATGGCTGGGTTGTCGCACGCTCACTGACTATCTGCGCCGCCTCTAGGGATGGCAACGGGTAGAAATCCATCGGGTTTGCCCTCCCTAGACCCTGATTCGTTAGGAAAAATCTCATCCGCTGGATAACTCAAGTAATGTCACGGGTGGAGTTTTCCACCCAGACCCACACCCGACGGGTAAAATATACCCATCAGGTACCCATATCCGCCAACCATCTCGAATTTTCAGCAACATAACAGCAGTAAATACATATATCCAAGATTTAGAAAGTGACATAACAGAACAAAATACAGAAAAACAGCACAAGCATATTTAGCAATTCAGCAGCATCACCATTCATCACTTAGCATCAAGTACTACCATCAGTCTAGTACATGATTAGAAGTTCAAGCTCATCAAGTCACAGTCATTGGCCTCATGGCGCACAAAGGAAAATGGGCTGCTAGTATATTTTGGACCGGGTACCCACGGGTGGCGGGTTCGGGTCCTACGGAACCGCACCCTAACCCGGCCTACCCGATGGGTGAGCCTTTTCACCCAAGTAAACCCATGGATACAAGTTTTCACCCAAATCCTCCCCCTAATAGGAGAAAAATCCGTCGGTTCGCGGATAACGGGCACCCATTGCCATCCCTAGCCGCCTGAAACAGAGGGACACGCGCGTGGAGTGCCTTTTTTATTTCTTGGCTTCTTGCTTCATGCGTCGGAGGTTTGGTCAAAATCGAAACCTTTTCAACTTTGATTAATCATATATGTAAAATTTTAAGTAAGAGAAATAAGATGACATATTGTTTCATAATGAATCTGTCAGTACTATTTTTTATATATTTTTTACCTTGACGGTATTTTACTATTTTTTAACTTCTAAATGGAGAAACGGAGCAACCGTTTTACCTAGAGAGTGACAGCCAGGTGTGATGATATCAGATGTGACCTGAGCTGCCGAGTTGACTTGCATTGTAACATCCGAATGTGCACCAGTTGCTATCCAAAAGATTACTGTACATTTCTCTAAAAAAATATTAGTAGTTAGTTAAGATACCGGTATACCGGCCTACCTGACTTTACTGGCAACCCTGGGCCTGCTTCAGCATAATCCAAATTCACAAGTCAACAGGGAAAGGGGCTCATCACTATCAGAGCCGGAGTCGGCGTCAAGTGCAGCGGTACTGATAGTATGCCTGTGTAAACGCCAAAAGAATCAGACCAAACTTGCAGACTTTAAAACAAGATGTAACCACGCATTTCTTCCGAGATGACACCATTGCTTATCTAGAAATGGGACGTGCCGCAAACCGTCCCTGGCCAAATTTTCCATGAGCAAGTCTCTCCATTCAAAATCTGACGCGGCACAAACCTGAGTACATTTTTCCATGCGTACGTTAGACCCGCCTTTCAGCATCCGTAGTTAGTTTGAATTGAAACGAGTTAAGGCAAAATGAAACAGTCCGAAATCCAATAACTGAAGAAATCTGCAGATAGTGGGTAAACTGTATTCCAGGTAAATACGTCATCGTTCAGAAATATGACAGGTGAAGACCAGAGCGTTCATGCTTGCTGTATAATAGGATCCTTGTGTGTTTAGACTGCTTGGACGCTCCTGGGTAAAGGCGTTAGGATTCTGAATTCTGATTGGTGGCGGTAGCAGGCGACATGTTTGTTCTCGCACGGACACCAACCGAGAAATCCCGGCTTCAGAAAGGCGTCGACGTCGGTGATGCGAAGCGAAACACGTTGTTTTGTTCCCCGCCTTCATCGATCGTCTTGCCGCTCCTCCGGCGCGCGCGGCGGCCCAGGTTAAGCAGGCCGGGCCTGGTTCGACATTCTTATCGCTTCACAGTATCGGCCTGCAGAGGCCTCCTTGGGCCGCTCCGCGCTTCTCTTCGGACGCGATACATTTTTGGGCTGCGGATCCTTACAATACGAGGATTTTCCTTTATGTAGCGTTCTACAAAAGTTATTTGAGTCTCTAAACAAAAAAGTTATTTGAGATCGTGCAACCGTTGAGATCTGAGTGGATGGACGAAAGGAAGGCTGAGAGCGCGCCACATGTCGCGATTGAAGCGGGTGGGAGGGGAAGAAAAAGAGCCGGTTTCAAAATTTTAAACGCACTTTTCTCCCAAACCATAAGTCAGTTTTCGAATCCGTTTAAATCTACGTGGTTGTTACAATTAATTCCAAAAATGAGACCCAATATGAATATATTTTATTTTTTAAATTTTTTTGAAATTTTTGTCAATATTTTGAATGTACTGCATCGACATTTTGTTTGTATCCCGGGTGGCATAAAGAAGCAAATACGGAAATTCAGTTACCAAGAGTTTATTAAAATATCATTGAAAAGGATGAAAATTTAAGAAATTACTGTATCTTCCTTTTCTTGTGATCCAAGTATTGTAAATCCGGCCATGGCGACACTGTGAGAGTGTACCTGTCGAGGTTTTAGGGCCTCGATAGATTATAATGGGTAGCGAAGGAACCAAGAATACGATGGTGAACACGAGACACAAGGTTTAGACAGGTTCGGGCCTCCCGGAGGATAATAACCCTACGTCCTGTATGTCGTGGTATTGGATTGATTGTCTTTAGATGGAGCCCCTGCCCGCCTTATATATCCGGGGGATCAGGGTTACATGGAAAGTATCCTAGTTGGTTACAACTCGAAATTACTTGGAGTATAAGACAAGAGTCCTGATCTACCCTGCCGACTAGCCGCACCTTCCTTTTAGAGTCATGGGCTACTCGGTTTCTTCTGGGCCGGACCGACTACCCTTGTCAGGCTACTCGGCCCTGCTGGTCATGAGGGTACCCGGGGGTCATGGTAACGACAGTAGCCCCCAAGTGCTTTTTGATTGATCCTGATTGCTTCCCAACTAGGCTCCTCTCCATGTACGAGTGAATCTTCAGGTTGACTGATGAATTAAAAAGGACTTCACCTGAATCAAGCCTGTTGTAAATTGAGATACCTGGCCCCGAGTGACTCAGGGGCAGCAGGGCCTTGAATTAGGCATAATAGCGATTGACACCCAATACTGAACTGAGTCAGAGAATTGAATGAATCTGAAAATAATGGCCGACTCAGTCGGTTGCAGGTTCATAAGAGATCCATAAAGGAATGTTGATAAAAAGTCAGTTCTCAGAACTAACTAGATCCATAAAGGAATTAGTGAATGAAATGCAGCATCTGACTCAGTCAGCTAGGGCTGTAAAAAGCATGCTAACAAATCAAATGATGAATGCACGTAAGTGCATCATATAGATGTAGCCCCCGAGTTACTGTGTAATTCATAGAATTGGACAGAAACTCAGAGCAATTATAAACCAAGATATACTGTCCTGATCCGAGTGAATAAGAGCATCATATAGATGTGACGAAAAATTGCATCCATAAGATGTTGAACTCCCGATCTCATGAGCACAGGACTGCTTAAACAATCGATCAAGGTGAGTCTTAGCCAAGAACTTGTCATTCCGGACTAGTAGTCTGGGTCCATCTGTCTCAGCTCAGCCGAGGATGATTACAACCCGTATGTCTATCTGATGATTCAGACGTAGCCCCCAAGCATTTTCTCAACGAAAACAATTGAGAAAAGGATGAGGAAATTTCTAGGTAATCATCCGACAAAAAGTCAAGGACGAAGCAACCCGTGTGCCTAGCATAAAGCTAAATAATATAATGGAACTCACGCAAGTGAGTCCATATGGACTAGCCCCCGAGTCTGTGGACAATTAGAACAATCGTGTACAGACTCAAAAGAGACTAGAAAAGCTGGAACGTAGAAAACAAAGCCAAAAAAGCCTGACTGATAAACAGCCGAGTAGATTTGTTGGACTCACGCAAGTGAGTCCATATGGACTAGCCCCCGAGTCTGTGTATAATTAGAATAATTATGTACAGACTCCAAGGAAAGAAAGTCATTGTGTGAAAAAATTGTATGTAGGCAGAAATCAACTCCACACATCATTACCGAGTGATGAAAGGGAGGATTAAGTGCCACAGTTTCCGAGTCAGCCGGAGATTATACACCGAGTCACAAGAACACTGTGCAACCGAATCGATTCCATCAGTATTGTCTTTACGCCACAGAGGGAATATGACCAGTTGCTTTTTCAGGCGCAGCACCACAATCGTCAGGCACCCCGTGACCATCCAGATTCCAGCGCCTCGGCCTTAAAAAGACCGCAACTGGATTGGAGCAATCGCGAGCTTACCACCATGGCAGGCAAGAAAGTGAGCAAGAGAGGTTCCTCCTCCGCGCCAGCACCACCTGGAGAGCTAATCCCCCCTCCACCAGCAGCCCCCGAGCTGCTATTGCTGCCGCCGCCGGTAGAGATGCCGCCGGTGATGGATCTGGTGCCGTACGGCGCACCACCGCTGGCGATGATGCCGCCTCCACCAACGGCACCGGCGTTGCCAGAGCTCATCGTCATCACCTCCTCGGATGAGGAGGACGGTGAGAACCGCCGGAGGTGGCCACCGGGTCGGCATGACCGCCTGGACAAGCCATCGCGTGTGGCGGACCGCACCAGGAGCCGTCGTGGAGGGTGAAGCCGCAAGGGAGCGTGGGGAAGATGCCGGGCGCCCAGATCCAGGGGAGGTCTGCTGCGGATGGTGCCCGAAGAGGAGTCGCATGTCTGCATCTTGTGTTGTGTTATTGTAGTCGTGTTGTAGTTCTTGCATCAGGTCTTGTCGTGCATTGTAACTCATCCTGTTCAGTGGAATAAGAGACTCCAGCATTCATGTGTGCCGAAAATGATCTTTTGCCGACTGAACTTGATTTGTAGATATCGGCCGAGTCAATCAAAGAGACTGGCCGAGTAGTCGCGCCCGAGTAGTGACGCTCGAGTAGTCGAAGGGACGCTAGTTTTCCCGCGTTCGGAAACCCTAGCGAGGTTCCGTACCGGGGAAGCCAAACGTTTAGGCTTGATCTGAGCCGTAGAGGCAAGATAAGATGAATCTCAGCCGTGAAGGCGCGTTCAGTTTGGAAATAAAAGGAACTACCTCGCCGCCGTTAAACCATTTCGTATTACAATCGTATTCCAATCCTCAGATCCCTCATTCCCCGACACCAAATCAATCCATGAGGAGTACTGAAATGGCTCGCGTAAAGCGTACCGCCGCTCCGGTCGCCGGCACAAGCAGTGCGGGTGGAGGAAATGCTGCGGGAGAGCAAGGGAGAGGTGCTGCAGATGCTATGGTTGTGGCCGCCAGAGGCGCGGGTGCAGAAGTTGTCGCCGAAGAAGAGTATGCAGTCGCGTGGCCACAATCCGTTACCACGGACACCCGGCTCCAAACTTTGGTGGATTTGGGTCTGCTTCCGCCAAAGGAAATCATCGGGTGGAGAGCAGCAGAAGGTGAAATCTACCCGTCCCCTGGTCCAGGTGAAACAGTTGTCTTTGAATCATTCTTTCGCCGTGGATTGGGGTTGCCAACGAGCAGATTCTTGAGATCGCTGCTTTTCTTCTACGGCATTGAATTATGCCATCTGAATCCAAATGGGATCCTGCACTTGTCAATGTTTGTGACATTGTGCGAGGTGTATCTGGGGATTGAGCCCCATTTTGACTTGTTCAGGCATCTGTTCTGCCTGAAGCCTCATCCATCAGCCGATAGCCCAGCCACCGTTGGAGGAGCTGGGATTCAACTCCGCAGGAAGGACAGATTCTTTGACTACGAGTTGCGGACCTCGAACAAGGGCTGGCACCATGAATGGTTTTACTGTGCAAATGTCATACCAGCCCTGCCGAAGTTTGTTGGCAAGGCTCCGACTTATAACTCTATCTGGAAGAGTAAGCCAGAGAAGAACATGACGTCCGAGTTGGATGCCTTAGTGAGGACTATTGCTGAACTGAAGACCCCTAACTTTGGAGTTACTGGTCCAGCTATCGCCATCAACTTTTGCATCAGAAAGTTTCAGCCTTTGAAGGCAAGAGTTCGACCTGCTTGGACCTGGAAAGGTCCAGGAGACAAGGATCAAGAACCCATCCCTGGAGGATATCAGGAAGCACAAAGATTCCGAGTGATGGCTCGAGGTCAAGAATTCTTCACCGCCAACTGCAATGTGACCATGTTGAAGCCGGACGGATCAATGCAGTGGGTAGGCTACTGGAGAAAGATCCCCAGACCTGCGGTAAGCGATTCTGCCGAGTTAAATATTGAGATACACAGCTTAGCATAATAGCTAAATACTATCCTTCTCTTTCCTTGTGCAGGAAATGGAGAGGTACAAGAGTCAGGGACTGGAGCCCCCAGTAAACGATGACGGCTCTTTGAGAGCCCTGCCGGCAAGGGACCAAGATTTAGTCTTAGCCGAGGACGATAAGACGGACAGTGACCTGAGCGCCCTTTTCGCTTCACTTCCTGACTCGGATGATGAGGCAGCGGAGAGTGACGGAAGGGCAGATGACGAAGAAGCCCCCGAGAATGAAGGGAACTCGGCTGCCGAGTCCGACATTCCGAAGGAGCCCACGCCCAACCCAGCCGGTGAGTCACTTCGTTCCCGAGAACGGCGAAGCAAAACCAACCAGGACCGTGACGCTCGTCGTTTGGGCTTGGAGCATGCTGCAGGTCAATCTTCTCAAGGCAAGCGGTCGCCGAGAAGTGGTGCCTCTCAGAAGAGGAAGAGAGCTTTAATTCTCTCCAGCTCTGAGAGTGAGGGCGAGGCTCTCAACCCACCGATAGGGAGGAGCAAGTCGCCTGAGAAACTGGCGGAGCCAGAACCCAAAAAGGTCAAGAAGACCAAGGATCAGGTCCGGCGTCCGGGGTTATATCCCCAAAGAGTAGAAAAAGTACTCAGTGTGAATATAGAACTTCTTTTATGCACATTATTCACCACTAAGGGTTCTTGTTTACTCGCAGGAAGCCACTCCGAGTCATTCGGACATCAATCCTGAAGTTGCGCCGACTGGCGGTGGGGATGCGATTCCCATGGAGACAGAAAATGTCTCGGTCGTCTCTGGTTCAGCCGATGCTGGTGGCGCTGAAGTGCCAAATCCTGAGAAGGACACGACAGCTAGCCATGAAGGCAATATGTCTCCTCCTCCTCCGTCTTCACCTCCAAAGGAGATACATAAGAAGAAGAAGCAGCCCGTGATCAGAATCCGGGTATCTGACGTGTAAGTATTGATACACTCGGCAATGTTGATGAATATCGGCAATGCGATAATGACTGTTATGTTGATGGCTTTTGCAGCCCTCCATCTCAGACGCTGCCTGTGGAGAAAACTGATACTGCGGCGCCGAGTGACAAGTCGGCCGAGGAGACTACTTCAACGCCACAAGCCCCCGCGACTGAAGACACTCAAGCAGCGGTGCAGCAGAAGGCTCCGGCGAGCGAGTCGACTCCTCGGCAGGCTGAGGGGACACAGGGCCCGAGTCAACAGCAGTCCATAGCAGATCCTGAGTCGGTCGCTACAGAACCTGAGACTCAGCTTGTCACCGGTCCGAGTCATCCTCCTTCATCTCCAGAAGAAGAGATCCAGCGGGGCCAGTACAGCTTTGAGAGGAGAACTCCTAAGGGCTCCTTTTCTTTCAACTTCAAAGGAACTCAAGTGGAGATCAACGAGAAGGAAGAGGAAGAGCAGCAAGACACGCTGGAGGGCATGATGTTCGACATGATGGAACTTCAGCGTGTAAGTTATGTTCTTGTGCTTTCCGTCAATCCATAAGTAAAATACTGATAACATGTGGTTTCTGTCAGAAAATTACTGACGCCAATAAGGCCAAGACGAAGTTCCTGAAAGTGCTGAATCCAGCCGCCGAGTCAGTGTACAATGCCTTAGCAAGCAAGAGTGCACTGATTGGGAGTCAACAAGACAGTATTGATCAGCTGAATCTTCAGCTGGCCGCACTCAAGGAGGAGAATGCGACACTCGAGAAGACCATAGCAGGTACAAATCGAGTCAAAAACTGTCATGTTTGTCCTTGATGTCTCTGACAGACGTTTGATATTGTTTCCAGCCCAACCCAAGATGACTCAGGCGGACATAGAGGAGCTGGCTTCTTTGAGGAAGAATGAGCCACTACTGAGGGGCAAACTTGAGGAGCTGAGAGCTCAGGCGGCCGAGAGACAGAAGGAGACGCAGGCCATCGTTGAGGAACGAGACCGGCTACAATCTGAATCAGCTGCACTCAAGTCCGAGTCAGATAGGTTAACAAAGTTGGAGGCAGAACTCAAAGGTAAGTGTCTCCATACTTTGCAAAAAACTTGTTGTTGTTTAGCCGGGAGAATCCATCTTATTGTTGTTCTGCAGGTGAGCTCGGCACCTTGAAGACTGAAAATGCGGCCCTGTACCAGAGTTCAAATGAAGTGTTCCAGTACGTGTGGCCTGATCTTGAAGACAGACCTAAGGGTTCCGTGGCTGAGACGCTGAGTCAGGTGCCACGGGCCATGAAGGCTCACTGCAAGCAACTGGCAGAAACTGCTTCTCGCCATACCCTGAGTGTGGTCAAGTCGCACTTCCCATTGATGGACCTGTCGAGCTTGCAGCAAGGGTTTGCCCTTGGGACTACTCAAGAGAAGGCACTGGAGCTGATGAATGAAGCCACAAGGTGTGGTGAAGAACTGGTAAAGGATCTCTCTCTGTCACCCTGAGGCTGGACTGAGTGAAACTCCTGTAAAGATACAATATAATGTACATAAGTAGGAATATATGATAATCGACAAACGAACCTATGGGTCCTTTGTGAATATGATATTTTGTTGAGTCGGCTCAGCCGCTCTCGTTCGATCTCAAGAAAAGAATGGCGTCTTATGTTTATGCACTCAGTGTTGTCAGCCAGCCGAGTAGTGTTGGACTGTGAGTCGGCAGACACGTTCGGGCGATGGCATTAACGTTTGAGCTTCACAATCAGAGCAACCATCTTAACTCGGGGATCTATGAGATTGACGTAAGTCAAGGAATTAAAGGTGAGTGACAGTCGGACGAGTCTCTTTGGACTGTTTTCAGAGACCAGTTGTCGCCTTATGTTTATGCACTCTCGGTGGAGCTTCACAATCAGGACAGACAAGGCTTACTTAGTCGGCCAGAAGAACTCGTGACATAACTCGTTAATTATGAGTGATATTTAGCCCCCTGGCTCTGTAAGCAGTAAGGCTGTTACTGGTTACAGAGTCAAGAAAAACTTGTAGGGAGGAAAAAGGCACTTTATTGCGATGAGATACACAAGGTAATTACAATATAATATAAAAATTAAACAAAGAAGCGACGTAGCTGAGTTATGTTCCACGTATTTGGAAGGAGTTCTCCGCTCTCACGCCGCAGGCGATACGATCCAGGACGAGTGACTTCGTGGACGATAAATGGTCCTTCCCAGATAGGCGACAGCTTGTGTCGGCCTTCTGTCGTCTGGATCTTCTTGAGTACTAAATCCCCGGCCTGAAAAGCCCGGTCACGTACCCGACGCTGGTGATAGCGCCGTAGTGCTTGGAGGTATCTCGCCGACTTCCTCCGCGCGTCATCCCTCATCTCCTCGAGCTGATCGATGGACTGCAGGCGCTGATCTTCCGATGACTCGGCCTGGTATGCCGTGACTCGCGGAGAGCCATACTCGAGTTCAGAGGGAAGAACTGCTTCGGCGCCGTAGACGAGAAAAAATGGCGTTTGTCCCATGGGTCGAGTGGGAGTTGTCCTAAGCGCCCAGAGGACGGAAGGTAACTCGTCGACCCACCGGGAAGCATATGATTTGAGCCTGTTGAAGAGACGTGGTTTAAGTCCTTGGAGAACCATGCCATTGGCTCGTTCAACAGATCCATTGCTCTCGGGGTGGTACGCAGAGGCGTGGCAAAGCTTGATGCCGACGTCGTCGCACAAGGCGGCGACTTCCTTGTTCTTGAAATTGGTGCCGTTGTCAGTGATGATCCTGTTAGGCACGCCAAACCTGAAGATGATGTCCCGGATGAACTGGACTGTACGACCAGCTGTCTGGTCGCGAATGGGTACAGCCTCAATCCATTTGGTGAACTTGTCCACCATGACGAGTAGATGAGTGAATCCACCTTTGGCCTTCGTGAGAGGGCCAACCATGTCCAGCCCCCAGACAGCAAACGGCCAAGTCGGAGGTATGGTCTGGAGGGCTTGAGCCGGCATGTGTATCTGCCGTGCGTAAAACTGACAACCTTCACAGGTGCGAACGATATGCTCAGCATCAGTGACGGCTGTGGGCCAGAAGAAGCCTTGGCGATAGGCTTTTCCGACGAGGGAACGAGATGCTGCGTGATTGCCGCAAACGCCCGAGTGAATGTCCTGGAGAAGTTGCTGGCCTTCTTTCCGAGTAATGCATTTCATGTAGACGCCGAGTCCTATGATGTCTCTTCTGTCGGCGCTTTTTCGGAGGAGTTGCCCGTCAACGACCTTGTATGACTTGCTCTTTCTGTGGATGGCTTCGAAGTCTTCCTTCTTGTCCGGGAGCTTGCCATGTACAATGAAGTCGATGTAGGGAACTCGCCAGTCTTCTTCTTCCGGGGTCCCGGGGTTGTCTACGACCATGGCTTCTAAAGCGTCAGGCCGCGGCTGCAGTGACTCGGCCGGTTGAGGGCCGGGTTGTTCCTTTTTGATGAAGGGTGCAGAGACAATTTCCATGAAAACGCCGGGTGGTACGACGCTTCTGCTGGAGCCCAGATTGGCCAGCATGTCGGCTTTCTTGTTAAAGTCGCGGTGGATGTGGAAGTAATCCAGACCATCGAACTTTTCCTCAAGCTTGCTGGCTGCTTGGACATATGCGATCATGTCTTCATGGACACAGGACCACTCTTTCTTCAGCTGGTTGATGACGAGTTGAGAATCGCCTCGCACGATAAGATGCTTGATGCCGAGTGACACGGCAATGCGTAGGCCGTGTAGGAGTGCTTCGTACTCGGCCGCGTTGTTGGAAGCCTTGAAGTGTAGCTGTAGTACATAACTCAATTCATCACCACGAGGGGAGACGAGTAGGATGCCAGCGCCGGCACCTGAGAGTTGAAGAGAACCATCAAAGTACATGACCCACTCTTCAAACTTCTCGGGCTCGGGAGGGACCTGTGTTTCTGTGTACTCAGCGACGAAGTCGGCCAGAGCTTTAGCCTTAATAGCCGTTTGTGGCTTAAAGGTGAGATTGTAGGTACTCAGCTCGATGGCCCATTTTGATATTTTGCCGGTGGATTGCCGGTTATGCAGAATCTCGCCGAGGCCATAAGATGTCACCACGATGATCGGGTGGTCTTGGAAGTAATGAATCAGCTTGCGTGATGCCATGAGCAGGCCGTAGACGATCTTCTGGATATGGGAGTATCCGATCTTGGATTTGGTCAGCACCTCGCTGACGAAATAAACTGGGCGCTGAACTTTCTGTATCTGGCCCGGCTCTTGTCTCTCAACTACAAGGGCGGCGCTGACCACATGAGTGGTGGCTGCGATGTAGAGGAGAAGAGGTTCTGTTGGCTCTGGAGGAACCAACGTGGGGGGTGAGCTAAGAAACTCTTTAAGCTGAATGAAAGCTTTTTGAGCTTCCTCGTCCCACACGAACTTGTCTTGCTTCTTGAGTAGCTTGAAAAACGGTAGGCCCTTCTCGCCGAGTCGTGAGATGAAGCGGCTGAGGGCTGCCATGCATCCCGAGAGCTTCTGAACGTCGCGCTGACACTTCGGGATTGGCATCTTCAGGATTGTTTCGACTTTTTCTGGGTTAGCCTCGATTCCACGGTGGGTGAGGATATACCCGAGTAGTTTGCCAGAGGGTACGCCAAACACACACTTGTCCGGGTTGAGCTTCATGCTGAAATTGCGTAAGCAATCAAACGTAGCTCGGATGTCGTCAATAAGGTCGTCCTTATTTTTGGTCTTGATGACCACGTCGTCGATGTAAGCCTCGACTTTCCGCTTCTTAAGAAGGCTTTCCAAACACTTCTGGATGCAACGCTGATACGTTGCTGCAGCGTTCTTAAGGCCGAAAGGCATTGTTAGATAACAATAAGCGCCGAAAGGAGTAATGAAAGAAGTTTTGAGACAATCCTCCTCTTTGAGTCGGATCTGATGGTAGCCGGAGTAACAATCAAGAAAACTTAATAATTGACAACCGGCAGTAGAGTCTACAACTTGATCAATCCTAGGGAGCCCGAAAGGATCTTTCGGACAAAACCTATTGAGATCTGTGTAATCGACGCACATGCGCCACTGCTTATTCTTTTTCTGAACAAGAACGGGGTTAGCCAACCAGTCAGGGTAGAAGACCTCCTTGATGAAACCAGCGGCTAACAGTTTTGTTACATCAGCCCTAATGGCCTCCCGACGATCCGGGGTAAAGCGACGAAGCCTTTGCTTGATAGGTTTGGCTGTCGGGTCGACACGTAGAGCGTGCTCGGCAAGATTCCTGGGAATACCAGGCATGTCGGAGGGTTTCCAGGCGAAAATGTCCCGGTTTTCCCGAAGAAACTTGACGAGCGCGAGTTCCTATTTGTCGTCCAGGTCGGTCCCGATGTTGGCCGTCTTGGACGGCTCAGCCGGGTCCAGTGTGATCTTCTTGATCTCGGGGTCAAGGTGCTTGACCCGGAGCTTGTACTGCTTCTTCTGCGGAGCGAGGTCATCGTCTTGAGCGGCGTCCTCCTCGATCTCCAGCATGGACTTGCCTTCTGCAGCTTCTTGGAGCTGAGCAAGCTCAAGGCTCTCGGTCTCGCAAGCATAGGATTGCTTGACGTCTGCCCGGAGCGTGAGGACTCCCTTAGGAGCTGGCATCTTCAGAACTAGGTAGGTGTAGTTCGGAATAGCCATAAACTTGGCCAATCCTGGCCGGCCGATGATGGCATGGTACGCCGACTCGAAGTCAGCGACTTGAAAGCAGACATACTCCTTGCGATAGTTGTTGACGTCGCCGAAGGTAACTTGCAGGGAGATCTGGCCGAGTGGAAGAGCAGAGCGGCCGGGAATAACTCCATGGAAGGGAGAGTTACTCGGCTGGATGTTCGACCTCGGTATCTTCATCTTGTCAAGTGTCTTGACGAAGAGAATGTTGAGAGCGCTACCGCCATCGATGAAGACCTTGCTGAGTCGGACCTCATCAATGATGGGCGAGAGGATCAGTGGGTACCGACCCGGCTTGGCGATGAAGTCGGGGTGGTCATTGCGATCAAAAGTGATGGGCACTTCTGACCATGGGAGGTAGTGAGGAGCGTCGACCGAGACGGCGTTGACTTCTCGGAAGGTCAGCTTCTGCTTCCTCTTTGACTCGTACGCGTCGGGGCCACCGAAGATGTGAAGGACAGCTTTGGGCTCGCGGTAGTCGTCCTGGTCCTTGTCGTCCTCCGGCTTCTTGGGCTCTTCTTGCTTCTTGGATGTGTATGTCATGAGGCCTTTGAGGCGCATACAGTCGCGGAGCTTGTGAGTAGCTGACGGTCCGCCATGGAAGATGCAGGGTTCATCGAGCATTTGCTCGTAGTTGGCCGGCGCCCTGGGGCCACGCTGTTGTTTCCTGAACTTGGACTTGTCGGCGAGGGCGACCATGTTGTCACCCTTGCGCTTCTTGTCTTTGGAGCCCGAGTTGTCGTTCTCCTTGGACTTGCCCTTGTCTTGCCGTTGGCGGTACGCGTCGCGGTTCTGCTCGGCGCAAAGCTCGTTGCCAGCTGCAAACTGGTCGGCGAGCGCCAGCATTTCTCGGACAGTGGCCGGGTACTCCTGGCCGAGTCGGTGGACGAGGTTACGGTCGGTGCATCCTTCGATGAAAGCTGCGATCACTTCGGAGTCCGACACGCTTGGAATCTCATTCTTCTTCCGAGAGAAGCGTTGAATGAAATCCCGGAGGGACTCGTTGTCCCGTTGTCTGACCTGTTTGAGGTCTCTGCTCTTTGCAGGTCGGTCGGCAGTTGGCCGATAAGTGTCAATGACTGTGCGGGTGAGTTGATCCCAGGAGTCGATTGACTCGGCAGGAAGGTTGGTTAACCAGCGCCGAAGTGGAGATGACAGCATGAGGGGGAGGTAACAGGCCATGACAGCTCTGTCGCCACCAGCGATTTTGACGGCGAGCGCGTAGGACTCTAGCCACTCAGCTGGGTCAGTCTTGCCGTCGTATTTCTCGATGTTTGTCAAGCGCATTGACTCGGGGAAGCGTGCTGAGTTGCGGAGACGTCGAGTGAACGAGCGAAGGCCATCTATTGAAGATGGATCTCCGTCGAAGTTGTGATCTCTCGGGGGAACACCGGGGTGTTCGGGCCGATCGAAGTGGCGGTCGTGGTGACGATCGTTGTCGCGGCGAGGAGGAGTGCGGCGACGGTCGTTGTCACGGTCACGCCGGTAGTCGTCGTGGTGACGCCGTTCTTCGTCACGGCGCCTGTCGTCATGTTGACGTCTGTCGTCTTCATGACGCCTGTCGTCGTTGCGACGCCTGTCATCATCGCGACGCCTGTCGCCATCACGGCGGCGATCGCGGTCGTCTTCATGGTTCTGGTTTGCTCGGGGCGGTGACGGCGGTGGTGACCCGCCTGGAGGAGTCCGCCGTGGAGGAGCACGTCTCGGAGGAGACCTTGACGGACGGCGCGGAGAACGGTGGCGTTCAGGCGAGCCGCGTCGTGGTGGAGATCTCGAGGGTCTTCGGGGAGAGCGTGAGCGCCTGGGCGAGTTGCGCCGATGTGGGGATCCCACACCGAAGCGATCCCAGTCATCCCGTCGGGCACGTTCCTGGTCTTCACGTCTCTCACGGCGCAGAGACTCGATGTGGCGCCGTGCGTCGTAGTCAGGCCATGGGTTAGCCTGTCTGTTGACGTCCGTGGGACGGTTGGCTGGGTCTACCTGCCTGTCAGGGGAGCGCTGACCAGTCGGGCGGTCGGCGATGGCCGGAGTCGGCTGCCGGGGATGGTCGCGATCCCGAGAGGGGGCATGAGAGTGACGGCCGCGTCTGTTGGACGAAGATGAGCTGGCCGTTCGGGCAGAGGAGTAACTCTTCTGCAGAGCTGCTGCCTCGGCATATCCTTTGGCTCGCTGGATGAGGGCCGCAAGGGCTTCTGTGGTGACTCGGGGGTCACGCATCGCAACCTCGACTTCATCGAGGATGGTGCGATTGGCCACCATGTTCTGTTCAGGAGTCCTGAACGCTTGGAGGCCGTTGACGTCGACAAAAAGACTGCGTTGAGTCGGTTGTCTCCGTCGGTGAGGCCGGCTGGCGTCATGGGCGTCTTGAGGTACGTCTTCTCCCTCCGGGATGGTGGAGAGGTGGCCAGCGCGGTTGCGCTGCTCTTGAAGGGTCCGGCGTGCACCAGCCGCTGACGACTCGGCGAAGCCGGCGCCGACTGGTGTAGTGACCGCCGCCGCGTCGGCAATCGCCGCCGCTGTTGTTGGCGTAGGAGCGACGGCGTCTGCCCCTGGAGGAGGCGGTGGCGGAGGCGGAAGATGAGCCGGAAGTGGTGGTGGTGGAGGCAGCTCTCCGTCGTTCTGCTCCTGGAGGAGGGCAAAACACTCGTACCGCTCCGGCGATGATGAGCCGCCAGAGCAGTAACCAGCTTCTTGCTCCAGGATGTGGTGCAGGGAGTCGAGATCTGACTGGCTGTCTTGGAGACAAGCCACCAGATTGAAGGACTCATCGCCTGGAGCCGCTAGCAGATCCTGCATGTCCCGTTGGCAGATAGCAGATGCGTTGTTGAAACCATAAGGGAACATACCAGGAGGCCGAGTTGTATAACTCGGGTGGACGGGGTAAAGACGAACGTTGTCCAGGGCAGATCGGATCTCGGCTAGTGAGTAGTCCGAGTAGGATCTGACCCGGAGTCTGGAGAAGCCGAGCTCCAACTCGGCGAGAGCAGAGTCCGGCTCAATCTCAACCGCATGACTCGGCGAGTCGGCGAGGGCGAGATTGCTGGCGATGTCAGCGACGAACTCCAGGCTCCCGAAGCGGATCCGAGTGCCTGGAGCGAAGTTGTTGATGAAGCGATCCATCGTACTCGACGAACAGGATCCCGACGCTCCCCCTTCCTGGCGCGCCACTGTCGAGGTTTTAGGGCCTCGATAGATTATAATGGGTAGCGAAGGAACCAAGAATACGATGGTGAACACGAGACACAAGGTTTAGACAGGTTCGGGCCTCCCGGAGGATAATAACCCTACGTCCTGTATGTCGTGGTATTGGATTGATTGTCTTTAGATGGAGCCCCTGCCCGCCTTATATATCCGGGGGATCAGGGTTACATGGAAAGTATCCTAGTTGGTTACAACTCGAAATTACTTGGAGTATAAGACAAGAGTCCTGATCTACCCTGCCGACTAGCCGCACCTTCCTTTTAGAGTCATGGGCTACTCGGTTTCTTCTGGGCCGGACCGACTACCCTTGTCAGGCTACTCGGCCCTGCTGGTCATGAGGGTACCCGGGGGTCATGGTAACGACAGTACCGATCAGTAGATTCGTTGATAAAATGATTGTGACAGGGGTACTCTCATTCCTCCTAATACTGGACAGCCTATGGACGAACAAAATAAGCCTTGGTGTGGTGTGATGACAGTCTAACTAGTTGTCTACATCTAGAGCAAGAGCTTTAAAAAAGTTCCAAAGATTAAGATTTAAAAAGCCAGATACTCTTGATTCCTTCTCCTGTAAAAGGTCTTGATTCTCGATCCGCTCTTTAATCTCTTCGATAAGCGAGGGGAAACTCTGGACCAGCTGCAAGTAGCCCTCCGTCAACACCAACTTCTTGAAGTTCTTCTCCGCCGTGAAGAAGTCGAGGCACTTGCTCTTCAGCTCGGGGCAACTGTGCAGCTCCGCGCACCGCAGAATCTCCGTGACATTGTCCAAACACATGACGTCGCACAGCTTCTGGGCGCACACCAACTTCAGCATGTCCAGCGCGTACCGGTCCGCCGCGGCAAGCAATGCCTGAAAACGTTGTTCAATCTCCGCCGTTGAGGTCGTCGTCGTCGTCGAAGAGCACTCTTTGAGCTCCGGCAACTTGTCGGTGTACATGAAGTGCAGCATGTCTCGGAACGTGTCCGGCTCGATGTCGCGCAACCTGATGCTCGGCATGGTAGCCTCCGCCATGGCACCGAAGAGCTCCGCCTTGAACACCGGCGACCGGGCGGCGAGCACGGCGCGGTGCGCAAGGAACGTCTCTCCGCCGACCCGGAACGAGACGTCGGAGCCGTCGGCGCAGTGAAGCAGGCGGCCGAGATGGCTCGCGACGTCGGCCGGCGGCGCGGCGGGCGCGGCGAAGCCGCCGGCGCCGCGCAGAACGACGACGCCGCACACGAACGTCGCGCGGCTGCCGTCGTCCGTCAGGCTGTCCGCCTCCACGTCCCGCCGCGAAGCGAAGCGACACCACCCCCATGGGCCGCAGCCGTTGCTGGGCCGGTTCACGTGGACGCACCGCCGCGGGAGCTCCGGCGACGGCGCGCCGTCCCGGCCCATCAGGAACGCGTCGAAGATGGCCTTGACGTTTCTGGTTCCATGGCTGAGGAGCTCGAGGTAGATCGATATGTACTCGCCGCGGAACACTTCGTTGTCGCCACGAGGGTAGCATTTGATCCGCCAGACGTGGCCGCCGACGAAGATGTTGTCGGAGTAGACGGCGTCGCCGATGGCGAGGTCCTTGGTCGGCGGGTAGTCGAGCTTGAACTCGAAGAACCCAGAGTCTAGCATCTTGGCAACGTTGGAATGTCAGGTTTTTCCGGCAAGAGATATAACGAAGTACAAGGATGAAGAAGTATTGAACTCAGACGTCTGCTTGTTGAAAGATAAAAAGAACGGAAGAGTGTTGGATTGAGGAACGAATGCTCTTGGACATCTAGTTAAGGGTAGAGACCAGTGGTATTACGATGTGATGGGCTGGTAGTACGTCCTCTAGATTTTGGTTCATAAAAGAAGTTGGATATACTATTTGATACACGAATAGAAAAGCAATTAGGCATATATCAAAATAAACTAACATGCACAATTATGTGATTCTCGCGAACAGTGCACGTCCGTACTTCATGAGATTACAAAAATTAGCTACTATGTATATCGTACTGCATAAAAAGGACACGCGACAAATCACTACCACTACGCATGCATGATCATTGATCAATTCCCAATCCGTTTTCTTATCTCATCTATAACTGACGGTGAACTTTCCAGCAGCGTCATGTAACCGTCAGTCAACACGGCCTTCATGAAGTTCTTCTCCACGACGAAGAAGTCGATGCACGCGTTCCTGAGCTCCCGGCATCCGTGCAATTCGGCAAAACTTACCATCGCAGCCACATTGTCCGTCGACACAAGCTCCCATAACTTGTGCGCGCACACGGCCTTCAACCGTTCCAAGTGGTATGTGTCCGCCGCCGCAAGCAGATTCTGCAAGAACTCGACGGCCGACGAGGTCCCGAGAACCTCGACTCCGGGCGGCAGCGCGTCGGTGTAGACGAAGCGCAGCAGGGCTCGGAACGTCGCGGGCTCGACGTCGTGCAACGTGATGCAATTAGGCGACGACGTCGAGGAGGAGCCGCGTTCTGAAGACCGGCGAGCGCGCGGCGAGGACGGCCCGGTGCGCGTGGAACGTCTCGCCGGCGACGGAGAAGGAGACGTCCGACTCCGACGAGTCCTGCAGCAGGCGGCCGAGGTGGTCGCCGACGTCGGAGGGCGGCACGGCGACGGGGTTGCCGGTCGGGACGTCGCGCAGGACGACGACGCCGAACACGAACGGGACGCGTCCGTCGGGCCTCACGTAGTTCGACTCGAGAGATCGCCGGGGCACGAAGCGCTGGAATCCCCACGCCACGGAGTCTGGCGGTGGGAACGCCCACACGCGGCGCGTCGCGTACTCCGTCGACGGCGAGCCGTCTCGATCCATCAGGAAGAGCTCGACGATGGCGGTCACTTTACGGTTTTTGAGCTCGCTGACGAGCTGCAGGTAGACCGAGAGGTACACGCCGTGGTCCTCCTGCCTGCTCCCATGCGGGTAGCAACGTAGCCTCCAGAGATGATCCCCGGCTGAGATTACATCGGAGTAGACAACGTCGCCGATGCCGAGGCAGTGCTTGGTTCCGGCGTAGTCGAGCTGGAACTTGCTGAAACCGGAGTCCAACATGATGGCAGCTACTCCAAAGGATTTAATATCTACCTTGCAGGGTAGTACGGTATATATAGGATCCAATATCTGCCATTGAAGTACGTACTCCAAAGCTATATGCGATGGCTCCATGTATAGCTATAGAATAAAGTAGGAAGCTTAATTTAGAAGAGTTTGCCCTAGTCCTATCCATATGCGTATGAGCACATTACTAAACCTGAACTCCTACTATGCATTGACTCCATCACCACTATACATACGTGGCGACCAAAAAAATCATCAATAAAAAAATAGCTCCACCTACATTGTGCCTCATGTCTACTTGTGTTCTTGACGTGATTGAGAGGGATGTAAGGAGAGGATCCAAACAATGATAACGTTATACAACACATGTCACCAAAAACGCATGGAATCCGCGTGAACCCTAGACGTAGAGAGCTTGGACACCGGTTTTTAGTTCCAAAAGAAAAAAAACAATCTTTCGAAAAAAAAGAAAAAAAACAGCTTGGAAATGTTGAATTGGAAAATTAAGGTATGTGTATCTACCTATAAGGGCAGGTACGAAGGTATTGTCTTGTAGGTGGGCTCATCATTATAAGACAATTTATGAGACCACATATACAATGCATGGTTGTTTTAGTTGTCTCAAAGAAGTACCATAATTCCTTTCTTTGTGGATGAAAAAAGGAATATTTATGAGTTGCATGGCAACTACAAAAAACTACAATGGTGTGAAAGCCGTCTCATACTCCTAAATTTTAGCGCATGAGGTGGTTGCCTCGCGAAACAACCGCCTATTTCTCTCACCTCCCTCTCTCTCTTCCATGTCATCAAAAGTTCTATATAACAACGCATGAGACGGGCTATGAGACTGCCTATGT
This sequence comes from Eragrostis nindensis, assembly GCA_012490785.1. NCBI lineage: Eukaryota > Viridiplantae > Streptophyta > Magnoliopsida > Poales > Poaceae > Eragrostis > Eragrostis nindensis. Next base: position 341,871 of record JAAXCT010000227.1, on the reverse strand, counting down.
GTAGCGTTGTACCTGCCCTAAAGTGGATGTTTCCAGGAGTTTGCATTTATAAGGTTTGGTCACAAAGTTCGAAAAATAGTATGATGGCCCGCATATTTGTGGCTAGTATTGTGTCATATGAAATGCCTAATCAGTTAGGGATTATTGTGTTTCTACCCCTGGTTGCCTCTCAATTGCGATTTTACCCCTCTTTTTCCAACTTTGCGATTTTACTCCTGGTTTTTCAAATTGAAGCGTGACTTTGCCCCTACTAGGGGTAAAATTGCAATATTTTTATTTTGATTTTACCCTTTATAGGAATAAACTTTGTCTTCAGTTTGAATTCCAAGGGTAAAATCGCAAACCCTAAATTCCAGGGGTAAAATCACAATTGGAAGGCAAAGCAGGTATAAAAACGCAAGAGCCCCCATCAATTATTATAGCCTTATCATCGGTATTTTTTTATATTATTTCCAACAGATTGTTTTCATAACGACAATAATGCGTAATTTATAAAATTATATATAGGTACTTCAAACTATATTTTAAGGAAAGCCTCATCAATTAGCATCAGCTTATCATACGTATTCTTTTACTTTTTTTCAATTGATTATTTTTGTAACGACAATAGTGTGTAATTTTGACCCTTTTTTTTCATAATATCAATGTGGGTAATTTTTAAAACATGGAAGGTATTTTGGACTAACTTTTTAATAATGGTAGTGGCGGGTAATTTGTTTACATGAGTGGTGGGTAATTTCCAAAACGTGTGAAGAGCATTTTAAATAATTTTTTAATTATGGCAGTGGTGATCAATTTCTCTTTCTATTTTTTCTGATTAATATGGTAATTTGTAGCCCTTGAGAGCGAGCAGGGCCAGGAGAAATACTCGTCGGGGTCACCAGACGCCGTGCCACTAGAGCTTAACAGTTTTCACCGGGGTCTTTGCTGGTGATTAAACAAGAGATAAGCTGGTTTGCAAGAAGTCGGGGGGTCGGCCGACCCCAACGATTGAACATAGCTTCGCCCCTGAGAGCGAACATGGTGACTTTGTTTCTTTGCCAAATAATAAGTTAATTAATATATAGATAAACATGGAGATTGAGGAATCCAGTATCAAAATAACCTGACATGATGAAATATTCATAATAATTTTGTATTAAGAAAATAAAATGTGCATGGGGCAATGCAGAAGACACGACATTACTTCATCCTGATCGCAGTTGTCTAGCCATGGATAGTTTTAGGCCTTGAGTCGTCCTTTGATCTCAGAAATAATGGATGGGAAACCCTGCATCAGCCGCAAGTAGCCCTCGGTGAACGCCGCCCGCTTGAAGTTTTTCCCCACCATGAAGAAATCCATACACTTGTACTTCAGCTCGGGGCAGTTGTGCGCTTCGGCACAGCCTAACATTGTCGCAACATTCTCAACCGACACACGATCAAACAACTTCTGGGCGCACATGAGCTTCAGCCTGTCGAGGTGGTACATGTCGGCCGCCGCAAGCAGATGCTGGAGCAACTCTGTTACGGACGAGCCGTCGAGTTCTTCGTCTCCGGCTGGCAGCGCGTCGGTGTACATGAACCGCAGCAGAGCTTGGAACGCCGCCGGCTGGATGTCGTGCAGCGTGATGCAGCTCAGACTAGCGTCTGCCATGGAGCCGAGGAGCTGCGCTTTGAAGACCGGCGAGCGGGCGGCGAGGACGGACCGGTGCGCGCGGAACGTCTCGCCGCCGACGGAGAAGGAGACGTCGTAACCGTCGGCGCAGTCCAGCATGTTGCCGAGGTGGCTCGCCAGGTCCGAAGCGGGCACGGATATGCAACCGTCGCCGGGCAGAACCGTGATCCCACATATGAATGTCACGCAGCCGTCGACGAGGTAATTCGACTCCAGCTCGCTCCTCCTCATGTACTTATGCCATCCCCCTGTTACTGATGATTTGGTGCCATCAGATGGGTAGGTGAGTAGGCTTGACCGATATGATGGTATGCCGTCTCTTCCCATCACAGAGGCATGGAAGATCGCCTTCAGTACAATGCTGCCCTTCGTCTTCCCGGCGAGGAGCGACAGGTACTCGCCATTGCCAGACGTGTCCTCAAGGGAACCATGTGGGTACCAACCTATAGTCCAGGTCAGTCCGCCGGCGGATATGTGTCTGTAGACGGCTTTACCGGCGGCGAGGCTCTGGTTTTTCGCGTAGTCTAGCTTGAACTCGATGAGACAGGTGTCCAACGCACCGGCATCATTGAGCCCCATTGGGGTTGTAAGGGATCGAGGGTGTGATGTGCTGGAGTCTCGATCGACGATGGGTGTCTATTTATATCCAGCTCGTATATATAAGCTCAAATCAATCTTGTACCCCAACACGTACGGACACAACCTGGACTCCTTGCACCAGAATAGGAAATCACCCCTGCAATCAGCTCGTATAATAAGCATGTTATATACATCCCAACCCTATGGCGGCTGAAGGCAGAGTTATTAATGAGTTATTATATTTCAGTTCAGCAGCAAGCGATGGAAGTTTCTGCACCAACCACGTGAAAATGACCTTGTTCAAATTTGCGTCGAGGGCGCGCAGAGCAGTCAACTCTGAACTGGACAATCGTTGGGTAGCCGATCTGCCACCTGATCAGCTGGTTGTTTGATCTGCCACCTTATTGTTTGATCTGCAGATTGTTGTGCTTCATGTGAAATGGTTGGAGAAAGGAGATCGCAACACAACATTTTTCCATCATGCGTGCTCAATTGGGAGGCTCAAAAAGGAGGATGGAGGTTGGGTAGAAAGAGAAGTAGAGAAGCAGGAGTTTATATCTAATTATTTTGTGCAGCTTTTCAAGGCAAATGCGAATGGTGACACTAGCGAATTGCTAAATGCAGTGGTGCCTAGTGTTACCAATCAAATGAATGAAGCTCTTATGAAAGATTTCACACCGGGAGGAGGTTAAGGCCGCCCTTGACTCCATAGGTGATCTGAAGGCTCCCGGACCCGATGGTCTTCCGTCGGTTTTTTACAAGAACTCGTGGGATTTTCTTGGTGACCAAGTAACGGAGGAGGTGTTGCATGTGCTGAACGGAGGTCCAATGCCAGAGGAGTGGAACGCCACAGTCATTGCTCTTATACCAAAAGTACAAAATCCAGAGAAGGTAACAGACCTGCGCCCCATCAGTTTGTGCAATGTCCTTTATAAAATAGTCTCCAAAGTGCTAGCAAATCGCCTTAAGGGTATTTTGTCAGAGATTATATCACCTAATCAGAGTGCTTTTGTGCCGGGTAGATTGATTTCTGATAATATTTTAATTGCATATGAGATGACTCATTATTTGAGGAACAAAAGGGAGGGGAACACGAGTTATGCTGCTATAAAGTTGGACATGAGCAAAGCTTATGATCGAGTTGAGTGGTCTTTTTTGCATGATATGATGCAATGGATGGGGTTTGATCCAAGGTGGATAGATTTGATAATGAAATGCGTAACATCAGTGTCTTATAATATCAAAGTCAATGGGGCTCTTACACCAAGTTTTAAACCGGAGAGGGGGCTGCGGCAGGGAGACCCTCTGTCTCCATACCTGTTCCTTTTATGTGCGGAAGGTTTTTCGGCTTTGTTGAATAGAGCGGAAGGAGAGGGGTTGATTGCGGGTGTGAAGATTTGTCCAGCTGCTCCTAGTATTTATCACCTTTTATTTGCCGACGATTCACTTATCCTGATTCGTGCAAAGAGGGAGGATGCTATGCACTTACAAAGTATACTTGATTTGTATGAGCAGTGTTCTGGACAAATGATCAATAAAACAAAGTCAGCCATTCTCTTTAGTAGAAATGCGAAGGCTCAAGATAAGGAGGATGTCCGTCAAGTCCTTCAGGTTGAGAAAGAGACAATGAATGAGAAATATTTGGGGCTGCCAGTGTTCGTTGGACACCTCAAAGATAGGGTGTGGCAGCGTATTCAGGGGTGGAAAGAAATTTTTTTATCATGGGCGGGAAAAGAGATTTTAATTAAAGCGGTCGCACAAGCAATCCCAACTTTTGCTATGGGCTGTTTTGATATCATAAAAGAATTATGTGATCAAATAAGTACCATGATATGCAGGTATTGGTGGAATCAGCAGGATGGAAAGTATAAAATTCATTGGTTGAGTTGGGAGAAAATGATCGACGAACGAAGGGGGGCTAGGCTTCCGGATATATATTCTTTTAATCAAGCAATGTTGGCAAAGCAGGGGTGGAGGCTACTACAGAACCCAGATTCATTATGTGCCCAAATTTTGAGGGCAAAATATTTTCCTGGAGGTTCATGTTTGACTGCTGTGCCAAAGAATGGGATTTCTTATACATGGAGAAGTATATTGAGAGGTATTGCACTTGTGAAGAAAGGAATTATATCGCGTATAGGTGATGGGGAAGGAGTGCATATTTGGAAGGATCCATGGCTTCCAGTAGATGGAGACAGAATACCAATCACTCCGAGGGGCTCAAATTTGATTCAGTATGTAGCAGAACTGATAAATCCTGTGACGGGTACGTGGGATGCTGAAATGATTAATGATATTTTCTGGGAGGATGATGCTCGGGTTATTTTAGCATTACCTGTCCATGAAGGTAGGGAAAATACCATCGCTTGGCATTTTGACCCGAGAGGTTTGTTTTCAGTGAAGAGTGCATATAAAGTTTGTCGTGCAGACATAATGGGCAGAATGAGACGTCCACCAGCATCATCGTCTACCTCGGCTTCTACTGTCGAGAATAGTGTGTGGAAAAAGGTAAGGTTGAATAAATGTCCAGGGAAAATACAACACTTTCTGTGGAGATTCGGTCAGAACAGTCATCCACTGAGAATGAATTTACAGAGAAGAGGTATGAAGATTGATACAAAGTGTGTGATGTGCCAAAGGTTGAATGAAGATGGAGCACACCTATTTTTCAAATGCAAGCACGTTATGCCTGTGTGGAGGCAACTGAATTTGGAGGAGCATAGAGCCTGTTTTGCTGAGATGCAGACAGCTTTCGAGGTGGTTCAGTATATCACAAATGTTTCAGAGGAGGTGCAAGTGAAACTTGCTGCTTTGTTGTGGACTTGGTGGACAGAACGCAATCGCGTTAGAGAGGGTGAAAGAAGGAGGGAGGCGGCGTGTTTAGCTGTTGGCATTAATATATATGCAGCTGACATTATGAGGTACTTTCAGAAAACAAAGCAAGTGAATGCTCGGCGTGTGCAATGTTGGTCCAAACCTCCGCAGGATGTACTGAAAATAAATTGTGATGCAGCGTTTAGAGAAGCTAGTAAGAGCGGAGGTTGGGGATATGTGATCAGAGACTGTGATGGAGATGTTATCGCGGCTGGAAGAGGAAAGCTTGAGCACCTGTTAAATCCGTTTCAAGCGGAAGTAATAGCTTGTCTACAAGGTGTACAATCCGCCATTGATCTAGGAGCTGGCAGGGTGATTTTAGAAACTGATGCTCTATCAGTCAAGTTAGCGATGGATTCTAATGTGTTTGCTAATTCAGTTGCTGGAGGTTTGATAGCTGAGATGAAGGAGCTAGTGCAACTCAATTTCTTAGCTTTCAAATTAATCATGTTTATCGTGATTGTAATATGGTAGCCCATGGTTTAGCTGCACTCGGTTGTGAGTGTCATATCGGGGATAGTCCCGTAGTGGACAATCTCCCCCGATGTATTTGTGATTTGGTTGTCGGCGATTTGTCGACAAGTGATTAATGGAACTGTGTTCCCTTTTCAAAAAAAAAAAAGATTGTTGTGCTTCCCTTTTCCTCCTCTCTTCGATTTTTGGCTCTGCAATTGATCTTAATTACCACATGTTGATAATTTGATTGATCAGTCACGGTAACTAAATGGGCATGCATATAGTATTTGCATGAATATTCGGAGTTTTTTGCTACATAGGTAAACAAAGTTTTCTAGATTGTCACATGTGGATCGTGTTCAATCTAATTTATGATCACATTGAATAAGCTGGTGTGGTTCTTCTGGCTGTCTATTGCTGATGGATTGCTCAGTTTATTCTTTTGACCATACATGTTTTTTTTTGTCATTTTAACCTAAAACCTGGGATCATGTAGCTGCTTATAGATTTTAAATGTTTTTTTTTCACATTTGGCCTCACAGTTTGAGTTATGACCATACATGTAGTATTTCAAATATTTGCACAACACTCTCTTATAGTTCTTTCATATATGATGATGTTTATTAGTTCAATTTAGATTGACCAACGTCACACAGAAAATATCGAAGAGAGCATGGTTTAAAGCACGTCAAAAACAATTCTAGATTTTTATTCTCAAAAAAGTTGAATATTTGATACATGAATATAACGATTAGGCATATATCAAAATAATGTGCACAACTATGTGATTCTCACCAACTGTCTACGTTCTTCATGACATTATAAAAATTAGCTAGAATATATTGCATAAAGAATTACATGAGAAAAACGTCGACAACTCTCTACTACTAGTACTATGTATGATCACTTCCCAATCCTTTCTCTTATCTCATCTATGACTATGACTGACGGTGAAGTTTGCATCAGCCTCATGTAACCCTCAGTTAACACTGCCTTCTTCAAGTTTTCCTCTGCGAGGAAGAAGTCGATGCACGCGTTCTTCAGCTCCGGGCAGTTGTGCAATTCAGCAAAACAGAGCATTGCAGCAACCGTATCCGTCGACACATGCTCCCATAGCTTGTGCGCGCACACGAGCTTCAACCTTTCCAGGTGGTACGTGTCTGCCGCCGCAAGCAGATTCTGAAACAACTCGATTGTTGCGGATGACGAGCTTCCGAGTTCAACTCCGGGCAGCGCGTCGGTGTAGATGAAACGCAGAAGAGCTCGGAACGTCGCGGGCTGGATGTCGTGCAGCGTGATGCGGTCCATCTTTGCATCTGCCATGGAGCCGAGGAGCTGCGCCTTGAAGACCGGCGAGCGGGCGACGAGGACGGACCGGTGCGCATGGAACGTCTCGCCGCCGACGGCGAAGGAGACGTCCGATGAGCCGACGGTGAAATCCAGCAGGCGGCCAAGATGCTCGCGGATGTCGGAGGGCGGCACGGTGACGGGATTATGTCTCGGGTTGTCAGGCAGAACTATGACTCCGAACATGAATGAAGCGCAGCCGTCCGGCGTCAGGCAACCCGATCACTCCAGAATGCTCCGTTTCATGAACCTTCGAAGGCCCCATGAATCGAAGGCCTGGTCGTACTCCTTCACCAACCTCTCTGCATGCACCTCGGACGGCAAGCCGTCGCTGCCCATGAGAGCGACGTCGAAGATGGCTTTCACGTTTTTGGAGTCGCTGATAAGCTGTAGGAAGAACGCGAGGTACACGCCATGGTCATCCCTTAAGTACCCGTTTGGGAAGCAACGCAGCCTCCAGGTGGCCCCCAGCAGAGATTACATCGGAGCAGACAGCGTCGCCGACGGGGAGGTTCTTGGTTCCGGCGTGGTCGAGCTTGAACTTGGTGAAACAGGAGTCCCTCATGATGGCGGCTTGGCACGCACGGGGCGCCTGGGCTTGTAGGGTAGGAAGGTGCGATGATGGTAATCGAAAAAGAAAGAATTAAGCCGAGGAAAATTAACCTCAAGCGTACATGTACAGGAGTATGCCTGGGACCTAAAACGCATGTAACCTGCGCGAACCCTAAACGTAGAGAGCTTGGAGATCCTTTTTCATTCCAAGAAAAAAAAAAGGCAAGGCAAAGTGAAAATCGTGAGTTGAGATTGGAGAAGGAAGTGTATCTAAACTAAAGCGGTTTGGTGGTCAAGTTCGACAGCTAACACTAACAGGACATGATTGACTTCATAACAAAAATTGAGTTTCTCTCCTTCAAAAGAGAAGGAGATTTTGCTAATCTTTCAGTTACTTTTTCAGCAATTAAATGTGGATTCAATGATCTTGATCTTCCATTTTCTTTTAAGTTCACTCTTTCAGAAAATAACAAAAATGTTTCAGATTTAGTAGAACAATGTTCCACCTTCAAGAAAATAATATGTGTCGTAGCCCGTCTGAATGGGGCGTTCGGCAGATATTTGGATCGTGGGAGCAACATGGGAAGTAAAGATCGATCTAAGAACACGCAGAGGTTTATACTGGTTCAGGCCTCCCGAAGGATAATAACCCCTACGTCCAGTGCAGATCTTGATTATGATGACAGCCTTCACGCTAGAGTTGCGGAAAGTATCGATTACCTCCTCATTGGGGGTTTACATGAATATTTATAGGCCAAACAACCGCCTATAGAGTCCTAGTGTGATTACAATTCAACTTTACCATATTAGTAAAGAGATCGGAACATATCTCTAAAGCTCGGAACATATCTCTAAAGCCTTGACGTGCAAGACAAGTCTTCGGAAATCTCCATAATTAGTCTTCGGAATATCTGAAATTTTAGGGTTACGACAATATGTATGCAAGATTCTTAGTCACCTAAGAATCAAATTATTCTCCGGCTTCAGTTAGGAAATGTTTCCGCTTCACAAAACAGATGTTTCAAATATATAAGTTCTTTGTTCCAAAGAAGGATGGGAGACGGCGACCATGGGCCGTCCTTCAGCGAGGGAAGGGGAGGAGATCTGCGGGAGGTGTGGTGGCTAGGGTTGAGGCGGCACACTCCTCTTCCAAAGAGGGGGAAGCGGGCATGCGAGAGGATGGCGACGGGGTGGATGAGGGTGCTCCACTGGATTGGGGCGGGGAGGTGGGCGTCGAGCGGGCCCCCACCTGTCGGCGATTTGTTTACAGCGTGCGCGGATGTGGCGGGCGGTAGAATCAGACTTTACACAATAAGGAGTAGAGATGCAAGATTTTAGTCACCTAAAAACCAAATGTTTCCGCTTCACAAAACAAATGTTTCAAATATATAATTCTTTGTTCCAAAGATGTCACTGTGAGAACTAACAATTCTATCTCATAAAAAATTGTATTAATAAGAAAAGATACATTCGGTTCAAAAAAAATAAGAAAAGATACATGGAGCCCTCCCTCCCCAAATACAGCACACTGCTTCAGCCTGATCGTACCATGGAACATTTAAGTGTCGACAAGCCGTTCTCTAATCTCATCATCAATAATGGATGGGAAACTCTGCATCAGCCGTAATTAAGTACCCCTTGGTCGACACCGTCTTCTTGAAGTTGTTCTCCGCCATGAAGTCCGTACACCTATTCTTCAGCTCCGGGCAGTTGTGCGTCTCAGCACAGCCTAACATTGACGAAACTTTCTCAATCGACACGTGATTGCATAGCTTCTTCGCGCACATGAGTTTCAGCCTGTCGAGCTGGTACATGTCTGCCGCTGCAAGCAGAAGCTGGAGCAACCCTTTTGCCCCCGAGCTGCTGTCGAGCTCGTTGTCCATGGTGGGCAGCTGATCGGTGTACATGAACCGCAGCAGAGCTTGGAACGTCGCCGGCTGAATGCCGTGCAACTTGATGCACGGCATCTTTGCATCTGCCATGGAGCCGAGGAGCTGCGCTTTGAAGACCGGCGAGTGGGCGGCGAGGACGTACCGGTGCGCATGGAAAGTCTCGCCGCCGACGGAGAAGGAGACGTCCGAACCTTCCGCGCTATCGAGCAGGATGCCGAGGTGGTTGCCCAGGTCTGAGGCGGGCACAGATACACTGCGGTCGTCAGGCAGAATCGTGATGCCACATATGAACGTTACGCAGCCGTCGATAAGATAATCCGACTTCAGCTAGCTTCGCTTCATAAATTTGTGCCACCCCCTACTAACCCAGAGCTGGTGCCAGCAGATGCGTAGGTGACTTTGCTTGAGGAATTTGGGCGGGACACTGACAGCGCGCCGTCTCTTCCTATTACAAAGGCATGGAAGATCGCCTTCACAATGGTGTCTCTGATCACTACGCGGAGCGACAGGTACTCGCCGTTGTTGGACAGATCCTGATGGGATCCACGCGGGAAGCAAACTACGTACCAGGAGGCCAGTCCTCCAAAAGATACGTTTTCAATGATGATGGATTTACCCGTGGCGAGGCTCTTCGTTTTCGCGTAGTCTAGCTTCAAGTTGATGAAACAGGTGTCCAGCGTATTGGCATTGAGCCCCATTGGATTTTGAGGGTGCGATGATGATGTCTCGACGATGGGTGTCGTGTCCTTCTATTTATATCCAGCTCGTATCGTATATACGTACACCCAAATCGATCTTGTACACCAACACGGACACCACCTGGACTCGTTGCACCAGAACCGGAAATCACCCCTGCCTGTTGCAGAACGTGGTGAAGAATCAAGCGTGTTACATCGATCCCAACTCTCTTTCAGCAAACGGGGCCTCCGTTCCTCTCCTCGGTACGGTGAAACCCTTGCCGCCAGCTCCCCTCCACACTCCTCTCTCTCCGCGACTCCACCTCGCCACAGCACAACCGTAGTAATTAAGCCTCCAGAAACCAGACGGCAAGCAAGGATGGAGGCTGTAGCCGCCGGGGACACTCGCTCGGCGCAGATCTAGAGCAGTGGCGGCTCAATTGCGAGCGCAGCGACAGTGCGTACGTGACGACGTGAGGCGCGCAGATCGTGGCGATCGAGCGCGGCCGGGGCGACACGGAGTGCATGCGGTGGCTGTGCGCGACGGGTGCGCGGCTGCAGCATGCATGTCGAACGCGGCGGCTGTGTAACATGCCGAATTTCTAAGTGCATGTTATTGAACCTGTCTATCATCATGTGCATTATTTGTGCATTTTCGTTGCATAAGTAAATGGAATTGTAAAGTGAAAAAAAAAATTGACAAACTAAATTGAGAAAACACATCTGCTTAAGCAACTTTGAATTCTTGTGAAGAACTTATGCTGGGAAGTAACTCTACAAATAACTAGATGCCAAATCTTGATTTATGATGAATTTTCCAAGATTTTTAGGAGTGTTTTTGATGCTTCTAAAATTCAAGCAAAGTTGAGATCTCTGCATCTTTGAAGAATTTCATTTAAATCTATTCTTCATCTTTTCGAGCGGTTCTTGTTCAAATGGATTCTTCACCATATCTTCTCTAAGCTGTCAAATTCTCATGATTTTTGGAGGTCTCTAAGTGCACCTTTCAGATTTTTGAAAGAAGAAAGAATGTGAAGTCTGGAAAGGAAAACGTCCAACTGTCTGTACCGGACAGACAATTTTGTGAGGGGGCAGACAATTCATGGTTGAGTCTCTGGAAGGGCCAGACAAAATCCATCCGATTCTCTGGAGTGAGCAGACAAAACTCGACATGGGACCCGCCTGTCCGTCTCCCTTCCTGCCTTCTTCCTCCAGCGATTGGCCATGGAGCGCGGCCAAGCACCGCGTGTACGCCGACTCCTGGCCGTGCCGCTCCTCTTCCCCACCTTGGCTCTCAGATGCACGCACAGCTCCTCCTTATCCACCTCCTGTCTGAAGCTCCTCTCCCTGCCCATTTTCCCTCGCTGCTCAACGCCGCTGCGCCGCCGCTGTTCTCAGTCTCAGGCGAAGTAGAGCAGAGCCCGGGAGCTGCAGAAGGAAGTCCCCGAGGTGCTCCTGGCTCACACTTTCCCTCTCCGGCATCCGGTGTGTAGATCGAGCTCCGTTTGTTCCTCGGCAATGGCCGTCAGGCGACCACAACTTCGCCAAATTAGTTCTCTGTGGTGAGTTGCTCGTCGATTCCCTGCAAGCTCAACTCCCTAGCTTCCCTACGCTCGTCCATGACTTGTTTCCTTTCTCCATCCGCAGCTGAGCAGGCCGTATTTTGGATTCCCGTCGCCTTCGCTTTCTGACGCAGCCCTGCTCGTTGCCTTGTGCGCACGGCGCTGCAGCACAGGCAGCAAGAAGCAAGCTAGCAGTGGTAGTTTGTACTAGTCCATCTCTTCTCCTTGTTTAATTCACCTGAAATTCATAGCAGCTCCAAAATTCCTGAAACTTGGTCCCCAGTTCTATCTTGTCCTGTTGTACCAAACAAAAATATGTGCTCTGGTATTTCGTTTCTTAAATGTCAGATATCTTTTCTCTTATGTTACATCTGTGATAAATCATATTTAAATCATGCCTTGCTCAAAAATAGTGAAACCTGGTTCACCAATCTCAGGTTACTCAACTCTTTACAGTAAAAATGATTGTGCTAAACAATACACTGTTTTAAAATTCGAAAATAATTTAAATGCTACCATCAGTTAAACTGAAGTCTTTTCCTTAATGTAATTGCAATAGCAGGTTGTATCTTGAGCAACTCTTTTGCAAATCATGTCATTCCTTTTGCATTGCACTCCTGTTATCCTGAGTATCGCATATCCTCTGTTTCATGTCATTTGCACTCCATATCATGTCATTGCAAGCATATTCATTGTGTTGCATCGTTCTTTCTCTTAGAGAATGAACCGACGGAGACCGACGTGGGTGGTGTTGAGGGCGAACCTGAACTGGAGAACGTGAGTGTGGAACCTGCAGCTCAAGGCAAGCATCTAAGCATTTCTCCAACTATATATTTTGGTTACCAATGGTGAATAAATTTAAATGTGCCTATCAGGTTATATGCATTGTTCGAGCAATAGTCGTTAATGTTGGGTAGCTCCTAATTGCTGCATATCCGCCCTTGAATTCTCGTCCTTGCAACCTGTCTTGTTGGGTAGAGTCTATGTTGGAGTCACGATAATTGCTTATCATGCTTAATAGCCTCGGTAAAAGATATATAGAATGTTGTTCCTGCTAGTTTATCTTGGTCAAGGTGATGGTCGTGGTTCTGGTTATGGAAGACTTGAGCGGGCAGTAGGGGTGGTTTGGGAATAGAGTCTTGAATGCACCATAGGCTCGCTTGAGTTGATTAAGGACCGTCTCGTTGGTGCTGTCAACATGAACACTTTTCCGTGCTGCCACATGCCTAACATAATGGAACAGGTAAGCCTTCCTCCTTATCTAGCTGCGACCATTTGTCCCTCGAGTCCGGGGGCTGTAGAAGGTGCTAGGGATGACCCCATGTGAGGTCCTAGTGCGACCAACTTGCCTGAACCGGACGATCGGTTAAATGGTCGGGGCGTATTTGGAGTGGGTTGTCACATTGAATCATCACTTACTTCCGACGGGTGGTATGGGCGGTGGTCGTGTGGCGTGTGGGTAAAAATAGTACTCCCCTGCAGGGTGTAAAATCAATTCGAATTGCCGCGCTCTCGGTCTTGAGCAAGTTTACGTTTGTTAGTCATCATCGTAGCTGTGCTATGGTTATGAGCTCGTGTGGATATATGGATGACAAGATGGCTGGATGTTACACTTGAGCTATGGGAATCTGTATGGGTGGGCATAGGATGAGTTGCTCATTAGTTTTTCCTTTATGCTTATCATTTAATTATTTATCTAATGTGATCAATGAATTCGCTTTATGCAAAATGTCTTCCTATTGCCATATCCTTGTCCAAAGCTAAATGCATCTTCCATTGTTCAGGAGTGACGACTCCTTGTGTAAGTCTTGCTGAGTACCTCTGTACTCACGGTGCTATGTTTAAGTTTTGCAGGTGCTGACGAGTACGTGTATGGCTACTTCTACCCCGCCGAGGGCGGTGATGGGCAGGAGTAGTTGGTTGTGGTTGTGCTAACCCCGATGGTGTTCGTGGGCTGAGCATCATTGGCCTTTTGTTTAAGTTTCCGCTGCGTACTCATGTCAAGGATAAAACTCTTATGAAACATTTCCTTGGCTAGCGCTTAATGTTGGCATGAGGGCTAAACTTTGAACTCTCCCTTTTGTTGTTTTTGGAATGAATGAAGACCTGTAATGACCTTTAAAATTTGCTCTCTATTTGGTATCTTGTGATGATGGTGGTTACAATTGTGGCTTAGCGGTATGCACGTCGATCTTGGGTGTTGAAATGCATATCGGGGAATACCGAATTATACTTATTTAAACCATGTGATGATTCTTGCCGGCTGCCATGTATGTGTGATGACACGCTGTGAGTCGGGTGGTCGACGCGTGTCGACATCCATACATGATAGCTAGCACATTTGGTTCAATTAGGTGTAATTTGGGAGGCTCCTCCACAGCGGCAACGTGGCGAAGCGGCTTCGGCGCGCGCAACGTTTTTTTTTTATCAAACATACCTGTATTCATAGATAAGGAAAACATACACAGGAGCATACAAATACAGATACGCTCTGGAAGGATACAGAAGACAGCTGCCTATTTTGCACAAAAGCCCCTAGAAAACACAGCGGCAGCCGGCAACGGCGTGGGGAGCTCGTGACGCGGCTCTCGATCGGCGCCGCGGCAGTGCGCGTCGGGTCTCTGTGGCGACATCACGGCGACACAGTATGCGTCGGGTCTCTGTGACGGTCTCGACTCAACCAGCCACACGATCTGATCCGGGCTACCGTGTCCCAAGGCGCAGCAACCCTTGTCACACTTCCCATCGCCTCGCCATCGTCGAACAGATCGCTGCGTGTTAGGAGGTGACGACGGTCGACGGCTGCCCTCAGTGCGTGACGGTCTCAACCGGCCACACTTTCTAATCCAGGCTATCGCGTCGCAAGACGCAGCACCCTCCTCAGACTTCGCTTCGCCTCTCCATCGTCGAACAGATCGTTGTGTGTGGATAGCTGCGACAAGTTTGGTTCGGTGTTGGAGCTCTGACGAGGGACGTGTTTGGTGCCCTCTGCCCTCTGGTGTTAGTTCTAGTGGCGGTGTTGAGGGTTACGGTGATGCTCTGCATTGACTAGTAACAATGCACGTGCGCCACGCACGTGTCTAAAAATTGTATCGTTTGGCAGGACCATGAGGATTATGACCAACTTGACAGCATATTCTCTTATAATTTTCACCACAAAAAAACTCTCTTCATTTAAAATTTAAATTAACCAGGTAGACGCATATATTTTTATAGATAAACACTGCATATATAACACCACTGAGGTTATTAATGACAAAACACACACACAAAATGAATAATAAATTGTTTAATTCTATTGTTTGAAAAAACACATGTTCCAATATGTCGCGCTATTTAATGTATTATTTATTTAGTACCAATGCAATCATTAAAAAAAACATCACTTGACATGTTCTTTACAGCATAAATTAAAATTCTACTCCCTCCATATCTTTTTATGACGTTGGTTAGCTCAAATTTAAACCAGCACCGTATATAAAAAACCGGCGGAGTATTTTATACATGGAGTTAAAAAAAAATTATGGTAACTGTCAATTTCCAGATCTAAATTATATAGCAAAAGCATAGCATATAGCACAAGCATTTCACGTAATGGCTTCTTCACTGGTCATTAGGACTGCTAAATGTTTTTTCGTTGCTAAAAACACAATAAAATCTCATGGGAATTATGGCATTGGTAATTTTGCACTTCTCAAAAAGACAAGAAAAAAAAACAGCATTTCGAACGCTCTAATCAGTACTATATGGCTTTACTATTTAGTACCAAATGCACCTTTATTGCACAATTTCTTAACCAATATATACCAGGCTTCACAAACCTTAAACACTTTTGATCCCATTCTTTATCTCTTATGTAATAATGAAGGGACACAAAATAGTAATTTAGCAAGCCACTTCTAATCGCTCTCAAATTATTAGGACCCTGGAAATTACAAAAGACAGGGATGTCTCTTTGGTCAGATTTTTTCAAGTAGTCTTCCTTTTCAGCTTCTGTTGTTTCCCTGATGCTTTGAAACCCTCCTGAAGACCCATTCCAGTAGCCAATATCACATCTTTGCAATGCAGATAAGTCCTTTTTAAATGAGTTACAAAATGAAGCGCCTTCTTGTATCACAACCTGATCAAGAGATAAAGAAAAAATGAGTCTTGGACACGACACCAACATAAAGGATATTGTGATTGTAGCCCAATATGGATTGCTTTTCACATACGAGTTTTGGAACCGAACCTGACAAATAAATTATTGAGGAAATTCAGGAGCGAAAGCTTAACATCTCTATTAGCATGTATTAAATATTGGTTTTTCTATGAGCAACTGCAAAGAGCTGTGGAAAATTTGTTTGTGCTTTTGTCAGTCTAAATTTGCATCACCTTTAATCGGGCGCAACGATGGCGGGCGACCAGATCTGAGCTTCGTCCATCCTCAGGAGAAAAGATTGTGGTGATGCTCTGCAAGGCCGCGGTGGGGACAAACACCATGGAATTAGCACGCCAATGCAACGCTGGTTGCAGAGGTCAGGCTGGGGGCGCTACCGAAGAGCTCAAAATTATTGTACTGCATTGTTTGCTAAACAGATTTCAGAACGTTGCGTCTTATATAGTCCTACCTGAAAAATACGCAATGGCATGTGGTTAGTAACACTGATCAGTGAGACAGTGACCTCATTCGTTTAACAATCAAAAATACTGAAATCCACAGGAAAACATTATGCTAAATTAGTAGACGAAAATAACACAGTGAATCTGACATCATTAAGGAAAGTGCTGCCAATTCCCACTAACACTTTTGTATAAATATTTGAGAACTCAGAGTAATGAACATTGATGTCAATCATGTAGGCACCCACATAGCAATACAAACATCGATTAGGAGGCACTGTAGAAACGAAGAGAAGCAGAAGACTTTTCAGGAAGCAAACAACTTAGAATCGATGTTAGTTCATGCACAGTTTAGATGGCAGACAAAATTAAAATCCTATAATTAATATTCAGCTCCTGAAGTCAAGGAGAATATCTGCATGTAAGAGTATCTCTGCTCCACTTATCACATAGCTTTATCTATTCTCCTTCCAACTGCAATATTTGGAAGGAACCTAAAAAGGAAGAATTAAATGAAAACAAGATCCTGTGAATAATAGCGAACTATGATGTGGATGAAAACCAGCTTCAGGTACAACATTTATTTCAAACGAAAACAAGATCCTGCGAATAATCTCGATGTGATCAATCATCAAACATGCAAATTTATTTCAAATGAGTGATTATTCAGAGGACAATCATCAAAAGTTGGCTATGTTAACGCACTATTGGAGGATTAAGATATTAACCACAATGATAATTTGGGAGGATTACATGGGTGCTAGAAATAACAAATTAATGCATATGCTTTCACTCCATCCACCTGCCAGAGCAGCAGAGCTACAACTCAACTAAAAATGATTAAAGATTGAGGCAACAAAAAAAGTTAGTCAAGCTAATGACCGTGCTGACCAAAACGATCAAATAAGACTGATTAAGCAAAGGACTGCACTGACTGTTGATAAAACGAAATACGAACAGCCTATATGCCTGCAAGTGCATTTACAAGCCGAAGCAACCATGTAACTGAAGGAGAAAATCGACGCAATTACCGTGACGCACCAACCAAGGAAATATGTTGCTACTGGACCAACAATTACCGCAATGATTAGTAAAATAAGCTCAAGACAAGCAGGCCAATTTACTGGATGCACTGACCGTGGTACATGCTAACAAGAGAACTCAAAAATGAATGTTCTAATCAAGCAAGATGAACTAACTCTTGACTATCTGCCAACATCATTATTCAAAAAGGATTTCACTTAACTGCAGTGCCAGTCTGCCAGACATCGAAACAGGCAAGAATCTTGAACTTGCATTAACCAAGACAAAGAGCAATTAATCGACCTACTGTGGCAGCGAAGAGAAAAAAATCAGTGTGTTGCTGAAAGACAACTACCTGCAGAAAGTGCAGAACCAAAGAAAAATACTTACCCATCAGAATATTCCTGCAGCATTGTTCGAAAAAGAATTTTCCTGCAGCTCGAGCTGAAAATCCAGAACTTGTCCTCAGTTCTTCAGACTGAATGTTCTCACTGCCAACGCCAAAGAACAGAGCTTGTTGTGCCTGGCTTCAGACCTGAAAAACAGAGTATACTAACACAAAGTTAGCTGAAGACCTGAACTACTGTTGAATTTCATCTCAATTAAACAGGGGCAAGAGCTTAGTAAACAAGCAAATAGGTGCAGGGATAAAGTTTTACCTTGGGAAGCCTCTTGCAATGTCTAGCATCGGTGGCAGAATAGTGTGTTGACTTGCTTCAGGTCTGTGTAAGAAATCTAAAGGACATATGATGTCATCTTCTATATAGAACTAAAATGCAGCTTAGCTCTAAATTGCTATTATGAATAGCTTACTAAAAAATTAATTTGCGATGTTTATCAGCAGGCAAGGAGATTGCAAAATATATTGCCTCAAAAAATCAAATACTTATTTTGCTCAAAAAAATCCAATGTTTATTTTGTCACTCATGTAAATATGCATTCACACGCCCTGTGTGTTCAAGAAAAAGAAAAATATACATGAAAGAAGAAAATTGCACCAGTGGGAATGTGAAACATTGGACTTACTATTCATCATTAGAGATCTTTGCACTTCCTACAAGGTTTGAATGTGAGATTGACTTTATTTTCCAAATGTTAGCGTCCTCCAAGAAACAAGATTATTAACCAACAGAGCTAGCAGCTCAAAAAGAATACCAATGTCACTGTCTTCATTAAAGAAGGTATGGAGTCTACAATGGACAACAATTCAACTCAAAACCACCACTGATCCTCTTCATATCTTTCTCCTTAATTCTCAACTGATCGTTGCGGCACTTCACCATTGATATATTGTATAGACTGGACACAGAAAAAGAATGTGGTGCAAAGAAATCAACAAATGACATAAGCGTTCTGTGTGCATGTAGGAAGAGACTGTAAGCAAAATGGAGCGTTATCTGCAGTAAGAGATTCCCTAATATGTTGAATGAACAGATCAAGACATAAACAAAGGATAAAAGAAATTAAACTATTCAACACTGAGAAGTTCCATCAAAATTCTGAAAGTTTATACGTTCTAGTTCTAGCAGCTAAGAGAGTAATGCATCATACACAGGAATTACAAGAGCATATAGTGCCAAATTGAAGCGTCAGTCAGAGGCTACCTCGGTCATATCCATCATGATAATATCGATCGATGGCTTCAGTTCCATAAAATAGAGTAGAGAACGGAATGGATCACAAAGTGATAAGGAGGTAAGGCATGAGAAAAGTACAAACGTGATCGGAACGGAATCCACTTGCCGATTGAAATGCAATTCTAGTCTCTAAATAGTCGAGGATGACCAGATCGCAACAACAATTCCGATAAAACGAGCCTGCATTCGAGACCTCACCTGAAGTCGGAGCTGCAGGCGAGGATGAGGCGTTGCAGGTGTGAATGGCATCGAGGACCACGGAGATCCCCGCACCGCCGTCGTTCGCTGCCCTGCGCCGCTTGCCGTCGCCGATGCGGCTCTGCGCCACCGCAGCTGCTCTCCATCGCCGCCCCACCCTCGCAGCCGCAACCTAGTTGCCGTCGTCGTACAACCTGCGCACCCAACAACGAATTAGCAGGGGCGCTCAAGATTGTTGCAAGATGTAGTGACGCTGGGGAGGTCAAGCACGCACGCGCGAGGGAATCGGCAACCGCCACGCCGGAGGCCGATCCGGTCGTGCCGTCGTCGCCCCTCTTCACCATCAATGGACAGAGATTGACGGCGCGGGGATCGCCAGCAGTTGCAGGCACCACGGCGGTTGCCGATCTTCGCCTCAGATTTTGGCGGAGGACTGGAGAGGTGTAAGGAAGGAAATCAAAGGAAATAATCAAGCGTAAATTAAGGAATGGGATCGGCAGGCGAGTAGAACAATCCATCGGTGAGAAAAAACATTTTCTGGAGCGTCACCGTCATGCAACACTTCCAAAAAATTAAGATAACTGCCGGGAGCGAGGAGGGAAGCGTTACGGCTCGGGTGGGTGAAACTATCTGGTGTATTGGATTCTAGGCCCACCATACGGTATGACGGTTCAGATAGCAGGGTACATAGGTTGTAAGAAAATCAAAGGAAATAATCAAGCGTAAATTAAGGAATGGGATCGGCAGACGAGTAGAACAATCCATCGGTGAGAAAAAACATTTTCTGGAGCGTCACTGTCATGCAACACTTCCAGAAAATTAAGATAACTGCCAGGAGCGAGGAGGGAAGCGTTATGGCTCGGGTGGGTGAAACCATCTGGTGCATTGGATTCTAGGCCCACCATATGGCATGACGGTTCAGATGGCAGGGTACATAGGTTGTAAGGTAAATTTGATTTTTCTTTGAACTGGTTCTTTATTAGGTTATTATATTATATTATAAAATAAATAGATGCAACTGATCGAGGTGTCAAGTGGTGCGTCTTTCTCCTCCGTCAATGTGTAGCTAAGGGCTACGACATCAACTCCTAGCGAACTCAACCTTTTTTTTCGAACAATGAGCAGGAGCACTGCTCTTTCATTTAAGGAGTAAGAATTACAAAGTTTGTTACAAGATTGTTATTACAAAAAATTGGTCATCACCATCACCATTTCGAAACTGACTAGGAAAACAACACCGCCTGCGCCTCCTGTTGATTTTGTAGCGAACTCAATCTTGAATATGAATTCAAGATCGAGGAGGGGTTTAAACAAGAACAACTCCTTCTCGCAAAAAAAAAAAAACAAGAACAACTCCAAAAAATCAAAAAGAATAATGAACACCAGAGTATGGAGTTTTAATTTTAAAAGTTTCAAATTCCAATGATTTTTAATAAATAAATCTGAACTTTTCTTTATCTTAACATTTCTCAAAACACAGCCCCTCTGCTAAATTCACATTGACTGAAATCTTAGCTAGCGGGTTGGGCAGCCCCTCATTAATTTATTGTTGTCTTATCATAGTTATTTTTTCTATCGCTGGAAACAATATTGCATAATTTATAAACTTATATATAGTTATTTCATAATATTTTATAATGGTAATTGTGCAAAATTTTAAAATATGTGAAAGGTTTTTGGCCTGCATTTTTTTAATGGCATTGGGGGTTAATTATTAAAACATGTAGGTGGTCTTTAGACTATTTTTTTCCTGACGACAATGGTTGTAATTTTTTTCTCTGATTAATGTGGAAATTTGTAGCCCCTTGAGAGCAAACGTGGTGGCTTATTTTCTTGGTCAAATATTAATATAATAGATTAGCATGGGGAAATTCAAGAAAAAAAATACGGGAATGAGGAATCCAGTATCAAAATAACTGGCCATGACGGCTTCATTTTAATTT
This sequence comes from Eragrostis nindensis, assembly GCA_012490785.1. NCBI lineage: Eukaryota > Viridiplantae > Streptophyta > Magnoliopsida > Poales > Poaceae > Eragrostis > Eragrostis nindensis. The sequence continues at coordinate 320,872 of JAAXCT010000227.1, read as the reverse complement.
TATATTAACAAAAGGTACATGGAGCATTACAGAAGAATACGGCACTGGCGCACAGCTGAGCATACTCATGGAAAGTTTCAAGCCGTTCTCTAATCTCATCAATAACTGATGGGAAATTCTGCATCAGCCGCGAGTAGCCCTCCGTCAACACCGCCTTGTTGAAGTTCTTCTCCACCATGAAGAAGTCGATGCACCTGCCCTTCAACTCAGGGCAGTTGTGCGTCCCAGCACAACCCAACATTGTCGCAACATTCTCAATCGATACGCGATCGCATAACTTCTGGGCACACATGAGCTTGAGCCTGTCGAGGTGGTACATGTCTGCCGACGCAAGCAGATGCTGGAGCAACTCGATGGTTGAAGGGCAGCTGTCGAGCACGTTGTCAGCGGGCAGCGCGTCTGTGTACATGAACCGCAGCAGAGCTTGGAACATCGCCGGCTGGATATCATGCAACTTGATGCACGTCATTCTTGCATCTGCCATGGAGCCGAGGAGCTGCGCTTTGAAGACCGGCGAGCGGGCGGCGAGAATGGCCCGATGCGCGCGGAACGTCTCGCCGCCGACGGAGAAGGAAACGTCCGAGCCATCGGTGCAGTCCAGCAGGTTGCCGAGGTGGTTGTCCAGGTCTGAGGCGGGCACGGATACACGGTCGTCAGGCAGAATTGTGATCCCGCATATGAATGTGATGCAGCCATCCACAAGGTAATACGCCTCCAGCTCGCTTCGCTTCATAAACTTTTCCACCAGCCCTGTCTTTGGTTTGTTGTCATCAGGTTTATATGTGATCGTGACTTGGATTGAGCCATTTGCATGGGACAGTGACGGTGTGCCGTCTCTTCCCATCACAAAGGCTTGAAACACTGCCTTCATCGCTGCCTTTCTGGACTTGCCCATGGTCACTATGCCGAGAGAGGCGTACTCGCCATCGCAGCCACGCGGGAAGCAAGCTATCGTCCAGCTCAATCCTCCGGCAGATATGACTTCAGTGATGGCTTCACCGACGGCGAGGATCTTGAATGTTTAGTAGTCTAGTTTAAGCTTGATGAAACAGGTGTCAAGCGTATTGGCATTGGTCTCCATTATAGTATTTGCCATTTGGGGCTGGATTGTGATGGACCGGTGGTGATGTGCTGAAGACTCAGACGATGCGTATGCGTATCTATTTATATGCAGGGGTTATGTCGACGGTTGGAGTGCCAACCCGGTACTTGAGATAACTAGTACCAATGCACGTGCGCCACGCACGTATCTAAAAGGGTGAACACAATATTTACAATGTAGCTAATTATATATATTTTAAGTGGATAGAAACCCTTAATTAAATAAAGTATATATGATAGTGACACATTTGCAAAAACAATATATACAAGGACGATCATGAAGGTAAGTTTGGTATGACTGACAAATTCTATATGGCCAGGTGATTAGTTAAGAATTGACAGAAATCAAACTTGTAATAAAATACCAAAATTATAGAGGGGCATAATTATGTAGTCAAAGTTTACACTAAGGCGTGAGAAATTCTAAAATAATCACGTGTGTACAGAGGTGGTTCCTAGATGAAAAATAAGTTAGTTTACAACTTAAATGATCACATAATTTCTTACTATACTAATATCTCGTCCTAACTTAGCGATGCATGCAAATGGTGTAGGAGAACAAGAACGTGCGTGGGCCTACAGCACGTCCCGCAAACCATGCTGGCCATGTAGCGCGTCCGGCACCACTGATCTCCTCAGCCATGCATCATCATTGATATAAATTTTCATGAAACAACGCACAAGCCAAGTACTGGACGGACCACAATAGTAACCAATCTACCCAACCCCAGAATATATGATTATTTATTGGCATAAAAACCGTTCTATGTTACAACCGCACAACATAAGTAAATATACATTATTATCAAGACTGTAGAACATCTCTATATACAATGTTTTTGGTGCTTTTCACCGTAGGGTCTAATAATTTATTTAGTTTGGCGAGGACCCTAGTTATCTTTCGTGACACACCCCTCGACAACGCGACATACAGCTGACCATGCGCAAACACCGGCTCAGGCAGATATACTCCGACAACCGGGATAGTCTGTCCTTGAGCTTTGTTAATAGTCATTGCAAAGCTTAGACGCACCGGGAACTGTATCCTTTTGAATTTGAAGGGGAGCGTCAAATCCAGATGGTGAAAGAGGTATCCTCGAAATGAACACCCTCTTACCAGCATGCTGACCACCAACGATTTCCGCGTCAATGGCGTTGTTCTGAAAGCCCTTGACCACCAAGCGTGTGCCGTTACACAGGCCGTTGTACGGGTCTAGGTTGCGAAGCAATATTAAAGGACAATTCATCTTGATCTTCAGCCTGTGAGGCGGCAATCCATTTGGCGTAAGGGAGTTTAGAAAGTCAATGGGGTAATTGTTAGTCTGGTCATCCTCCACAGAATCAAAGCTATAGAACACCTTAGAAGGATCAGGAAACATCTCAATCATCTTGGCGTTGAGTTGATCAACGTACTCATTCTTCGTTGATAAGATAGCACGAGAACTCATATAAGTAGCATCAGTGACATTTGACAAGAGATCAGGGAATATGTTTGCCACAAGACTGTCAATAGAGTTCTCTTGCTCGTAATCAATAACAATCTCCTCGGGAAGACGCACATAATCATCCCCAATGGACTCTTCAACGCCATCACCAATTCTCAGGAGGTATTGTGAGAACCACGGGTCTGACTGTGCCTGCATGTTTTGGGTGAGCCTAATCTTACGAATCCGGTCCCATATGTAGCTTCTCTGCAAGGTGGCATTGGTGATCTGTGCTCGAGTTCCTCGCGGAACCACAGGAAGAACTTGTCTGAAATCTCTACCAAACACCATTATCTTACCACCGAATGGCTCATCGCAATCCATGATATCTTGTAAGGATCTATCCAGACACTCAATGGATTGTCTCTTCGTCATCGCAACTTCATCCCATATCAGGAGACGTGCTTCACGAAGGAGCTCAGCAATACCGCTCTGCTTTGTGAAGTTGCACATGCTGTCATCGGCAATTTTAATTGGTATTTTGAATCTGGAGTGTGCTGTACGACCACCGGGCATAATAGATGCAGCTATTCCAGATGTGGCAGTTGCGATAGCTATGAGGTTCATGGAACGCACAGTTGCGATCAATGCCTTGTAGAGATATGTCTTTCCTGTTCCTCCAGGACCATCAACCAAAAATACCCGTCCCTTTTTAGAAGTCACATGACCCATGATCTCATCAAATCCCGCCTTCTGCTCAGCGTTGAGTGTGTGCATAATTTTCAAATCATCTTCATCGAATCCGAGTGCACACTCCTCATTCAACTCCCTCTAGTGATCCCTTTCTCTGCGTCCTGGAGGAAAGTAAAATTCCCACAGTTAGAAAAATTATTGCACTAAATAATGCAAACCCTTAAACTTAGTGGCATGTGTGCTTATCAATATTATGTTTTGCAATCTGGCAATGTAATATACTATGTATACATGTATCATTCACACTTGGTCAGATTTTATTATTAATCATCCAAATTAGTGAATACACATAAAGTACGGAAACTGATGTGCTAGACTCTATCTATTAGCAGAGAAGCAACTAACAACCCACTATTTAATAGGAAGCAAAATGTAGAGAATTTCAGCAGTGCGCACACAGGTAAAATGCCTTATGACCCAAGGAAAAAACTTGTGACATAGGTGCCTGGTAAAAGGATACAGGGCGATGCTAGCTTAAAAGATCAGAAAACCAAGCTCACATTGAAACAGCTAAATGACCCAAATGATCCATGACCAAGGATATGTATGATGATTTTTTTTACATGGCAGGCGGTAAGCATGCATACTCAGAGCAAGCTGTCTGACAACTTATCTCGACCTCACAAGTCTCAAAACCAATCTCACAGAATTGTTATGTGCTAGACTGTAGCTATGAAGCATTAATCGATTCCCAAGCTACATATATACTTAATATGTGCTACCATGCCAGATGAGAAAACCAATCTCTCAGATGATAGTGCATTGCTATCATACAGAGTAAAAATGCATAAGCTTTGATTACAATAGTTCACTTGACTGTATGTCGATATCTCATATTACTAACATTCTCAAATTTTATTTATGATAGCCAAAGAAATCAAATGAAAAAATCGATGTTTGTGAATGACGCTTTACCTTTTTCGTCCAACTTGGGTAGGCCGAATGCATCAAAATCTTTGCCCATTGATTTAACACGTCTCTCAATATCCAATGGTACCCGCTGCTGCACCTCATGGGGATCAGAAATCGTCCGCCGAAAGTCCTCAGAGAGTGAATCAAAATGCTTTTCCCACAGTTTCGTAATATTATTTGCCTCAGAAAAAACCATTAATATAGCAAACAATTGACGGAACGAGCTAGGCATTTGGTACACCTCACATTCTGATAGAGTACTGTCGGTGTTCTAAAAACCGGCAAATAAATTGCGGGGGTTGCGCGTATGAGCTTGGATGGTTAGCTTCGTTGCCGGTATCGTCGTGGCCGGCATCGCAGTGGCCGGCGTTGCGGCCGTCGGAGTCGTGGTGGCCGGCGTCGCGGCCAGCAGAGTCGCTGTGGCCGATGTCGCGGCCGGCGTTGCGATGGCCGGCGTCGCGGGTGCCGGCGCAGCCGCCGTCGTTGACAACGCCGTCGTTGCCGGTGCAGCCGCCGGAGTTGCTGCTGTCGTTGCCGGCGCGGCAGGCGGCGTTGTTGTGGTGTGACTTGCCATCCGAAGCTTACTGGAGAACGAAGAACCGCGCAACAGCCCCACGGTGGGTGCCAGCTGTCGGTGTCCTAAAAACCGGCAAATAAATTGCGGGGGTTGCGCGTATGAGCTTGGATGGTTAGCTAGGCGGACACAAGGATTTATACTGGTTCGGGCCACCCTGAGGTGTAAGACCCTACGTCCAGTTCGAGCTGCTCGTGTTGCTTCGCTATAGTTTGCAATGGGAGTACAAACAGGCGAGAGAGGGAAAGCTTCCCAAGTCTCTGTGTTCGTGCGTGAATGGCGGAGGCCAGAGCCTCTCGTCATGTGTGTTCTTCCGCAAGGAGCCCTGCCTCCCCTTTTATAAGTCAAGGGGAGCAGGTTTACACAGTGTGGTTGAAAGGATCAAGGGCACCGAGAGGGGGGGGGGGGGGGGGTGAATCGGTGTGTCAACAATTTCTCCCAAACGTACTTTAGGCGTGAAGCTAGCAAGACTAGATATGGTAATAACAAAAGCAAGCGATGCGCGCACACAATCTAGTCTATGCAACAAGCAACACCCTAACAAGCAATTCTACCAAGTAGTAAAGAGACAACCTATCATGCAATTCTACTAGCACATAAGGTAAATTCGGAAACGTAAATGCTAGTAAGTAAAGGAGATAAGGATAGGAATGCTCATGATTTTTTCCGTGGTCTCGGAAGGATGGCGTCTTCCCCTACTCCACGTTGGGTCACTCCCGCCGGAGTCTCGACCCCGTCCCTCCGCTCGATGGCGATCCCTCCTAGAGCACACTTCACCCTCCGAGTGAAGTCGCGGGCATGTCCCGCCGGGCTCGATCCCGGGTACTCTTCCGGAGGTAAGGCTCCGCACGTGATGCGTGCCAAAGGGCGCTCCACTAGTGATGCTTCTTTCGCACGGGAAGCTCCAAGACCGTGTACAAACTTGTGTTAGCTTCCACAATCTCCTTGGACAGCTCAACACCGACGCCTAACCGGTCTAGGCCTTGCCATAGACCAAGAGTAACAAACCGAAGTGACTCTCTCAAGCTCACACTAGCCTAGAGATCAAGTGGATGCAATTGCTACTCTCTCAAGCACTAGGATCACTCCAAATCCTTCACAAGTGCTTCTCTCTCTTGCTCTTGGCTTCCTCTGAGTTTCCTGCACTCCAACAATGGCCAAGAGACCCCTCAAGGGGCGGGCAACCAACTATATATAGGCTACCAACCCAAAACTAGCCGTTGCCCAAAAGTGCCCTGCGAAACTAGAGACCGTACAATAGGACCGTACTGTCCGGTCTCTTCCAGACCGTACTGTCCGGTCTCTATTTCCAGGCGCATCTCCATCTTCTTCTTCATCTCCAATGAAGACCGTACTGTCCGGTCCCTAGGACCGTACCATCCGGTCGATTGTCCGGTCTTCATTTCTTCCACTTCCAGAAACTTCAACTTCTCTGTCTGGAAATCCTCTGATGACCGTACTGTCCGGTCTCCTTGACCGCACCATACGGTCCCATTGTCCGGTCTTCATTTTCTCAGCATCCCGAGACTTCACTTCTCTGTCTGGATCTTCAATGAAGACCGTACTATACGGTCCCTAGGACCGTACTGTCCGGTCTCTACCGGATAAGCTGAAAACTTGATCCACTCTTGATCCTTGCTTCCAACTTCTTCATTCTTGGTTCCTCTTCTTCTCTTCAGCCACCCTAGTCCTCGAGAGACTCACTATGCATCCATATGATCTCTAACCTAGTGTGTGCCAAGAGAACCAATTCGATCCCTCTTGATAGTCCGGTTTTTCCTATGGACTCAAGCTAACATCTACCAAGCCAACACTTGCTTGGTCTATCATGTCCTTAGCCTTGATCCATCTTCAACCTTGACTCCATTAAGTTCTCGATCCGAACCGTCGAGGCAACCAATCACCAAGTCGTCGATAAGATAGGGTTTGTGAGACGACGCTTCATTGACATGACCATTTGAATATCCTACAAGGAAATGTTAGTCACATCAATATGGTCACCCAATCACCAAAACATTCATACCTTTGGGGTTTCCGAACTCCAATGGTCATGAAGCTTACAATCTCCCCCTTTTTGGTGATTGGTGACAACACATATCAAAAGATAAAGAATGGAATGCGTAAGAGTGATCAAGAAGATTAGATAAGCATGAAGAACAAGTAAAACGGAGAACAAGGTAGTCATAGCTCAAAAGGTATCACCTGCAAAATAGAGTTAGAGCACATGGGTGATATATAGGAATAAAACAAGAGCTATGACCACAACACTTGTGATGATAAGTTTATAAGATAATCCTGCAAAAGCAAGTGAGTGCACATATCATCACAAAAAGAGGAAACCTGGCAAGATAGATATAAATAAGCACATCCAGGATAGCATACACAAACTCAGAGCAATATACAAGATATATAGATAACGAGCAAGTGTATGAAGCGAAACCAAGTGCATTCTTGATGAGCTAAACACCAGCAAAAGCAAATCAAGCTCAACAAGAACCACGAAGTACCAAAAGAATATACAAATGAAGTCACAAATGGTCTCCCTCTGGACAAAAACTGTCTCACACTCCCCCTGGACACAAGATCACTCTGCTACTCCCCCTAGACCTATACAAGATCTCTCTAACTCTCTCCCCCTTTGGCACCAATGACCAAAAAGAGAAAGAAGGAAAAGAGAAAAACAGCTGTCCTACGCGTCGGAGGCTGGAGGAGGTGCAGTGGCAGCAGGTGCTGAAGAACTGGTAGGCTGAGCACTGTCCTGCTGCTGCTGAGAGGGTGGCACTGGAGGTGTCCAAGTCCAAGTCCGCGGCATCCCCAAAGACTCCTAAGGCTGAAAGAGTGGTGTGTACGGCACCAGCTGCCTGTGAGCTATTCCAGGAGAGTCTGTCTGAAGGAGTGCCTGCTCAAGCTGCCCTGCATACTGGACTGCCTCTGAGTCTGAAGCTGAGTGAACTGAAGGAGAGGGTGAGCGACTGGAGGTCCAAGTGAAACTGCCAGTAGGTGAGGCTGCTCTGGATGGTGGATCCTGTCCTGTAGCAAGAGCCTCATCTACCTCCTCACGGGTGTACCCGAAATCTGTGAGATCCACTGCACTGTCTCAGGTGTAGTAGTCACGACCTCTGCCTGTGAAGCTGTAAGCACTGAGTCTGTCTGTACTGAGGCGGTCTGTGCTACTGTGTCAAAGTCGAGGGTACGAGCTGGCAGTGGTGACACAAAGAAGGGACTCGTCAACTGAAGCGATGAGAAACTCGAAGCTGTAGTAGCTAGTAAAACTGACGGAGTCATGGAGAGGCCTGGTGAAGAAAAGTACTGCTGTGAAGGTCCTGCCTCTCCAGTCAATCCAGCAAACGTGGACGTCGACGGCCCCACCGTAGGTGCACCAGCAGGTGAGATGGGAGCCGTGAGTAAGGAACTGAAGTACTGTCCCTGGCTGGCTGACTGTCCTGCCTGTGCCTGGGCAAACTGGTGCTGCTGCTGCTGTAGCTGCTGAAACTGTACTGTATCTGGTGGCAGCACACCTGGGAGAGAGATAGGAGCGAACGACGGGAGTCCTGGCAATGCCTGTCCAAAGAGGCGAAGAGTCTGAGCAATCGCATCAAAGCCTGTGAACAGCGACGACAAGCCAGAGGCCATCTCCCTCTGAGTGAGAACCACGATGTCTAGCATCTGTCGGTCTCTCTCCCTATCCTCTCGCTGACTCTGGAGCTCTCTACGGATAGCTGCAAGCTCTGCACGTAGTACTGAATCTGTCTGAGCTGGAGCTGTAGCTGAGCTTGAAGGTCCTGCTCTAGAGTCCGGAGTCACGTCCTCAGGAATGGACTCCATCTGGCTACCAGTCTGTATGTGCTGCTCTGTCTCGGTAGCTGTGTCACCTAGGCCCTGTGAAGAACTCTCCTGTGAAGCTGACTCCCGGGTAGCAACCCGTCTGTCGGAGGCAGGTAAAGGAGTGTACGCTGTAGTCTTCTTGGGCAACTCATCGTAGTCCTCCTGAGACAACAACTGTAGCCTCCTCAAAATATAGCAAATCAGTGGAGCGAAGGCTAAGTGTCTAGCAGCTATGCTCTCTGCAATGACGTCCTCCATCTGGCTCAGTATAAGATCCACCAGGTCAAAACCTCTGTGCCTCAGTATCAGCATGACGACCCACTGTGAGAGTATAGAAAACTGATCCCTGTATCCACTCGTCGGCACAATGGTCTTGCTAAGAATACTCCGGAGAACTCTGCCCTCGTGAGTAAGTCTGGTGTGAGCTCGGCTGTAGTTCTCCGGGTGAGGTGGAGGGAAAGCAATACTCATATCCTCATCAGACGGTAGGTGTCCTCCAAGAGGTCTGCGGGGAGGCTCCATCCCTGGGTGAGCAAGTGGGAACACCCTAGTCTCGTGCTGAACTGTCTCAAGGGCCGCTACGAGGTCCTCCCTAGTCACTCTGTGGGGCTGCCCTCTGAGCATGAACCATATGGCAGACCGATCTGGGGCAATCCACAGAGAAGCATAGAAATTCATCACTATGTCAGGGTCCCAACGCATCTGAGTGGTGATGATCTCCTCGAGGCCCGGGATATAAGACAGGTGCTGTGTGAAATCCGTCCCGGCACCTCTGCTGGCAGCCTGTATGCTGCAGTGCTGGTGAGTGACGAAGAGCTTATCAGCTCCACCAGTACGCAGTCTGCTCCTCAGTCCAGCTGCTTTCCTCTGCTGTAGTAAAGTCCAGAACCGACCTCCTGCCTGTGGGTCTCTCCTGGCAGGTACCCAGGTCTCCTCGGAGACTCTCCTGAACTTCTTGAGGACGGGGCCTGGAAGCCTGAGAGCGTCCTCAGCAAGTATGTCCCTGAGTGAAGCAGTCCTGTCGAGTGCACAGAACTTGGCAGCCATCCTCTGCCTGTCACCCTCTGTGACCTCGTCACGGGAGCTGGAAGAGCTCTCCTCCTCCTCTGACTGAGCCTGCTGCTCCTGCGCGGTCCTCGACGTACCAACCCCGCGGGTGGACGGAGTCCGCTGCACTGTAGCTCTAGCTCTGGAAGACCTCCTGGGAGTCTCCCCCTGTCCTCCAGCAGGTGGGTCCCTGATCCGGAACCCTGTGTCTCTGCCATAAGGGAGGTCCACCTCAGCTGCCCTGAGAGCCCGATCCCACTCTGGATCACCTGTCCTCTGCCTCTTCCTCTTGGGCTGTGGATCTGGAGCCTTGGCCTTGCCCTTATCACGGTCACCTCTGCCCCTGCCTCTGCCTCTGCCAGAACCTGCCATAGCTGCTGACTGGGCTGCAGACAAGATAGGGCGAGTGAGCTTGGCTCACCAACCCGTCCACTGACGGCTGACTGCCAAAGATAGGACTAAGGGCTTGGCCCTCAATCCGTCCACTGTCTCTGCTCTGCTGTCAACTGCCCACTGCCTGCTGACAACTGCCACTGCACGATAGGAATAGACAGGGTATATGAGTATAGAATAACCTACTATAATCTATAAGCAAGAATCGTAGGTAAGCGCATAAATCTAGATGAAGTCCTAGCGCAGAAGTAAAGGACACAATGCCGGCAAATATGCAAGGGGGAACTACGGCATTGTCGATTATGAGTGGAGATCAACTAGTGTACATAAATCATATGCAATAGACTTAATGTACCACTAACCGAGGAATGTACTAAGTGTCGAGCTAGTGTATGGTATGGAATCGAAAATCGACACAATAGTGAACAACTACCAACATGTCATAGATAAATGAAGTGCAATACTCGAACACTATGACAATGGTAGGTAAATGACCTAAATTGCGAAGCAATAGTCAGCAATGCATATCGATTTCGCAATAAAGGTTCGATTTTTGGATGATTTTCTAGGGATTTTAATCGATGAAGGATTGAAAGGTTCAAACCCTAGATAGGTATCGGAATCGACACGAGCTACTGTGCAAACTCAAAACACTAGAAGCTCACCGGAGCAATCCGATCGACGACGATCGACAGAGTGAAGGTGCTCAGGTTCGGTGAGGCCGCCAGGGAAGAGAAGCTCCACGCGCGTGATTGGGATGAGCAAAAACTCGGTGGCACACGCGGGTGGTGCAGCTCCCCTTTGGGTGCTTTGTCGACGGCGAGGTTGACGACCTCGTCTCCGGCGACGGCGACGCGCGGACAGGCGAAGAAGTGGCGACGGCTTGGTGTGGAGGTGCGGCGCGGCGCTAGGGTTAGCAGTGGGGCGCGAGCGCGGTGGAGTGGAGCAGGCGGCGGCGCGCGGCTGCGGTGGAGGCGCTGGAGCTCGTCGGCGAGGTCGACGGCGTACGGGCGCGCGCGGGAGGCGTTGCGGTGGCGGGAGCGCGAACGGCGAAACGGCGGCGGTGATTTGAGGATGAAGATGCACAGTAACTCATCGAAATCCCGTTAGGATAGGTTAATTTTGAATCAACGGTCAGGATCGATCCAACACTGAATCAACGGATTGGATTGAAACAATCTCCCGATAAACATAACCAGACCGTATTGTACGGTCTTCAGGATCGTATTGTACGGTCTCCTTTAACCCTGATAGTTACTCTATAGAGACCGTATTGTACGGTCATCATGACAGTATTGTACGATCTCCATTCTGCCTCAGGTTTTAAGGAACTCGTGCAAAAGCACACCGTATTGTACGGTCCCTATGACCGTATTGTACGGTCCAGTCCAGAAAAGCTGATTTTCAAGGAATTTCCTTCTAAGTCCAAGTTTCTCACACAAAAACCAAATAAACGCCAAACATGGACTCGAAGGGGAACTCTCAAACACTCCTTTGAAAATAGACCAATATAGGTTGCGCATAGGCTTATAGTAATTTTTCAATCGGCAAATAAGAAGCATCCAATAAGAACCAAAAGAGATAAAACCAAAGGAGGGGTATGTATGAGCCCTTTGCCTATGATCCGTGCAAGTAGATTTAACCTTGAGGATCATTTAGCAAGACTCAATGGGCATGAAGCACAATTCTTTTCTTTCGTCACACTTCTATGAGATGTGAGTTCATATTGCGAATGAAGCACTTCCTCATAGTGTGACCACTCCTTTGTGATTTCCTATATGCAATGCATGAGACAAGCATATCATACAAATGCAAGAGAAAGTAAATATGCCATGTGATATGCAAGCAAAGTTAAGACAACACATAAAGGAAACCTACTCAAGGTCAAGTTTGAGCCTCTCTCAAGCTTACTCACTATGAGCCAAACCTTGCCTTGAGTCCGTCGGTCCACCAACTCAAGCATCCCCCATACTCATAGCTATCTTGAGAAAGTTAGACCTTGAACTAATTTTTTGTTCTTTTCTTTTAGTTATTTACATATGCATGGATGCAAACATACTAGTTCACAAAGGAGCACCTAGCTACCATGCAAGCAATGCAAGAAAAGAAACTACTATGATACAAGTTACCTCCTTGAAGAGTAGATTTGTCGATGAAGTACTCGAAGCTTGTGGTGGACGTTCATGAGTTGACGTTGCGGCGCACGGTCCACCACCATCACCCTTCTAGGTCTTGGTCTTGGGAGCCCACTCGCACTTGGTTGGCCTCTCAAGGTCAACTATGCATTTGGGCACCCAAATCTTCCTCATCATCCTCCTCTTGTCGGGTGATCCAAGGGCCTTTGCCTTCACCCTTCCTTTCTTGTCCCTAAAGAGCTTGTAGTGTGTATTCTCATGGAACAAGTTAGCGTTGGGCAAAACTTTGGAACTTCTCACCTTGGGACAATTCTTGCTAGTGTGCCCGTCACGGCAACACTTATCACAATAGTAGTCGTCCGCCATGAGGGGAACTACCCAAGGTGGAATGTCCTCGTCCTTGCCGATGAGGTTGATGACGGTGGGGTAGGAGCCGAGTCCCTTGTGCCCGGGGTTGTTCACAAGGTTCCGACCAAATATCTCCTTATGGATGGTCCTTCCCCTTGTGAGCCTCTCGAAGCCGTCCATCACCGAAGCTCTCTCCTCCTTGAGTTGATGATATTCCTTCAAGATTTTCTCATCAAGAGAGATGCTCTCAAGAGAGGGAGTTAGTCCATCACAAGTAATATATGAAGAATCGGAAATAGATGAACTAGAAGAAGAAGTGTTACTCTTTTCGAGGATGGATTGATGTTCCTCCTCAAGAACCTTGAACTTGTCGTTGAGCCTCTTGTGATCAACCTTGAGCTCGTCATAGCTCTCATCCAAGGTTATGAGAGAGGTGGAAAGGTGCTTGAGCTCATCCTCTAGTAACTTGGACTTCTCATTGAGCTTCATGTGGTCTTCCTCAAGCTTGTCATAGTCTTCATCAAGAGCCTTGTGAGAGATGGATAAGTCCCTAAGTTCACCCTCAAGTTGACGAACTCGGAAAGCGGCCACTTCATGTTCCTTCTCCAACCGAGCAATGGTCTTGTCCCTCTTCTTGATCATCTTGCCGGTTAGGAGAATGCTATCCAAGAGTTTTTCATATGTGGGCTTGTCCTCCTCGCCAAACTCTTCATCGGACTCGCTCTTCTCATCTTCACTACTATCATCATCTTTGGCCATCAAGCAAGTAGGTGGTGGAGGTAGAGTCTCGGACATGTTTGTGAGAGCAATGCCGGCCATCTTCTTTCCCTTGGAGGATGAGTCATCACTTTCTTCTTCTTCACTATCATCATCCGTGACCCACTCTCCAACAAAGAGTCCCTTGCGAGATGATCTTCTCTTGTCTTTGCCTCTAGAGCTTTCCTTCTTGACAAACCTCTTCCTTGTCTTGTACTTGCTTCTAGGGTCTTCTTCTTCATCATCGCTTGACTCTTGAGTCTTCTTCTTGCTCTTCTTGATTGGCTTCGGGCATTCCTTGGCAAAGTGACCCTTCTCCCCACAATTGTAGCACTCGGCATCTTTCTTGTTGATGAACCTTCTCTTGAAGAAGTTGCTTCTCTTCATGAGAAGTGCTAGATCATTGGGATGAAGTTGCAACAAGTCTTCAACGTCTTCTTCAAGCTCTTCATCACTTGAATCTTGAGTCACCACCTTCTTCATCTTCTTGCTTGACTCCTCGGATGCAAAAGCAAGATTCTTGGAGGGCTTCTCATCAAGCTTCTTGTCGAGGTTGTAGCTCTCGAAGGCGGTGATCTTCCCAAGTAGCTTGTGGGTGGTGAGGTCTCGCATGTCGGTGTTGAAGAGGCATGTGATGAGTGCTCCATATTTCTCCCTTGGGAGAATCCTCATGATCTTCCGCACAAGGTCACCATCATCAATCTTGTCCTTCACACCGAGAGAGTTGATATCCTCTACAAGCACATTCAAGCGAGAGTAAGTGTCATTGATTAGCTCATTTGAAGATATGGCAAAGTCATCATATTTGTTCTTTAGCACATAGTATCTTTCCTCTTTCACGTCCGTGGAACCCTCATGAATTTGTTGAATTTGTGTCCATACTTCATGAGCGGTACCCGCGGACTTGACTCGAGCAAAGACCTCTTTAGTGATAGCTTCAAACAAGGCATTTTTAGCTTTAGCATTTGCCTTTGCGAGATTCACATCAAGAGTACCAATGGGAGTCCTTAGAGAGACACCGGAACTTGTCACCTCCCATGCGATAGGGTCGAGAGCCCCGAGGTAAGCTTGCATGCGAGCTTTCCAATAGGCATAGTCGGTCCCATCGAACGGGGGCGGTCCATGATCTCTCGGCATCCTTACTCAAGGCGGTTAAGCCCTATTTGAGCAACGAGGCTCTGATACCACTTGAAAGGATCAAGGGCACCGGGGGGGGGGGGGGGGGGTGAATCGGTGTGTCAACAATTTCTCCCAAACGTACTTTAGGCGTGAAGCTAGCAAGACTAGATATGGTGATAACAAAAGCAAGCGATGCGCGCACACAATCTAGTCTATGCAACAAGCAACACCCTAACAAGCAATTCTACCAAGTAGTAAAGAGACAACCTATCATGCAATTCTACTAGCACATAAGGTAAATGCGGAAACGTAAATGCTAGTAAGTAAAGGAGACAAGGATAGGAATGCTCATGATTTTTCCCGTGGTCTCGGAAGGATGGCGCCTTCCCCTACTCCACGTTGGGTCACTCCCGCCGGAGTCTCGACCCCGTCCCTCCGCTCGATGGCGATCCCTCCTAGAGCACACTTCACCCTCCGAGTGAAGTCGCGGGCACGTCCCGCCGGGCTCGACCCGGGTACTCTTCCGGAGGTAAGGCTCCGCACGTGATGCGTGCCAAAGGGCGCTCCACTAGTGATGCTTCTTTCGCACGGGAAGCTCCAAGACCGTGTACAAACTTGTGTTAGCTTCCACAATCTCTTTGGACAGCTCAACACCGACGCCTAACCGGTCTAGGCCTTGCCATAGACCAAGAGTAACAAACCGAAGTGACTCTCTGTCGGATACCTATTTTCTAGGTACCCTCTACGGCATACATACGGAATAACGAAGTATGGGAGCTGTCCGAGGCCCAAAGGCCTTATGTATAGCCAAGCGATGGAAAGCTGGGCCCGTGGGGGGGCCCAGTCAGGCGGAAGGCGCAACGACGGCCTTTGGTCCACAGAGCCTCCGTTCCTCACAGCCTGCTAAAGGACAGGGCGCACGTGGCGGCATGAGCACAGCCCCCCATCCTGGACCGCGATTGGTCCAGCGTTAAAAGGAGCCCGGCTTGGACGTGGCAACGAACCCGACCCCCCGTGGCGGGAGTCGGGCGCCGAGGAGTCGAGCGACGCCTCCGACCGGACTCCGGCCAGCCGCCGTCCGCCGTCCTTGTACCCCGGCGGTGGTCGGGATCGACGGAGGGGCACGACCCGAAGCGAACCCGACCACCACGACCGGAAAGCAAGCTCGGCAGCGGACTGGAACCATTGGTCAAACCCAAGTGTACGGCCAGCCAGATTCGGATAAGAAGACGCTCCAAATCCACTCCTGGACGGTGCGAAGGTACACTATGCCTGACGTACGGCCGCGTGGGGGCATCACATCCGGATCAGGCGTGGAACGGCGAATGCATGCACCAAGTACGCTACACAGTAGGAACAGCGCGCGAAATGACCGTCGCCTAACTCCACAGGTACCCGCAGCATACCAACAGTGATCAATAGGGCGGATCAGGGGATGGGCGCTCCACAGCGCCCAGACAAGACACGGATGACATCATCACACCACCTGGCGCGGAGATTGCGGCGGAAGACACTGGAACCAGCGAGGACGGCCCGACTCCGCCTCCGTTGCCTTCTAACTTATCTTTACTTCCTTTTCTTTTCTTTTCCTTCTTTCCTCCATCTGTACCGTTCCTCCTTGAGATATAAAAGGAAGGATTGGGCCCAGGGGGGAAGGAGGGAGAGTTCTTTTCGGCTGACGGAAAGCTCATTCCTCACATACTCACACACAACGCAGAGATAGAGACTTGGGAGCGAATCCCTCTCTCGACACGACTTGTAACCCCTACTACGAGCAACACGAGCGAAACCTCAAACTGGACGTAGGGCTTTTCTTGCCTGAACCAGTATAGCCCTTTGTGTCAAACGCAAACTTTCTGCTCGCCGTCGAACCGCGCATAAATCTACTCGTCGGCCGGTTACCAAACACCGACAGTTGGCGCGCCAGGTAGGGGACCTCAGCGCGTTCGACGACGACCACATCGCCAGCTGATGGCTTCGTGGCCGCCAGCATCTCGCGGTCGTCTCCCGCTTCGTGGGAGCGTCCGCGGAAGGGACCGGAGGCGCTCCACCGCGCCTTCTTCCCGGTTCTACACCCCAGTCACGGTTCCGTACCGTGTCTTCCGCTTCGGCGACGTGGACTACGTGACGGACCACGCCGAGCTGCAGCGGATGCTTCAGCAGCGCCGGCGCGGAGCCGCTGCGTGTTTTCACTTCGGATGTCTACCTCTCGCGCGGACCGGGGGCCCGAGCACTGCCCGTGCGCATCGAAGCGTACCTCGGTGCGAACCCCCGGCCAGATGAATGCCGGCGTATCTTCTACGCGCTGGCGCTCCTCAACAACTGCCTGGTTGAGGGACCACCACTCCCGCCTGGCTACGAGGCCTGGGAGCGTCGAGCCTCCCTGCCACCGCGGCTACGGGAGTCCATGGAGGCGTTGGAGCACGAGCTCGCGTGCCGCTTCCCGCCTGGCCGGACTGGACCTCCCGGTCCCGCCGTTGGCGCATCCGTATCTGTGGGCGCGGAGCCCGCCGATACCCAGGACCGCGACTCTGTCGAGGACCTCCTTGCTGAGTGCTTCGACGCGCTCACATTCGACCCGTCCCGCGAGTGTCTCATGGCTGAGATTCGGGACGGAGATGTCGCCGACCCCAGCGATGGGGAGGGCGATGATGGGAACGAGCCATCCGGCGACGGAGGCCCGAACCCAAACCCAGCGCCTGTGGTAGGGGGCGCAACACCCCCACCACAGGATCCGCCAGCACTGGAGCAGCTGCTCGCGCGGAGGCGGGAGCTTGCCGACATGGAGTGCGGCATCGAGCGGGAGCGTCAGCTCCTGGAGCAGGCGATTGCCCAGCGGCGTGCCCCCGCGGGGCGCGCCCGTACCATGGCGCGCGATGTACAGCACCGCATCGTGCATGACATCGCGGGCACCCCGCTTCAACTCCCGCGGGCCAGCCAAAACCTGGCGGCGGCAGCGGCCCTCGCGCGAGATCTTCCGCAGCCAGTGACTCCGGAGGACGAGCGGAAGCGCAGAGAGCTACTGCGCCTACTCGAGGTGGCGGCGGAGCAGCAGGCCGAGAGCTCGCTGTCCCGGCAGCGCGCTCTGGGCGCCTTGCAACGCTCCGCCGACCGCCGCGACGACAAGGAGGTGTCTGTGGCGCAGCCGACGCGTGGATCGGGCGGACGCAACATGCCTCCCATCAAGGACCGCGTGGGGCCCATGCGGGATGCGCGCACACTTCTCGACGCGCGCAGGCGTGACCAGGCCCGTGGCACTCGGCGCGAAGCCGAGATGCGCGGCTACCACCCTCGACGAGGTGGACGCTACGACCCGGAGGAGGACCGGAGCCCGAGCCCTCCACCTCCGGGGCCACGCGCCTTTGGACGTCACATTCGGTGCGCACCGTTCCCGCAGCGGTATCGCGCGCCGACCAGCATTACCAAGTACTCGGGTGACTCGAACCCGGCTATTTGGTTGGGTGATTACCGACTCTCCTGTCTGGCTGGCGGTGCTGACAGCGACGAGTTCATCATCCGCAACCTCCCGCTCTACCTCGCCGACCCAACGCGGGCGTGGCTTGAGCACCTCCCAGAAGGGATCATCCAGAGCTGGGAAGATTTGGAGGACGTCTTCATCGGCAACTTCCAGGGGACGTATGAGCGTCCCGGGAACCCGTGGGACCTCCGGAACTGCCGCCAGAATCCCGACGAGACCCTGCGCGACTACATCCGGCGGTTCTCGAAGCAGTGCAACGCACTGCCCAACATCGCCGACGCGGACGTCGTCAGCGCGTTCCTCGCCGGGACGACCAACAAGACCCTGGTGCACGAGCTGGGGCGCAGCAGCCCACGCACAACCAAGGACCTCCTCGACATCGCCACCAACTTCGCGTCCGGCGAGGACGCGGTGGGGGCGATCTTCACCAAGACTCCGGCCAAGCTCAAGGCCAAGGCCAAGAGGGAGGAGTCGACGGGAGGGGCCGGCCCCTCCAGCCAGCCCAAGAAGAAGAAGAAGAAGAAGGGCAACGTCGCGCGACAGGAGGCATCTCTTGTCGCCGCGGCGGAGCGCAAGCCGAAGCGCGCGCCTGCGGAGGGCGCGTCCAACCACTTCGAGAAGAAGCTCGAGGAGCCTTGTCCCAACCATGCGTACCCCGTCAAGCACGCCCTCAAGGACTGCGGGCTGCTCCGCAAGTTCCTCGCCGGCAGCTCCAAGAAGGCAGAGCGCGACGACCCGCCGCCCAAGGGCGACGATGATGGCAAGGGTGGGGATGACGATGCCTTCCCCCACCCTGAAGGCTGCCTCATGATCTTCGGGGGACCGGAGGCCTGCGCGCCGCGAAGGCAGCAGAAACTCGTCCGCCGCGAGGTCTACGCCGCGGAGCCGGCCGTCCCCACTTTTCTGAAGTGGTCCGACTCCGCGGTCACGTTCGACCGCTCCGACCACCCGGAGCACGTGCCCCGGCCGGGGCGCTACCCGCTTGTCGTCGACCCCATCGTCGGCAAGAAGCGGCTCTCCAAGGTTCTCATGGACGGGGGCAGCGGCCTCAACATCCTCTACGGAGAGACTCTCGACGCCATGGGGATCAGTCGAGACCGCGTTCGACCGACTCGGGCGCCGTTCCACGGGATCGTCCCCGGCAAGCATGTGGTGCCGCTCGGGCAGATCGACCTGCCCGTGACCTTCGGCACCGCCGTCAACTACCGCACCGAGACGCTGACATTCGAGGTGGTGGACTTCCCCGGGGCGTACCACGCTGTACTCGGGCGGCCGTGTTACGCGAAGTTCATGGCCGTCCCCAACTACACCTACCTCAAGCTGAAGATGCCGGGCCCCAAGGGGGTCATCACGGTGAGCACGTCCATCCAGCGCGCCTACGAGTGCGACCGCGAGGCCTGCGAGGTCGCGGAAGCACTCCTGCACAAGGACGAGCTCACAGCTGCCGCTGCGACAGCTGAGGAGGCCGGGCCCGACTACAAGAGCACGACCGGGTCGTTCGACCCGGCCAAGGATATCAAGGAGATCCCGCTCAACCCGGCCGACCCCGACAGCAAGACCGTGCGCATCGGCACGACGCTTTCCGACAAATAGGAAAGCGCGCTCGTCGACTTCCTCCGAGCCAACCAGGACATATTCGCGTGGAAGCCCTCGGACATGCCGGGCATCCCGAGGAACGTCGCCGAGCACTCCCTGTGTATCAAGCCGGGCTCTCGCCCGGTGAGACAACACATGCGCCGCTACGACAAGGAGAAACACAAGGCCATCGGTGAGGAGTTATCGAAACTCTTAGCTGCTGGGTTTATCAAAGAGGTGTACCACCCCGAGTGGTTATCCAATCCTGTACTTGTGAAAAAGAAGAATGGGAAATGGCGGATGTGTGTTGACTATACGAATCTCAATAAGGCGTGCCCAAAGGATCCGTTTCCTTTGCCGCGTATTGATCAAATCGTAGACTCGACCGCTGGGTGCGAAACCCTCTGCTTTCTCGACGCGTACTCTGGTTATCACCAGATCCCGTTGAAAGAGTCCGACCAGCTCGCGACTGCGTTTATCACCCCGTATGGCGTATATTGTTACGTAACGATGCCGTTTGGGTTGAAAAACGCCGGGGCAACCTTCCAGCGGTGCATGATCAAATGTTTCGGCGATCTCATCGGTCGAATCGTCGAAGCATACGTGGACGACATCGTGGTGAAGTCCAAGAAGACCGACGACCTTGTCGCCGACCTCGATCGAGCTTTTCGGAAGCTGAGGGCGTGCGGCATAAAGCTGAACCCGGAGAAATGCGTCTTTGGAGTTCCGAAAGGTATGCTGCTTGGGTTTTGCGTCTCGGAACGCGGCATCGAAGCCAATCCCGAGAAGATCGAGGCCATCGCTAAGATGGGCCCCATTCAGAACCTGAAAGGCGTACAGCGTGTGATGGGATGCCTCGCGGCCCTCAGTCGGTTCATCTCCCGACTCGGGGAGAGGGGTTTGCCCCTATACCGACTGCTCAAGAAGTCGGAACACTTCGTTTGGAGCCCCGAGGCCCAAACCGCGCTTGATCGGCTTAAGACGGTGCTATCGAACGCACCCGTCCTGACAGCCCCTGCAGAGCGCGAGCCTCTCCTCTTGTACATCGCCGCAACCTCTCAGGTGGTCAGCTCGGCGCTGGTGGTCGAGAGGAGCGAGCCCGGACACGCTCTGAAAGTCCAGCGACCGGTATACTTTGTCAGCGAGGTTTTGTCCGACACCAAGACCCGCTGGACTCAGCTGCAGAAGCTGTTATACGCGGTCGTCATAACCAAAAGGAAGCTACGTCACTACTTTGACGCGCATCCGATCACTGTGGTCACCTCCTTCCCTCTCGGCGAGGCGTTGAGGAGCAAAGAGGCCACAAACAAGGCTGCGAAGTGGGCCCTCGAGCTCATGGGACAGGAGCTCGAATTCGCCCCGCGCACCGCGATCAAGTCGCAAGTGCTTGCGGACTTCGCTGCCGAGTGGACCGAGATCCAGCTGCCACCTGCGCCCGTCGAGCAAGAGTGTTGGAACATGTTTTTCGACGGCTCGCTGACAAAAAGAGGCGCCGGAAGCGGCTTCGTTCTCGTCTCGCCACTCGGGTCCCGACTGCGCTACGCGGTCCGACTCAACTTTCCTGCGTCCCATAACGTGGCGGAATACGAGGCACTCGTCAACGGGATGAAGGCGGCCATCGAGCTCGGCGTCAAAAGGCTGGAGGTCTTCGGCGACTCCCAGCTTATCGCCGATCAGGTGACGAGCGAGTCGAATTGCTCAAACCCGAAGATGGCGGCGTACTGCGCTGAGGTGCGGCGACTTCAAGAAAAGTTCGAAGGCTTCCAGGTCAGTCATGTACTTCGCCGCTACAACGAAGAGGCGGACGGCCTCGCGAAGATGGCCTCCAACCGGGACCCCGTCCCTGCTGGCGTCTTCTCCCACGACCAGCAGAAACCGTCGGTGCGTGAGGCGCCAGCCACACCCATGGCGGACGCTTCAACAACCCAGCCAGACGGCGCCGATTTCTCGGCAATAGAAGGTACACGCTCTCCTCTCGGAGAAGACTCGGGTCGAGCCGTTCTTGCTATCCCGACTGCTAACGAAGCGGTCGGGGGCTCGAGTCCGACTGCCGACGAGGCGGTCGCGGGCTCGAGTCCGACTGCCGACGAGGCGGTCGGGGGCTCGGGGGCTGTGCCCGACCCGGTGTCCGACTGGAGGACTCCATTCCTCGACTGCCTACTCCGAGAACAGCTCCCCGCCGACCAGACACAGGCAAGACGCCTCGCGCGTCGGGCTAAGTCATTCGTCATAGTTGGTGGCGAGCTCTACAAAAAGAGCCACTCGGGAGTGCTTCAACGCTGCATCCCCATCGAATGGGGAAAAGAGCTACTGTCCGACATCCACGCCGGCGAGTGCGGTCACCACGCGGCCCCAAGAAGTCTAGTCGGAAAGGCATTCCGGCATGGTTTCTACTGGCCCACGGCCGTGTCCGACGCCACCGAGGTAGTACGCACTTGCGAAGGGTGCCAATACTACGCTCGAAGGACCCACATGCCGGCGCAAGCCCTTCAAACCATACCCATCACTTGGCCCTTCGCCGTGTGGGGATTGGATTTGGTCGGGCCCCTGAAGAAGGCGCCCGGGGGCTACACGCATTTGCTGGTGGCCATCGACAAATTCTCCAAGTGGATCGAGGCACGACCCCTCGTGAAGATCCGGTCAGCAGAAGCCGTTCGATTCTTCACTGACATCATCCACCGCTTCGGAGTACCGAACTCCATCATCACCGACAATGGGACTCAGTTCACCGGCAACGAGTTCCTCGAATTCTGCGACGACTACAACATCCGGGTCGACTGGGCATCAGTCGCGCACCCGCAGGCCAACGGCCAGGTCGAGAGAGCAAACGGAATGATCCTACAAGGGCTCAAACCGAGGATTTTCAACAAATTGAAAGTTCACGCTGGCCGGTGGGTGCGAGAGTTACCTGCGGTGTTATGGAGCTTGCGCACCACACCGAGTCGGGCGACTGGGCAAACGCCGTTCTTCATGCTCTACGGAGCAGAGGCGGTGCTCCCGACTGACATCGAGTACGGCGCACCTCGGGTTCGCGCTTTCAACGAGGAGGCCAACAGAAGTTTTCTCGAGGACGCCCTCGACCAAATCGATGAGGACCGAGAAGTCGCCTTGATGAGATCCGCCAAGTACCAACAAGCCATGCGCCGCTACCACGGACGACGAGTTCGCGGCCGCGCGTTCAAGGAAGGAGACATGGTTCTCCGACTGGTGCAGAGCAACAAGGATCGACACAAGCTGTCACCGCCGTGGGAGGGACCGTTCGTCATCGCCGAGGTGCTGCGTCCCGGAACGTACAAGCTCATGGACTCGGAAGGTCAACTCGTCGCCAACGCTTGGAACATTGAGCAGCTACGTCGCTTCTACCCTTAGCTCTGTAAATTCGTTTGTTGTCTTTCTGCCGATGCGTTAACAT
The DNA here is from genome assembly GCA_012490785.1 of Eragrostis nindensis. NCBI lineage: Eukaryota > Viridiplantae > Streptophyta > Magnoliopsida > Poales > Poaceae > Eragrostis > Eragrostis nindensis. Next base: position 298,020 of record JAAXCT010000227.1, on the reverse strand, counting down.
CAAACGATCTTGGTGTTTTCTTTACACACCTCTTGGGCAGCCGCCTGGGTGCGCTCCCCTCGGAGGCTCCACCCGGCGGGTGTGGCCTTGTGCCGCGTTGATTTTGTATGCGCTAGGAGTGATGCTCTTAAGAGAAACAACGCAATTCGACTAAGAGCGGGCCTCCGCGAACGCAAAACCGACGTCCTAAAACTCGAAGTGTGACGAATTGCAACGAAAATCGTGAGCCCCGGATATTGGCTTAAGGCTCGGCCAGTTCGATCAAGGGCACCCGACGCCCCAGCGGATAGGGTCGGCCCGAGCGGCTGGTCGGAATTGAGTTAATCTTCCGAGATCACGAGTTTTCGAGGCGAATCGCCACACGAAAGAGTAAAACGAACGAAAAACTTGCGAAAAGCGAAACGAAAATTCATATAAACAAACGGGCGCGCATGCCCACATCGTTGTTTACAAAATAAGGCCCCCACGGGCCCGACTCCGACCATCACTACCTAACCTACTGATTTTCACCCTCGCCACGGCGCGAGGGGATCATGTCCAGGTTGTCGTCGGCAAGATGGCGCGCAAAGGGAACCACCTCTTCCTCGATCCGCTCCAAGTCGGCCTCACTACAGGAAGGCTCATAGCCTCTCGCCAGCACGTCGATCTTAAAGTGGTCTCCGTAGTGACTCCTCAACACGGCGAAGGCGAGCTGAACCCCGGTCCGGAGGCACTCCTCCTCCTGCATGCGGAAGTAGGCGGGGAGCCCGGCCACCTGCGGGATCACAGATGTAGCGTCCGGTGGGCGCGGCACGCCGATCTCATTGCAAGCGATCTCCATGGCCTGCCGCAGCAGGTCAAGATCCGCCAGCGCCGCCTGCGACTGCACCTGGAGCTCTTGTGCGTCTGGCCAAAATCAACGGAATCAGTCGCTCAGTCTGAAAGCGACAAAAGCTGACACGGTGGGATGATCAAAGAACAGGTAAACCAACTTACCCTTCAGCTCCTTCTGTGTCTTCTGGAGCTCCCCGGTCACGTTGGTCAACGACGACTGGGCGGCGACCTTGAGCTCCCTCTCCCTGCTTAGCGCTGTCTCAGCAGCCGCCGCCCTCTTCTCGGCGGCCTCGGCGCGCTGAGTGGCTTCCAACAGCGCCTTGTCGGCGGCGGTCCGGAGTCCGCGCTCCTTCTGCAGCTCCTGCTCCTGGGCCTGCACTTGCTTTTCCGCCGTCTCGGCGCGCTTGACCATGCCGCCTAGCGCCGACTCCGCGTCCGCGGCCCTCTTCTCCGCATCCTTCGCAGCTTTCGTCGCGGCCTCGGCGGCCTCGGCTCGGCGGCGGATGGGGTCGGAGACGCGCAGCGCGCGCGCCAGCTCTTCGCCTCGGGCGACGTACTCCTTCAGTTGATGCCGAATGAGGTTCGACTTGAGCTTGCTGTTGGAGAGCAGGGTCTGCGGAAAACAGGAGAAGTCGTAAGGCAAAAAGACGAATACGATGAACTTCCAAAACAAAAAGGAGAAAGGGGGCAGAGAGATCTCTCACTCACGTCGAGAGGAACCCGAGCGTTCATCATCAGCCTCTTTGCGGCGTCAACCTCTGTCGCGACCGACGCCTTGATTGTATCCAGCCTGCTGAAGGTGTGGGAGAGCTCCTGGGCCATGTACGCCCAGGCTTTCGACTCCGACGAGTCGACCACGGGAACCGGACCCTCCGGCGTGTCCACCAGTACGTCCGGCCCCCAGCCGGTCCGCGCGAGACGTTGGATCAGCGGCACGCCGGCGGCGGCCGCGTCCCAGCGCGGATCGCCGGCCGTACTCCCCGGCTGGGAGGCGGCTCCCGGATGGGCTCCAGCAACGCTACCAGCATCACCGGCCCTCGACGACGACGACGGGCTCGACGTCGGACGGACCTCGACGGCCCGACCCCCTGCGCCGGCGACACCTTGCGCACGCGGTGGGGCGGTGCCAGGCCGTGGCTCGCCAGTCCGACCCTCGGGGTCGGGGGCTGCGCTCGCGACGGGTGCGGAACCCTGTCGTGTCGCCGCGCCGTCGACTCTCGGCGCGTCGCGCTCCCGCTCTGTCTCCTCCGGCGCTGCTACGACCTCCGGCTGCCTTCGCGCGGTGTCATCTTGCCGTGGAGTGGAGCCCCCCTGGCTCCGACTCTGCTCGGCGGCAAGACGCAGCGCCTTGTGAGGGGCCAGCTGGGTCCCGTCCCATTTCGGGGCAGGGCTGCAAGGACGCACGTCGTTATCAGAAAGAAGGCGAACAAAAACAAATCAAGTGACCGCAAAAGACACGATAAAGCAGACCCACATGTCGGACCGCTTGCGCTTCCGCGCAGGCCTCGCCGGCGGGCGACCCGAGCCTTGTCCGGCGGCCGCACGAGCTGCTGTGTCAGGGGTGGGCTCCTCGCCACCCCGCGCCCCCACGTCGGGGGTCGGATGGGGCACGCCGGGTCCCTCGGGCGGGACCGTCTCCCGCGCGATCCCGGATTCGGACGTCCCCGCGCCGATCTTGGGGGCGGCCAGTGACGCGGAAGCCGTCCCGGCAAGGGAGGAAGTCCCGGCCGGAGCGGCGACGGCAACAAGGACATCGAGGCTCCCCGCCGCCGCCGTCGACGTCGCGGCGATCGTGACCACCCCACCGGGACCGCTCGACGGGGGCCCCTGGCCCTCGCCGGCGACACCGCCGGTCGGAATCGGCTGCGCGCCGGCGTCGTCTGGGATGACGTCGTCAATCCATGCGTCGTCGTGGTGACCGCCATCGCCGGCCTCTTCGCTGCTGTGGTCGAGCGCCGAGTCCGTGTCGAACTCGGGCTCGGTGTCGACCGCCTCGCCGCCCCGGCGACGACGCGCCCGGTCTCTCCTCCTCGCCTCGTAGGCGTCCTTCCGGGCCTTGCGGCGATCCTTTCGCCGCTTCGTCCTCTCCCCATGGGCACGGTTCACCGCCCGACGGCCCGTGTCCTCGGGCACGGGGGCTGTCGAGCGCCGAACGGCTAATCCCGGCTGCACACAAAGGGAAGATGCAAGAATGCCGCATTCATTCCTCTGAAGCAAACAATACCAATCAATCAGGAAAGCGTGGAGAAGAAACTCACAAAGCGGATCGCGTCGGCGTGCGGCAGCGCGGCGGGGTGGCCCGCGACAGGCCACTCGAACTCGTTGTCGATGAAGTGCAGGGCGGACTTGCCGGCAGCCTCCGACAGCCGCGCCCCAATCTCGCGGTGGCTCAGCGGCTCACCAATCACCATCGCCGTTCCCCGAACGTCGGCGTCCGGTGTCATCTCCCACATGGGCAGCGCGCGGCGCATCAGCGGCAGCACGCGGATGCGGTGGAAGTGGCCGGTGATGCCGACCATCGACACCCCCCGGTCACGCAGCACCGCCACAGCGTCGATGAGGGGTTGGATCGCAGCAATCTCCCTTGCACCGAGACCCCAGTGCCAGCAGTCAGGGGCCCCGGACAACCGAGCATTGGTGAACTTGGGGAGCGGGCCGGTGCGCTCGTTCTTCAGGTAGAACCACCGGTCGTGCCACCCGGAGTTAGAGGAAGTGTGCACCCACGTGATGTAGCCCGACGCCCGCTCCACGCGGAGACGCAGGCTCGCGGAGCCCATGAGCGGGACTCGCCCGCGGACGGGCTGGAGCGACGCCCTGAAGAAGTACCTCCACAGATCGAAGTTGGGGGGAATGCCGAGGTAGGCCTCGCACAGCGTGATGAAGCCGGCGATGTGGCCGATCGAGTTGGGATTGAGGTGCTGAACCTCGATCCCGTAGTAGCCCAAAAGCCCGCGGAAGAAGGGGTGCGCCGGCACCCCGAATCCGCGGGAGTGGAAGTGGAAGAACGAGACGATGTAGTCGTCCGGCGGAGAAGGCGACCGCTCCGACGGCACCATCCACTCCACCGCGTCAGAGAGCGGGCGAAGGAGACCCTTCGCGACCAGCCCGCGCAGCAGTTCCGGCGTCACCACCGACTCCGGCCACTCGTCCCCCTCTTCCGCCATCAGTTTCAACGGGATGAGGGAGTGCGGACGACGCCGGGATCGAATCGACCGACGGCGGTTGCGAAGCGGACGGCGAATAGTGGCGATTGGGGCGGAAGACGGCGCGGAGCGAAAGGAATCGAAGGCGATCGTAAGGGGAGAAGAAAGGCCAACAGTAACGGGCGATGGGGTGTGCGAGAAGACTCCCCGGATAGGTATGGCCTATTTTTATGCGCCGAACCGGCGCTGTGCCGTTTCCCGCCTTTAAATCTCGCGTCCCTTCGTTTTCCTCCGCCCTAACGTGTGCAGGTGGAGATGACGCACGCTTCCTCGCCGCGTTTCGTCCAAACGCCGCGCCTCTAGATCCGCGCCGACGAAGCGACGCGACGCCCCGCGTCCGACGCCTCATAGGCCCAACTGGTAGGGAGGCCGGTTTGGGCTCCCAGGTAAAGCGGCTAGGAGCTGTAAACGCTCCAACGGCCCATTCCCGGCCCAAGAGTTCGTAGGCCGGCCCAGCGTTGGGTTCGAACGGCCGCTCTGGGTCAAACAAGAGTGAGGGGTAATCAAAGGGGGCACCAGCGGCCAGTACCTATATGCGCGAAGCATATGGGCCCCTGTCGAATACGTCCGAGTCCGAGGACGAAATAAGCCCATGGTTTGCTCATCGAGAGCTGGCAACGAGCCGCCGAGACCGGTCGAACGAACTCGGAAACTAAATGGGACAATCTCCCGGATCATATGGCACTGACCCCCGCTGGTCTCAACCGGGTTCCCGCTAAGGGTAAACCGGGGTGCCACTCGAACAAACCCGCTTGCAACTCAAATGGCACCGCCCATCGAACCATCGAGGAATGGCGCGGACGGCCCCGATCCTCCATCCTCCCGACAGGATGCGGAAGGACAAACGAACAAAGTCGAAACCGTCTTCGGTCGGATTCCCGAAACGATCGGGGGCCCGAAGGCACGCATTCGCACAAGAGACCAACAGCGTGGTCGCATCACAAACTAAAACGGGTCTAAATAAGCCTCTTTATTCCATGGATTTCTGTGTACAAAGCTGATCGAAAGATCGTTAACAGGGAAAGAGATTACATTAGTCCATGAATCCATGGATTGGCCACAAATGGCCGGATAAGCAGGCCTAGAGGCCCGTACTGGATCCACCCGCAGCAAAAATTCCTATGAGTGGGTGGAACCAACTTGATGGCGCCAGGGACTCTCCCTCGAGGGTGGCGGTGCTCAACCCAAGGCCACGTAATCCTCGCAGGAGCGACTCCTGGGACGCCAAGGGTTGACGGAAGCCCGTCTAATCCTCGCGGGAATGACTCCGAGTCCAGTGGGCTACGCCAAGACAGGACGGAAACCTGCGGTGGCGCCGGCGAGCACCGGTCGAACGCCGACGGCCGGCCTGGGTCGTCGGGCTCGAGTCATTGTCTCCTCCCTCGTCGGAGGAAAGGATGATGACCTCGGGCCTCTCCGACTCGGGCGCCGAGATCCCGGCTACCGGATCTGGAGGCACCACCGCAAGCGGAACCGCTTCAACCACTGGAACCAGATCTTGGCAAGTGCTTGGTGGTGGAGGAGGTAAAAAGTGCGAAGCAGGGGTAGAGGGTACGACGCCCTCTCCTCCTCCTCCTCCCTTTGAACCTCCCTTGCGTGAACTAGATTTCTGGCGCTTAGACATGATGAGTTCGAAAAAACCCAGCCAAAGATGCGGCCCTATTTATAGGCGCGTCACGCGGTCTAGCATGAGCCGGGAGCACAAGGAGATGGCTGCGGAAGCCAAAGAGCACTACCCTGCCACATCGACGCCACGTGGACAATCCCCCACACGCCGCGACAAGCGAAGGAAGGATGGAATCCCACCACAGTTGGCCCGTGGGCTGCAGGCTTCGGCGGCCGCGCCCTCTGAGCGAGGTCAGGGAGAAAACCGCCGTGCATCAGTTTACCCACCGGATCAGTGCACTCCCCCCTCGGACATAAGAGGAGGTCCGGGGGCTCAGTCATCGCGGCTACAGGCAAACGACACGGCTCGCTGCAACGTCACACCGAGAAAACTCGAGAAAAGCCTGGAAGCTAGTCTCCTACTAGCTCCCAGCCTCGGGGGCTACACCCGGCGGGTGCGCTCGCGCGCACCCGCCGGCGAAGTGAATGGCCACGTCCGGAAGCTGTATCAGTCCCGACGACAGCGCGGCGCTCTCGCCAGAACTCGGGGGCTACTGTCGGATACCTATTTTCTAGGTACCCTCTACGGCATACATACGGAATAACGAAGTATGGGAGCTGTCCGAGGCCCAAAGGCCTTGTGTATAGCCAAGCGATGGAAAGCTGGGCCCGTGGGGGGGCCCAGTCAGGCGGAAGGCGCAACGACGGCCTTTGGTCCACAGAGCCTCCGTTCCTCACAGCCTGCTAAAGGACAGGGCGCACGTGGCGGCATGAGCACAGCCCTCCATCCTGGACCGCGATTGGTCCAGCGTTAAAAGGAGCCCGGCTTGGACGTGGCAACGAACCCGACCCCCCGCGGCGGGAGTCGGGCGCCGAGGAGTCGAGCGACGCCTCCGACCGGACTCCGGCCAGCCGCCGTCCGCCGTCCATGTACCCCGGCGGTGGTCGGGATCGACGGAGGGGCACGACCCGAAGCGAACCCGACCACCGTGGCCGGAAAGCAAGCTCGGCAGCAGACTGGAACCATTGGTCAAACCCAAGTGTACGGCCAGCCAGATTCGGATAAGAAGACGCTCCAAATCCACTCCTGGACGGTGCGAAGGTACACTATGCCTGACGTACGGCCGCGTGGGGGCATCACATCCGGATCAGGCGTGGAACGGCGAATGCATGCACCAAGTACGCTACACAGTAGGAACAGCGCGCGAAATGACCGTCGCCTAACTCCACAGGTACCCGCAGCATACCAACAGTGATCAATAGGGCGGATCAGGGGATGGGCGCTCCACAGCGCCCAGACAAGACACGGATGACATCATCACACCACCTGGCGCGGAGATTGCGGCGGAAGACACCGGAACCAGCGAGGACGGCCCGACTCCGCCTCCGTTGCCTTCTAACTTATCTTTACTTCCTTTTCTTTTCTTTTCCTTCTTTCCTCCATCTGTACCGTTCCTCCTTGAGATATAAAAGGAAGGATTGGGCCCAGGGGGGAAGGGGGGAGAGTTCTTTTCGGCTGACGGAAAGCTCATTCCTCACATACTCACACACAACGCAGAGATAGAGACTTGGGAGCGAATCCCTCTCTCGACACGGCTTGTAACCCCTACTACGAGCAACACGAGCGAAACCTCAAACTGGACGTAGGGCTTTTCTTGCCTGAACCAGTATAGCCCTTTGTGTCAAACGCAAACTTTCTGCTCGCCGTCGAACCGCGCATAAATCTACTCGTCGGCCGGTTACCAAACACCGACACTCTCTCAAGCTCACACTAGCCTAGAGATCAAGTGGATGCAATTGCTACTCTCTCAAGCACTAGGATCACTCCAAATCCTTCACAAGTGCTTCTCTCTCTTGCTCTTGGCTTCCTCTGAGTTTCCTGCACTCCAACAATGGCCAAGAGACCCCTCAAGGGGCGGGCAACCAACTATATATAGGCTACCAACCCAAAACTAGCCGTTGCCCAAAAGTGCCCTGCGAAACTAGAGACCGTACAATAGGACCGTACTGTCCGGTCTCTTCCAGACCGTACTGTCCGGTCTCTATTTCCAGGCGCATCTCCATCTTCTTCTTCATCTCCAATGAAGACCGTACTGTCCGGTCCCTAGGACCGTACCATCCGGTCGATTGTCCAGTCTTCATTTCTTCCACTTCCAGAAACTTCAACTTCTCTGTCTGGAAATCCTCTGATGACCGTACTGTCCGGTCTCCTTGACCGTACCATACGGTCCCATTGTCCGGTCTTCATTTTCTCAGCATCCCGAGACTTCACTTCTCTGTCTGGATCTTCAATGAAGACCGTACCATACGGTCCCTAGGACCGTACTGTCCGGTCTCTACCGGATAAGCTGAAAACTTGATCCACTCTTGATCCTTGCTTCCAACTTCTTCATTCTTGGTTCCTCTTCTTCTCTTCAGCCACCCTAGCCCTCGAGAGACTCACTATGCATCCATATGATCTCTAACCTAGTGTGTGCTAAGAGAACCAATTCGATCCCTCTTGATAGTCCGGTTTTTCCTATGGACTCAAGCTAACATCTACCAAGCCAACACTTGCTTGGTCTATCATGTCCTTAGCCTTGATCCATCTTCAACCTTGACTCCATCAAGTTCTCGATTCGAACCGTCGAGGCAACCAATCACCAAGTCGTCGATAAGATAGGGTTTGTGAGACGACGCTTCATTGACATGACCATTTGAATATCCTACAAGGAAATGTTAGTCACATCAATATGGTCACCCAATCACCAAAACATTCATACCTTTGGGGTTTCCGAACTCCAATGGTCATGAAGCTTACAGTGGTGAAAGAGATAAAAAAGAAATACATCAGAGAGAGCGAGAGAGTCCAGGGAAAGCGGGAGAGGCTTCGGTCAATGTCACCGGCCCCACTGTCCTGGTCCTTGTTCATGACGGCAGCTGCATCTGAAAAAAGGAAGCAGTTGACACAGTGTTTCGTACCACTGTGTACTGCATATATAGTGTTGAACTATTGAAGTGTGGGTTGTCTTGTCATGGCGGTGGCGCGCCCCGACCCTAAGGGTCGGACGAGATAGGCTGCCCGACCCCTACGCAGGGGTCGGGCGAGATGGACAAGGGGTCGGACGAGGCTGTCCGACCCTTGAGCACGGCAGTCCGGCTTGCCGGGTGCGATTCCCTTGCCTCGCAAGTGTGAGAGTAATCACGAAGAGGAAAAGTATACGTGTATAGATGCATGTATGTGCCTGCGAGACAGAGAGAGAAAGAGAGAAAAGGTAAGAGAGGACACGTGAGAGTGACTTCTCATGCATGGCTTTGTCCTTTCCCTTTGACTTGGAGTGATCCTAGGGGCTGTAGATGATGCGAGAAGCAGGTAGGCATGCCGGTCGTCACTCTCGCTGCAGTGAGCCGGTGCAGTCCGCAGTACTTGACACGTTGTGCAAATTAAATGATCGCGGACTACCAGCTTACCTGCTCCGACACGGCCCCCAGAGACATGGTTTTCGGACCTGTCCGCAGGGGGTCGGGAGGAAAAAGGTCAGCAGCCTGTGCGCTGCAGGGGGTCGAGAGGAAAAAGACTAGCAGCCTGCGCCTGCTAGTCGTGCGAGGCGGACGCGCCCCGACCCCGGTCGCCGGGGGTCGGGCGAGGCGGACGCGCCCCGACCCTGGTCGCTGGGGTCGGGCTAGGCGGAGGTGTCCGACCCCGGTCAGACGGGGTCGGGCGAGGCGATACTCATCCAGCTGAGACTCATCGTTCTTTCGGGAATGAATATGTTATGCCAAATATTGATCCCCGACAAGTACTGTCCAAATAAGAATCCGACAGAAGAAGTCCCAAACGGTCACATGCTTCTCTAAAGGTTTCACAGGTGACTCCATGAACAGTTCTCAAATTCTTATAAGATGTAGCGCCCCTCACGTGGTTCAACAAAAGCCGAAGATAAAACCGTTCCCCTTCAGACGGGTTTGCATGTACAAGACGGCCAATTTGCGCTCGTTGTTTTCTCCACTGCCAGCGCTTTTGTGGTTTAACCCAACGAAACCATTCAGGGAACTCTCTATACAAGAATTGGCGAGCTTTGGAATCATTCGCATTCGTATTAAACCACTCAGTCAACATTGATCTCTGGTTCTTTGGCTCTTTGGCAACTTCGTTCAAATCAGATGTTGATTTGAATGAAACCATATGCATCCCCTCAAGATGAACTGCAAGTTGTAAAACCGGAGGCGAGACATAGTAGAGGGGAACCGATATAGCCTGTAAGCAGCCTCTGGAGGTGTTATACGTCTTGCATCTCGGTATTGTTGGATTTCATTTATGACGGTATCATCATTCTCTGACTTGTCGACCGAGAAAGACGCACGATCATGGCCTTTGTAGATGTACTTATAGAGGTACTTGACAGACTTAATGCTGCATGCGATCTCAACATTAATGTGACAATTGTAGCGCATAAGTAGAGTGGGGTTGTAGGGAACAACCCATCGATTGTCCAACTTGGCGTGTCTGACCTCAACTATCTGACCATCATCCCTTCGCCTGTATATTGGGTACGAGTCTTTGCCCTGCTGTGTGGCTTCGCAAAACTGACGAGGGTAACGAAACCGACACTGTCCATCTATCATACAGGGGCAATCCTTGTTCAAAACACCACAAGGGCCATGCATCATGTGTTTGCAAACGAGATCGTGCAAAACCCGGGTACTTCTTCTTGTCCGGGATTTCAGCAGATATTTTTCTGTCATAGTCATCTGGACATTTTAGCTTGCTACCAGGTTTCATAATCAATAAGAAATGCTCATGTGGTAGACCCCTCTTCTGGAACTCTGTGACATGTGCATAGGCGGCAACCTCGCCAAAATGTTGTTTCTTAACCAAAAAATCCTCACAATCTCGCAGTTTCGCCTTGTACACTCTGGCCACAAGTTCGGGACGGTCCTGCGGAGTCTGGCCTGGCAGTAGCTCCTGGATCACCTCACCCCAATATGGGTTGCATGTCATAGTTATGAAATAATCCGGCTTCCCGAAACGCTGCACTAAGGTCATTGCATCAAGGAACCTGCGTTGCACATCACGGTCCCAACCAGTCATGGACCTGGGTAGGACAACTCTTTTGCCAGTCAGTGATGCCCTTGCCTCCCCGGTTGCAAGAGTGTCCAGAACTCCCTGTACGGGTACATCGAGAGTTAGTAGAGTAAATTACAATGACCAATGCATTTATGAAATGGATATATTATGTAAGTAAAACTGAAAGGAATATAGCAACAGTAGTAATATGCACGACCTAACATACCTATGAACTTTAAGGTCTGTAAAAAGTATGCTTATGGGAACGTATACCAGAACCGATCAATTTTATAGTAAATGATGCCCTCAAAGACGCCCTCAATAATAAGACCGAGCTATGACAGGGAAAATAATTCTATAGTATAGAAACAATTCCCAAAATCAAAATAGAACTAAATAAAAAGGGATTCTAACATGGCCAGAACAATTTCAAATAATTAATGCGCAGTTTATTCACATTTGTGCTTTTCGACATTTGTGCAACAAGTAACTTAAATACTATGTAGTCGATAAATAAGACATATAATTAATTGCTTGCTGCTTTTGAAAGAAGAAATAGTAGACTCAAACATGTAAATTTTATACTAACAAACAAAATAATATTTTCTGACATGAACAAATTTGACTTATTTTCCAGCTACTAAAATACTTGGTACTCCAATCAAGAACCATGATAAGAACCCTGACAGAAAGGAAAAAGGCTTCCTGGCTTAGATAGCAGAGTCACTACTTAGACCCAAACTTAACTGTCATGAATGCAAAAGCTATTGTGTTTTTCTATATTTTCCTAGCTGAAATGTTGTATGAACATACATGCAATTTTTTTTGTCGTGCTGAACAGAGCACATGGCAAACCAACATGCAAATTTCAACATCAGATATATGATAAAGATAAATTCAGCTTGGGCAATATGATGGTAACATTGGAACAAATTGATATAAATGCTATTGGTTTAAATCCATAGCTACATGTATTCTGGTACTGACACGTGACAAATGGAACAATCCAAAGAATACCTGATAAAGGTCCGCCCGAATAATCTTCTGGTGTGCAGGGTTGGAGTACCAGTTAAGACGCATAGACTCAACCTTAATGTACATATCAACGAGCCACTGCTGGAGGAGTCGTCCACCTAGAAACAATACATTGAACTCCCCATGCCTGATTTGCAGCTTGTAAGCATAATACTCTCTGGCGCTGACATATTTTGTATTTGATTCTGGATCACCACCTGCACAGTACCAGATAAACAAATAAGCTGTATGGAGTATTTGCATATGATCATATAGATGAGTCATTATTACATATAAGCCTAAAAAACTTTATTATTAGCAACCTTGTCCCCCAGTGCGATCATCTGCTTCGACTTCGTCGTCTATATCCATGTCGTCTGGGAAATCGTCATGCGGATCTATAGTGTGACCACAAAAGAAACACAAAAAGATTAGATTAGAATACTGAACTAAAAATAAATGATGGGTTATTACAAAGAGGTATGTAATATGCAGTGTGGCACACCTTCACTATCTGTATTCTTTTTGCTTTGCTTTTTTTTCTTTTTAGTTTCCTGATACAATATCCCTTCATTCCAACCCGCCCCGCCACCAGGAAAAAACAAAGGATAAGCTAGAGGATCATAGCACCCATAGTAAGCCTTTATATAAACTGGTCGATCCGATAGCCCACAGACCATAACACTCCTCTCAAACATTTTCTTCGGGTCACTACCTTCCATCCATATGGCCGAAACCTGAGAAGCAGTCGGAGCATTATATCTCCTCTGGTCCACATCAATCTTGGTATTGAGTTCGATTCTATACTCGTCGAGGTTTGGTGTGGAACCCAAACTCCTGAATGTCCCAACATAAGGATTCCCTTGTAAAAAAATACGAAGAATCTGCTTTATGATCCCAAGATCCAGGTGAGGTGATCGCTTCACTCTGTGTGCAAAATCATTCTCATTGTCACATATGTACAACTGCATATTTCTAGCAGAATAGCTTCCGTGCGACAACTGATCCAGGCGGTGATATATCTGACCCTGGATCCTAAACGTATAGATCCCAGTTCCTGCTGCAGTAGCATATCGCCGGTCGAGCTTGACACCTATGCTAGTGAAAGAAAAATGGGAATTGAAGTAACGTATATTCCTTCTGAACCACTTTGCATCTCTGTCCGTTTGGCTTGTGTACAGTCTCCTTAGCTCTGCAGGTATATCCGGAATATGAATCCGAACCATCCCCTCCCTACAACAGAATGCCGCTCCTTCACCAGGAAATCTCTTGGCTCCACAGTGTGTGCAGTCTGGTGCCCGACCCAGAGCATGATGTTTTTTCGGTAGGTTTTGATAAACATAGTCATAGGGATCGGGTCTGCCATCAGCACCAACATTTTGCCCATCAACTCGATATGACCTGTATTGGACATCTAGCAAAGAGAAACATGAAAAAATTCAAGTTAGAAAAGCAATACGTGAGCCAATTCAAATTTAACCCCGAAGACACTATACGTACCAGGTCGCGTGAAAATCCGTCCCTCGTCATCAGCAAAGAATTCATCAATGTCGTCATCTATGGGCTTATGGGTCTCCAAGTTCTCCTCATCTGGGTCATATATAACAAAAAAAGGCGTTAGCAGGTTCTCCTTTTTAATTCCAGCTTTACAAAGAAAAGAACATCCTTGATCACCTAATCCCGGTCGTTCTGATGCATCCGGATCCCAAATCCCAGAATCGTACATAGGATCGTTAACATGAGCATGGTCGCCCGTACCCAGCAACGGATTTCTGCTAGTGGACGGACCAACTGTAAACAAAGAGACATATTGTATTATATGAGTATTCAAATCAATATAGTAGACAGTATCCAAACACGACATCTATGTAACGGCTGTATAGTACATAGGAAGACACAAACAAATACAGTGACAGTACCTCTCTCGGTTAGTGACCGCTTTGCTGGTTGTGGTGCGTTGACTGAATTCCTGAGGCGATATTGTTGCTGGCGTAACCGGTTCTTCTTTAGTAGAATGGCCTTTTTTTGTTCTGACATCTGAGCATACCTCTCCCTATTCCTTTTATACTTTGCTGAAACCTCATCAGGAGCTGTGAAAAAAATCAACATAAGTACTCGACTACACACAAAAAAAAAAAAGGAATCCAATAAAGCCTTCTGAGCAAGAAAAAAGGGATTATGTTCACCTTGTTCTGTCATTTTACGCTTCCGGTAACTCTGGGCGTTATTGCGCCACCGTGCCCTTTGCAATTCCTCAGAGTCCAAACAGTCCATTGTAACAATACCAATATCATCTAGATTCTGCAAATCTGACGTTGAAGTTGGGTGCCAATCATCATTTCTACAAAGCCAGCTTTCATCTTCAAAATCAGCAGCATCATGAGTAGTTTCGCCATTAACACCAGCTTGAGTAGTTTCATCAAGATTTGCTTGACTACATTTTTGCTCAGAGAATGAAGACATTTGCACATGCTTCAAGCTTGCTTCACCGGACGGCATCATCTTAGCTGGTAAATTCAGCACACAAATATTGTTATATGACCAATGGTGCCAATTACGTTGCGGGGCCAATTTAAGAGAAAACTCACCTTTTGTGCACAATGGCGGGGTGGACACTGTAATAGTAAAGAGCTGATAGCGGAAACTATTCCGCTTCTCCCAGCGTTTCCGCCGACGTGCTGCCGTACCGTGAGGCCGCGTCGATTTTCGAACGGCGTGGCCACCCTCTGCAGCAGCCACGATGCCTCCGTACGTCGGCGGCCGACGATGGGCCAGGCGTGGGCCGTGCCGCAGGTGGCTATGCAGCTGGGCCCCCGATCTTGTATTTTCAAAGGTCAAATCTATTACTGCATCAAGAGCATCAACAGGCCACTGTGTTCGATCACCATTAACACCAGCTTGAGTAGTTTCACCAAAAGATGGTTGAGCCCACTTTTTATTCGAGACTGTAGGCATCTGGCCAAGCTTCGAGCTTGCTTCAACAGAGGCCATTAGCTTAGCTGGTAAAATATGATAAAAAGAAACCCAAATTCAATACACAAATGAAATCTAAACCAATAATGCTCATTAGCGTTGTGGCACCACCAGCTATAAGAAGAAACTCACACTTTTTACGCAAAGACGGAGTGGTCACTGCAAAATTTTCAGATGACAAATCGCATACTGCATCCAAAGGTTGAACGGGCCACTGCGTTTGATCTAAGAAAGCATAGTGTGTTATTGGAAATTTATTAGAAACAGGAAATCATTGTATCTGTTCAATGCTTAGTCTTTTTTTGCACCTGGTTTTCTGCTGAAACGAGGGGTGGCATCGACACCACATTGCTGACCCGTGGTTTGTGTCACGTTTGTAATAGCTGACACTGGCTCTGAAATACAACATTGATTGTCATCTTCTAAAATTAGCATTTTATCTACGCTATGAGAACACAGTACAAAATGACCGTGAAAAGTGCACCTCGATGCTTACCTGTTGTTCCAGAGACCCGCGTAGAAGCAACAGTTTGGGTAGATAAAATTCCAATATCTCCCACCAAGCCTGATTAAAACATAAATCACCACACATTAAAACCAATTAAGCTAAGGCTTAAAAAAAGAGTGTTTACAGAATAGAATGTCAAAACAATGATTTCGTATTGGTACCTCGTTTCCGCGTATTCCTCTGCTGTTTAACAGGGACACCAGCATTTTCCTTTCCATCTGAAAGAGTTAGGCCAGTTCAATTATTAATTAAATATAAACCAAAACATAAGAGTTATTTGCCAAAGTGGCTGGTTTTCCAGATAAATAATCACGGGATAATAATCAATGGATGCAATATAAATAATCAGGGGATAATAATCAATGGATGCAAATCTAAACCAATACAAAACACCCAATTGGCAAAAATTATTACCTAGCTTCAAAACAGGAGCTAGTCCCCGATCTTTGTTTTCAGCTTGGAGTGCAGCCCTCTGCCGCTCACGGTACCGCCTGGAACTTTCTCTACTCTGTGCCCGCTTCTTGGCGATCACATCATCTTCTTGCCCTGATGCTATACATAGCACTGGACAATTATTACGGAATTTCATCTAGACCAATTAAATATGTCGTGTCACAGCAGAGAAACCGAACCTGCAACTTCTATGTTGGTGCGATCACATAAGGGAACTTTTGACGAATTTGACAGTCCCCTGCTAACACCTGGATCGCCGGCCATATCACCGTCCTGAAAACGATCAATCGCCTCAGTACGGATTCTCGTACTCTTTTTTTTTTGTGAGGGAAGGATTCTCGTACTCTGTACGTACAGGGTAGAGGATCACGTTGTTCATTGAGTCAGAGATGAGTCAGAGAGGATAACGTTGTTCAGATATTCAGAGAGCCAGAGAGGATCACGTTGTTCTTACCTATTCGAGCCCTGCCGTCTTCAAATCACTTTGTTCGCCCACTCGTAAACTGCCGTCTCCAAATTGTTGATCCACTAAATAAACACAGAACGCAATACAGAACGCAATATTTCAGAATCAAATCGGGGCACGACTCGAGAAACACAAAACGCAATATTTCAGAATCAAATCGGGGTAGGGCTCGAGATGCAGGTTGAATCAAATGTAACCAGAAAATCGAGATGGGCTCCGCGCCGCCACTGCCGTCTCCAAATTGGAGTGCGCCGCCACTGCCGTCTCCAAATCAACACGTCTTTTACACATCCAATCTTTGCCTAATCCATGCTGGAGTGCGCTGCCAACCCTAACCAAGTGTAAACTGAGGTAATGAAATGCGCCGCCAATCTTTTGGATGGAGTTCGGGACAGGCCAGCGCCTGTCCTACATAATCCCGAATTATTCGAACATGTCATTGATTTGGAAGGAGATCAACAAAAACGTGATTTCGGGAAGGAGGCTGGGTCGATGCCTAATCAGGGCTGTGGATACAGTGAAGGGTACAATTTATTTTGGGTGTGGTTAGCGTAAGGATGGTGGGATGAAACGTGTGTTAATTGTGTCATCGGTGACAATTCGGTGACATTTGGGTCACTCGATGGGCCCATATTTTTCATCCAACGCCTGTGATTAGAGGGTGGAATTTAAATCATTGGTTGATATACAGGTGGGTAACATCTGGCAAGGTAAAACTAATTTTCCTCACAAGTGGTTCTTTATTGGTTTATAATTATAATTATATTATTATTAGATACAATGTGAACGTAAATACTGACTTGATGGATCATTTCGAGCCAAAAGAGAGAAGGAATGAACGCGAGCGCCTTGGGTTCGACGGCGGAATTTAAAGAAGACGAATGAAGAACAAGCGGCGGAGTAGTTCACTGCCACCATCATCGCTACCTGATCGGTTCTAGCGCTCTTTTGCTGCGCAATTAAACAGTACTACTAGCATCGTTTGAGCTGCCGCACCCACGTCCAACGCGCCCGTCCAGGCTTCAGGGCGGCGCCGCGTACACACGATCTGCATCCCGGCCCCGCGTAATCTCCAGCCGAGAAAGCGGCGAGCGCCGCTGACTACGTACCAGTGACTGGCCTCGGTTCGCGCATCGCATCAAGTCCCCTTGGATTCTCCGACGCGCGCGCGCACCTGGAGCTTCACGCGAACACTGCGCGCAGCGAGAAACATACAAGGCCGATGCGCTGTTTGGCGTGCATACTACAACATCAATACATCATGCCGCCGCGTCGTGCCATTAGCCGGCACTAATTCTATTGGATCGTGAACTGGGGATGCATTGAATAACCGAGCTGGAAATGAGAATGCTTTACATGTTTTAAGGTAGGAAATGTTTGTAGTGAAACGAGTATATTGATCGATATCTGAAATCTGTTGAAACTAGTATGCCTGCCCGCGCATTTGCGCGGCTAGAGTTGATTGTTTTCACAACGATAATAGTATAAAATTTATAAACTTATATGTATGTATTTCATGATATTTTGTATTAAACTTTTATATGCTCTCTCTTACGGTCACATCCCTCGCCTGTTTGTAACGATGCTCAGTTATTTGTCGCCTTAGCTCGTTGTCTAGGTCACTTGTTCCTCTAGTATACTTCTGCCAACTCTTTATTTGTCCAGCCTACTTATCGCCCACTCCGGCAAAGGCTACTACCTTCACGCGTCACCTTCCCCCTTGCCTTCCTACTGGTAGGTTGGTCATCTTGTTGTTCAGATTGCCTGCTCGTCGCCCTCTCGTTCAAAGCTTTTCCCGTCCTCCTTTCTAACTTGTTTTTCAGTTTTATCACTCATCCTTACTCTGTCATCGTCATAGCTTGTTTTTCAACTTGCTTACTCATCACGTCATAATTTAGCTATTTTAGACTCATAATAGTATGGTGAGAAAATTAGAAATAATAATTTAGGGATATGTTAGCTATCTTTTATAACCTGAATTTAGTTATTTTTTGACTTATAATAGAATGACGGGTAATTTAGAAATAGGTGTGAAGTGTACTTTTGGTTATCTTTTATTATTTCGAATTTAGCTATTTTTGACTCATAATGGCAAGGTGGGTAATTTAGAAATATGTCCGAGAGGTATTTTTCACTATTTTTTATTATTCTGAATTAAGCTATTTTATAAATATTTATAGGGAGTTTTGTGACTAATTTTTCATAATGGCAGTGGCGGGTAATTTTCTCTTCTTATTTTCTCGGATCAATGTGGAAATTTCTAGCATTTTAGAGCGAACGTGGTGACTCCTTTTAGTCGTCAATTATATATATAATAGATATTGTGGGAAAAGCCAACTTTTGAGTATGAAAACTCATTCAGTCACCTTAGGAGTAATTACCTTCGTGTAAGTAGCTCCATTTTTGCTGTCACTGCAACCTAAACGTCTCTACAAATGTCTCTAGGGCCGCCTGTTAAAAAATGAATTCTATAGTAATATATATCTAGGAGTAGTGAATAAGCTTGAATTCGATGATACCAACCACCAACATATTTGTAACTTAGCGCATAGACGCATATAGTCATTGATATGCGTAGCATGGATTTTTAGGGAGGTACTCCTAACTAGAATCCGAATCTTCTTGTGTACTCCATCGCAAAAAAAATGAACGTAAGCATCTCTGATGCAACATCGCCCAAAAAAAAAAACAAAAACATTGATGCAAAGCGTTAACTTCTGATCAAGTAATTGTTGAAAATTACTTCTCACTGCCCACCTCATGAGGAGTGGAAGCAAACCTTGGCTGGGTTTTTGATACAAGCACGAACAGAATTGCCAAAATCAAAGTCAATGTAAAACGTTGCCCTCAATTTACATTGTCGTCTGTTTTAAAGAACATAAAGATTGATCCATATTTTTCTAAAGGAAATTAAGAGAACAAGTCAAGGAATCACAACTTCTCACAATTGCTTCAATATATTTTCTTCTTTTAGATAATGAATCACTTCAATATTTATGCGCCATCAATTCCAAAACTTGTTTTGCAGAAGAAATAGATCAGTAATGCAGACTGACATAGGTATCGTTTCTTCTACTATATATAGTAGCTAGGAGCGTTGTAGAAATTCACCAAGGCTCTAATTAAGTTCGAAGCGTGCTCTGATCTCATCAATAACAGATGGAAAACTTTGCATCAGCCGTAAGTACCCCTTGGTTAGCACAGCATCCTTGAAATTTTTGTCGACTATGAAGAAGTCGAGGCACCTGTTCTTCAACTCTTGGCAATTGTTCAGCTCAGCACAAGCTAATATTGTCGCAACCGTCTCTGCTGATAGACGCTTCCATAACTTTTGGGCGCACAAGAGCTTCAGCCTGTCCAGATGGTACATGTCAGCTGTAACAGCCCAAAAATTTAAATACAATAAAATTCACTCAGAAATTGAACTTTTTAGAATTATGGGTAATTCCATGATTTTACAAAAATAAAATCTCATTAAAGTAGTTCAATAAATAGAATTTGAAGATTTCTAAAATAAAAGTTCGTGCTCAAGTGTTTGTTTTGTTTCTTTTATCTGGATTCCATTTGGTGTTTAACTCTCTTTTCCAAATTTGAATTCCATTCAAATTTGCTCAAATTCGAAATCTAAGAAATGTTTGAACATTTTCTTTTCCCGGGCTCACCTTTTCTCTCTTCTCCTTCACCGGCCCAGCCCAGCTCTTCCTCTCTTTCTCTTTTTTTCCCCGAGCGGGCCGACTCCTCTCTTCCTTTTCCTTCCCGGCCCAGCGCAGCCCGCATGGCCCGGTCCGGCCCAGCCGCCACGTCGTCTTCCCCAGCGCGACTGCGCGCCTTCGCGAGCTCTCGCCAACGCGGACGCCGCCCTCTCCGCTCTCCCTCTCTGCTCTCTCTCTCATCCTTTCCAGCACATGTACTCGCGTTGCTGTAGCCACTCCGCCGCGACGTCATCCCCGTCTTGACCTATCCCATCGGCGTACGGGGCGGCGCCGCTCCATTCAAAGCCGGCATGGGAGCGCCGGATTTCCCGCTCGCACAGCGCAGCGGTGAGCTCGCCAGCGTCGTCCAGAAGCGCCGCCTGACGTCGCGACCAAGCCGCCGACCTCGCCGCGCCGCAATTCGACCCAATCGGGAGTTGCCACGCGCCTCGCCGTCGCAAATATCTCCGCCGGCGAGCCTCCCTCTCTCTCTCTCTCTCTCTCCGCCGATTCACCGCACCTCTCGCCACTTGGGCGTACGAATTCGCCGTGCCCATACCGCGCCGCAATTTTGACCGCTCCTCGGCCCCTGCGCCAAGCTTCGCCGTCAATGCGCCGCGGATAAGAACGGCGCCGGAGAAAATATCGCCGCCGGCGATATTTCTGCGCGAACCGCCTCCTCTCCGCCTATAAATAGGCCGCAACCCCCCTACGCAGCTCTCCATCGCCATTGCACTGCATCTCCACTACCACAGCCATTCAATCGACACCGATTTCCATTTCTTCCCCAACTCCGGCCGCCGCGCGATCTCCCTGTTCCGGTGAGATCCTCCTCTCCTCTCTGTCTCTACAGCATCTCCATCACCTACCTGTTCGACCTCGAGCTCAAACTCCAGCCTTCCTAAACCCTAGCCCGGTGCGCGCCTAGCGCCGCCGTCCGCCGCCGCGAGATCTCGTCGCCGGCCACGCACACGGCCGCGCTAGCCCAACCGAGCACGCGCACGCACTCCACGCACTCGTGCGCACTTCCCCCGACAGCACGAACACGCCCTATCGCACGCACACGCGAGATCCTATCGCGCGCCGCCGCCGCGGCCAACTCCGGCGAGCCCGAGCTGCTGCTCTGATGCTCGCCGTCGACAACATGTATCCCTCCTAACTCCGCCGTCGCACGCTGAGTCGCCACGGCTGGATCTCGTCGCCTCCCGTCCCTCCTAACCGCCGGCGGCGAGCTCTCCGGCGAGCCGCCGCCGTGTCCACCCAGCGCCGCCGCTCCGCTGACCCAGGTCGTCGCCGTCGTCCGACGTGGCGCCGACGTGGCGTCCACGTGGAGTCCACATCAGCACGCGGGTCCCACCATATAATCCCAGTCAGCGCACATCTCTCTCTTTTCCTTCCATACACCCGGTCCATGTGAACCACCCTCACATTCACCAGCGGTCCACAGAACCCATGCACCTAGTCCGCGGAACAGTAGCCCGGGGTGCACTTAGCAGCCCGACCCCACCAGTCAGCCTCTGAATCTGAATCCGTTTTGCTAGGTCCACCCGGCTATTCACACAGAATCCTATTTCGACACTTTCCCTTTGTAGAAAAATTCCAGAAAAATTCCTAAAAATATCTTATATTCCCTAGATTATTTTGCCACCTTTTCCCAACATCAGAAAAATATAATATCTCCATAATAAATAGGAATCTATAGGAAGCTTAATCCCTTTTCTTTATACCATAGTTCCACCCCTTTTAGCTTCTATTAATAGATTCTTTTCCCTGATCATCCTATTTATTTCAATCCTATCTATTCATATCAATTCTTATTCTATTTGAGTTTATTTGGTTATTTATTTGGATCTCATTTGGTTGTATTTATTTTATTTTGCGTTAGTTATTTATTCGTCGGTATTTTGCGTAATATAGCTAACGAGGAGCTCGAGGAAGAGCCCGAGGACCCGGATTACGAGGAGGAGCGCGAGGAAGAGTTTGAAGGCAAGTCCTAACTTTCCTTGATCATATTGATCCTATGATTTATCACCACATCCTATGAATGGCCTATTTTAAATGCTTACATATGATGCATGCTATTTTATTATTTGAAATGTTGTGTTAGTTATAAACCTAGTAGGATAGCCATCCTTGATATTGATGTCTGTTACCTTGTTAAACCTAGGATTTCCTTCATTATGTCGTAATAATGCTGGATTATTACCTTGAAATTAGATCGCTTAGGAATTTACTGCAGCTATTTAGTTGCTACACAATGATCCTAAATTTTTGGTGAAATGTGTAAAAATGTATGCTTGGTGAGTGTGTGAGTAAATAAAATGGGAGGGTAATAACCAACTAGTGTGTTGGGGTGAAGTGGGATGTTTTCAGGCAGGGGCGAGATGGTGATCGGTGAATAGTGATAGGTGGAAGATGCTCGCCTCGGCCGGTTAAGGACCGGTTCTTGTAACAATCAACCTAGTGAACCCCGTGCAACCAACAGATCCTGTTATGGGCAGGACTTGGCCCTAACTTTCTGGCGTCTACCACTTGATCCACCTAGGAGGCAGTAGTGCAACGGGCAACCAGGAGCAGACGCGATATCTTTATGGGTCGTGGTCCGACTTGGCCATTGGGCCATTGACTACTTATAGTCGCTTTATAAGTCCCTGGGTCAGTAATGGCTCGTGGGTGGGATTGTGGGGACACTCGGGAAAGGTGGGTTTCGCTATGTTGCTCCCTTGCTAAGAGCAATGTAGTCTGTGGGTAAAGATATACACCTCTGCAGAGTTAAATCTATCCGGATAGCCGTGTCGCGGTCACAGACGCGCTATGGTTGAGTTCACAAAGATTAGTTTTACTTAATCCTTGAAGTGTGAGTGGGCGGTAGTTCGCCCGTGTTTTGGAAATGAGAGTCGGTACGGCCGTGCGCCCGAAGGCTCGCCTAAAACTTGGGAACTGGCGGGATTGACGTATCTCCCCCAGGGCCAACCCACTTAATCATGACAAACGTTTCTTTATAAAAGGATTATGCTTTTAAAATGAACCCTGCATTAAAATAAGCTTTCTGCTAAAATATAAGCCGTATAGCCTAATCCTTCATAAAGCCATTTATGCATTTATAATTCCCTTGTGTAGTGTTAGGATTTGCTGAGTACCTTATGTACTCACCCTTGCTTTAATTATTCAGAAGAAGATGCTCAGTATGAAGATGGTGGTGACGACGAGTAGGGTTTGCGTTCGTCGCCCGAGTTGCCTGTAGAAGTTGGACTCTTCGCTTTCCGCTTGTGTTGTTAGTTTGTGGCCAGGCCTGCCGGCCACTGGTATTGTATTTAGTAGCCTTTGCAAGACATTTGTGGTATTGTAATAATAATCGAAGTATGGATTTGGTATTATCTTGGTTTCGTGCGTATCAACTACTGATCCAGGGATTGGTACGGTAAGCACAGTGGATTCCAGGAATGGGGTCCGACAGAGTGGTATCAGAGCCGTACTTGGCCGTAGGACGCAACCCTAGGAAAAACCACCTCTGAGAGTTTCTTACCTTGACATAAAAATTACTTTATGAATATCCTTCCCTATCTTATCTCTCCTTCCCTCTAAAGTCTATTATTAAAAAGGCTTATAAAATTTCCTCATTGATCTGTTCTAACATCTCCAAATTTATTTGGCAGATGGAAGAAGGTCCTTGGACTTGGTCTTATGCTAATGAAGACAGTGGTTTTCCTGCACTCCTGGCTGACACCATGAAGAAGATGGGTTACACTCGAGCCCCAGATTATCATTGGCAGGAAACCGTGAACCAGGGGGCACCGGTCTGCAAGATGTGTGTACATGTTGATGGAGTCCCTCCCCACTCCGACATACAGCCATGGACTGGGCAGGTCACAGGCGCCAGGTTTGAGGATACTCTGCAGATGGCTGCCCGAGGAGTTTTACTGGAGCTTTGCCAGAAGAACATCGGCTTCAGCGGGACCACACCCTTCAAGTACTTCCCTGTGAAGGATGTGGATAATGAAGTTTGGAAGCATCGTGTGGCTACACTTGAGGGCCCCACCCAGACTGTTGACGATCCTACCTTGGCTGCCACCGCTCAATACCTGTTGGCTTTGGACAACTTATATGAAGACCACGCCCATGAGTGGGGCAAGGCTTATAGGCATGCCATGAGGGCAGAAGAGAAGATCAAGGACTTGGAGAGGCAACTGGATATTGCTCAGAACCAAGCCATAGAAGCTGAGGAACGCGCCAACCAAGCCCTGAAGACCATGGCAGAGAGTGCTCAGCGCCACGCTCAGGAGTTGGAGGCCCTGCACCAAGTGGGGATATGTCGAGGCGCACGCACCAGGCAGACTGCAAGGAAGCGGAACTTCGTTACTTCCACCAGCGGTGAGCGCCAGCTACCCCCTACAGCACCTGTTCTGGATGATGCTACTCGAAGAACAATCTCTCGTCAGGGACCTACAAATGGGAACCGATCTGAGGATGATGATGAGAGTGATGATGATGACTCACACGGCTCCGACAACTCAGATGGATCTAATGACCAGGATGGAGGCATGGATATCTCTGAGGTTGCGGAAACGGAGGAAGATCCAGAGGAGGACCCAGAGGAGCCACCTCAAGAGGATGACCAGTTAGATTCCCCCACACCAATGGTTGAAGACGCCGCTCCAGCTGTTGAGAACGCCCCAGAAGCTGCTGAGCCCAACAGTGGGTTTACCCCCCACAACCCGTTCATAATCAATGATGATGACTTCAACCTCTACGAGCAGTGGCGTAGGGATCGTGGGATCAGTGGTTGAGTAGTTTCGGGCAGTGTAGTAGTATCTTGGAGCTTTTGTACCAGTAGCTAGCAGCAGCTATCCTGGTAGCTAGTAGTGACTCAGTAGTATCCTAGTAGTAGGTAGTGTCCTAATAGTTTGTATAACTCGTCTATAGTACGTCTTGTATAATACACCTTATCTAAGGAATAAAAGTTATCTATGCTTGTAATCTAGAGTGCTTGTGTGTATTTGCAAGTTTCTTGGTTCTTTGGTTGAGTGCTTGGGTGATTCAAGAACAACCTAATCAAATAAACTACTTAATAAATGGAACTAAAAGCTTAGTACCTGCCTCAACTCCTATCTCACCCTCCCTTATGGTAACAGGATGCCGCCAAAGAAGTCTGCTCGCCTTGAAGCTCGTCGTGAGCGTGATGCAAAGGCTGCTGAGGATGACCACCGTAATGAACAGGCAGAAAGGGGGCAGGACCGCCACCAGAGGAGGGAAGAAGACAAACCGCCGTAATCCATCCCCCCAAAGGAATGATAGGAGGAATGAGCGGGGCAATCGAGAGGAGCACGAAGGGAGCCGTCACGATGAGAATGACGGAGATCGTGAAGAGGAAGTGAATCAGCGCAACGCTGCAGGGAATAATCAAACCAGGAATCAGGGACCGCCACCGCCGCCACCCCTTACTCTCGCAGAAGTGATGGCAAATCAGACTCAACTCCTGCAAGCCATCGCCCAAGGGATGAATCCGCAGAACCATGGACCTCCACCTCAGTCCAGGATGACTGAGTTCATGAGGCTCAGGCCACCAACCTTCGACAGCACTGATGATGACCCGCTGGCAGCTGATGACTGGCTTCGCAACATCAACAAAAAGCTCAACCTGGTCACTATCGACTCTCATGAAAAGGTGATGTTAGCATCGCATCAGCTTGTTGGAGCAGCAGGAGAATGGTGGGATAACTACCGTGAGGCAGCAGTGGATCCAGATACACTCACTTGGGATGAATTCCAGCAAGCCTTTCGCGACTACCACATCCCAGAAGGAGTCCTAGAAATGAAAGCAGATGAATTCCGCTCCCTGAGGCAAGGACCAATGACAGTGAACCAGTACATCAAGAAGTTTATGAAGCTGGCTCGCTACGCCCCAGAAGAAGAAGTAAACACGACAAGAAGAAGCAGGATCGCTTCAGGAAAGGTCTCAATGGCAGTATGAGGACCCAGCTGGTGACTCATATCTACCCAGATTTCAACACCCTCATGAATAAGGCTCTGTTACTTGAGGATTCCCGCTCCTACCTCGATAATGAGAGGAAGCGTAAGTTCCAGGCACAGAAAAACAAGCAACAGGAGAGGTCGCAGAGGCCTAAGTTTGGATACCAGCTGAAGCAGAGGAACCAGCAAACCATGCAGTATCGCACCCCTGCAGCTAGTCAGCAGCAATCCAATCAGATGTACCGTGGGCAAAGTTCGAACACTCAGCAGAGGGGTAGTACTCAGGTCTCTCAGGCACCTGTCAAGGGCAGGGCATGCTTCAACTGCAGGGACCCAGGCCATATGATTGCTAATTGCCCCTACAACAATAACAGACAGCCACCTGCAGTGACAAACAATCCAGGAGCCCGATCCGCAGTGTCTGGAGTAGGACGTGGAGGACCCCAGGCTTCAGGCCAGCAGAAGAGGACTCAATCTTTCGGACAAGGACGGGTCAACCACATTGATGCCATGGATGCCGAGGACGCGCCGGACGTCGTACTCGGTAAGTTTCTTGTCAATTCCGTACTTGCAACAGTTCTCTTTGATTCTGGAGCTTCGCATTCGTTCGTTTCTTCGAAGTTTGTTGCTGAGCATGGACTACCAACCGTTTTACTTAAAATCCCCCTGATGACAAAATCCCCTGGGGCAATGATCAAGTGTCAACTAGAATGTCCTCGGGTTAAAATCCTTTTAAGTGGGGTAGAGTTTCTAGCAAACCTAGTAGTCCTTAGATCAAGTGGAATAGATGTTATCCTTGGAATGGACTGGTTAGCGAAGCATAAAGGGAATATATCTTGTGCTGATCGTAAAGTTACAGCAACAAATCATAAGGGAGTCACCATAGAATGTCAGCCCAACCTGATAACTTCAGAACCAATGGTGTGCAGCATGGAAGCTAAACCCTTAGAAGAGGTGCCAGTGGTTTGTGAATATCCTGATGTCTTTCCTGAGGAATTACCTGGAATGCCACCCGACAGGGATGTTGAGTTCATCATTGATTTAATCCCTGGAGCAACCCCAATTGCAAAGAGACCTTATCGGATGGCAGCAAATGAGTTAGCTGAGTTAAAGGAACAAATAAGAGAATTGCAAGAAAAGGGTTTCATTCGACCTAGCTCATCACCATGGGGAGCACCTGTTCTGTTCGTAAAGAAGAAGGACGGAAGTCTCAGAATGTGCATAGACTACCGTTCCCTGAATGAGGTAACCATCAAGAACAAGTATCCACTACCCAGGATCGATGATTTGTTTGATCAGTTGAAGGGAGCCAAGCTCTTCTCTAAGATTGACTTGAGGTCAGGTTACTATCAGCTGAAGATCAGAGTTAGTGATATTCTGAAGACAGCATTTGTAACTCGGTACGGTCAATATGAGTTCACCGTGATGCCATTTGGTTTAACCAATGCCCCAGCATACTTCATGAATCTGATGAATAAGATCTTCATGGAAGAGTTGGACAAGTTTGTCGTAGTCTTTATTGATGACATTCTTATCTACTCTAAAAGTGCCGAGGAACATGAGGAACATTTAAGGATTGTATTGGAAAGACTAAGAGACCATGAGCTCTATGCAAAGTTCAGCAAGTGTGAGTTCTGGTTGCAAGAAGTCGCATTCTTGGGACATATCATAAATAAGAATGGAGTAGCAGTGGATCCTGCAAAGGTGGAAGCAGTAATGAATTGGAAACAACCAAAGAATGCCTCAGAAGTCAGAAGTTTCCTTGGATTAGCAGGGTACTACAGGAGATTCATTGAAGGTTTCTCCAAAATTGCAAAACCCATGACGGAGTTAACAAAGAAAGATAAGAAGTTTGAATGGACTCAAGCATGTGAGAAAAGTTTCCAGGAGTTAAAAAAGAAGTTAACAACAGCCCCAGTACTCACCTTGCCTGATATACACAAGGACTTTGTGGTATATTGCGATGCATCTCGACAAGGACTTGGATGTGTTCTGATGCAGAATGACAAGGTTGTTGCATATGCTTCGAGGCAATTGAAGGTTCATGAGAATAATTATCCTACCCATGATTTGGAATTAGCAGCTGTGGTACATGCCTTGAAAATATGGAGACATTATTTAATTGGAAATAAGTGTCATCTTTACACTGATCACAAGAGCTTAAAGTATATCTTCACCCAGACAGAGCTGAATTTAAGGCAAAGAAGATGGTTGGAATTAATAAAGGATTATGACATTGAGCTGCAGTATCACCCCGGAAAAGCAAATGTGGTTGCTGATGCATTAAGTCGTAAGGCTTATTGTAACAATCTGAAGGTATTCACTACAAATCAGACTTTGATTGATGAGATGAGCCAATTGAACCTGCAAGTTGTAAGTCAGGGACGAGTCAACACTTTGTGTGTCAAGCCAACCTTGGAAAGTCTGATCAGAAGGGCTCAAGGAAAAGATGAAGAAATTCAGGAAATAAAAGAAAAGATTGGAGAAAACAAGAGCCCTGGATTTAGGATGGATCCCAGTGGAATTCTCTGGTTTGAAGATCGGATTTGTGTGCCTAAGACCAGAGATAACGACTTAAGACAGCTCATCATGAATGAAGCACATAACTCTGCATATTCTATTCACCCTGGAGCCACTAAGATGTATCAGGATTTGAAACAGAAGTACTGGTGGGTTGGAATGAAAAGAGATATAGCCGAATACGTTGCTCGTTGCGACACATGTAGAAGGATCAAGGCGGAACACAGTAGACCCGCCGGATTACTACAGCCTCTACCCATCCCAGTATGGAAGTTTGATGAAATTGGAATGGATTTTATTGTGGGTTTGCCCCGATCCAGGAAAGGAAATGATTCAATATGGGTAATAGTAGACAGACTTACAAAAGTAGCTCGCTTCGTCCCTGTGAGGAAAGTGTTTGGTGGTGAAAAGTATGCACAGTTATATATGGATAACATATTGAAGTTACATGGAGTTCCAAGCAGAATAGTGTCAGACCGTGGTCCCCAGTTTACTTCCCGGTTCTGGAAAAGTTTACATGCCCTGTTGAAAACAAAGCTTGATTTCAGTTCAGCTTACCATCCACAGACTGATGGACAGACGGAGCGTGTAAATCAAATCCTCGAAGACATGTTGAGAGCATGCGTTCTGACGTATGGTAAAGACTGGGAGAAAAGTTTGTCGTTTGCAGAATTCTCTTATAACAATAGTTACCAAGCAAGTTTGCAGATGGCACCGTTCGAGGCACTATATGGCAGGAAATGCAGAACACCCTTGATGTGGTCAGAGGTAGGAGAGCGGTCCCTGTTTGGACCAGCTATCATCAGAGATGCCGAAGAGAAAGTTGCCATCATCCGTGAGAATATCAAAGCGGCACAAAGCAGACAGAAGAGTTATGCCGATACCCGCCGACGGGAGCTTGCCTTTGAAGTGGGAGATTATGTGTACCTTAAGGTATCCCCGATACGAGGTACTCGAAGGTTTCAGATTCAAGGAAAGCTAGCACCGCGATATGTTGGACCCTTCAAAGTACTCAATAGAGTGGGGGCAGTAGCATATCGTCTCGAACTCCCGGAAGAAATGTCCGATGTGCATAACGTTTTTCATGTCTCGCAATTGAAGAAGTGTTTGAGGGTGCCGGAAGAGCAAGTACCGCTGGAAGCTATGGACCTCCAACCAGACTTACGCTATCAAGAGCTACCAGTAAAGATATTGGATGTCGTGACTCGCCAAACAAGGAGAAATGCAGTAAGATTCTGCCGAGTCCAATGGAGTAACCACACCGAGGCAGAAGCTACGTGGGAACGTGAAGATGACTTGAAGAAGGAGTTTCCCTACCTGTTCGAAGAAGCTTCCGAATCTCGAGGACGAGATTCCCTTTAAGTGGGGTAGGTC
Source organism: Eragrostis nindensis (assembly GCA_012490785.1). Lineage (NCBI taxonomy): Eukaryota > Viridiplantae > Streptophyta > Magnoliopsida > Poales > Poaceae > Eragrostis > Eragrostis nindensis. Next base: position 268,382 of record JAAXCT010000227.1, on the reverse strand, counting down.
TGTAACAGCCCAAAAATTTAAATACAATAAAATTCACTCAGAAATTGAACTTTTTAGAATTATGGGTAATTCCATGATTTTACAAAAATAAAATCTCATTAAAGTAGTTCAATAAATAGAATTTGAAGATTTCTAAAATAAAAGTTCGTGCTCAAGTGTTTGTTTTGTTTCTTTTATCTGGATTCCATTTGGTGTTTAACTCTCTTTCCAAATTTGAATTCCATTCAAATTTGCTCAAATTCGAAATCTAAGAAATGTTTGAACATTTCTTTTCCCGGGCTCACCTTTTCTCTCTTCTCCTTCACCGGCCCAGCCCAGCTCTTCCTCTCTTTCTCTTTTTTTCCCCGAGCGGGCCGACTCCTCTCTTCCTTTTCCTTCCCGGCCCAGCGCAGCCCGCATGGCCCGGTCCGGCCCAGCCGCCACGTCGTCTTCCCCAGCGCGACTGCGCGCCTTCGCGAGCTCTCGCCAACGCGGACGCCGCCCTCTCCGCTCTCCCTCTCTGCTCTCTCTCTCATCCTTTCCAGCACATGTACTCGCGTTGCTGTAGCCACTCCGCCGCGACGTCATCCCCGTCTTGACCTATCCCATCGGCGTACGGGGCGGCGCCGCTCCATTCAAAGCCGGCATGGGAGCGCCGGATTTCCCGCTCGCACAGCGCAGCGGTGAGCTCGCCAGCGTCGTCCAGAAGCGCCGCCTGACGTCGCGACCAAGCCGCCGACCTCGCCGCACCGCAATTCGACCCAATCGGGAGTTGCCACGCGCCTCGCCGTCGCAAATATCTCCGCCGGTGAGCCTCCCTCTCTCTCTCTCTCTCTCCGCCGATTCACCGCACCTCTCGCCACTTGGGCGTACGAATTCGCCGTGCCCATACCGCGCCGCAATTTTGACCGCTCCTCGGCCCCTGCGCCAAGCTTCGCCGTCAATGCGCCGCGGATAAGAACGGCGCCGGAGAAAATATCGCCGCCGGCGATATTTCCGCGCGAACCGCCTCCTCTCCGCCTATAAATAGGCCGCAACCCCCCTACGCAGCTCTCCATCGCCATTGCACTGCATCTCCACCACCACAGCCACTCAATCGACACTGATTTCCATTTCTTCCCCAACTCCGGCCGCCGCGCGATCTCCCTGTTCCGGTGAGATCCTCCTCTCCTCTCTGTCTCTACAGCATCTCCATCACCTACCTGTTCGACCTCGAGCTCAAACTCCAGCCTTCCTAAACCCTAGCCCGGTGCGCGCCTAGCGCCGCCGTCCGCCGCCGCGAGATCTCGTCGCCGGCCACGCACACGGCCGCGCTAGCCCAACCGAGCACGCGCACGCACTCCACGCACTCGCGCGCACTTCCCCCGACAGCACGAACACGCCCTATCGCACGCACACGCGAGATCCTATCGCGCGCCGCCGCCGCGGCCAACTCCGGCGAGCCCGAGCTGCTGCTCTGATGCTCGCTGTCGACAACATGTATCCCTCCTAACTCCGCCGTCGCACGCTGAGTCGCCACGGCTGGATCTCGTCGCCTCCCGTCCCTCCTAACCGCCGGCGGCGAGCTCTCCGGCGAGCCGCCGCCGTGTCCACCCAGCGCCGCCGCTCCGCTGACCCAGGTCGTCGCCGTCGTCCGACGTGGCGCCGACGTGGCGTCCACGTGGAGTCCACATCAGCACGCGGGTCCCACCACATAATCCCAGTCAGCGCACATCTCTCTCTTTTCCTTCCATACACCCGGTCCATGTGAACCACCCTCACATTCACCAGCGGTCCACAGAACCCATGCACCTAGTCCGCGGAACAGTAGCCCGGGGTGCACTTAGCAGCCCGACCCCACCAGTCAGCCTCTGAATCCGAATCCGTTTTGCTAGGTCCACCCGGCTATTGCACACAGAATCCTATTTCGACACTTTCCCTTTGTAGAAAAATTCCAGAAAAATTCCTAAAAATATCTTATATTCCCTAGATTATTTTGCCACCTTTTCCCAACATCAGAAAAATATAATATCTCCATAATAAATAGGAATCTATAGGAAGCTTAATCCCTTTTCTTTATACCATAGTTCCACCCCTTTTAGCTTCTATTAATAGATTCTTTTCCCTGATCATCCCATTTATTTCAATCCTATCTATTCATATCAATTCCTATTCTATTTGAGTTTATTTGGTTATTTATTTGGATCTCATTTGGTTGTATTTATTTTATTTTGCGTTAGTTATTTATTCGTCGGTATTTTGCGTAATATAGCTAACGAGGAGCTCGAGGAAGAGCCCGAGGACCCGGATTACGAGGAGGAGCGCGAGGAAGAGTTTGAAGGCAAGTCCTAACTTTCCTTGATCATATTGATCCTATGATTTATCACCACATCCTATGAATGGCCTATTTTAAATGCTTACATATGATGCATGCTATTTTATTATTTGAAATGTTGTGTTAGTTATAAACCTAGTAGGATAGCCATCCTTGATATTGATGTCTGTTACCTTGTTAAACCTAGGATTTCCTTCATTATGTCATAATAATGCTGGATTATTACCTTGAAATTAGATTGCTTAGGAATTTACTGCAGCTATTTAGTTGCTACACAATGATCCTAAATTTTTGGTGAAATGTGTAAAAATGTATGCTTGGTGAGTGTGTGAGTAAATAAAATGGGAGGGTAATAACCAACTAGTGTGTTGGGGTGAAGTGGGATGTTTTCAGGCAGGAGCGAGATGGTGATCGGTGAATAGTGATAGGTGGAAGATGCTCGCCTCGGCCGGTTAAGGACCGGTTCTTGTAACAATCAACCTAGTGAACCCCGTGCAACCAACAGATCCTGTTATGGGCAGGACTTGACCCTAACTTTCTGGCGTCTACCACTTGATCCACCTAGGAGGCAGTAATGCAACGGGCAACCAGGAGCAGACGCGATATCTTTATGGGTCGTGGTCCGACTTGGCCATTGGGCCATTGACTACTTATAGTCGCTTTATAAGTCCCTGGGTCAGTAATGGCTCGTGGGTGGGGTTGTGGGGACACTCGGGAAAGGTGGGTTTCGCTATGTTGCTCCCTTGCTAAGAGCAATGTAGTCTGTGGGTAAAGATGTACACCTCTGCAGAGTTAAATCTATCCGGATAGCCGTGTCGCGGTCACAGACGCGCTATGGTTGAGTTCACAAAGATTAGTTTTACTTAATCCTTGAAGTGTGAGTGGGCGGTAGTTCGCCCATGTTTTGGAAATGAGAGTCGGTACGGCCGTGCGCCCGAAGGCTCGCCTAAAACTTGGGAACTGGCGGGATTGACGTATCTCCCCCAGGGCCAACCCACTTAATCATGACAAACATTTCTTTATAAAAGGATTATGCTTTTAAAATGAACCCTGCATTAAAATAAGCTTTCTGCTAAAATATAAGCCGTATAGCCTAATCCTTCATAAAGCCATTTATGCATTTATAATTCCCTTGTGTAGTGTTAGGATTTGCTGAGTACCTTATGTACTCACCCTTGCTTTAATTATTCAGAAGAAGATGCTCAGTATGAAGATGGTGGTGACGACGAGTAGGGTTTGCGTTCGTCGCCCGAGTTGCCTGTAGAAGTTGGACTCTTCGCTTTCCGCTTGTGTTGTTAGTTTTGTGGCCAGGCCTGCCGGCCACTGGTATTGTATTTAGTAGCCTTTGCAAGACATTTGTGGTATTGTAATAATAATCGAAGTATGGATTTGGTATTATCTTGGTTTCGTGCGTATCAACTACTGATCCAGGGATTGGTACGGTAAGCACAGTGGATTCCAGGAATGGGGTCCGACATCAGCTACCGCAAGCAAGTTCTGGAACAGTTCCATAGTCGATGAGCTTTCGAGCTCTTCATCTGCTGGCAATACATCGGTGTATATGAACCGCAGCAGGATTTTGAAAGTTGAGGGCTGGATATCGTGTAACGTGATGCACGGCATCTTGGCATCTGCCATGGAGCCAAAGAGTTGCGCTCTGAAGACCGGCGAGCGAGCGGCGAGCACGGCTCGGTGTGCGGGGAAGATCTCCCCGCCCCGACTGAGAAGGAAACGTCCGAGCCGTCGGTGTGATTCAGCAGACTGCCAAAGTGGTCGCCCATGTTGGATGATGGCACAGCTATAGGATTGTCGTCACACGGAACTATGATTCCGAACATGAATGTCACATGGCCATCCATCACGAAGTCCACCTCCAGATCGCTCCGTCTCACGAAATGTACGTATTCCAGTGGATCAAAGTCCGCGTGTGAATAGTACAAACACCGCCATGAGTGCAACGATGAAGGTTTTCCGTCCCTGTCCATCAGGAAGGCCTCGAAGATGGCCTTGACGTTTTTGGATTTGCTGAGGAGCTCTAGGTAAAGAAAGAGGAACTCGCTTTTGCCGCCATGTCCACGTGGGAAGCAACATATACGCCAGATGTGCTCTCCAGCGGAAAATTCATCGGAGAGGACAGCCTCGCCGATCCCTTCGTAGTCGAGCTTGAATTCGGTGAAGCCGGAGTCCCACATGTTCGCATCTACTCCCTCCATACTCACAAAAAAAGTCGTTTAGGACATGGTTTATCCTACCAAGGAGTGATTAATGAGAGAGTATGTTTCCATGTTTGCCCATATTAAATACAAGCGGAGGTCTTCCTTCTCCAACAATTTCTCTCAGTCCGACTGGTTCTCGCCATCAGTCCCGATGCACGACGTCCCTAGTTCGATTCGCTGCGGACTCTGATTTTTTTGCGCCGATGCGAATTTGCACGCCGCCTGTTTTTTTTCGCTTGCGCGTTGCCGCTGCAAATGCTTTTTCTGTCCGTGTAAAATCGTTTCCGCTATGCATGCCGGTTTCCCTCGCGCATGAGTTCTGCTACTCCGAGTAGTACAAAAGCAATCCAAGCCAAGAGTTCCTTTGCACAGTTTGATCTAAACTTGGTTGGAGTCTCGCTGGAACATGCCATCATCGGTAAGGTCTTTCTTTTTTGTTTCATTTGCCATGCAACGTTTCTTTTATGGAGTACTCTTGTTCATTTGAATAGGCCGGTTCAGCGGCTTCAAGCTCTCGTCCATGGAGACTGTGTCGATGGCCTCGTGGGCGAGCGACGCGAGATCGAGTGCGAGCAACGCGAGAGCTTGGGCAAGCGAGAGCGGCGACGCAGGCGAGCGACACAGCTAGCAACGGCGCGCGCGAGCGACTCCGGCGAAGCAGCTAGCAACGGTGCTGCGACCACCTGCGTCTCATCGTCCATGGCCGCGCGCACGAGCGAGCAAGGACCTGCAAGCCTGTGCGCAGGAGACGAGCTCCTGTGGAAGAGAATTAATGAGAGCGCGTGCGCGTGCTGGGAAGGAGAACGAAGGAGACGAGCAGCCGGAGCCGGTTTAATTGCGCGTGCTGCGGTCACCTCGGGAGCTCGCGTAAAACGTCTCGGGAGCACGCGAACGCGAGGGCAAACTCGTCCAGAAGATGGCACCACAACGCAAAACGAACTCTTTTGTGAAACCGGATCAAACTCCAGAACGACCTCCTTTGTGGGTATGGAGGGAGTACGTATCAGCTCGCAGGTACGGGTTTACGGACCGGGCGGTGTGGGGAATATGCGATGTAACCAAGCTGCAGTGCGTGTATATATACACAGGCTATGAACGGTTCAAGTGCCAACGCGTAGGTTCCTTGATGGGATCGATGTGAACACGGTGCGGAGAACGTCTTTTACCGTCAAAGAATGAAAAGGGCAAGCAATGAACGCGCGAGCCCCTTGGGTTTGAGAACGGAACTCAGGAGACGAAGCAACTCGATCGATTATCCAATCTGTACTACTCTTTCTCTTTGTTTGTGGAACTGCAGCAACGTGCCGCACCAACGTGCCCAGCCAACCCAGCCGGACAGGTGCATATCAACCGCACTAACCAGCTCACTAACAAAGGCCCAATATTACCTCCACCAGTATCGCCATTAATTTGTTAACTCTCCCATCCTAAAAAATGTTTTTCTATCTTTTTCTTAAGTCAAACTACCTTAGGTTTGATAAACTTATATCAAAAAAAGATCAGTATTTATGATACAAAATTGGTATAGGATCAAAATACACTTCATAATGAATCTAATGACGCTTATTGGTGTCATAATATTGCTACTTTTTATAGAAGCTTAGTCAAACTTAATTTAAGTTGGTTTGAGTTAGACCAAAACTAGCGTGACATTTTTGGAACGGAGGTAGTAGTTTACATTTCGTGTATCAGAATGTGTAATGTTGCTCTTAAACTCCTTTTAGTACTTCCGCGATTCATAAATACTCCCGCAGTCCAGAAATATTAGCATTCGTGGATTCTAGAGGCCACCACAAGGAGGGAGTCAAGTTTTGGGATATTTCGGCATGGTATTTAGGAGCTTTCACTCATCCGGTTCAGAGTTGCTTTCTGTGACTGTCTTAGATTGTCGCACACAGACAGTAAAACAGACAGCTTATACAATGGGCCGTCTGTTAGTTTGTCTGTATATAATTTAATACATGCATGAGGCCACAAAACAGAAAGATCAAGTGTGGATTTAATTTTACGAATCATCTTGTTGCATGACGGTTTTAAATTTTACAAGTAGACATTCTCCATGCATAGACAAAAAAATGCACAGATTTAATCTTTGTAGGTGCTTTGTTTTTTTTTTTTTGCGAGAATGCAGTGTTGATTACAAATAAAATAATGCACAAATAGGATATATTTGCACTGATGAATATGCATAATATGATAACATAGTGCAAAATAGAATGAACAATTGAGATTATAAACCGGATGTTTCATTGAATTATTTACATTTCACTTATTTAAGTGATATTCCTTCTCTTTCCATTTTTTTCCTACACGAATGACCATGTTACCCTCATTATTTTGTTCTCGTCTTATCCATCTACCCACACCACCAGTTCGGTCAGTCAGATACTCGCAAGGAAATAAAAAAAATGAGGATCGTCGACGTCGGAGCCTAACGATCCCTTCCGGCCTCCGGCCAGTGATGCCTAGCCTACGCCTATCTGCCCCATCTTCGCGCCGCTCCCATCCTCCAGCAGACCAGCACTCAGGCAAGCTCCTATCGTGCTATGGGCAAGCCGTTCTCTTTTCTCAAGCCGGCGGAGGAGTACTCGGCCTGCTCGTCAAGTTGTCATCGCCTACAGCAGGCTGCAGAGCGGGCATGGCGCGGCGCAACCCACAACAAGCAGGCGAGCTACACCTTCAAGACCACTTCAAGGCCTGCAGCCAGCTCCCAGCACCAGCAGGCGCAGTCAACGACGACGCGACCTCCGCGGGAAAATCCTTGCTCGGTCGCAGGCCGGTGCGCCGCCACCGACGGGAATCTGTCACCATCGGTGATTATCCCCACCAAAATGAGTTGCGCGGGGGCGATTTTGCATCAGATCCGTCGAGGTCACATTCGCTGCTCGCCCATGCACCACTCAGGCCCGGCGCCGCCGGGACGCTCTTCCTCTCCCTCGCCGCTGCTACGGCCTTCCCGTCTCGCGCCTCCGCCGCCGTGCCGCCGCGCGCGAGCAGGGGATTCGCCGCCATCTCGCCCATTTCGCGCGCTAAATATCTGCTCGAAGTCGGAGTACTGGATCCGTAGGAGCCATCGGTGGCTTGCAACGCCGGCATACAACGGGGGTGGGGCAGGCGATTTGGCCTGGGGCAACGAGCCCCTGCCGTCGCCTCACGAGGCAACGAGGGCCCGTCTCCTCGTCATACGAGGGTGTTTTCTGCAAAAAGTACAGGATACAGACGGCAGAAGACGACACGTTGTACATGCCCTTAGTATGAAGGAAATTCGGAAGAAAAAAAAAGTAGTGAGGAATCCAGTATCAAATTGACAGAACATGTCGACTTCATTGTAATTTTGCATTAAGAAAAGGTACATGGAGAATTGCAGATGATATAGCACTGCATTTTTTGCATACTCATGGATAGCTAAGTCTCAAGCCGTGCTCTAATCTCATCAATAACGGATGGGAAACTCTGCATCAGCGGCAAGTAGCCCTCCGTCAACACGGCCTTCTTGAAGTTCTTCTCCACCATGAAGAACTCGATGCACCTGCTCTTCAACTCCGGGCAGTTGTGCGTCTCGGCACAACCCAACATTGTTGCCACATTGTCAATCGATAGATGATGGCACAGCTTCTGCGCACACACGAGCTTGAGCCTGCCGAGGTGGTACATGTCTGCCGCGGCAAGCAAATGCTGGAGCAATTCTGTTGCAGACGAGATGTCGAGATCGTTGTTGCTGGGCAGCGCGTCCGTGTACATGAACCGCAGCAGAGCCTGGAACGTCGCCGGCTACATGTCGTGCAAACTGATGCACGGCATTTTTGCATCTGCCATGGAGCCGAGGAGCTGCGCTTTGAAGACCGGCGAGCGGGCGGCGAGGACGGCACGGTGCGCGCGGAACGTCTCGCCGCCGACCAAGACAGAAAGGTCGGAGCCGTCGTTGCAATCCAGCAGGTTGCCGAGGTGGTTCCCCAGGTCTGAGGCGGGCACGGATATGCAACTGCTGTCGTCAGGCAGAATTGTGATCCCACATATGAATGTTACGCAGCCGTCGACACGGTAATTCGACTCCAGCTCGCTCCTCCTCGTGTATTTATGCCATCCCCCTACTACCCATGATTTGGAGCCATCAGATCCGGAGGTGACTTGGGTTGAGCTATTTGGATGAGACAATGATGGCGCGGCGTCACTTGTCACCACAAAGGCATGGAAGATTGCCTTCACAATGCCTTCCATCATCACTACGCTGAGCGACATGTACTCACCATTATCGGACAGCTCCTCACTTACTCCGTGTGGGAAGCAAACAATCCTCCAGGTGAGCCCACCGACGGATATTTTTTCACGGATGGCTGCTTCACCGATGGCGAGGTTCTTGTTTTTTGCGTAGTCTAGTTTGAGCTTGAAGAAACAGGTCTCCAGAGTATTGGCATCGAGACCCATTGGGATTGTAGGGTGTGATTTGCTGAAGACACGATGATGCGTGTCTATTTATATACAGGGTAGATCTATGTGAACGATTGGAGTGCCAACCAGGTAGTACACAGAGAATGTGAACGTAACTAATTACATGGATCTTTTCGCGTCAAAGAGAGAAGGAATGAACGCGAGCGCGTTCGGTTGGAGCTTCCCTATTGCTAATTACGCAATTAAACAGCGCAATTCAACGATGGTAATTTCAATCGATATCGCTTCCCTATTGCTAATTACGCAATTAAACAGCATCGTTTGAGCTACCGAACCACGGCCAGCCGGGCAGGCGGCACCGCGTTCACACCTGCTGATCTACCGAGCACCGCAGCCTGCGAGCCGCGCTGACCGCCTCGGTGCGCACCCGGATCGAGCTTCACGCGAAATCAGCGCGCATGATCTGGTGTGTAATTATAGCTAGCGACGAGCAAGGCCGTGCATAAAACATGCAGCCGCGGCGTGTCATTAGCCGAGACTGATGCCGTTGGAGGTGGGATCGTGAAACTAACTGGTCTATAACACCGTGCACGAAAAGTCTTTCGAAAAAAAAAAACACCGTGCACGAAAATGTTTCCATTCCTGCTTCGGCACGGCCAATGGCCCTCAAGCGGCAGTGATGCCGGCCCCTGTAGCTTAAGAACTCCAGTCTAAATTATGCTAATAATCTCCAACAATTTTTAGTTAGATACCTTCAGTTTGGCCTTTTCCATGTTAAATTTAATTCAATCTAAACAGTCAGCAGGCATTACAAAGTTGTCTCCAGACTCCAGTGCTCCACCCCTGCCCAATGCTGCTTGCTATAGAAAATTATTTGATGCAATAGAATTATGATGGCATCTGCCGTGCACCGGGGAAAAGATTATCCTTATGATATCAGAGTTCCAAAATTTCACAATGCTGTATTTTCTTGATTAGTTGAAATGCTGTGGTATTGAAAATGAGAATCAAATTAAAATTAAATTGCATCGATGAGTTCCTTTGGATGAGAGCTCTAAAGAAGACTGCGCAAGTATCTGGTAATAGTTTTGAAATTATTGTGACAATTCGTAATTATTTCATTCACCACTAGAAAAATTTTCAAGGGTACGTCTAATGCAGCATGGCATAGATATAGCAAAATATTCATCACAAGTAATGCACCATTAGCAGATTGACGTAGATAAATATTATGGTAATTCCAAATCATAAAGCTGGAGTACATGAGTAATGCAGACTGACATAGATATAGATAAATATTCTTGTAATTCCAAATCACTGTTTCATGCACCATTAGCATATTTTTCTGAAATACATCTATTATGCAGCCTGAAATAGATCCAAGCACTCACATTGAAAAGTCTCTAAATTTTCATCTTTTGCATGGTAACCACTAACCAGGTATGCACTCATTGTAGAATGCACCAGGCCTTACTTTTGAACACGCGCTCTGATCTCATCAATAACAGACGGAAAGCTCTGCATCAGCCGGAAGTAACCATCGGTCAGCACAGCATTCTTGAAATTCATCTCCACTACGAAGAAGTCAAGGCACTTGTTCTTCAACTCTGCGCAGTTGTGTTTCTCAGCGCAACCTAGTACTGTCGCAACGGTCTCTGCAGATAATTGCTCCCATAACTTCTGGGCGCACAGAAGCTTCAGTCGGTCCAACTGGTACATGTCAGCAGCTGCAAGCAAATTCTGGAACAGTTCGATGATCGAACAGCTTTTGAGTTCTTCGTCTGATGGCAATGCATCAGTGTACATGAATCGCAAGAGAGTCTCAAAAGTAGCTGGCTTGATGTCGTGCAACTCGACGCAGTCCATTTTAGCATCTTTCACAGTAACAGGACCAAAGAGCTGGGCGTTGAAGACCGGCGAGCGGGCAGCAAGCACGGCCCGATGAGCACGGAACTTTTCACCGTCGACTGAAAACATCACGTCGGAACCGTCGCCGCGATCAAGGAGGCAGCCGAGATGGTGGCCTATGTCAGAGAACGGCACGGCTATAGGATTAATTTTACGCAGAACTACGCCGCCACACATGAATGTGACATGGCCATCCACCATGTAGTCTGACTCCAGCTCGGTCCTTTTCGCAAACTGTCGAAAGCCCCATCCGCCGAAGCCCTCAGGTCAGGTGGGTACACCTTCACAGAACGACATCCATTGGACGATGAAGGATTGCCGTCTCTGCCCATCAGGAAGGCGTCGAAGATGGCCTTCACGTTTCTGGATTTACTGACGAGCTGTAGAAATAGAGATACGTAGACGCCAGTGGCGAGTCTAAGGGGTGGGCCGGGTGGGCCGCGACCCACCCCTAGATTCAGCTCAGCAATGTGTTTAGCACTGTAGCAGCCTATAAACAGTAATTTTTCCTTTTTCTTTATATTTTTTCCTTCTTCGGCCCACCCTCGTGAGCCCAACTAATTTCGGCCCACCCCCATGCCTATACCTGGACTCGCCACTGGTAGACGCCGTTATTGTCAGCCTTCTGGTCTCCATGTGGGTAGCACTGTACCCTCCAGATGTGCCCCCCGGCCCAGATATTATCTGAGTAGACGATGTCGCCGATGCCAAGCTTCTTGGTTCCGGCGAAGTTGAGCTTGAATTCGGTGAATCCAGAATCCAACATGGCAGATCTAGAAGCGGTGTGTGTGAGGTTTTTAGGGTGAAATGAGTAACAGAGTGTGCATATATATAGAGGGGCTATGAACGGCTAGAGAGTGCCAGCCGGGACGCGTAGAGAGAATGTGAACGGTCTCGATCATATTTCACATCAATAATGAAGGGGTCAATGAAAGCCAGCGCTTTGGATTCGGGAATGGAATTCAGAAGTCCGAGCAATGCTACCTCTTTCCTATTGCTGAAGTAACGTCGCCGCTTCGGTTTAGCTAGCTAGTAGCTACCACTTGGTGAACCAAAACCAACGTGCCCGGCGATCTAGCTGCACGCCGCCCAGTCGCCCGATCGCATGACATTACTAGAATTCACGAATTTTTCTAAGCCACAAATTAGTAAAGGAAGGGCGAAAAATCCTAGAAAAATGTTTTCCTACCAGTTTTTTTTTAAGAAAAGATTCATAGGGAAGAGGTTGACGGGAAACAATGTCGGCCTACTCGTTGCTTGCTCGCCGCCAGCGCCGCATGCCTGTCGAGCAGCGGCCGTGCACCCAATTCTTGGCTTTCAAGTGGTTTTCTCTCTGTTGCATCCAGAGGTCTAGAGCATATAATGCTAGGTGTACTCCATCGTGTACTCAAGTGCTATTTTTTAAGAGTAAAATTGTCTGAGACACACCAAAAAATAGTGGCTTCAGGCCGCTTGGTTCCCAGCCACACTTGGCCACGCCCATGATTAGACACTGGTGCATATGCTTGGTTCCGGTGTAAGATTTGGCAGCCACAGCAGCCAGCGACAAGCAAAGGCCGGTGCGCGGGTTGCCACGCATAAAACAGCCGCATCGTGTCATTAGCCGATACCGATTCCGTTGGAGGTGGGATCGTGAAAGGAACCAGTCCATACATCCCACCCATGCTTCCTTAATCTCATGTAATCTCGGCTTGCCCAGCCTATAGTTTGTATCCTATGCTGTATGGACCTTTTATCATTAATGAATTGAGGTAGATGGGGATCCCCCTGAATTTCTCAAAAAAAAAAACCATCGTGACGTGAAAGAAAATGTTGCATTCATGCGTGCTCTGGCATGGCCACCTGCGGCCATCAAGCGGCAGAGTGGCCCATCTACAGCGGCGTGCATCGCTGACACCTACGGCAAAATGAAATCACGCGTCGCCCACCCCCCGCGAGCCCGCGCGTGCCTCTTCTTCCCCGACGAGCCGGAGCTCGCGCGGCGCAGCTGCCGACGCCATCATCCGTAGAATCCCTTAGTTGCGTGGGTTTGTATCCCAAGAGTCTCTCTTCCTCCTCCGCCGGACTTAGAGAAGGTTCCGGGGGGCGGCGGCGGCGTGGCCCGACGAGTTAGCGTGGCGGCGGCGGCTTGACGGGCGGCGCGGTGAGCCGGCGGCCACCGGCCGCCGGAGGAGGTTGCGGGCAGGGGTAGGGAGGGTGCGGCGGGTGGCGACGGCACCGGGAGGCGGCGGAACGGCTGGGGTGGTGGTTTGGCCGGCGGGGGAGGCGCTCGGCGTGAGGAAGAGGGCGAGGTCGAGGTGCCTCGGCTGGTCTGTCTCCCAACGGCAGTTCTGCCCAGTCTACAATTGGCAAGAAGAGGCTAGTGACTAGAGGTAATTCCTTAAATCGCTGCAGTTGCAACTCGTTAGCAAATGATGTTCAATTGAATTAACAGGCTGATTGGCATTTGTGTAGATTTGAAGAGCTTTTTTCGAGTTTGAATGTGGCCTGCAACTCCAACAGCCCAAACCCAAGCACCCGTGAAAGTCAAAATGCAGTGGATTCAGATTCAGGAGTCGAACAAGTGACTCAGGGTCAAGAAGAACAAGTGTAGACAGAAAATGCAGAAAATGTAGGGATTTTGGGGACTGTATTTGAGGAAGCAGAAGATGAAGGTACTGCTGATCCTGACTTGATCATGGAATTGAAGCCGGATATTCATATTATTACTGATCCGGGGCTTAGAATACCAATTGCTAATTTTCATCCCAACATTAGAGATCAAGTGAAGAGGGCTTATTTGGTGAAAGGTGCAACCCAACCTAAGGGTCATGATTTTCCTCGCAAGTCATATAGGTGCTTTAGACCAGAATGGTTTAAAAATTTTGATTGGCTAGAATATAGTATATCAAAGGATGCTGCTTATTGCTTTTATTGCTATCTTTTTCGACAAGAAGCTGAGCATGAAAAGTTTGGTCATGATGTTTTCTCAAAAAGTGGATACAACAATTGGAAACATGCAGCAAATAGAGGTTTTCCGGATCATTGTCGTACAGTTGGTGGCTGCCACAACAAAGCAAGGGGATGTGCCGAAGACTTTAAAAACCAAAGGCAAAGTGTAGGGCGTAAGCTTAATTCTAATACAATAGATGCTGCAAAGAGATATGAGATTCGTTTGACTGCAGCACTAGATATTGCAAGATTTCTGATTGCACAAGGCCATGCATTTCGTGGACACGATGAATTTGAAACTTCCTTAAATAAGGGAAATTTCTTAGAGATGCTTGATTGGTACAAGGCTAGAAATGAGGATGTAAGGGTTGCATTTAATCACCTGTGTCCAGCAAATGCCCAAATGAAATCTCATTTTATTCAGAAGGACCTAACAGAAAGTTGTGCAAAAGAAATCAGTCATAATATAAAGGAGGAGATTGGGGATAGTCTTTTCTCTATTTTGATTGGTGAATCTCGTGATATCTCGATTGCAGAGCAAATGGCTGTGATTGTGAGGTTAGTCATCAGCTCATGTTTTTTTATGACTACATTGCTGTATTGTTCAACCAGTAGTGTGTTTAACTAAATAATTGTTACATGTGGTTTGTGAACAAGAAGGGAATGGTTGTCGAAAGATTCTTGGGTCTGAAACATGTTGAAGATACAACATCAATAGCATTAAAGAGAGCTCTACTTGAGATGCTTGGAGACTATGGTCTGTCTGTTGCTAGACTACGAGGACAAGGTTATGACGGAGCTTCAAATATGAGAGGTGAATTCAATGGTCTGCAGAAACAAATCCGTGATGAGAACCCTTATGCATTCTACGTTCATTGCTTTGCTCATCAATTGCAGTTGGTAATTGTTTCTGTTACAAGTAGTTGTTCATCTTTTGATGATTTTTTCAACTATGTCAGTTTGATAGTGACTAGTGCTTGCTCATCTTGTCGGAGAAAGGATAAGTTAATTACACATCACCGTGACACTATTTTGAAGAAATTAGACAATTGTGAGATTTTGCCAGGGAAGGGAAAAAATCAAATGACAAGCTTGGTTAGACCTGGGGACACTAGATGGGGTTCACATTATACAACTTTGCTCCGTATTGAATCAATGTGGGATTCAGTGGTCAAGGTGCTGTCTATGATTCATGCGGATGAGCGTAATACTAGTCGAGCAGGTGGTTTGGTAAGCAAAATGGAGAGTTTTTCCTTTGTCTTGAATATGAAGTTGATGTTGAAAGTGCTTCGCATTACAAATGAATTATCTCAGCTACTGCAAAGGAAGGATCAAAATATTGTTCAGGCTATGTCATTGTTGGTTGATGTCAAAACTCGACTAACTACCTTGAGAAATGAAGGTTGGCAGCCCTTATTTGAGGAAGTCAAAGCATTTGGTATTGCAAAAAGGATTCCAGTGCCTGATATGAATGAGCCAATACCAAGATGGGGTCGTACAAGACTTGATGGAAACTTAATCACTCAAGAGCATCATTTTCGTGTTGACACTTTCTATGCAGCTCTTGATGCTATTATCACAGAGATGGATCATCGCTTCAATGAGACATCTACAGAGCTACTTGTTTGCTTCTCTTGCCTTGATCCAAGAAATTCCTTCTCTAAGTTTGATATTGATAAGATTGCTCGGCTTACGGAAATCTATGACCAAGATTTTTCAATGGTTGATCGAGATTGTATAAGAGATCAACTTCAGACCTTCATTATTCATGCACGAAGAGTACATGATTTTACTAGTTGCAATGATTTCGGAAGTTTGGCTATGAAAATGGTTGAGACTGAGAAACATGTTGCATTTCCTTTGGTCTACCGCCTAATTGAATTAGCATTGATTCTACCTGTGGCAACGGCATCAGTTGAAAGAGCCTTCTCGGCTATGAATATTATCAAAACAGACCTGCGCAACAGGATGTCTGATGATTGGCTAAATGACTTGATGCTATGCTACATAGAGAAAGAGCTTTTTAGAGGGCTTGATCCAGATAAAATTAAGAAGAGGTTCCAAGTCATGGCAGAACGTAATATGGACTTGCCTACGCAACCAAGACTGTCTAGACGAAGAAGTTCTTAGATCTTAGTCATTTATTTACATATGCACTCTAAATTGTGTAATTTTGAATTCTTAATATACATTTGCTTCAACTTGTCCAACGTGTTTGCCCCACCTATATTTTCGTCTGTGCTCCGCCACTGGGGTGGGCGGCGCTCAATTTCTTTCCGCCCAGGACGTCAGCGACGGGGACCCGATCTACAGGGTGCTGGGAGCGCTGTAGTACCCCCTGTAGCTCAATAACTCCCGTGTAACAATTCATGCTAATCTCCAACAATATTTTGTTGGATACCTGAATTCAGTTTGGCTTAGTCCATGTTAAATTTTGTTCAATCTAAATAGTCAGCAGGAGTTGCCCCCAATCTGCTTGCTATAGAATTGCTGCATGCAATAGAATTATGATGACACCAGCCGTGCAATGAAGAAAAAAATTAAACTGATGATATCACTATGAGTTTCAAAATTTGAAAATGCTTTACTTCTTTAGGAATCAAAATGCTGCATTTTTGAAACCAAGATCAAACCAAAATCGAATTGCATCATTGTGTTGTGTTCCTTGTTGCAACAGCTTCCAAGCAAGGCCCCGCTTGTATGTATTCAGACACCATTTCTCGGACTCAACTTGTGGCAAAGAAAATACTCAGATAAAATGAGAGAACGAATCAAGTTATCAAAATATCTTTGTAGTTTTGTACTACAATTCATTACCATCTCTGCACCATTAGCATATTTGTAGAAGCACATGACTACATGCGTAAGCGTTATGCAGCCTGGTATAGATGATATCTCTGCTCTTTATATTATGTCTGACTCACCGTCCACGCGCACCCCCTCCTCTCTGTTAAAAAAGCGCAGGCAGGTGAGGTCTGCCTGCCCACCCGCAACCCCCCCCCCCCCCCCCCCCCCCCACCCGCTGCGTGCAGGAAAGCTTGATGAGCCTGTGTCCGCCGCCATCCAAGCCCGCACCCGTGTCCAGATGAGCTCCAACCCCTCCCGACGTTGCTGTGCCAACCCCTCCGTGTGGTGCCACCGTCCGCATTCTCCATGGGTGCCGAAGCAGAGCCAGCGCTCCCCTCTCCTGCCAGATTGAAGAAGCGGCCGTCCTTTGTGTGTGTTGGAGTATAAGTGAATTGTCCATCTTTCGTCATCAGCTTTCCTCATCAGCGTAAGTTGGTGGGTGAGTTGGTTGGTGCATGCAACTTAATAGTGTGCAACGGGCAATCAAGCCCAAACCCTAGCCCGGGCTGCGCGTAGAAGTGGCACATACGTGCCGGCGCGAGTCCGCAGATCCCGCGGCACTCGTGTTGAGCAACAGCAACAACCTCATGCTGCTCCAGCCCTCCACCGCCGGCACGTGCGGTCCTGCTCCAACAACAAGTCGTCGTTCCTGTCCGTGGACACCACAGGTGCTTGATCCTCCTTTTCTGCTGCTTATTACTTTGGGGAGGAGCATAGATGAGAGAGAAGAGAGAGAGTCATCGATGGGTCCTGGTCTTAGTTCTAGCAATTCGTTTCCATTACTTTGCACTAGGATATTTCCTCTAAAACAATTGCACTGAGATTTGTCATAGTGTTGTTCAGGCATGATTATTTGAAGCACATATACTATGGTCAGTTTTATGATCGAAGAAAAGAACGTAAGTTACAGTGCGTAACCAGCAACCCTTTTCAGACTGAAAATGAACTAGAAAAAATGAAATTATGAATTGAAAGTGAAAACTGAAACACTTCATAAACTTGTTTCTGCAATCTCATTACTTTATTGCCTTTTCATCCAGAAAATCGACTTTTTAGCAAATTACATTTATCCTCACAATAACTATCTTCCCCATCATATTTCCTCTGGTAAGTCGTATTGCTCACCATGCGTGATATCAGCAGGTGGTTCCTTTCCCTCTTTCAATACTTGGCACCCACTCATACTTTATTGGGCGAATGAATCCTAGCTCCCTACATTCCCAAACATAGGGTTCCCAACGCCCACAATAGCAAGGAACCTCGTCAAAGTCTACTTCCTCGTCATCTCCTTCACAATAAGTCCGTATTGCAACGGTCATCCTCTCAAGCGCCGGTGAACTCACAAGCAACACTCAGACGAGTCGTTTATGGCTGTCCAATAGTAAAAAGTCACGGATCTTTATGTGTCGTAGGTTCTGCAGGTAGATCTTCTGGAACTCCCAGTCCTTTGGATGATCGCAGATGCATTCATCATACAAGCACTCTTGTTTCTGCAGTAAGTCCACAGAATAAGTCAATTATGCTTTCCTCATGTGCTTTTTTCTTTAAAAAAATCTGTGTAATATATTGTGGATTTGGATGTTTATATATTGGTCCTTTATGCCTGCCTAGCTACCTATCTAGAGTGTAAAATTCCAACTTCATGGAATCTCACCGGTGCGGTAATGCGAATGGAGAGGTATTCGATCTCGGCACACTTTGCAATGAGCTTGGTTACGGTGGCTCCAATGGTATGTCCCCCTGCCCAAATGTTTACTGTCAGGTTGTTAACTTTGGGAAGCTCTGGTATAACCTCCATTGCGTCCTGCAAGTCCTGTGCCTCTGTCTCGTCCTGCGCGAGAGGATGAAAATATATATTGGAAAACATATGTGAACGAGAGAGTAGACCAAAGAGCAAAAATAATGCTTGAGTACCTAGAAAATTGGTAAGTTGATCATATATATATATATATATTTTGCGAGGAGTAAGTTGATCATATATATGTACCTGATTATCCCGCTGCCACTGCCAGTAGGGAAACGTCACGCCCATGACGAGCCGACGTGCGCTGGTGCAGTTCCGCAAGAGCCACATGGCCCCTGAGTTATCATCGTCATCAACAAAGCGGTACTGGTGCGAGTACAACTTGATATTGTCGATGCGCCGGACACTGGCGGCGCCGTCGAACCGCAGCCGCTTCACGTGGCACGGGTAGTCCCACTCCAGCACCTCCAGCACCGGCGCCGCTATCCTCGCCGCCGACACCTGGTAGCAGCCGTCGATGCGGAGCACGCAGAGATTGGGCGCCTCCTCCACGCTCAGAGACCGGAGGTCACGGAGCGACAGGAGCTGGAGCTCCTCGAGCGCGCGGGCGGCGGCGAGGCGCAGCGTGGCGAGGCCGGAGACATAGCTGAGCTTCAGTTTCCTCAGCCGTGGGCTGCACGAGGATGAGAGGAGGCGGCCGAGGCGGTGGTCGTCGTCGTCACCTTCGAGCCTCGCGTAGCTGAGCCGAACGTCGGTGAGCGTGCGGAAGGCGCCGCTTCCTGCGTCCGGGATCCTGAGGATTGCTTGGCCTAGAATTAAATTCATAGCAGACAATTTCATTGAGCTCGGCAGCTCGGCGAAGAGAACCCTCTCGGGAGTCTCCTCCGCTTCGTCGTCGTCCAAAAACTCTGGCTCCTGCTCGTTCTCAAATTCGTCCTCCTCCCAATCGTCGTCTTCCTCCTCCAACTCATCCAGCTCCACCGCCACCGCCGCCGCCGCCATGGCAATGCCATGCGGCCTTTGCTTCTCTGTCGACGGCAGCGCCATCGTGAAGCTCCCTGTGAGGTGGCGCGCGGCGAAGAGTAGCCACGCGGCCACGTGTGCTGACGTGATGTCGGCTGCGTGGTGGTGTTCGAAGCTGAACCCATCGTACGGGTCGCGGTCGATGTAACCAAACAGGGTGCGGTAGACGAAGGACACCTCGAGGTCCTCGACGTCGGGCCCTAGCGCATGGCGACGGCAGCGTTCGCGTCGGCGATGAGCTTGCGGGCGGCATCGACGTCGTCGGCCTTCTTGTACGTCTTCGGTTTGCTGTTGATGTTGAAGCGGAGGGCGACGGCGAGGGGCCAGAGGTGGCGCCACCGGCTCGACAGGGCGGTGGTCCGCGCGACGTCGCTCGCCGCCGGCAGGAAGGACAGGATTCGTAGGAGCAAGTCGTCGGGGAGGCCACTGATCAAGTCGACGGCGGACGCCATTGAAGTCGTTGCTTCGTGCACGACCGGAGCTCTGGCACATCCATACGTATGTGTGCCCTTCTGTTCTTGTTCCGTGGACATGTTGATAAGTAACTGTATTAGACACGGATTCAGATATCAATTAGAGCTGTAACCAAATATCAAGGTGCAGGCGACAGCAAGTAATATCAGAAATTGAAATCCGATTTTCAACGATGAATTTACATTTGGTATTAACCATGTGTTAACCAAGACTTAGATATTCTTTCATAATTTTGGATGGTTATTCAATCCATGAGGTGGAGTTTCTCATTTGTGTAATCCAGCTGCCTGGTCTGCAGACTGGAAGTTTTACTTGGACTAAAGTTCCTATTCTATATGCTTGAGCAGATCTCTGTAAGCAGATTGTACATGCAGAAGTACATAACAAAGACAGGAAAGTTAATCAATTAAAAATTAATGGCTACTTCTTAATTTTTTGTTAGGCACAAATATCTACTTTATATGAAGAATCTAAGCCAAAGATATCAAGAAAGTGCTTGAGTAGTAGCATCGATAAATATATCCAATGTTGAATATTAGTTTCTTATAATTTATACGGTCAGTGATTGACTAACTTTGTTTCTCTTTATTTTTTCCTAAAGGGAGCTCGTGCTGAATGAGAAAGCAGCACTAAAGACAACTATGGCAAGTCGAGGCAGAGCAAGGATACCATGCTGAACAGCTGCTTAAGCTTAGGAGCAGCTCCAGCAATCTCTCTTTCAAGGTATGGCCGATTTATTATTCTTTTGCTGTTTGCTACCCTATCGCGAACATGTTCCAATCACGCTGGCTTACATTTTACAAGTTAGTGGGGGGCAAACCAGCTGGCCCTTATTTTTTTGTTGTCTGAGTTTGCTTTGCATATAATAAGAAGGCCCCTCTGCTGTGGAAAAAGAAAGGAAAAAGTCCTATTTACCTCTCTCAACTCTTATAGGAGGTGCAATTTTTAACTCCAATTGCAAAACCAAGTAGCCTGATTCCCTCAACTCCTTTTCTCACTTCAGTTTACCTCCCTCGGTGGTTTTCAAAGTGGCATTGTCCGAGGCACCGTGGGTCCCACATGTTAGGTGCCACGTCATTTTTCTTTTTATTTTCTATTTTTTCTTTCTTCTCCTCTTTCTCCCCGACGACACGCCACCTTGCTTTCTCACGTGACGCCACCTCCCTGCCAAGCCTGCCCACCACGCCGCGCCGCCGCCCCTCCCTGTGCCGCCCCGCCCACGGCCCACCCCGCCGGTGGTGCAGCAGCGCGGAGCGGCGGCAGACATGTGGGACCCATAATGTCATGTCGGACAATACCACTCTGAAAACCGCCTGAGGAAGGTAAACTGAAGTGAGAGAAGTAGTTGAGGGAGTCAGGCTACCCGGTTTTGTAATTGGAGGTAAAAGTTTCACCTCCTATAACAGTTGAGAGAGGCAAATAAGATTTTTTTTCCAAAAAAAAGGTCTACTGCTCACTATATTTGTCTAGACTCTAGAGATATATGCTGAACCATGGTCATAAATATTTAATGATAGTTCAACTTTGTGCCATGTTGCTAGACTCGCTGTTACTAACAATGTAGTGAATTCTACTACCGAATCTTCCTTTAAAACAAGTGCATATATTCCAGTGAAAAACGAATTTGATATATGAATTTCAAAATTTTAATACTCAAGTCCAGTGGATTCGATTTGCAGTAGCATTGACATTGCTCTGGCCTGTCTCTACTCAATCTTTGGAGTTTGAGTGACAGTGAGGCTAGAAGCATAGATGTGTTGGCCCATGCTTTCAGCCTGCTTCATCTAGCCTGGCATTTACCCAGTACGAGAAGAGATGGTATTCTTCATGGTGTGATCAACTGAGAAAGTCACCTTTTCTTCAAATTTGCATCCACCGCTAAGTAGTCCATGCACCTGCTCTTCAACTCCGGGCAGTTGTACGTGTCGGCGAGAGCCAACCAAGGATGACAGTCCCGTTTTGACCGCTTACACCGGAGGGCACCGGTTTTTCCCGTTTTCGCGAAAGCCGGACAACATTCAAAATCCAAAATTCAAAAATGAAATTTACAAACCGACCGGTAAACCGGACCCTTTCGTCGGCAAACCGGACCAAATTTCCAGAAAACCGGAGCAAAAAACGGAAAACCACTGCGGTCCGTTTTTTGCTCGGTTCGCTGGTTTTTTATTTTTAAAATCATAAAAAATTGAACATTTGAAAAAAGTGAAACAAAAAATATGTAAAAAAACTAGATGCAATTTGAAGCATAATGGTGCAACAAAAAACACGAAAATCAAAGAAGTTTGCTGGTTCAAAGAAAAAGGTTTTTTCTTTTTTTCCCTTCCTTTTTCAACCCAGAAATATTGCTTGATTTTTTTGACCCATCAAACGATCGAATTTTCATGTTCTTCTTTCACCACTGTGCTACAAATTTCATCTAGTTTTTTTTACATATTTTTGTTTCAAATTTTTAAATTTTCAAATTTTTTTAAATTTTGAATTCGAAAACCGGACCGGACCGGTTTTTGGTTTTCACGAAAACCAGTCCGGTTTACCGCGGTTTTGTAATCCCTGGAGCCAACACAGAAGCAACGTTGTCCAGTATAGCCAGTATAGTGTGTTTTAGGTTTTTCCTAATCTGAATTTTTCTTTGACACATAATAACAAACAAGACCGCGCTAACGCACGGCGGCCGTGCGTTAAGCGTCTGGCACGGCCCCCCTTTGGGAAAGCCACCCGGAAAGCCCAACTGTTTTCACGTGGGGTTCCGATTTCCGAGAGCGAGAAACCAGAAGGCAGAAGCTAGGAGGCCCCACCAAAAGTGCCTGCTAAACACGTCGTCGCCGCTTTGGTTTAGCTTCAAATGCTGCGATTACCAACTTTTGCTAGTTAAAATCCTAGTTTTCATGAAAATGTTGCATGACCAGAATATGCTTTGGATCTCAGAAATTTTTCTCATGCAGAATGAATTAATCCATAGCATACATCAATTTTTCAGGTGAGGTGACACCTTTTGCTCGTGAGGAAAAATTGTTACACAAAATGCTCGTGAGCCTTTGTACATATGTTGTTGGAGGCATACAACCTGCTAAGTAGCTCAGATCAAATCTTATAGCATGCATATTTGTTCAGAAATAAATTACATGAAGATCTATCCGGCTACAGCACCCCTGTTGCATTACATCACGCAATTTATACTTAAACATCATGTTCAGCTACTGACAAGCACGTTTCCATAAAGTTCTTTTCACAATGCAGGCCTGAAGGAAATGGTTCACATGAACCTTCCGCCACCTGATCAAGAGATTATGCAGCACTGTATATGTTAACAGCCAAAAACAGCAGAACCTCACCTGAAAATACAATAATGGCCATTTACAATCAGTGCATGTCTTCACCAAATGCTTTCAATCTCAAATAAAATGCTTTGCAATCTAGAGTATATTTGCTATCAATAATGAATTAAAGTGCTTCACGGGTCCTGTAAAATGCTTTCAATATCTAATAAAAAGCTATGATATGCAGAACATATTTGTTGTTAGTAATAATTAAAGTGCTTCACAGGTCCTTGAAAATGTTCACTATGCAGAATAAATTTTCTATAAGTAATGAATTAAAGTGCTTCACAGGTTCATGTAAAATGCTCTCAATATCAGATAAAATATTTTGCTACGAACAATATAGTTGCTATTTTGTATTGAATTAAAGCACTTCAAAGGTCCATGTAAAATGCTTTCAATATCAGATATTACAAACCCTTATGAAAGAAGAATTTGTTGGGCAATAGCAAGAAACAATTATGGTCAGGTAATATAAATCTTGCTATATCGCTGACTATATTCAGTAATCCTTCAAAACATGTTTCTTTTACCAAATGCTTCTATAGCTGATATAGAAGTGTTTGGACTACACATACAAGAATGCACATGAAGATGGAATGATATTCATGAATAATATAGTACATATGAATATATATTGCTTCAGTAAAAACGTAACACTACTATACTGGTCATTAGCATATCAGTCAAACACCGTAGAGCACGCTAAAAGCCTCATTGCTGAAACAAATAAATAACTAGCCTAATCATCTGTTGTGTTAATTTCTCAACAGAAAAGTGCCACAGAAAATAATTGATGTTTCAAGTTCAATTTCATAGAATACCTATTGATGTACTGAAATACTTTTGGGAGACATGGGACACTGGACCAAGCTACCGGCTACATGGAAAATACGCCAATTATTTTGTTTACACATCCACTACCGATGTCATCTTGTACATATAGAAGCACAAAGGCAATAAAATAGGTTACCAAACAAATATGGCATCCCAGCAACATGAGCTGCCATGTACATACAACAGCTACATACAACATTTTTTGTGAACCATAAAAATGCTTCAAGCATATTCAAGAATTACTGTACAAAAAGCTAGAAATGCTTCATGCGTGCATGTCTCTCGATGTGAACTAAAATAGTCGTTTCTTAGATATTTTCTAGTAAGTCTTTCATTGAATATTCGGAAGCAAATCAGACAATATTGGGAGCAGTTTTGTACACAGCATATATAAAGACAAGGTGGCTTACAACATCATCGACCCTATGCTAATGTTTCCACTCCGAACCACACATTCAATATGCACAGGACCTCAAGTTGTGGACTAACGTTTATTTATATACCACTAAGTGCTGACGGTAAATAGCAGAAATACCCGAAAAAGAGTCATGATATGTAATATACGGTTTTCCTCAAAAATCAAAGGAAGGTAAATGATCAGACCAACACGACCGTACGTGATACGCAAGTGGGTGCATTCTCCTAGTCTAGCATGTTAGATATCAGTAAGCAATAATGTACAAATCTACGAAAAAATGCTAATTGTCCACAAGGACATGTTTTGTTCTAAATCGTCAAATCTACAGTATATATCAGCTCAACTAAACTTAGTTATGGCCATCCACGGAACGAAGACATCATAGACCTCTCAAAATTCAGTGCTGCATTTTGCCTAACAAAAAAACAGTGTACATTGAACAATCAAAATAGAAATCCCAGAAACATAACCAGTTTTGGAGCTAGGTATATAGCACTACTCAAATTCAGACAGACATCTCATGGTAGCCCCAACGAATAACCAAACAAAAAAAAAATTTGAGTGTGCAGTCCTTGCAATAAAAATTGACGTACCAATATCAACATATAAATCTGAACCAGAACATGAAAAACTAGCACAAAAAGTATGTATCAAACACCCTAAAACCCTAGAAACAGAAGTCATGGATCGGAAAACATACACGCTAGATAAACTCCACTAGCTCCTCCCTCATCTTCTCACTGGTTTCATACAACTCGATTCCTTCCTATCAGTGGCAATTGCACAGAAAAATTGGATAAACTAAGCTAATCAGCGAATAGAATAAGAGCAAATAGCACCAATGTATTCAAGCAAATGACAGTTACAAGCAGTGGAGTGGATTCGCTGCAGAGGAAAGTACTTCGTTGCCAGTGGCTGCAAAATCACAGTTCAACAGGTGAAACCACCACGAATTCGCATGGATTGAAGCGCATAATGAGAGGATGCATAGCAGGTGATAGATAGACGCCGTACTGGAGTCTGGAACCACCTCATTACCAGTGACTACCCCCAAATCCATGAAAATTACGGATCAGATTACTGCGAACTCTCGAATCCAAACATCAAACATCGTGGATCCGTTTGGATTGAGAAAACAAGGATAAGGATGCATACCAGACGGATTGAATCGACCGGCGCAACTGGATGACCTCGATTGCAACCCTAATGGGGGTGGATTTCCCCCGGATTGATGTGACCGGCGGCTGCGCAAATGAATGGTTGAGGCGACGACCGGCTCGCCCTCGACCTCCGCATGGCCTAGCCTGCCTACTCACCTTCCTGCTCGTCGCCACGCTCATCGCTCATGGTGCCCGCCGACCCGGCCTCCACAGCGGCGCCCGCTGCAAGTCGCGCCCCCTCCCGGTCTCCACCGCCGCGCTCGAACCCCGCCGCGTCCACCCGTCCTCCGCCTCCGCGCCATGGCCGCATCCGCGGCGTCCCTCCCCGCCGCCGCCAGCAAGGGATGCGAGGAGAACAGCGGTAGAGTCGTAGAGAGAGAGAGCGAGCGAGGAGAGAGAAGGAGCGATGCGAAATGAGCCGGGGCCAAGCCATTCGTGTTCACACGATACCTCTTATCGGGTGGGCCCCATGTTTTGCTCGGGTGGCAGGGGCCAGTGGGTCCGAGAGGGGAGTGGAAAAATCAGCCGCCGCCCGATCGCGATCGCTCGGCCCGCGCGCCTGCCGTTCCAGCGCGTTAACGCGCGGCGGCTGTGAGATAGAGTTTACCAATTATAAAGATTGATAACATAAAAGTGATGTTACTGGACTCATTTTGTGGATAGAGGATGTATACGAAAGGCATCGGAAAATATATTTTTGTTTCGATGCACAATATTTGCGGGAACACTAAAGTCATTTTATTTTTGTGCGGAACCCTGAAGCCATGGTTGAATGGCTGAACTACATACATGCATGTAGAACGTTTAAGCATATCTATATCCCGATGCTCTCTTTCAGCTCTGCCTCAAGTGCTGGAAATTTCTCCAGCAACCACATTAAACGATCCGTGAATGCAATCTTCTTAAAATTATCATCCATTGCAAAGAAGCCAATGCACTTCCTCTTCAGCTCCGGGCAGTTGTACGTCTCAGCGCAAGCCAATGTGGAAGCAAACGTGTCCACGGTGATATTATCCCGCAGCTTGCGAGCACACATGAGCTTGAGCCGGTCCATGGCGAACCGGTCCACCGCGGCAAGCAGATGCCGCATCAGGTCAGTGAGAGTCTCCTGCTCAAGCTCGTCGTCCTCAGGCAGCGCGTCCGTGTACATGAACCGAAGCATGAGCCGAAACGTGGCCGGCTCGATGTCCTGCAGCGTGATGGTGGACGGCAGCGTCGCGGCGCCGTCGGCCGTGGAGGGGAAGAGCGCCGCGTTGAGGACCGGAGAGCGGGCGGCGAGCACGGCCCGGTGAGCAGGGAAGGTCTCGCCGCCCACGACGAAGGAGACGTCGCTCGTCGCGGCGGCGCTGTCTAGCAGGCCACCGAGATGGGCGCCGACGTCGGAGGGCGGCACCGCTATGGTGGCGTCGTCGCCGACAACGACGACGCCGCAGACGAGCTTGACGGCCGAGCCGCCGCCGCCGGCGAAGACCAAACCGAAGTCGCCTCGTCTGGCGATCTGGCGCCACCCCCACGAGTCGCCGGCCCGGTAGACGTGCCTGCTGCACCAGGGAGACGGGGCGGCGCCGTCGCCGGTGCTGGTGAGGAAGGCCTGGAAGATGGCCCTGACCCCTGTCGCCGCAGATCTGCTCCGCAGCTCGAGGAAGAGCGAGATGGAATCGCTGATGTCGTTGTCCTTGAGCCCGCGCGGGTAGCACCTGATGATCCAGCGGTGGCCGCCGGCGGAGACGCCCTCGCTGACGGCGTCCCCGGCGGTGAGGTTCGCTGTATCCGGATGGTCAAGATCGAACTCGACGAAGGATGACCCGGCCATGTTGGCAATGGCGGGCGCAGTAGCGGATCTGCAGGGTGGCTTCGACGGTGCAGCCATAGGATCGGATCGGCGAGTGCACGCAACAAGAAGTCGAGATTTTCTTGGAGCACTATCAGGTCACGTTGCAACTTATAACTCGTGATGATGAAACCTTTCGTTAGATGCGATCGGCCAAAGCTCCAACTCCCGTGCGCCCAAACAGATCTTCTTCTCCTCCAACCACGGGCACAACCGGGCCGGACTGCTTGCACCAGAACACGTAGGACTCCTTGCGATCGGGCTTGTTGAACGTCGGAAATTCCTCCAATAATCCATCACTTGGTTCGGTGTTGTATCACCTTGCCTTCTACTGTAAGAGCAAAGAGCTCTTCATCTTCATTTTTTTTCTCTCTGAAACATTGATGCATGTGTACTCACCCCTATGAACATACCGTTGTCTCGCTATTAAAAAAAACATCGCTTACCACTCAAAGAATAATAATTAGCTATGGTTTTTTTTTTTAGTCCAACACACCAATGATTCTAGCTAAACCTGTGGCTGGACGCAGAATTTATACACGCGATGAAGAGTTAAGCATGTTATTATTACATCCCAACCCTCTCTTCGAGCTCAGCAGCAAGAGAGGGAAATTTCTGCACCAACCGCGTGAACCCATCCGTGAAAATCACCTTCTTCAAATTTGCATCCACCGCAAAGTAGTCCACGCACCTGCTCTTCAACTCCGGGCAGTTGTACGTGTCAGAGAGAACCAACACAGAAGCAACGTTGTCCACGGTAACGTTCTCCCATACCTTCTGCGCGCACACGAGCTTGATCCTGTCCAACGCGTACCGGTCCGCCGCGGCGAGCAGGTGCTGCATCGCGTCGGCCGGCGACTCGCTGAGCTCGTCGTCTCCGGGCAAGGCGTCCGTGTAGATGAACCGGCGCATGAACCCGAAGATCTCGCGCTCCCGCACCTCGATGGTCGGCGACGACGCCGTGGCGTCTGACGGCAACATGGCGCCGAAGAGCTCCGCTCTGAACACCGGCGATCGCGCGGCGAGCACGAGGCGGTGGGCGGCGAACGCCTCGCCGGCGACCGAGAACGTGACGTCGGTCGGGACGGAGCGGTCCGTCGCCATCAGCAGCCGGGCCACGTCGCTCCCGACGTCGGAGCACGGCGGCACGGCGATGGCGTCGCGGCCGGCGCCGGCGGCGCCGGGGACGACGATGCTGCACACGAACGTGACGCAGCCGTCGCTACCGACATGGCGGGCCTCGAGGTCTCGCCGCTTCACGAAGCGAGACCACCTGGACTCGAGGCAGGGCAGGAACGTCACCTGCGGGAGCCTGGTCGTGTACCAGTTGGGCGTGCCGTTCTGGTCCAGCACGAAGGCGTCGAAGACGGCCTTGACGCCGCCGCCGGCTGACCGGCTCCTGAGCTCGAGGCAGAGCGAGACGTAGTCGCCTCCGTTGCCCTCGTGCGAGCGCCCGCGCGGGTAGCAATTGATCCTCCACGGGTAGCCGCCGACGTAGATGTCGCCGGTGCTGACGGGACGCCGGCGAAGTGGTTCGTCGACGCCGAGTAGTCGATGGTGAACTGCGCGAAACGAGAGTCCCACATGTTGGCGTTCAATTCCTGCTATACTTGATCACATGTGTACGTCAATGGATATAGACAGTCAGACAGAGGAGGAAGCTGAAGGAGAGATAGAGGACCCGTGACCGTCTCGTGTTCCTGTAGCAACGGCGAGTGGCCGTGTCTACCATGCATGGCCAGTCCGTGCAATTGGGCCTGGCATGAAGCGTTCTATGATGTGGACTCTATCAATTGAACTTCAAAATGGTGCCACGGAGGGTTTTTTTTTTTTTTTTTTGCCTTGGAAACTTATGTTTAGCAGTATATACTACTTCAAATACCAATACAGGTGCCGAATAAAAGGTATACTACATTACGTTAGTATTCTTGCTGCAGTAGTAGTATTTGAGAAAATTAATGTTCTGATGTTCTCAAAGAAGGTGACATAATGATTGTTCCACAAACCGGACAAGACATTACTAGGGCCTGATTAGTTGGCTGGTTTCAGCCAAACCAGGAGATGCAACCGTCGCATGATTGGATGAGTGCAGCAGCAGCTGGGCCTGTCCCGCGGCGTGCAAGATTCTCTCCTCAGCCAGGCTCTGGAGATGCAGCAAAAATGGTCGCATCTGCCGAGCCAGGCTGAGCTGAGCTCACGCGAGCGCGCAAGCTGCATCTAATGAGAGAGCAGCGGTGCAAGGTCTATACATCAAGGCAACATCAAATGCTCCCCTCAGCCATGTTGTGAGGACCCAGATAACCAAACAACAGTCTTTTGCATGCCGTCAGCCTGGCCAGGAGGAGCCTGGCTCCCTCATGCGGTGCAGGCTGGAGCCGTGTAAGAAACCAATCAAGCCCTAGTTGAACGTTGAACTCTAAAAGGAATAGCGTGTATAATCCCTTATATGACATTATGATAACCTTCATCATTGTAAAATTTAATACTGCTCCAATGTCATCGAGTTAAGTTTACGCCTTGAATGTTGTTTTTAGCTGAATTTTAAGTGATTAACTTTGTCATTCTTTACACACTGAAAATGGCAGTAGAGTATTCTGTCCAAAAAAATGGAACTAGTAGAGGGATTAAAATTAACCCTACGGCTTCTGGTGTCATATAATTAAGAGAATATTCCTAACATATCTCTTACTATCCCAATGCGGTCGCGTTCGCGGGTCGTGGATATGTCCACGTCGACCCGTTAACGACGGCCGTCCGATACGCCTGTCGGAGGATACAGGTCGTTCGATACGATTCGGGTCAAGTCTTCACCCGATTAGCTGCGTGCCCGAAGTTCTCGAACTCTCTCGCACCTCTGTCTCTCTCGGTCCCCTTCCCTGCCGATCTCTCGACTGCCGCCGCCGCTGCCGCCGCCTTCACTCCTTCCCCCAAGCATGATGCGGGCGGCGGCAAACTTCCGGACTAGGACGGCACCAGAGGTATCTCCTGTGTCCGTATCGTGCAAGCCGTCGTCTTCCTCATCGGCGCCGCCATCCTCCGACGGCGGACGGCTTGGTGGTGGTGCCGTACCTACACGACTATGCTCTATCCCCGCTGTGTAAGAAAAAGACCCTGCGTTGGAGGGAGCAATCGGAATGTGGCAGAGACCAAGGTAGCTGAGATGGCAGGGATGGCATGGAGCTCAGGGCAGCCATGCGCCACGCTTCAGCGCAGGCAGAGTCTGACGACGGCACTGAAGCCAGAGGAAACAAGAACGGCTTTGATTCAGGACGGAATCGAGAGTACAAATGCCGCTTTCCTTATGCAGCCTTTGTAGATGTTTGATCTGCTGCAATCCGCATGCTCACCATGTGTTTGTGTTAATGCCAAGGGAACCATATGTGCGGCATATGCTTTGTAGAGTACTTCTACAACGAATCAGCGAACTGGCCGTCGGCAAGCTGATGGTGCCTACAGCTACGAACATCCGGGGCGGATTGTTCAGCCATCGCTGGAGTACAGCGATGTGTTGCCAGACCTATGCACTGGAAGAGAGGGGCCATGACCACTGCTCAGTAATCTGCGCTTGTGCTGCCCAGCCAACCGAAGAATAGCATCGGGTGCAACTTTGCAAGGACTCGATGACCAATTTTGCAACTTGTGATCAACTGCTTAGCCAGATGCTTCTATGCATATTTCGTATCGAATTCTTCTTTCCATAGAATGACATTGGAGATTCAACTGAAATACTGCTTCATGTTTAACATCAGTGTTGTAGTGTTAAATCATTTTTTCAGTTTTAGATGCCAGCAGAACTTTGCCTTTTAGATATGCAAGTTCATATGTGGAAATCTAGATTTAAATTTTGAAGAAATAACCTTTAGTTCTAGACTGGTGTGTGCACAAATACTGATTCAAAATTAAGCAAGTCTTATTTACTTTAAGATGAAGAAAATCCCAATATTTCCTTTCGACAATTCGGTTACCAAAGTATTTTCTAATTGCAAATGCTGGCATATGGTCAAACCACTAATTGTATGATATTACATTGGGAGAAATAGAAGTGAAAAGTCTCAGAAGGCATTATTAATTATGAACTACAAGGAGAAGCATCAGGTTGAGGGTAATATGATATTTAATTCTAACGGTGATGGAGCCTAGGTGTAAGATATGTGTATATCATACTATATGATTCACGTCTATAGTCAAAGCGCGCTAACGGCGCGCAACTCTTCTAGTAGGCGCTCTAGAAACACCACAAGAGTCATCACACTGAAGCTCATATGGTGTCTTAGTTAGAAGGGCACACATACCTGATACTTCTAGTTCCAAAGTTTGAACTCTGAAATATAACAGAGTACATGCGTGTAAAGATTTAATCGTGTACCCCAACCCTCTGTTCCAACTCCGCAACAAGTGATGGAAACTTCTGCAGTAATTGAGTGTAATCAGCCGTGAAAATGACCCTCTTCAAATTCCTTTCCACCGCAAAGAAGTCAATGCACTTGTTTTTCAGCTCGGGACAGTTGTACGTCTCGGCGAAAATCAAAGTCGAAGCAAGCGTATCCGCGGTGACCTTCTCCCAAATCCTCTGCGCGCACATGACCTTGAGCCGGTCCAGCGCGTACCGGTCCGCCGCGGCGAGCAGGTGCTTCATCGTCTCCGTCGGCGAGTCCCCGATCTCGCCGTCTCCGGGCAGATCATCCGTGTAGATGAAGTAGTGCATGAGCTTGAACGTCGCGGGGTCAATGTCCACCAGCGTTATGGACGACGAGGTGGCGTCCGACGTGGCGCCGAACAGCTCCGCGTAGAACACCGGCGAGCGGGCGGCGAGCACCGCGCGGTGGGCGGGGAACGCCTCGCCGGCGACGGAGAAGGCGACGTCGGTGCCGGCGTCGCTGCCCAGCAGGCGCGCGAACTGGGCCCGCATGTCGGAGGGCGGCACGGCGATGGCGTCGCCGCCGCCGGGGGCCGCGACGAAGACCGCGTACGAGATCCTGAAGCAGCCGTCGTCGCCGACGTAGTACGACTGGAGGTCGTGCCGCCGCACGAACCGCGTCCAGCCCTGCCAGTACTGGCCACCGGGCGGGCACTCGCCGGCGAGCCGCTGCGCGTGGGTCACCGACGGCTCGCCGTACAGGTCTTCCAGGAAGGCCTCGAAGATGGCCTTGATGCGCCAGCTCGTGGCGGACTCGCTCCGGAGCTCGAGGAAGAGGGACAGGTACTTCCCGTCGTCTTCCTCGTCGTACCCGCGCGGGTAGCAGGTGACCCGCCATAGGTGGCCCCCGACGGCGAACTCCTCCCAGCACGCGGCGTCGCCGACGGCGAGGCTCCTTGTTTCGGCGTAGTTGAGCTTCATCTGCCTGAAACAAGAGTCCCCCATGTTGGGCGGCAGCGTGGATCTAGGTCGTTGCAGAGCGTGGAGATTCATCTCATCCAGCATACATTATATAGAGCCAGAGACAGAGAGGTCGGCGAAGGAGGGTACGGTCGTGATCGATCGTTAGTGCTCTTCTAAAATGACGCAATGTCCTCCGCGTCCACGATAGTAAGGATGACGGAGGCGCTCGTGTTCATCAGTAGCGCCGTTGCCTTCTATGTACCACAATGAGTTAACGTTGTACATTTGCTCGCAAATAGTAACAATGAGATTTGCAAATGAAATACCGCGACAGCCAACATAACATTCTGTCACTGGCACATGCGTGTGCTGCAGCCATAATGGCATGGCAACTTGTTTCAGAGTTTCAGCTATCTAATGAAGTGTGCTGCAGCCATAATGGCATGGCAAATTGTTTCAGAGTTTCAGCTATCTAATGAAATCAGGTACTCTGCAGCCATAAGGTACGAGTATTACATGCATCAAATTCAAATACAGTTCTCCATGTACGAAACTTGCATTGCCACACAGTTGGTCAGAACTTAACAAACTCTTATGTTTTGCTTTCTACAGAAAGTGCACCCCGGATCATAGCCAGTTCCAAACAAGAAATATAGGTGAAAACCACCTCAGGCTGTTGTCAGTTGTAGCTGTTACCACCCATAGTCCAAACATATTTCACTACATTTGGACCAGCGACACAACTTTACTGAGAGTAGCTAATTCATGCACACCAACGTAATGGAACTACAAAAGATACGAGTGCCACAAATCTAGTTTCATTCACACTGGTCTAGGTCTCTAGTTCTTACCACACAATCTTATCTCATCAATTACCATCATATTTTCCTTAATTGTTTTCTACAAATCAAAATTTAAATATAAGTACCAAGTTGCGGCAATATTTTCCTTTAGGAGGCAATGGAAGTGCGGCAAAGTACCAAGCATAGAAATAGATTGGCCAGACACTAAAGCTCCATCCACATCAAACTGTCAGTGTTCTGAAATTCCAGTCGTCAAATGAATAGAGCAGTAAAGCTGATTATCTAAGTATACTATAAATAAGTGATACGGTACACCATTATGGAATGATAAACAGAAACTAAATTCTCCCACAAAGCACGCCAGGCATATAAGAGCCGCACTTTTATCTTTTCTCAGCTGCTAAAATAGAAAAGTAATTTTGTTACTGTTGGTGCTACCGAGCATCATTGCTAGCTTCTTGTTGATGAAAGCTTGGGCAGGGACACACAGAACAGAACGGAGAGGAGCTTCTAACTCACTAGCAAAAACAAAGGAGTCGGACAGCTCAAAAACAGAGGAGCTAACTTACTTGTGCTTTATTTCTCTTCATGCGTACACACACATATGCAGCCTGTTCGGGATGGCTGGCTGAAAGTACTGTAGCTACAGTACCGCTGTAGCTACAGTACCTGCGTATTATGTCAGAATACAGGTATCTGGGTCTATACAGCCACCAGCCGCTACAGTAACCAGCCGCTACAGTACCTAATCAGCCGTTACAGTGGTATAATTCTCTCACAAAACACTATTCAATCAGCTGCTACAGGAATCAGCACCAGCCGAACAGGCCCATGGCTGGCTGCAGTACAAGACCTTATATAGACTTCATCTACCGATTTACCCAGCCATGATATTTTTCTTTTATGCATGTGCTACAAGGTTACAAGGTTCCAGACTATACTACATACTGACACACACTGAACATATTGACTTACTTGCTCCTACTTGACTCTAGAAATTTCCTAGCAACTTGCTTGATTTTTCTCCTTGCCGGACAGGCACATGCATGGTCCGAATTTCTTAGCCAAGAAGTAACTAGCAGATGACTCCAGAAGTACTAAAGTCGGTTTGCAATTTCAGATAGAGGAGGAAACAAATTATTCTCCAACAGTTACCTTATTTTCCCAGGGTGCTGTCTATTTGTCTAAGCCTCCAAAGCAATATCAATGCGAACTAGTTCCTTTACTTCCCCAAGAATCAAGCAGCAGAAGTATATACGGAGTACATGTAGCAAAAACTACAAAATTGTGATGCAACAGATACTTAATATTCCGACATTCTAAATACACGTATAGCATCCAGGAGTTTAACTTACATATAGTTAGCAACATATCAGCATTGCAAAAGAAAACATATTGAAAACAAAATGCACTACCCAGGTTGAGGGCATGATAGGTCTAAGAGCACAAATTAAAGAAACCCCAAAAGAGACCAAACTAGCCTACTAGTGCATAATGTCCATAGCTTCCCGTTTGAGTTGTGTGGCAGTACCATCCACCTCCCCTCACTTATCAGTATGATCATTAGCCAGCAACTTCGGTGTATCACTGCAAGGAAAATAAAGAGCAAAGAACTGGTTTCAGGTCAATATGTACTTTGTATTCTAGTATGCTATAAAAGGTGACATAGAGCGCTCACCGGTGCTTCCAACACAGTCACCACACTAAATCGGCAGTTGAATGCCTTAGATTATATATACACGGAGACTTAAGCATGTTATAGCCCAACCGTTTCCTTCAGCTTGGCAGCAAGCGACGGAAAATTTTGCACCAACGACGTGAAACCATCTGTGAACACGATCTCCTTGAATTTTTTTCCACTGCAAAGAAATCAATGCACTTGCTTTTCAGCTCTGGGCAGTTGTGTGTCTCAGCACAAACTAAAGTAGAAGCAAATGTATCCACAGAGATGTTATCCCACAGTTTACGAGCACACATAAGCTTCAACCGATCCAATGATCGATCAGATGCAGCAAGCAAACGCTTCATCATTTCAGCGGAAAAGTCCCCATTCTCCCCAAACACGGCATCTTCAGGCAACTCATTCATGTACATGAACCAAAGCATAGCCTTAAACGTTACAGGTTCAATTTCCTGGAGCGGGATTGATGACGATCTGGCATCTGCCATGGAGCCAAACAGCTGAGCTTTGAAGACTGGGGAGCGGGCGGCGAGGACAACACGGTGAGCTGGGATCGTCTCACCTTTCACAATGAATGAAACATCTGTCCCGACCTTGTCTTTAAGGAGGAAGACGAGATCATAGCCTATTTCAGAGGAAGGCACGGCAATGTTGTTGTTGTCACCCACAACTATGATTCCACATACAAGCGTGAGCTGGCCATTGATCACATAATTTGCCTCAAGAATGCTTCGCTTCATGAACTGGGTCCAGCCGATACCTTTACCTTCTGAAGAGAAAACGTGCACGAGCCTCTTCTCATCGGAGAAAGATGGTTCAGCGTCTTTCCCCAGGCAAAAAACATGGAAGATGGTCTTGATGTCTTTGGAGTCGCTGATGAGATGAAGGAAGATGGAGACGTACTCGCCCTTGTCCGTCTCCCTCCACGCGGGTAGCAGCAGACCATCCAGAGGTAGCCGCCGGCGGAGATGACCCCGGATCTGACAACATCCCCGATGGCGAGGTTCGTCGTCTCCGAATAGTCAAGTTTGAACTCGAGAAAACCAGAGCCCAACATCTTGGTGTCGTGATGCCTACTAATTAACATGATTCACATTAACTTATTACACCGATGCACAAGCAACATAATCCTCGATCTTGCGGAAAATGATAAAACAATTACCGAGGGACACTCACATTTCCATTTCGCACAAGGTGACTGCTGGTGGTGTGGTGGTGGCCTGGTGGTGGAGGTTGCTGCTCGGAGTCCTTGACCTCCGCCGTCGCCCACTAGCTTTGCCTCGCCGGCGCCGCGGTGGAATCACCGCTCAACCTGCAGTTTCGCAGGACGTCGTGCCTCCGCGACAAGCCCCGCCGGCTCCGGATTCCCCTGGCTGCCTCGACTGCCGCCGCTCGTCGACGACACGCCTAGGGTTGTGAGGGGGGTTCGTTCTGCCGTTTGACTGAGCGGCGACCCGTGGGTGTGTGGCCCATCACCGTGGTGAGACAGTCATTCTACGGCCCAAGAGTCTGCAGCCCATCAATGACTTTTTTTTTGCGAGGAGCCCATCAATGACTTTTGCTCGGAATGGAAGGGGAGAACATAGTTAGAAGAACTGTAACCTGTAAATAAGATCCACATGTTCCTCAAAAAAAAATGTAAATAAGATCCACATAAATACACAGATGCTCGGGGTGCAAAACATTCAAAATAGTGGATGTTAAGATCCATGAATTTGCATTTGACACTGGTAAATCCATATTTTCTTGTGGCCGTATCAAGAAAGTTCATGCCACTGTGTCATACAGAGTGCCTCAATTACCAGCTGCAACCGCCGCTGATATCAAACGCGTTAAAAATCCATCGTCCTCTGCATTCCCTGGAGAGCAAGATCTTCCAGCTTGTTGAGTCGTTGAGGAAGTCATGCGCACATCCATTCCACTCTCAAAGCTTCACAATGCTGCAACCAAATGGCGTGAATATGTCATGTCCTCCTTTAGTGCAACGAGTAACAGATACTTCAAACCATATATTTTTTCTACATAAGGCACTTGAAATTTAACATGTTGGAATAGATCATTACATTTACACTGCTAAGGCCGCATATTGTTAGTTGCTTGTCAGTTGTCAGTGTAGCAAGCGAAAAAGGTCTAGAAAGGTTGATAGCACAACCGGTTCAGAACAGGACAGGTTAGAACACAAAGAAAATCCGAAACACCAAACTCCATATATCTAGCTTCTCACCTGAGTTTTCTGAAACTATCATCCATCTCACGTCGCTCATCAGTATAACTTGGCAGCAACTCAATACAGTACAGCAAGAAACTAAGTATTCATGTCAATTCCAAACGTATGGTAGCCTCAACGAATCAAGCAGTAGAGCACCACATGGAATAATATAAAGATGCATTCTAAGGATAGTGACACCATAAGTTCTTGAATTTCCAACACATTGAACACAACACATACACATTATATAGCATTTAGGGAGCTAACATTACATTACTTAGTTTCAGGATAGCAAAGGCAAGCATAGCCTAGTTTCAGGAGGATATGAAACACCAAAATACAAGACTAGTCTAATAGTTTCTAACTACATCTATGGCTTTGATTCATATGAGTCATATGGCAGTAACATCCATGCTGCCTTGCCTACCAGCACCGCCTAACACTTGGCAGCAGCTTCATTATCGCTCCAAGAAACATAGTTGGACGCTTGGACTATATACACGAACATTCAAGCAAATTATATCCCAACCTTCTCTTGCAACTCAGCAGCAAGTATCGGAAATTTTTGCACCAACCACACGAAACCATCCGTGAACACAATCTTCTTGAAATTTTTCTCCAATGCAAAGAAGCTAATGCACTTTTCCTTCAACTCTGGACAGTTGTACATATTGGCGCAAACTATAGTAGAAGCAAATGTATCCACCGAGATATTATCCCATAGCCAGCGTGCGCACATAAGTTTCAGACGGTCCACTTGGTACCGATCAGCCGCTGCAAGAAGATGTTGCATCATCTCAGGTGGGGAATCCCCGAGCTCGTCGTCTTCAGGTAGCTCATCTGTGTACATGAACTCAAGCATAGCTTTAAATACTGAAGGCTCGATTTCCTTCAGTGTGATGGCCGGCGATGTGGCATCTTCCATGGAGCCAAAGACCTCTACTCTGAAGACTGGCGAGCGGGCGGCAATCACAGCACGGTGTGCAGGGATTGTCTCGCCATTCACCATGAACAAGACATCCGCCCCAACATTGCCGTCTAGCAGGTGGCCAAGACCGCGGCCTATGTCAGAGGGTGGCACATCAATGGTGTCATCGCCCACAACTATGATATTACATAGAAACTTGACCCAGCCATTTGTGACAGAGAGTGACTCGAGATTGGATCGATTCACGAACTGATTCCATCCCCAGCTTTTGGGGCCTTCAGACGAGTAAACCTTCACTGACTTCTTTTCAGTGGAGAAGGATGGTTCACAGTCTTTTCCCATGTAAAAAACATTGAAGATGGCCTTGACATATTTAGACTTGCTCACGAGTGCGAGGAAGATTGAGATGTGCTCGCCCTTGTCATCTTCCCTGACCCCACGCGGGTAACAATGAACCCTCCAGACGTGGCCGCCAACTGAGATGTCCTCGGAGCTGACGAAATCACCGATGGCAATGTTCTTCGTCTCTGAAAAATCAAGTGGGAACTCGACAAGGCCAGAGCCCAACATCGCGGCATCCGGATGCTTCCTAAGTAGTACAATTTCCGTGAACTTAACACTGATTCACTACCGAACAATCTTTAATCTTAGGAGAAATAACTGAAGAAAAACACGCAGATTCTCACAATCCCAAGGAGGTGGTGGCGGTGCTCCAGCCTCTGCCGCCGTACCTTGCCTAGTCTCGTCTGCGCCGAAGTGGGCCTGATGGCTCTTCTCCAACTCTGCCGCCACGCCGAACCTCCGCCAGAAGCAACCACCGACCGTCGCCTACTCGCCGGGAGCGGCGGCCGCCGCAGCCTTGTCGGGGATAACCTACACGCGTCGTGGGTGTGGCCCATTAGGTTGGTGCGTCGCACGTGTTGTTTTTTTTTTTTGTCGCACGTGTTGTTTTTTTTTTTTTTTTTGAACCTCTCAAACTGAATATAAATGTAGTATCTGTTCGTACAAGTAAAACACGCCGACTCACGCCGACACACTTCAACTCACACGAACACCCCTACATCTATACCCAGCACAAACAAGACGCGTCCATCGAGAAATCATCAGAACCATCAGGCTCCGATGCGCGACGAGGGACGTCGCACTCCCTTTGTATCACCACGCGTGAGAGGCATGGAAGAGACGACAAACTCTCCTCAACTCCACAAGCTCAACAGCGACACCGGAGAGAAAGACGTCGCCGAGACGGCAGAAGCTCGGGAGATCTTATTCCAAAGAACGCGCCGTCGTCGCCGCAACTCCGACGCATTCAGGACACCACCATCCACCACCAGCAGCACTGCCGGCGGGCAAAAAGCTCCACCCAAATGGCAAAGAGCTGAAATAGGAGACGGTCCAGACCGCATCGGCGACCAGGGAACATCGTACCCAGCCACCGCAAACGGCACAAGCACCACCTCACCAGCTCTACCAAGGGGAGAAGACAAATTCGGCCAGCTTCCATGGAAGCCGCCGAAACCTAACCGAAAGGAAGCAGAGGACGAGAAGAACGAACCACCTCGGCGCACATCAACGGCGCACACCGACGTCCGCTCCGCCATCGCCCCCCGCTCCCTTCCCGACACAGCAGCCTCGTCCGGACCTCCACCGCAGCCGACGCCGTTGGAGACGAACAGGAGGCCGAAGAACTCCATCAGACGCCACCGGCTTGGACTGGGAATCCGTCGTCGATGAATCGCACCAACGCCGTCGCCAAAGCACGGAGACGCAGAGGAGAAAAACCTAGCCTACCTAGCTATATAAGCCGGACGTCGATTCCGTCGCATCCATTCACCTCCCGCTCCATAAGGGAGGCGGAGGCGAACGAACGGCGACGAAATCGACGCCGGAAAAGCAGATCGCCTTCGGATTCGCTCCTGAGAACTGTAGCAACGGGAGCAGACCCGAAGAGACCAGAAGCTCAAGAGAGGACTGTCGCACGTGTTGTTGAAGCCCATATTAGCGCGTGGCCCATAAGGATGTGTCTTCTTGCCCATATTAGCGCATGGCCCCTGTTCGGAGCATTCTTTTTTTTTTTTGCGAGGCCTGTTTCGAGCATTCGGTATATGAATTTTTTTTATTTTTAATCTCATTTTTTATTTAATTTTTATTACTAACCCACGGATTCAGAAAATTTCAAAAGTAGTCTACTAGTCGCCCGATTACAGGGCGACAAGGGTTAATCGCCTGTTCAAAGAGCGATAGGATGCTTATGTGGCGTCATCTGCCGAGTGGCAGGTCCAGTCGCCCTGACAATAGGCGACAAGACCTCAGTCGCCCACCTGGCGGGCCGCAAGGACCAGTCGCTCCGCCACTGGGCGACAAGGCCTGGGTGCTTCGCTGGTGGGCCCCATTGCTTTATTTTCACGCTCCATCGACCTTTCGAAACTTGCTCTGTCGTAAGGTTCTGATTGGATGTAGTTTTGTTGCGTAGAACCGTATATATTGCAAGCTATGGGGTGTTTCTGGGGTCTAAAATTTGTAGCTGTCACATCAAAGAAAATCTTGCTATTACAAATATTAAATAAAGTCTAATTATAATCTAATTACAGACTCCTGTGCTAATTCACGAGACGAATCTAATGAGAGTAATTAGGTCGTGATTAGCAAATGGTTATTGTAGCATCACTGTATCAAAACATAGATTAATTAGGCTCATTAGATTCATCTCGTAAATTAGCACGCATCTGTCAAAAAGATTTTATAATTAGACTTTATTTAATACTCTTAAATAGTAAGATTCTCTTTGATGTGATATGTCTAAAGTTTAGTGGGCAGAAAACGAACAGGAAGATGCGCTTAAATTTGTAAATTTCTCTATAACAATTCACTTATTTTGCAATTATCAATTTTAATATTTATGTATGATATGTACTACCTCCGTCCAAAAAGAAACAACCTTTTCTTAAGATAAAGACACTTTAATCATGATGTATTAATATATTTTTTTAAATATTAAATGTGCTAATTAAAAGTCAAAAATATTATTTTTTGGGGACAGATGCATGTATTTCAAATATAATGATACAATAGAAAAATATTTTTATCCCAAGCTCCAAACAACAAAGCGATGTCCTCGCAAAAAAAAAAAACAAAGCCATGTCCAATTAATTGTACTACTGCTCACATGCATGCCAGACCTGCGGTACAGCACTCCTCCTCTCTTTCCCTATCCTAGACGTGCACAAGCAGGACACAAGCCTGGCAGGACATAAATGCACCACAGTACATACTCGGCTCCCCAAACTATAGCTCTGATCCCTGTCGCCTTCTATAGGGGCGACTTGCTCCTACTCGCCTGATGAATGGGCGACAGGCCACTGTGGACGAGTACAGATGCTGATGCGGCGTCCCTGTCGCCCGT
Organism: Eragrostis nindensis; assembly: GCA_012490785.1. Classification (NCBI taxonomy): domain Eukaryota; kingdom Viridiplantae; phylum Streptophyta; class Magnoliopsida; order Poales; family Poaceae; genus Eragrostis; species Eragrostis nindensis. The sequence goes on along the minus strand of JAAXCT010000227.1, from coordinate 226,650 downwards.
CTACTGGGCGATAAGACTGGAATCGCCCATTCAATGAGCGATAGGTGGCAATCGCCCTTCTAATGGGCGATAAGTGGACTACTTTTGCAATTTCTCTAATCTGCCGGTCAGTAATAAAAATTGAATAAAAAATTCGATTAATAATTAAAAAAATTCTTCGGTATATGGCTACTCTGCTGGGCCAGGCTAAATAGGCGATCAAAGAACAGTACTACCAAAAAAGAAAAAGAAAAAGTCCATTTTGCCTCCCTCAACTTTTATAGGAGTTGCAACGTTTCCCTTCAACTACAAAACCGAGTAACCAGACTCCCTCAACTCCTTCTCTCACTTCAATTTACCTGCCTCGGCGGTTTTCAGAGTGGTTTTGGCTGACGTGGCACAGTGGATCTCACATGTCATATGCCACATCATCATTTTCTTTTTTTCCCTCTCTTCTTCTCTTTCTTCTCCACCACCGACTCGCGCCACCCCCCCCCCCCCCCCCGCCGCCTCCACCTGGCTCGCGCCGTCGCCTCTCCCCGTGCTGCCTCGCCCCACGTCGCCTCCACCGCCCGGCTGCCGCAATGCCTTGCCCGCCGCCGCAACGCTGCCCTCCTCCGGCATGTACCCTGTCCCGACGTCTGCATAGGACGCAGCAACGCAGAGGGTTAGATCGAGGACAAGGGTGCGGTTGAGGTAGCGTGCCTTGGCGAGGGCGCAGAGGAGGCTGCATAGGTAGTGCGGCATGGGCTTGCACCAATCGCCGCCCCAGAGGTAGGCGAGGTAGGCGCCTCGGGCGAACTGGTCGCGGGAGAGCGCGTGCGGGGGAGGAGGCGCGATGGTGGCATTGGTGGAGCCGCGGCGGGGCTTGCGGGGGTTGGGGCCAGAGTGGTACTCGCCGATGGAGAGGACGGAATAGGCGTAGATGTTGGGGTTCGCGGGCGACGGCGAAGCGGCGGTAGTCCTTGGTGGTGGCCTTGGTGGGGGAATCGAAGTCGGAGCGGGCGCGCCATGCCATGTCGCAGGAGGCGGAGGGCGGGTCGGCGTCGATGGCCCTGCGCATCATGAGGTGGAACAGCTGCGGGTCGGCGCAATCGAGCGGGGAGGTGGGGTCGCATTGGCTCTGCGGCTGCGGCTGAGACGGAGAAATGGAGAGGGGGAGGCGGAGCAGCGTGAGGAGGAGGAGTGCCGCGACGACGAGGACCCCGCGGCGGCGTGGACGGAGGAGGAGAGGAAGGTGTCGCGCCCTGTCCGCAACGTCTAGGGTGGCGGAGAAAGAAAAGAAGAGAGGAAGAGAGGAAAAAAAAGAAAAAAAAAGAAAATGATGATGTGGCATCTGACATGTGCGACCCACTGTGCCACGTTAGCCAAAACCACTCTGAAAACCGCCGAGGGAGGTAAATTGAAGTGAGAGAAGGAGTTGAGGGAGTCTGGTTACCCAGTTTTGTAGTTAAGGAAAAAAGTTGCAACTTCTATAAAAATTGAGGGAGGCAAAATGGACTTTTTTCAAAAAAACGTCGATAAAAAAACAGGCCTCAAAAGCAGTACTTCATGTTCCCCTCGGAAAAAAAAAAACAGTACTTCATGTTCCATTTTTGGTCAAAAGGGTGGCAGCAGTAAGCATACCAGAATTCCACCAGCGAAGTGGTGCATCTAGCTACGGCCCTCATGACTGATATCATTGGTCTCCGGAAGGAGAAAGTTGTTCTCCCAAAAGAGAAGCTGTTTATCTCAAAAAAAAAAAAACTACACTATTGGTCCGGGATATAGCTATCAGCTGGGCCGGGCTAAATGGCGCGATCAAAGAACCTCAATGAACAGAAAAAAGAAAAGGAGCAGTACTTCATGTTCTATTTTGCTCAAAAGGGCGGCAGCAGTAGGCAGCCAGAATTCTAAAAATACTACACTAAATATATGGTTGAATTTCTAAACTATATTAGACAGAGATTTAAGCGTGCTACATGCCAAGCCTCCTCCTCAATTCAGCTGCCAGCGCTGGAAATTTCTGTAACAGAACCGCAAAACCATCAGTGAATGCTGCCTTCCTGAAATTTGTCTCCACGGCAAAGAAGTCAATGCACTTGCTTCTTAACTCCGGAATGTTATACGTCTCAGCAGAAATCAAAATCGAAGCGACTGTATCTACCGAGACAATTTCCCATAACTTGGCGGCACATATAAGCTTCAACCGGTCCAGTGCATACCGATCCGCCGCCGCAAGTAGATGCTGCATCATCCCAGCGGTATAATCTCCCAGCTCATTGTCAGCAGGCAAGGCGTCGGTGTACATGAATCGAAGCATGACTCTGAATGCTTCAGGCTGGATGTCCTGCAGTGTTATGGATGGCATTGTGGCGTCTGCCATCGAGCCAAAGAGCTCGGCTTTGAAGACCTGTGACCGAGCTGCAAGCACTGAACGATGAGCAGGGAACGTCTCGCCGCCGACGATGAACGACACATCTGTTCCCACGGTGCAATCCAGCAGGTGGCCGAGATGGATCGCCAGGTCCGAGGGTGGCACAGGTATGGGAATGGGATCATCGCGCACAACAATGACCCCGCACGCAATGGTGAACGAGCCATTATTAGCCACGTACTGAGACTCAAGTTCACTTCGCTTCACCAGTTGTGGGAAACTGGGAATCCCCAGCAGTTCAACTTGGACCCGACGGGAGGGAAAACTTGCGCGCCCCTCTGAGAATGTGAAAAAGATGGTGCGCCGTCTCTCCGCGTCATGAAAACGTCAAAGATGACTTTGACATTTTTAGATTTGCTTACGAGCTGGAGGTAGATAGCTAAGTGCTCGTTCTTGCCCTCTTTCTTCTCCCCACTCGGGTAGCACCTAATCCTCCACAGGTGACCCCGAGCAGATGAAGTCCCCAATGGCGGCACTATTGACTTGCGCGTAGTCAAGCTTGAAACCCAGAAAACTAGATTCCCACATCTCGGCGTCCTACTGCAGTACTGCTTCCTAGCTTGCACTATTTCCATGAAAATAGCATCAATAAGTTAACAAATACTTAACATTAACTAAACAGGTGAATGGCACACGAGGATACTCACATTCCTAAGAAGATGATGGTGACGTTGTGGAGAAGGTGGGTGGGCTTGGTGGCTGCTCTGGCCTCCGCCGCCCGCCTGTCACCTCGATAGTGTGCAATCCGCAGCAATGCGCGTATGACGCACAACGCCTACCTACGATGCTTCAAAGATATGCACACCCGGGAGCAAGAAAGCCGTTAAGACGAGAGCGCTGCGCGCAGGTGTGGTTGCCCTAGATCTGTTGGCGAAGACGCCCTTCTCGCCTCTAGATTGTATTGGAAAGGAACAGAACTGCAGGAGCTGCGGAAAAAAGAGAACGATAGAAAAAGATTGTATTTTGTCCGATTTAGTGATGTTTAAATCGGCCGTGACCTGTTGTGTGTATGCCTTTATGGGACGGCATGGACTTTGCCTCTGATGTGTTGCAACAACTCACGTAGGACGGTAGGAGCTCACTTTTACATAATCCGATTAGATTTTCCCCGAAAAAAAAAACGATTAGATTTGCAGCTTCCTAACCGAAATAAGGAACTTTTTATTCGGCCACGTGCAAATACGCTCACCTTCCTTGTGTTGCATCTCCCTGGCCAGCACAACTGCACAAGGTCCAAAAAAAAAACTATCATCACGCACGCGAGCTGACTGAACTGCATGTTGTTTCCCATGCTCTCACGACTCGCCTTCCAATCCAACAAGCCGCATAAGGTGTAGCACACCGGAGGCTAGCTCGAATCTCAATTGTCTCTGGATAACACAGTTGGCATTCTCTCTGGATAGCACAGACATTGTCTGTCATATATAGCGATTCAATTTTCCTGCCAGCATGCTATATCTCCATGAAGCTTCAATTTTGTGCAAAACACATTCAACTTTCTAGCAGTCTTATGCAAGATCAGGAGAAGCTGGACGCGCGGTTAATGATGATGGAAGTCATGGTTCCAGGCTTTCCAGGATCTTTTGAAGTAGTTCCAGCATGATTGAATATATATCAGATACCTAGGGCTGAAAACGGGACGGTAAAATCCCGTCCCGTCCGGCTACCGTTCCCATAATTTCCCGATCGTTTTCGGATAGGCGGGATACGGGATGCGGAAACGGTTGGAAGTTTTTCCGTCCGTATAGGCGGGATCCCGTTTACAGCCGGACAAATCCCGGATTTAATCCCGTTTTGTGGGTTCGCGGTATTCAGCCCAACAGACCAAGTACTTGGCCCGTCAAGCCCAGTCCAACTCCTCCCCTAAACCCTAACGTACAAAATCCCCCACCCGTGACCCGTCCACAGCCAGTCAGTCCCGCCTGCCGCCTCCACCACTCCACCAGCCGCCTCCAGTCAGAGCGATGCGAGCGTGCTCCCGCTCGCGGCTCGCTCGACGCCGCCACCGCCAGTCCGCTCGCGGCTCGCCGACGCCGTCGCCCGTCGCGCCACCGCCAGTCCTCTCCTCGGCGACGTGCTCCCGCAGGCGACGCAGGCGCAGCTCCAAGCGGCGCAGAGGAGAGGATCAGAGGAGGACGAGCTGAGATGGGGCCACCCCTGCCGCGTCCGTCGAACTCGACGTTGGACCGAACCGCGCGAATGCTCTTTGGGGACAATGCACCATCGATTGGCACCAGCAGATCAAGAAACTCGACACCTCAGTCTCAAGGTAAAATCTCCTGTACATCTGCACTAGTTCGGCATGTGTGTGACTTGTGTGACTTCAGATGTCTGTCCAGCAGTAAGTATGGGCCTAGATCTAGACGTCCATCAGTTCAATGTGTCATCTTATATGTAACTATATTCTTCTTGTTAGATCGATGGCACTGTTAACTGGATATTGTTAGACAAAATGTTGGATTGCATAGGATTGTGGCCCGATCTCAATTGTTTAGTTCTCTTTCCAGTTAGTTTTGTATTCTCTCTGCACATAACAATATTACTCCTAGTAGTGCTCTCACTGTATATGGATACATTAGTACCATTGGTTAATAGTTGCTAAATTGTTTTTTTTAGGATCCAAGAGAAAAGGGAAAGAAGCTGCTGGTGCGTCGGGCTCCTCATCAACACCAGCAGCTGAGACGTTTTCTGTCCCATCTGATGAAGCAGATCCAAGTGCAGCTGTTGGTGATGGCTCTGGCATGAATGGCAGTGGGAGTGGGAGTGGGAGTGGGAGTGGTAGTGGTAGTGACAATGGATCACAAGAACAAGGCCATGCTGCTGGTGGTGTTGCTGTTGGAGATGACATGCCACCTGTTATTGATCTTGACAGAGAGGAATCTCCTTGTGCAAAGAGGGCAAAAAAATGCACTTCTGATGTGTGGCAGTACTTCACCAAGAAGGATGAGATAGTAGAGATTGATGGGAAGAAGTATGTTCAGACATGGGGGCACTGTAACTTCTCCAAGTGCAGAGCCAAGTACAGAGCTGAGAGCACCCATGGAACTACAGGATTTCGCAATCATTTGAAATCCACACATCGTATTGTGAAAGGGCAGCTGCAGCTGAAGACTGAAAAGGATCATGGCAAAGACATAACAGCGGTACAGCCCTACAAGTATGACCAGGAAGTAAGTTTAAAGAAGCTGTACTTAGCAATAATCATGCATGAATATCCTTTTAACATGGTGGAGCATGACTACTTTGTTGAGTTCATCAAGTCTTTGCGTCCTAGTTTCCCTATCAGATCCCGTATCACGGTGAGAAAAGATATCATGCAGATCTTTAATGAACAAAAAGAAAAGTTGTATGCATACTTGAAAACTGTTAAGTGTCGGTTTAGTGCTACTATGGACATGTGGACTTCTTGTCAGAACAAATCATACATGTGTGTCACTATCCATTGGGTAGATGAGGAGTGGCGTATCCAAAAGAGAATCATTGGTTTCTTTAATGTAGAAGGTCGCCACACCGGTCAAAAGCTGTCACAAACCTTTTCTGAAGTCATGGTTAAGTGGTATATTGAGAAAAAATTGTTTTCCTTGACTCTTGACAATGCTGCTGCTAATGAAGTTGCTGTTAAGGATGTCATTAAAGATCTGAAGGAAACTAGCGGTTGCAATTTGATCTGTGAGGGCATCTTCTTTCATGTGAGGTGTGCGTGTCACATACTCAATCTGTAACGCCCTGAAAATCGACCCTAAAAATTTTAAATAAAAATCGAAACTTAAATCGGAAGTTTTCAAAACTTTTCAAAAAAATCCCTCTCTTGTTCTGGACCACCAACTGGATTTTCCGGTCTGGTCTATTTCTTTCCCTTCTCCATCCTCGCGCGCTAAATTGCCGTCCAGCGCGTTTTTACCTTCACCTAACCAGTGACCGTCATTTATTCCTTCGCATAAGCTGGCACATCGCTCGGCCCCGCACGAGTCATCTCGTCACATTAATTATCTCGAATGACCTGACGACACTATGCACTATGCTTGAGTCGTCTCGTCGTCTTGAACCTTGTGCTAACACTATGCACTATGCTTGAGTCGTCTCGTCATCTCAAACCACGTGACGACACTATACACTATGCTTGTGTTATCTCGTCGCGTCTCGTCGTTGTCTCATCAGCCCAAATCCATACGCCAACATCATCCTTGAGTCGTCTCGTCGCGTCGAGTCGTCTCGTCAAACCAAAACCATACGCCACACCATTGGCCCCGCCGTCTCGTCATTGTCTTTTCTTCCACCCCGTGCACTGGCACAGCACGCATGTTTTCTTTACCTACCTCGGTCCGCGCCTTTAATCTCGCCTACCCGTGCCTTTATTCAAGCCTGCATAAACCATCCCATCAACCCAAAAGTCTCACTTCGCTCCGGCAGCCCCGCTACCCCATCACTCTAAAGCAACACTCCACCCTGCCACTCCAATCCAGCAGCAGCCTTCCTTGTGCTCCGCAGAGCATTCACTACGCTGCTCGCTCTAATCTCGTCGCTCTGCACCGCGCACGCCATAAAGCGACGCACCGCCCTGGCCCCTCTCCTCTCTGCAGCTTGTGCCTACTCAGACCAAAGCCGCACGCTGCGCCGAGCCATGCCCACTTGCATGTGCCACTTACATGAGCCGTCTCGTCGTACTATTACCTGGCCCCCGCTTGCATGTGCCACTTGCATGAGCTGTCTTGTCGCACTATTACCCCGCACGCCAACGCATGACCACTTGCATGCGCTGCTGCCTGAGCCACCCCATCACTCTGCACCGCCCCACACCGCGCATGTGCATCCGCGCCGCAAGTGGCCAAGTTGCCTGAGCACTCGCGTCCCATCGACCCAAAGCCGCAAGCCACTCCGGCGGCCCCGCCGTCCCGTCTTGCCGGTGAACCCCCGCCTCGCTCCGCCTATAAAAGGCGCCCTTGGAGCTTCACCTCACCTCAGCCCCGGCGAGCCGCAGCACAGGTGAGCTCCTCCATTCTTCTTTCTCCTTCATCACCGGCCGAGCGCCGTCCCATCGATCCCCGCAGCCAGCGCCACTCCGCCTCGGTCGAGTTGCCGTCAAGCTCGCCCGTGCCCCCAGCTACCTCCAGAGCCCGCTCAATCGCCCCCTCCATCTCCCTCCCGAGCTCAACCCGTCAGCCATGGCCGCCCTCGCTCCCTCCTCGGAACTAGCCACCGTTCCCATGGCTCCGACCCGGGATTCCGCCTCAAATGGATGCGCCATGGACTACTCCTCCATTTCCCCCAACTCCTAGCCGCCCTCTCCCCCTTCCCCATGATAGATTGGAGCTCCCCGAGCTCGCCCATGGCGAACGGGAACAGGGAGGACGAACACTTCTCTGTATCGATCCCAATCCCGTGTCTCTCTGTTAACCAGAAAATCCCCACCGTGCTGGGCCAAACCAGCTACGGCCCACCCACTATAATCAGGCCCTCCTAATCGCCAACACCACCAGCAGCCCACAGCACGTGTACGTGCTGTTGTTTTCTTTTCCGAATTTATTTTCGGAATTAATCCATGACCCATACTATAAAATCCATATCTTTCTCGTCCGAGCTCCGATTGACCCGATTCTTCCTCCTAAATTCATCTAAAATCGAGCTCTATCCATTTCTACCAGTTTCGTCTTTTATAGAGCTCATCCTCTATTTCTTCTGTATTTATTTGTGTTTGTTTGCTTGTTTGTTGTTTGCCGGTCGCACGTTTAGCTAACGGAGAGAACGAGTACGCGGAGGAGGAGGAGCAGGAACCAGGAGCCGGAGACTTCGAGCAGGAGCTCCCCGAAGACGTCAACGAAGGCAAGTCACAATCCGTTTTTCCCTTTGATCATACTGCTCCTATGTTTTATAAACACAACCCGTAGCAGCCGTTTTATTGCATGAAATGATTACCCTGATGATTGCAAAACCTTTGTGTAGTATGACCAAGACCACTGAGCCTTATATTACCTGTCCTACATTATTCCCTGTTAAACCTAGGATATCCATGTATGACATTATTTACGCATGGATGATTTCCTTGTTATAGAAATGCTTAGGACTGTGTATCACTAAGTGCTCTACTTATACTTAGATTTTGCAAATGTGAAAACCGTGATTGGTGTTGTGTGGTAGTAGTAAGGTTGGGTGATAACTTAAGAAAGATGAATGAATGAACTTGGGTTAGAGCTGAGGTGATCCTGATGATATTTATGGAAGATTAAGTGTCGCCTCTGTGGTGTGCTTATGACAAGTGATATGGGAGATGAATGCCGCCTCTGTGGTGGGTTCATATATGTGGAGATGATTGCCTTGGCTCGTATAAGGACCGAGTTGCTTGTGACATCCTACCTAGCCGTTTATTCAGTACGACCACACTACCGTGTATGCGGCACGGCTTAGTCTAAACCCCGCCAGCTAGTCTGTTAATCGCCTGGAGGCTGGAGATGCAATGGGAGCCCATGGAGCAGGTGGACGTGATGCAGACGTGTGCGACCCGGTCGAAGACCTAGATCAGAGGCTAGACCCCTGGATAACTCCCATGGCGATTAGTCGGGACGATGCTGTGATGGGTAATGGCTTTGTGAGTCTTCACACCACCCGCGCAGTGGCTTGTGATGCACTCAGATTGTGGGTACAGCGTACAACCTCTGCAGAGTGTTAAAATCTATTCGAATAGCCGAGTCCACGGTCACGGACATGGCTTTGGTTCGGTCCAAGAACTAGCATGGGGTGGGTGCTTATCTCCTTGATGCGTGAGTTGTTTTGAGAATAGGTCCGGCCTTCCGCCGAAGGTTGTCGTGGACGGGGTGTCCGGCAACGTAAAACTTGACCAACCCCTTAATATCTTAATTTGATGCTTTTGCTAAAATGCTTTATAAACTGAACCCTTGCATGTGTAAAACTTGCTTTATTGCAATGTTAAACCTGATGGCCTTTACCTTGCTACTGCCAAATGCATACCTTTATCCATTGATGGTAGGGTAAGGGTTGCGACTTGCTGAGTACTTTTGTACTCATTCTTGCTTGCTGATTACAGAGGAAGATCCAGACTTCGTCGACGCTGACGGTGAGGAAGACGATTAAGCTTGGTCTCGTCCGCACCCGAGTTGCCTGTGGCATTAGTCTACCGCTTAGTTGCTTCCGCTATGGTTGAAGACCTAGATGTTATCATCGGGGTCTGGTTTGTACTTGTTGTTTGTTATCTTTTGATATTCTTGTTGCTTATCGATCGACCCTAGCCAGGTCGCGACTTGTAATATCACCTGTTGTAAGACTTGATTGTACCAGCGACTGATCCAGGGACTGGTATAATAAAGTGTTTTAGCTCCTGGGATAACCGGGGTGCTTCAGGTGGTATCAGAGCCGTGCTTGGCTGTAGGACGTGACCCTAGGCTTGGACGCTAAAATTATTTGCAAAAACTATTTTGGAAAACTCCTTAGCTCTTTCCTTCTCTTTTGCAAAACTCTTATTTAATCCCTTCTCTACAGATGGAAGAAGATGGATGGGTGACCGACTACTGCTTGGAGACCCCTGGCTTTCCAAAGGTGCTACGTGATGCCATGGTCAGACTTGGCATTATGGAGCCTGCCGAGTATGTCGGAAGAGAATATGAAGAGTTTGGCACTGAGCGCTGTGAAGTCACCTTTCACATTGGAGCCAGTAATGACCACCCCGAGATGAAGCCCTGGAACGTGACTACTACTGGGTCGCGATTCCCAGACACCTACCAAGCTGTGGCACGCAAGGCCCTTCGGTACTTGTGCCAGATGTATGAGAGGCCTATCGGTCGCTCGCCAATGAGGTTTTTCCCTCCTATGGAGAGAAACCGCCCCACTTGGCTTGCAAGGATGAGGACAACTGAAGGCCTGAGAATGGCTGAAAGAGATCCCACTGTGGTTGCCATGACCCGTTATCTGCTCGCCTTGGATGAGCTGTATGACGGAACCGCAGCCAGACTGCGAAGGTGCATCACTCGAGCTGAAGAAGCTGAGACACGAGTTAGGACCCTATGTGTTCAGCTCGCTGAAGCCAAAGCTCGTGAAGCAGAAGCAGAAAGCCGTGTTGTTGCTGCCGCAGAAGCCTTGAAGTCAGCAGAAGACCGCTACAACAAGCTCGTTGGCACTGCCTATCTCACTGGGCGTGCCCACTGCAGGACTCTGCATATCCCCGGAGTAGGAGAACGTTCCGTTTTGGATGGGACTCCTATCTGCTCTGCGGGAAGCAACATCAAGAGGAAGTACGCAGAAGATCTTCCTGCACCACCGCCCTCTCAAGCAGACGGTAAAGAAGAAGAAGTCGAAGAAGAAGAAGAACCCCTCCCTTTGACCCAGCCTTTTCCAAAGGAGAATGAAGATCGCCTCCCCATTGCTTCGGATGAAGATTCCCCAGTTAGAGGCCTGGAAGATGTCTCCAACCTCATGGACGCCCAGGACCCCTGAGTGTCTACCAAGATGAAGATCCAATCATCATGGGATGAAGCTACCGGTCCAAGTTCAAGGAAGTGTCTGTGGAAGACTGTACCCCCGACGTCTTAGTTTGTCCCTTGTAGTCGCAGTGTAACCGCTAGTAGCTCTTTGCTAGTGTTGTACCCCTGTTGTTTTGAACCTGTGAGTGCTGTTTGTTTGTGTGAATTGCTTGTTGTGTGTGCCAGCGAGGCCCTTGTGCCTTGCGTCCTTTTTATAAAAAGAAAAATATAATAACAAAGAGAATTAAATGATAACATGAAGAAGATCTTAGGTTCTTCTCTCATCTTATGCTCTTCCCCCTGGGGAGCACCAGTTCTGTTTGTCAAGAAGAAGGATGGAAGTATGAGGATGTGTGTAGACTACAGATCCTTGAATAAAGTGACCATCAAGAACAAGTATCCTCTGCCCAGGATTGATGACCTGTTTGATCAGTTAAAAGGAGCCAAGTACTTCTCCAAGATTGACTTGAGGTCCGGGTATTATCAGCTGAAGATCAGAGAAGCAGATATCCCAAAGACAGCCTTTGTATCCAGATATGGCCAGTATGAGTTCACAGTTATGTCCTTTGGACTAACCAATGCACCTGCATACTTCATGAATCTCATGAACAAGGTGTTTATGGAAGAATTAGATAAGTTTGTCGTTGTCTTCATTGACGACATACTGATCTATTCAAAGAGTGCCGAAGAGCACGAGCAGCATCTGAGAGTAATTTTAGAAAAGCTCAGAGCTCACAAGTTGTATGCCAAGTTCAGTAAATGTGAATTTTGGCTTGAGAAAGTTGCCTTCCTTGACCACATTCTGACAGCAGAAGGAGTTGCTGTAGACCCTGAGAAGGTTGAAGCAGTTACCCATTGGCCTCAGCCGACAAATGTGTCAGAGATCAGAAGCTTCCTTGGATTAGCGGGTTATTACCGCAGATTCATTGAAGGATTTTCCAAGATAGCCAGACCCATGACAGAACTTCTCAGGAAAGACAAGAAGTTTGAATGGACCCAGTCTTGTGAAAGAAGCTTTCAAGAGTTGAAGAGAAGACTGACAACAGCACCAGTGTTAGTCCTACCTGACATTCACAGAGATTTTGTTGTCTACTGTGATGCTTCAAGACAAGGCTTGGGATGTGTCCTAATGCAAGATGGTAGAGTTGTTGCCTATGCATCAAGGCAATTGAAGACTCATGAGCAGAACTATCCCACTCATGATCTGGAGTTAGCAGCAGTAGTGCATGCCCTCAAAAATTGGAGGCACTACCTAATTGGAAATAAGTGTGAGATCTACACGGATCACAAGAGTTTGAAGTACATCTTTACTCAGCCAGATCTGAATCTGAGACAACGAAGATGGTTAGAGCTAATCAAGGACTATGATTTGGAGATCCACTACCATCATGGAAAAGCAAATATTGTGGCAGATGCCTTAAGCAGAAAAGCCTACTGCAACTATCTCATGAACCACAATGATCACCTGTCGACCGAGATAAAGAAGCTTAATCTAGAGATAGTGCCTCGAGCTTGTGTGAACATTCTAAGTGTGCAACCAACACTAGATGAACAGATCAGACAAGCCCAGCTCAAGGATCAAGAGTTAATGAAGATCCGTAGCCACACCGGAGAAAACAAAGCCCCAAACTTCAGAGTGGATGATAAAGGAACTCTATGGTATAAAGACAGGATCTGTGTACCACAGGAAGGAAAGTTCCGAGAGATAATCATGGATGAAGCCCACAACTCAGCTTATTCCATCCACCTAGGATCTACCAAGATGTATCTTGATTTAAAAGAAAAGTACTGGTGGAATGGAATGAAGGCAGATATAGCCAAGTTTGTTGCAGAATGTGATGTCTGTCAGAGAGTCAAGGCAGAACACCAGAAGCCTGCAGGATTGCTCCAGCCCTTACCAATCCCTGTGTGGAAATGGGATGAAGTCGGCATGGATTTCATAGTTGGTTTTCCTAAAACAAAGAAGGGATATAACTCTGTATGGGTAATAGTGGACCGACTCACCAAGGTCGCTCACTTTATTCCTGTACGAACCAACTATGGAGGTGACAAGTTAGCCCAGTTGTATATTGACAACATAGTGAAGCTACATGGAGTACCGAGCAGAATTGTCTCTAATAGAGGTACCCAATTTACCTCTAGGTTTTGGAAAAGCTTACACTCTGCTTTGGGAACTAAGTTGGATTTCAGCACTGCTTATCACCCTCAGACAGATGGTCAGACAGAAAGGATCAACCAAATTCTTGAAGACATGTTGAGAGCCTGTGCATTGACCTATGGCAAAGATTGGGAAAAGAGTCTAGCTTATGCAGAATTCTCATACAACAACAGTTACCAAGCTAGCCTCAAGATGTCACCTTTTGAAATGTTGTATGGCAGAAAATGCAGAACACCTCTGATGTGGTCAGAAGTTGGAGAGCGTTCTCTTACGAGACCCTCCATTGTTAAAGAAGCAGAAGAAAAGGTTGCAGAAATAAGAGAGAAGTTGAAGGAAGCACAGTCTCGTCAGAAGAGTTATTCAGACAAGAGACGAAGGGATTTAAGCTTCCAAGTTGGAGACTATGTGTACCTTAAGGTTTCCCCAATTAGGGGTACACGTCGTTTCCAAGTCCGTGGCAAGTTAGCACCACGCTACATCGGACCGTACCGAGTGCTGAAGAAGATCGGTACAGTGGCATACAGGATTGAGCTACCACCAGAGTTGGCAGATGTGCACAATGTTTTCCATGTGTCCCAGCTCAAGAAGTGTCTGAGAATACCAGAAGAACATGTCTCTGTGGAGACCTTGGATTTGCAAGATGACCTCCGATATCGGGAAGTGCCGATTAAGATTTTGGATGTAACAACCCGTCAGACCAGAGGATCAACAGTTCGTCTGTATCGTGTTCAGTGGAGTCGGCACACAGAAGCAGAAGCTACATGGGAAAGAGAAGATGCTTTGAGGAAGGAGTATCCCCATCTCTTCGAGGATGAGCCTGAATCTCGAGGACGAGATTCCTTTAAGGGGGGTAGGTTTGTAACGCCCTGAAAATCGACCCTAAAAATTTTAAATAAAAATCGAAACTTAAATCGGAAGTTTTCAAAACTTTTCAAAAAAATCCCTCTCTTGTTCTGGACCACCAACTGGATTTTCCGGTCTGGTCTATTTCTTTCCCTTCTCCATCCTCGCGCGCTAAATTGCCGTCCAGCGCGTTTTTACCTTCACCTAACCAGTGACCGTCATTTATTCCTTCGCATAAGCTGGCACATCGCTCGGCCCCGCACGAGTCATCTCGTCACATTAATTATCTCGAATGACCTGACGACACTATGCACTATGCTTGAGTCGTCTCGTCGTCTTGAACCTTGTGCTAACACTATGCACTATGCTTGAGTCGTCTCGTCATCTCAAACCACGTGACGACACTATACACTATGCTTGTGTTATCTCGTCGCGTCTCGTCGTTGTCTCATCAGCCCAAATCCATACGCCAACATCATCCTTGAGTCGTCTCGTCGCGTCGAGTCGTCTCGTCAAACCAAAACCATACGCCACACCATTGGCCCCGCCGTCTCGTCATTGTCTTTTCTTCCACCCCGTGCACTGGCACAGCACGCATGTTTTCTTTACCTACCTCGGTCCGCGCCTTTAATCTCGCCTACCCGTGCCTTTATTCAAGCCTGCATAAACCATCCCATCAACCCAAAAGTCTCACTTCGCTCCGGCAGCCCCGCTACCCCATCACTCTAAAGCAACACTCCACCCTGCCACTCCAATCCAGCAGCAGCCTTCCTTGTGCTCCGCAGAGCATTCACTACGCTGCTCGCTCTAATCTCGTCGCTCTGCACCGCGCACGCCATAAAGCGACGCACCGCCCTGGCCCCTCTCCTCTCTGCAGCTTGTGCCTACTCAGACCAAAGCCGCACGCTGCGCCGAGCCATGCCCACTTGCATGTGCCACTTACATGAGCCGTCTCGTCGTACTATTACCTGGCCCCCGCTTGCATGTGCCACTTGCATGAGCTGTCTTGTCGCACTATTACCCCGCACGCCAACGCATGACCACTTGCATGCGCTGCTGCCTGAGCCACCCCATCACTCTGCACCGCCCCACACCGCGCATGTGCATCCGCGCCGCAAGTGGCCAAGTTGCCTGAGCACTCGCGTCCCATCGACCCAAAGCCGCAAGCCACTCCGGCGGCCCCGCCGTCCCGTCTTGCCGGTGAACCCCCGCCTCGCTCCGCCTATAAAAGGCGCCCTTGGAGCTTCACCTCACCTCAGCCCCGGCGAGCCGCAGCACAGGTGAGCTCCTCCATTCTTCTTTCTCCTTCATCACCGGCCGAGCGCCGTCCCATCGATCCCCGCAGCCAGCGCCACTCCGCCTCGGTCGAGTTGCCGTCAAGCTCGCCCGTGCCCCCAGCTACCTCCAGAGCCCGCTCAATCGCCCCCTCCATCTCCCTCCCGAGCTCAACCCGTCAGCCATGGCCGCCCTCGCTCCCTCCTCGGAACTAGCCACCGTTCCCATGGCTCCGACCCGGGATTCCGCCTCAAATGGATGCGCCATGGACTACTCCTCCATTTCCCCCAACTCCTAGCCGCCCTCTCCCCCTTCCCCATGATAGATTGGAGCTCCCCGAGCTCGCCCATGGCGAACGGGAACAGGGAGGACGAACACTTCTCTGTATCGATCCCAATCCCGTGTCTCTCTGTTAACCAGAAAATCCCCACCGTGCTGGGCCAAACCAGCTACGGCCCACCCACTATAATCAGGCCCTCCTAATCGCCAACACCACCAGCAGCCCACAGCACGTGTACGTGCTGTTGTTTTCTTTTCCGAATTTATTTTCGGAATTAATCCATGACCCATACTATAAAATCCATATCTTTCTCGTCCGAGCTCCGATTGACCCGATTCTTCCTCCTAAATTCATCTAAAATCGAGCTCTATCCATTTCTACCAGTTTCGTCTTTTATAGAGCTCATCCTCTATTTCTTCTGTATTTATTTGTGTTTGTTTGCTTGTTTGTTGTTTGCCGGTCGCACGTTTAGCTAACGGAGAGAACGAGTACGCGGAGGAGGAGGAGCAGGAACCAGGAGCCGGAGACTTCGAGCAGGAGCTCCCCGAAGACGTCAACGAAGGCAAGTCACAATCCGTTTTTCCCTTTGATCATACTGCTCCTATGTTTTATAAACACAACCCGTAGCAGCCGTTTTATTGCATGAAATGATTACCCTGATGATTGCAAAACCTTTGTGTAGTATGACCAAGACCACTGAGCCTTATATTACCTGTCCTACATTATTCCCTGTTAAACCTAGGATATCCATGTATGACATTATTTACGCATGGATGATTTCCTTGTTATAGAAATGCTTAGGACTGTGTATCACTAAGTGCTCTACTTATACTTAGATTTTGCAAATGTGAAAACCGTGATTGGTGTTGTGTGGTAGTAGTAAGGTTGGGTGATAACTTAAGAAAGATGAATGAATGAACTTGGGTTAGAGCTGAGGTGATCCTGATGATATTTATGGAAGATTAAGTGTCGCCTCTGTGGTGTGCTTATGACAAGTGATATGGGAGATGAATGCCGCCTCTGTGGTGGGTTCATATATGTGGAGATGATTGCCTTGGCTCGTATAAGGACCGAGTTGCTTGTGACATCCTACCTAGCCGTTTATTCAGTACGACCACACTACCGTGTATGCGGCACGGCTTAGTCTAAACCCCGCCAGCTAGTCTGTTAATCGCCTGGAGGCTGGAGATGCAATGGGAGCCCATGGAGCAGGTGGACGTGATGCAGACGTGTGCGACCCGGTCGAAGACCTAGATCAGAGGCTAGACCCCTGGATAACTCCCATGGCGATTAGTCGGGACGATGCTGTGATGGGTAATGGCTTTGTGAGTCTTCACACCACCCGCGCAGTGGCTTGTGATGCACTCAGATTGTGGGTACAGCGTACAACCTCTGCAGAGTGTTAAAATCTATTCGAATAGCCGAGTCCACGGTCACGGACATGGCTTTGGTTCGGTCCAAGAACTAGCATGGGGTGGGTGCTTATCTCCTTGATGCGTGAGTTGTTTTGAGAATAGGTCCGGCCTTCCGCCGAAGGTTGTCGTGGACGGGGTGTCCGGCAACGTAAAACTTGACCAACCCCTTAATATCTTAATTTGATGCTTTTGCTAAAATGCTTTATAAACTGAACCCTTGCATGTGTAAAACTTGCTTTATTGCAATGTTAAACCTGATGGCCTTTACCTTGCTACTGCCAAATGCATACCTTTATCCATTGATGGTAGGGTAAGGGTTGCGACTTGCTGAGTACTTTTGTACTCATTCTTGCTTGCTGATTACAGAGGAAGATCCAGACTTCGTCGACGCTGACGGTGAGGAAGACGATTAAGCTTGGTCTCGTCCGCACCCGAGTTGCCTGTGGCATTAGTCTACCGCTTAGTTGCTTCCGCTATGGTTGAAGACCTAGATGTTATCATCGGGGTCTGGTTTGTACTTGTTGTTTGTTATCTTTTGATATTCTTGTTGCTTATCGATCGACCCTAGCCAGGTCGCGACTTGTAATATCACCTGTTGTAAGACTTGATTGTACCAGCGACTGATCCAGGGACTGGTATAATAAAGTGTTTTAGCTCCTGGGATAACCGGGGTGCTTCACAATCTGGTTGCTAGGGATGGTTTGGCTGTAATTGCAAACACAATTGGAAAGATCAAAGAAATTGTGTTAGCTGTGAAGTCCTCTCCTCTGCAGTGGGAGGAACTCATGAAGCGTGCTGTTGAGTGTGGGCTGGATAAAACAAAAGGTCTCTCAATTGATGTCTCAACAAGGTGGAATTCAACTTATCTAATGCTGAGGGATGCATTGTATTTCAAGCCTGCTTTTCTGAGGCTCAAGTCCTCGGATCGCCGTAGGTATGTGTTGTAGCAACACTTGTGCCATTGCTGCTGCTAAATTTCTGTTTGTACACTTGTGCTATTAAAATTGCTAACATTTGTATGTTTTGCCACTTGTTTTGTAGGTATGACTCAATCTGTCCAACTCTTGATGAGTGGAGCATGGCTTTAACTCTTTTTCAGTGCTTGAAGAAGTTTTATGATCTCACTGAGCTGCTCTCTGGTACTTCCTACCCCACTGCAAATTTATTTTATAGGGGTTTCTGTGACATAAAGGAGCTTCTTGATAAATGGTGTGTTAGTGAGGATTTGACAATTAAAGGCATGGCTCTTGCTATGAGGCTCAAATTTGAGAAATATTGGACCAAGTCTAGTTCTGCTCTAGCTGTTGCATGCTTCCTTGACCCTAGGTACAAGAAAAGGCTGATAGAATTCTACATGAAAAAATTCCATGGTGATCTGTACCAAACTGAGCTAGACAAATTTACTAGTGACATAAAGAAACTCTATCAGTTCTATGCTAGTTTAGCTCCTTCACCTTCAAAGACAAAGAATGGTGCAGCAGGAACTAGTACAACAGATGACATGTTGATGGAGAATCAAAATGATGAACTTGAGAGCTTCTTGTATGACACAAATGTCCATGATCTAGATGACTTAAATGAGCTGGATAAGTACATGGCTGAACCTCTGCTGAAGCATAGTGGTCAGTTTGACATATTATCTTGGTGGAGGGGCAAGACAAAAGAGTTTCCTATTCTCTCAAAAATGGCTCGAGATGTCATGGCAGTACAAGTGTCAACGGTTGCTTCTGAGTCTGCCTTTAGTGCTGGGGGTCGTGTTGTTGATCCTTATCGCAGTAGTCTTAATCCCGAGATGGTCGAAGCTTTGATATGCACCAAGGATTGGATGGCTGCAGAACGAAAAGGTGAAACTTGTATGCTTATATGTACCTTTGCAATTATTTTCAGTTCTTAAAATTACATTTCACACGTTGCTATGTCTACCTTTGCCTTTGTATTTCAAGATTTCAAGAAATGTCCAAGTATAATGGTTGATCTTGAGCTCCTGGAGACCATTATTGCTGCACTGAAGCTTGAAGATGGGGTATGTTGCTGAATTGACTTGTTTCTTCAACTATTATCTATCTTTTTGGTGACTTGTTTGCTGTACTGTAACAGTTCATTGTTGCTGAACTATAACTTGTTTTTTGCATTGCAAACTGTAGAAGGAAGATGGAACCCCATTGGATGGAATGGATGAAGATGGAGCAGAAGATGACCCCAACCCGGAAGCGATGGATGAATATATTGTTCTGTAGGCGGCAGCAATGCACAAGTGATGTCGCACGAGTGATGTCGTTGGGCTGTGCCCACTAATCAGACTTGTATTATTTTGTTGGCTGTGAGACTTGTATTATTCAGCCATATGTTAAGCTATGTACTAGTCAGTCGTGGACCTCGTGGTAGGTGATGATGTTGGCTGTGGTAGTGCCAACTTAAGACTTCTGGTGTATCGTGGTAGCCTGGTAGGTGATGACGTGATGTTGGTTGTGGTTGTGCGAACTTAAAGACTTGAGGTGTTAGCTCTATGCTACTCGTTATCTGTTATGAATTCGAGTTGACGAACTCAATGAATTCGAGTTGACGAACTCAGGCAGCGTTCGGTGACCCCTCTAAAGTTTTTAGAGGGGTCACATCAAAATGCCGACACGATTTATGTGTACTAAACAAAGTCAAATTACAAAACTAAGTCCAGGACCCCCCATCTATTTCGCGAGACGAACGTAATGAGGGTAATTAAGCGGCGATTAGACGATGGTTACTGTAGCATTACTGTGTCAAAACATTGATTAATTAGGCTCGTTAGATTCGTCTCGAAAAATAACGCCCGTCTGCAGAAAGGTTTTGTAATTAAATTTTATTTAGTACCCCTAAATAGTAAGATTCTTTTTACTTTAGAGGGGTATAAACTTTAGAGGGTGTTTTAGAGGGGTATCCGAACGGGGCCTCAAGTACTATTCTTATATGTTTACACCCTGAGTTGATTGTGTGTTGTTATTTGCTATGAGTGGTTGGCTGGTTGCCTTGTCTGGTTGGGATTGATATATATGTTATCATGTTGGGTCAATGTTCCCGTCATTATTACCGGTTACCGAACCGTTACCGGCATATACCGTCCGGATTGGTTCGCTTTCGGATGACCGAAATTGTCCCGATCGTTTCCGTTCCCGGCTTTCCCGTTTTCGTTTCCGTCCGGTGATGCAAATGTGGAAGTGGAAACGGTTAGGCTGTTTTCCGACCGTTTCCGTCCGTTTTCAGCCCTACAGATACCGTTCACAAACCCAAGACAACCGAATGCTGATGGATAGTGAATGTTTGTCAGCACTGCAAAAACATTTAGCACTCGAATACTTCATAGATACTGAACTTCAGGACCTGATATATCCACGAGCACAAAGAAATATATAAATGTTAGACTATGTAACTACATAATTATGCACACTAATAACTGATTTAGCATATCATAAATAAATTTATCTGTGTTGTTTGACAGGTGCACTTGGCCACAATTTCATCAAGTACGGGACAAAAAACTGAATTTGAGAAGTGGTGTCCTGTTCATCACCAAGTAATTCATATTCTAATAACTAATAGTCTTACATGCTCGAAAAGTCACCAGTACACAACAAAAATCTACAGTCGTAAGGTAGTATCAACTTTTTTTAGTGGAAATTCATTTTTGAGAGCTGAGAGTTTCGCAGTTTTCCCAAGGATAAACATGAACTATGACATTCAGATGGAACTACAGAGGATACCAATACTGCTTCGAATTCAAATACAGTTGACATAGATAAAGATCTTCTGCTTAGGTAATATTACACTGCCTCAGGTCTCTGCTCCTTCTCTATCTCATATAAAGTTCCATCAGTTAACATTGACGACAGTTTACATGTCTTGCAAAAAAAAATGTCAGTTAACACTACTGTTTTGGAGTTTTTC
The DNA here is from genome assembly GCA_012490785.1 of Eragrostis nindensis. NCBI lineage: Eukaryota > Viridiplantae > Streptophyta > Magnoliopsida > Poales > Poaceae > Eragrostis > Eragrostis nindensis. Next base: position 205,898 of record JAAXCT010000227.1, on the reverse strand, counting down.
CAAGATTTAGATACACAGGTTTTCCTCAAAAGATGTTATATATAGCTGTCACCAAGTCGCAAACTTCATTCAGACTTAATACAATACGATAAATGTATCGATGGGTTCAGTTTCAAATGAAGCAACATGGTGCAGAATGTTTGTACGACAAAACGATTCTCTATGGCATGGTAGACGATCTGAGCTGCAGTTTCACTTGCTTTATGCTGCTGAGCCTCCAAGTCACAAGACATCTCATTTCTACCAGTTTTCAAAAATGAAACGAGCAGAATGTCATATGGAATATAAAGGTTCAAATGCTACAGGAATAATATACTAATACCACGTAGTTGACATTCCAACATGCTCCAGCTTAGAGAAAGGAAAAATCTAGAAAGCTTATAGCACAACATTGTTCAGGACAGCACAGGTCCATGAGCACAACAAACACACAATGCAAAGCTAGCTACTAATACAGCATAATAACCTCGAAGGCTCCACAGTTTGGCACATGGGTTCTCTGACGGTGTCATCTTCCTGGCTTGCTCATCAGGACAACTTGACAGCAACTTAATCACATGCTGCAAGTATCAGTTGGCAGCAACTTCATAGCATACTTCAGGTATCACTTGGCAGGCAACTTCATGCAGTACTGCAAGATCTGTGGGTCAACGAACAGGCCCCTGAACTAGTACTTCATATTCTATTTTGCTCAAAAGGGTGGTAGCAGTAGGCACATCAGAATTCCAAAATACTACACTAAATATATGGTTTAATTTCTAAATTATATACATCGACATTTAAGCATGCATGTCATATCCCAACCCTACTCCTGAGCTCAGCCACAAGTACTGGAAATTTCTGCAGCAATATCGCAAAACCATCAGTGAATGCCGCCTTCTTGAAATTTTTCTCCGTGGCAAAGAAGTCAATACAGTTGCCCCTCAACTTCGGAATGTTATATGTCTCAGCAGAAATTAAAACAGATGCGACTGTATCCACCGTGACAATTTCCCATAGCTTCGCTGCGCACATAAGCTTCAACCGGTCCAGTGCATAACGATCTGCCGCAGCAAGTAGATGCTGCATCATCTCAACTGTATAATCACCAAGCTCTTCGTCAGCAGGCAAGGTGTCTGTGTACATGAATCGGAGCATGATTCTGAATGCCGCAGGCTCAATGTCATGCACAGTGATGGATGGCATTGTGGCGTCTGCCATTGAGCCAAAGAGCACAGCTTTGAAGACCGGAGACCGGGCTGCGAGCACCGAACGGTGAGCAGGAAACATTTCGCCGCCAACGATGAATGACACATCTGTTCCCACAGTGGAATCCAGCAGGTGGCCGAGATGTATCCCTAAGTCTGAGGGTGGCACAGCTATGGGATCATGGTCCACAACAATGACCCCGCACGCAATGGTGAACGAGCCATTAGCCACGTAGGGAACAAGATCACTTAGCTTCACCAGTTGGAAACCCCAGCAGCAGGACTTGAGCTCTTCGGGTGGGTAAACTTTCACGCACCTCTGAGCAAGTGCGGAAGATGGTGTGCCGTCTCTCCCCATCATGAAAGCATCAAAGATGGCTTTGACATTTTTAGATTTGCTTACGAGCTGGAGGTAGACACCTAAGTACTCGCCGATATTGCCCTCTTTCTTGGGCCCACGGGTAGCACCTAACCCTCCACAGGTAGCCCCCGGCGGAGAAGTCATCTGAGCTGATGAAATCCCCAATGCCGGTACTCTTGACTTGGGCGTGGTCAAGCTTGAAACCCAGGAAACCAGATTCCCACATCTCGGCGTTCTAATGCTTCTTCCTAGCACTATTTCCGTGCAAATAGCGTCAATTCACAGGCTAACAACTAAATTTACCTCAACCAAACAGGTGAATGGCGCATGAGGATACTCACATTCCCAAAATGATGGCGAGGGTTTGGTGGAGAAGGTGGCAGTATAAGCTTGGCGGATGCTCCAGTCCAGCCTCCGCCGCCGGCCTCTCGCCAAGCCTCGCCGGTGTCGAGGTGAGCTGAAGTATGCTGAGACCACAGCAAACAAATGCCGTACGCCGTGCAATCGCCGCCGGGCGCCGGCCTCTCGCCTCGCCTAGGCTCGCAGCTCGCGACGCGGTTTGGGGGAAAGATTGTAGTGGCCGCCACAGCTAAGCGACGGGATGAATGATTGATCCTTCGCGGGCCGGCGTGCGTGACTGTTGGCATTACATGCGGCCAATGTTGGCCCATCGCTAGCCCTAAGCCCACATTTGCCTTGTGAGCTCAAAACAGCATTCATTTTCGTGAAAGGGGTCTTGGCCTAGTGGTTAAGTCATCCGAGTAACACCTCTCAGGTCCTGGGTTCGACTCTCCGTGGGAGCGAATTTTCAAGGATTTAACGGCATTTGTGCTTTCAGTGGTAGGCGACGCTCCCGTCGACAGCGAGGCGCCAGTGGTGACTTCGTATCTCTGGATTTGCCGGCTCAGTCTTCGAAGATGCTCATAGGGGTAGGGTTTGCGTACGTGTGTTCATAGGGGTGAGTGTGCGTGCGTTGTGAGTGTCTGAGTTGTACTGTGCAATCTCAAAAAAAAAAAAACAGCATTCATTTTCATTTGTAAAAATAAATTACATCTACTACGCCAAATAATACACAATTAAAATATGACGTATGATGGATCTAACGTTACTAATTTCGTATCACAAATATATGTTTCTATATATTTGGTTGTTCATAAAATAGTTTGACTTTGATCAAGTCAAAAAACAAACTTTTTTTGGGCAGAGGTAGTATGTTCCTTCAACAACGAAACTCAAAGTAGCATCGATTTAACGTTTTCTTCTTGAGGGCAAATTTTAAGTAAATTCGCAAAACGAGGATGCCAAAGGGAAGGGGTCAAATTTCTGTCAGTTATGTGGTCTACATGAAACACAGATTTTTCAACAGCCTCCTTTTTAAGCTTATTACAAATTTTTCTGTCCCTGGTTCTTGCCGGAAGCCTTTTGGAGTAAGGCGCACAAAAACTTTCAGTTAGGATAAAACTCATGCTAAATTATCGCATGCCCAGGGAACAAAAAATCAGTAAGGAAACAAAAGGAGTGCAGTTTTCAGAGTAAATAAGGATAAGAGGCATAGAAAAAAAAAAATTCTGCATCAGCCACAGGCACCCCTAATGGCACTGCGTTCATGGAAGCTGTATAGACATACCACTAAGTTACTTATGGGCATGGCCTTATGCACCGAGGCATGGATTCAAGAGGCACATGGAAAAGACGAGAAGAACAAATAATTGTATAACCTGATGTTCTACCTACATGGCTACATCTTGCCGTCAGTAATTTGACTCCATGACTGTTTTACAGGTTCAGCAAACGACAATGAACTAACAGATTTAAGCAGGAACAGTACAGAAGTATGAATAAGCGAATTAATACCAAAGCATGGCATGACAATATATTAGAAGTACTCAATCCTCCAATATGACTTGACTGAATATATTAGATGGGTAGCTACCCTACGGCTCCGTTCACAGGCCCAACACAACTGAATGCTGATAGATATTTATTATTTACCAGCACTGCAAAAAATTTAGCACTTGAATGCTTCATGGATACTCGACTTCAGGACCTAACATATCAATGAGCACAAAGAAATTTATAAATGTTAGACTACGATCACGCCATAATTATAGACACTAAGAGCACTGATTTAGCATAACATCAATAAATTTATCTGAGTTGTTCGACAGGTGCCCTTGACCACAATTTCATCAGGTACGGGATGAATAATTGAATTTAAGAAGGGCTGCGCTGCTCAAGTGCTCATCACCAAGTACTTCATATTCTAATAGTCAACATGCTCGAAAAGGGCACCGGTACACCACACCAATCTACAATCGCACACCTGAACTATATAGGCTGAGATTTACATTTGCATGTTATATCACAACCCTCTTCCTCAGCTCAGCAGCAAGCGCTGGAAATTTCTGCACCAAGATTACAAACCCATCTGTGAAAGCTGCCATCTTGAAATTTTTCTCCACAGAAAAGAAGTCAAGGCATTTCTTCTTCAACTCTGGACAGTTGTACATCTCGGCACAAACTAAAATAGAACCAACTGTATCCACTGAAACAAGTTCCATTAATTTCAGAGAACAAATAACCTTCAGTCGGTCCAGTGCGTACCGGTCAGCCGCAGCAATGAGATGCTGCATCATTTCCATGGAAGAGTCCCCAAGCTCATCATCTGGCAAGGAATCAGTGTAGATGAACCAAATCATAAGTTTGAAAGCTGCTGGATCGATGTCTTGCAGCGTGATGGATGGCATGCTGGCGTCAGCCATGGAGCCAAGAAGCTGTGCTTCGAAGACCGGCGAGCGAGCCACAAGCACAGCTCTGTGAGCAGGGAATGCCTGGCCGTCCACAGCAAATGTTACATCCGTGGCAACGGAGCGAGCCAGCAAGCGACCGAGATGGATTCCAAGTTCAGATGGTGGCAAAAGTGACAGTGGCAAAGGTGTCGAATTGTCAGAAACAACTGTGACCCCACATATAAATGTGACCATGCCATTAATCAAGTAGGTTGACTCAAGATCGCTTCGTTTCACGAATTCATACCAACCAAATCTGGTTCCCGGATGGTAGACGTGCAAAGATCTTTTTGTATGGATCCAACATGGATTACCATCAGTCTTTTAGCAGGAAGGCATCGAAGAAGGCTTTGACATTTTCAGATTTGCTCGTGATGAGCTCGAGGAAGATGGAGACGCCCTTGTCTCCTTTCCCGTACCCATTCGGATAGCAGTTAACCCTCCAAAGGTGGCCTCCGGCAGAGATGGTCTCGGAGGATATGTAGGACCCCATGGCGAGGTTCTTCTTCTCCGTATAGTCGAGTCTTAACTCGAGGAAGCTAGAGTCCAACATCTTGGCACTTTTCTGAGTAGGGTTTCATCAATGAACTTAACATCAATTCGCCAATTTAGATATTCTCAATCACAAGGGAAACTTCTAATGCTTTTCAAGGAATAGGATCTGACTGAATTTAACAGATTCACAAGCTTTCATTTCTGAATCTTCAGAACCCAAAAAGAAGTTATTTTTTGAAGAAAAGCACACCAAAGATACTCACATTACCAAACAGGTGGTGGTGGTGGTGGTGGTTTTGGTCCGTGGGTGGGCTTGGTGTTGGTGACTGCTCCGCCGCCGGCCTCTCAACTCACCTCGCCGGCGTCGAGGTGTCCTGACGTATCCTCCGCAAGTACACTGCCGTGCCTCCGCCGCCTCCGCCTGCCGCCGCTCGTGTTCGCCGCTCCTTGTCTGGGGCTGGGTGGGGCTTGCAAATTGCAATGCAAGTTTTGGGGGAGAGAGAACCGGGGACGCTGCGGCCCATAGTGACGTGTGCTCGGCCCACGGTTGGCCTTCTCAAGTCTCAACTAAAAATTCTTTTCTTTCCACGGCGCGCTACATTTCTTCCTGGGCCAACCAACTCATAAAAATATTCCCAAAAAAAAAAAACCAACTCATAAAAATCCTGAAATTTAGCAATTGCGTTAGATTAGACTCTCTATCTCAAAAGAAAAAAAAACAGACTCTTCATCTAGAAAATGAAAATTACTTAAAAGGCTGAATTGCCACTGAAGATTAAAATTTTCTTCAGGCTAATCAGATGGATAGCATTTTAACTAGGCAGAAAAAACTATCTGGGGATGGAAAAGGGTTCAAATTCAGCCAATTCTCTTATGGAGAGGAAACGTGGATCATCTGTTTTTCCAGATATCCCCTGGTCTAAGTTTGTGCAGCGAGCATCAGTCTATGGTTTACATGCATGGTTTATGAAGTGTAAGGCACATCAAGCTATAAACAGTCAATAGTAAAATAATAAGCGCAACAAAACTGATGCGTATTAATCAAGTGCCAACTGCCAAGGAAAAGAAATGCATGGAGTGAAGCAATATAAGGACTACAATTTTCAGACAGCAGGATCAACGTCGTCCACGGCTCATTTTCCATTACAGAAGGAATGCTGTTAATAGTCAACTACTCTAGTCAGAGGTGATCAGGCCATCGTTATGCCGAGACCACATATTTACATGCATAATCAACAGTTCAGCGCAGCAAAAAGAAGAATCATGACAAGGCAGGTCCTACATCTGAGTCGTGACTATATACTCCACCTCATTCATGCTAACACCTGACGTCCCAATATCCGTCAGAGCATATCAGATAGCCATCACCACATTGAAAACACCATACGATAAAAGTACTCTTCATGGAGAAGCATTATAGTGCACTATGTCATAACCCAAACCTCTCCCTCAGCTCATCAATAACTGAAGGGAACTGCAGTCCTAGCTGCAAGAAACCCTTGGTTAACACTGCCTTCTTGAAATTTTCCTCCTTGGCAAGGAAGTCCATGCACATATTCTTCAGCTCTGGGCAGTTGTACATTTCAGCACAAGCTAAGGTAACAGAAACTGTATCAACAGACACACCATCCCACAATTTCTGCGCACAGATAAGCTTCAGCCGGTCCATTGCATACCTGTCAGCTGCGGCTAATAGATCCTGCATCATGTTAGAGTGAGTTTCCCCCAGCTCGTCGTCTGCAGTCAAGGAATCAGTGTACATGAACCGGAGCATAGCTTGGAACGTTGCAGGGGCAATATCATGCAGGGTGATGGAGGGCATTGTAGCCTCGGCCATGGAACCAAGCAGCTCCGCTCTGAAGACCGGGGAGCGGGCAGCAAGCACAGCTCGATGTGCATGGAATGTCTCGCCATTAATGCTGAATGACACATCAGTTCCATCTGTGGTGTCCAGTAGGTGGCCAAGATGTTTTCCGATGTCTGAAGGTGGCACTGGAATTGTGCTGTTGCGCAACACCATGATGGAACATATGATCGTGATTTGACCATCTATTATGTGATTTTGCACCACATCGGTCACCGGCACAATCCAAGCCCGCTGTTTAAATTCATCAGTATCCAAGATATAGGTCCATGATCTCTTCCCAACCGTCAAGGATGGATTCCCGTGCTTGTCCATCAAGAATCCTTCAATGATGGCCTTAGCGCATCTGGATTTGCTCAGGTGCTCCACTACGATACAGAGATGCCCATACCTGCGGGGCATATAGGCCCCATGAGGATAGCAACTGATCCTCCACATATGGCCACCGGCGGAAATGGTGCTAGAATGAATGCCCTCGCCCGCAGCGAGGTGCATGGTTCGCTCGTAATCCACTTTTAACTCGACAGTTGTGGAATCCACAATGGTGGTCGGCGCCTCCAGCCCTGCAGAGCAGCTTCGCTTGCTCACTGAACAATTTGGAACAACAAATCAATCCAAAAGTTGATTATTCATGATAATACTTGTAACACTGTAAATTGAAACATCTGGAGTCACCGATGCAAAGATGCCGCAGGCAAGAGGCATCTAATCGGTGTGGCTGCCATGTTGCTAACTCTGTCCTACTGTAAATTTCCCCATTTTATGTTGCCCCTTTACCATGTGGCAGTAACTCTGCAGTATGGTACAGAACTAGACTCCCAATTCTGAGAGTTGCGCCAAAGTGCACAACTGCACACACTGCTTTTTTTTCCCGAACAAATACGGCCGTAAAAAAACATTATAAATTGAAAAACGTGGCACAAATTAACAAACTAGAAAAAAATAAAAGTTACGGCTGTAGGAAACTAGAACTGAACAAGAGCACGAGAGAGGGGCACTCACTTTCCAGCTGCGGGAGGCGGCGATGGTGGGAATAGTGGCGCCGACCTGAGACTAGGTGGCCGCGGTGTCGGATTTTCTGCACTCGACCTCAATCCTTCAGGTGGGACGCGCGCGCTTCGCCCGTTGCCGCGGCCTCACCCTCGCCTGCCCTCGCTAGAGCGGAACCCCTCAGCGGCGCCCAATGCTGCGCTTGGCCGATGGCTCCTTGTCGACTCCTCAGCGCACCCCGGCGTACTCCCGCCGCCTCCGCCCGCAGCTCGCCGGTCGCCGCCAAGCCTCTGCGCCTGAACTCGCTAGGTTTTCGTCTCGCGGCCGCGGGGGGCGCCGCGCTGATCGGTAAAACGACGGTGGTAGGAGTGGAGGCGTGGAGCTAGTAATGTGTGGGTCCCACCTTCGGCCGTGCAAGCCCATTTGTGGGGAAGCGGGTGGCCTGAAGAGGCCCATGAATCCATCTTCCAAAGAGGACCGTAATACGAGTGGATCAATGAAAGATATAGATTTTTTCACCTAATTTTCCAATCGCTATTCATTTTTTTTATCATTAGGAAATCAAGAAAAGGATAGCGAATACAGAGAAGATTAAAATTTTTCTTTTTAAAAATTCATATGCCCTAAGATTTACCAGCTTCTAAGGACTATTAATCTGGCAGTTTTCTTCCTCGGGTGTTTACTCTTCTCAATCCTTATACAAAGTGATTAACTTTAGAGGTGTAATGCCTGTGCACACTCCTGCAATTTGGCAGATCAAGATCCCACTCCCACCTAGGATCCATATTTTGTGGTTACTATCTAAGAATAAAATTCTTACAAGAGACAATGTTAGCAAAAGGAAGAATTTAAAGGATAAATCCTGCCTGTTTTGCTCGGAGTTAGAATCTGTGAATCACTTATTTTTTTACCTGTGTGGTAGCTAAAGAAATTTGGGTAGGAGTTTCTGAGGTTTTACATCTTGATATAGGAGTTGACTATGAGTCAATAGGAAAGTATTGGCTGTGTAATAAGAAGTTTGGTTTAGTTAATATGATTAGTTCTGCTACTTTGTGGGGGATTTGGAAATTAAGAATTGATATGTGTTTTCAGAATGTGATGTGGAAAGACTTGACGACCATTTGGAGAAAGATTGCCGGGTTGCTGAATCATTGGAAGCTGCTATGTCCGGTTAGCCATCTACAAGAGCTAGAGCTGCTCATCGCCTCGTTGAAGGAGATGCCAGTCAGGCCGCCAAGACTCTTGGGATCCGGAGGATGATCGATGAAGAGAAAGTAGTAGTCGTATGTGGTCTGGAAGCTTGTTCAGCAATGGAGCTGATGTAATAGGGCTTTAGCTTCTGTTAAACTGAGAGTTTGGTCTTTACTGTTGCGTTTTCTGACGCTTGAAAACAGAAACCTGCGCTGTAACTGGATTTGTCCATTGTTATGCAATGAGACAGGGACTTATGTCCTGATATTCTAAAATGTAAAACTGAAAAATTGCAGCAACTGTATCAACTGTATCAACCTTGGTAGAGCTGCAGACCCAACTCTAAGAAATCCTTAGTTAACACAGCCTTCTTGAAATTTTCATCCTTGGCAAAGAAGTCCATGCACCTTTTCTTCAGCTCTGGCAAGTCGTACATTTCAGCACATCCTAAGGTAACAGCAACTGTATCAACAGCCACACTATTCATCAATTTCTGTGCACACATAAGCTTCAGCCTGTCCAACGCATACCGGTCAGCTGCGGCTAATAGATCATGCATAGTCTCAGAAGTAGAGCTCTCAAACTTGTCGTCTTCAGTCAAGGAATCAGTGTGCATGAACCGGAGCATAGCTTTGAACGTTGCAGGGCCAATATCGTGTAGGGTGATGGATGGCATTGTAGCCTCAGCCATGGAACCAAGCAGCTCCGCTTTGAAGACCGAGGAGCGCAGGGGCGGAGCCCAGTGGCTCCGGCCCCCCCTTGCCCATGACCAAAACTCCAAGGTGCAAGCATCCCAGGCCATGCTCCATTGATCCCAGCAGTATGTTAGCGCATGAGAAATAGATGCAAGGAGGAAACACGAGTCTCACTTCCTGGAAGGTGAATCAGTGCAGCAAGTTTCCTAGAGAGTCAATTGCTTATCATTCTATCAGTAGGCGTGCTGAAATTCAATCTTCCAATCATGCTACCCTAGAGTTCCTAATCTAGCTTAGCACAAGCATGCAATCGGCAGCGCCCATGGCTGCCAAATTGGTAGAGCCGGCGAGTGAACTGATACTGTCTACTGTAGCAATCGGCCCCCAATTGGTTGGAGGTCACGCTCCGCCACCGGAGGAGCGGGCAGCGAGCACTACTCGATGTGCATGGAACGTCTCGCCGCCAACGTTGAACGACACATCTGTCCCATCTGTGCTGTCCAGCAGGTGGGCAAGATGTGTTCTGATGTCGGAGGGGGGCACCGAAATAGATCTGTCGCGCAACACCATGACGGAACACATAATCGTGATTTGACCATCTATTATGTAATTTTCCACCAGATCGGTCTGTGGCATGTCCCAAACCCAGCCCGCCATCTCATTTCCACTTTCAAAGACGCGAGTAGATCTCTTCCGAAAAGTCACGGATGGATTCCAGTTCTTGTTCATCACGAAGGCCTCAAGGATGGCCTTAGGCTGTCTCCAACGGTTGAAGAGACGCAAACCGAAACTAGGTCGGGATTTTCTTCAATATAGGATTCCAAAACATGTGCATCTCCAACAAGAAGACCCACCCCCAATCCCCAAATCCCGTCGCCGGCGCCACAGCCGCTCGCCGCCGTGGCCCCCCTCCTGCAGGACACCGTCGACGCGCTCGAGCAAAGGCGGACGACTCGGTGGATGGCGGCGGCGGCGGTGGTGGATGGCGTCGAGCAGCTCCTCTACCTCCGTCCCCTCTTCGAGGTTGTCCTCGCGGCGCGGTGGATGGCGGCGGCGGCGGCCATGGCGGACGACGTCGAGCCGCTCCTCTACCACCGCGCGCCTCGGCCCCACCTCCACCACCATGCGCCCCGCCCCGCCAGCGAGGAAGAGGAAGAGGAGGGGTAGATGTGGCCGCCGCCGCCGCCCCGCCGAGGGACCGGCCGCCGCGGCCTCCGACGCTTCACGCGGCCCCCCCCCCCCCCTCCCCCCCGCGCCGAGGGCCCGCGCGCCGCCGCACGAGAGCGCCGCCGCCGCACGAGAGCGCCGCCGCCCCGCCCAGCGCCCCGCGCCCGCGCCCGCTTTGGAGCTGCTCGGATCTCGTGCGGAGGAGGAGGTAGACGACGACGGCTGCCCGCCGCGCGCTGCCGCCGAGCCCGTGCGCCGCCCCGCCGCGCCCGAGCGCCGCCGCCCGCCCGCCCCGCCGCGCCCGCGCGCCGCCCCGCCCCGCGAGAGAGAGAGAGAGAGAGAGAGAGGAAGAAAACGATTCGAGCGTTTCTGGACTGCGTCGCGCGACGAGGAAACGGATTTCTGCGTCGCGGGGTCGCCGGTTCCAAAAATGCGTCTTCTATTTGGGTCCTCTGTTGGAGATGCGTTTTGGATGTTTTGAGACCCAGATTCCACATAATACCCATTTTAGGTGTACCGTTGGAGATAGTCTTAGGGCATCTAGATTTACTGAGGTGCTCAATTATGATAAACAGATCGCACTTGGCAGGCGCAGAGACCGTAAGACGACGGCAAGTTATCCTCCACATGTGGTCGCCGGCGGAGAAGATGTCAGAATGCACGCCCTTGCCCTCACGGGGGTGCGTGGTTTGCTCGTAATCCACTTTGAACTCGACAACTGCGGAATCCACCAAAGTTGTTCGCGCCCCTGGCTCTTCAGAGCGGCTTCGCTTGCTCACTAAATGATTCAGAACACGAAATTATTCCAAAATTAATTCATGATAATGCTTGGTATCATTACTGATTGAAAATACATGGCACCAATGGAGAAAAAAAATAAGAAACTCTAGAACACGAGGTAGGGGCACTCACTTTTCAGCTGCAGTAGATGACGGCGGTGGCCAGTGGATTAGTGTCGCCGACCTGATGAGGCTGAGAATAAGCGGCGGCGATCCTGCAGTCCTGCAACTTAGTCGCTAGGTTTTCGTCACGCGGGCGTGGCAGCGAGGTGACGGCCGGAAGCCAGAGTAGTGGAGGTGGATCCCATATTCAAGAGGGTGCAGCCCTTTTGTATGGTTCCCGGTTGTATGAATCGGCCTGCTGCCGTGGGCTCTGAGAAATGCAGAATCTCTATATCTCTAAAACGCGTGCGTTTTCTCGTAAAAGAGCCACGCCATGTCACATTTTGATTCTCCACCGTCGGATCCCCTCCCTGAGAAATCCAGGACGTTAGATGGGCCTCTGAAAGTCTTGCGTCTAGGTCCTTCACGAAACATCTATTGTTTTCCGGTCCTCCCACCACTCCTCAGCGTACTTTGCATTGAGATCCTTCCAGAACTATCATTTCGTCTCCGGTCCTCCCACCAGCCCCTTCTGCGTATTTTGCCTTTCGAACCTTCAAACTCTTCTATTTCGCCATAGATCCTTCCACCATCGTCTGGAACTTACATCTAGCTCCTTCAAGAATCGTATTTGATATTTTAGGTCCTCTCAACATTGATTAGCAAAGTAACTTTGACATATGATCAATAAATAGTTGAGTATATTGTGTAAACAATGTAATACCAAAAAATATACAATAAAAATTTATTTATATTGCTATCCATTATTATAGAGATTGGAGTAATCCTTTGGAATAGAATATAGTTTTTTTATTTGCAAGTATGAAAAAAAATGATTATTTACACATTGTTGTGATAAATTAAGATACAAAATCATAAACCAAAAAATTAATTTCTTCAAAAACCAAAATATAAAAATTTTGGCTTATCATTTTTTTTAGTTTCAGCATTTTTTTCATCCTTCAAAATTACACAAAAATGTTCGTTTAAAATATACGTATAATTTGTGCAATTTTGAAGGACAAAAAATGTTGAAACTAAAAAATATAATAAACCGAAATTTTTAGTTTTTTTTTCAAGCTAGGGGTAAAATGGTCATTTTACCTTGCACTTCACACCGTTACCACCTAAATCTAACGGAAGGGAGGAATAAAAGTTGCTTCGGATCCTTATAAGGAAGTTCAATTCATTTTGGGCCATAGAAGGAAGCACAAGATTTTTTGGGGCCATAGGAATTTTCTCTAATATAACTGACCATAAATGTTAGGATACCATGATGTCAACAAACAGGCCCGTTGACTCATACGTGTATCTACACGTTGACGCTCTATTTGCACACATGTACATATAAACTGTCTCTTTGATTATTAGGTTCCAATAAAGAAAAATCCATTTTTTTATCGCATCAATTTATGTCATGTCAACTATAAATAATTTATCTAGAAATCCACATTACTTATGTAACAAAAATATATATTCTCCTTTGATGCTTCAATTATATTAATTTTAAATTCTTAAAAATGACAAAAGGAAGTATCAAGACTATCACGTTCTTTTGTACCATGCAAAAGTTTGTTTTACATCTAATTTTGAATGAAAAATCTACCTTTGATATATGAATTTCAACCACTGTTTACTAATAATATAACTATTAAGAAATAAATATTTTTGTTACATGTCTCACCTTTCAAGAAATGTGGTTAGAGCATTCTTTCCATCTCACCTATATTGTTTTGTCATAGACTTTATCACGACTTTTCTAAGTCCAATAAAAAATGTGAAATATTTGTTTATTTTTTTAAAAAATAGCGATTTTGACTATGATAGGTGCAATATCAGTGAAATTTTGTATAAAGACACTAATAATGTGCTTTCTCACCCAATCATATTATTTTGTACCATGCACTTATATGTAGTTTACTGTCATTACAAAACAAATGAATAACAATATTATTTAATCCATGTAACGGAATAAACTTATATTCAATTATAAACCATAATATCAAAAATATAACAGGAGCACGGCAACGCCGCGCGTCAATTCTAGACAATGTAACTTGCCTCCAATTTCTTTGTATGTGGCACAAACAAGACCCTAATAATGTGCTTTCTCACCCAATCATATTATTTTGTACCATGCACTTATATGTAGTTTACTGTCATTACAAAACAAATGAATAACAATATTATTTAATCCATGTAACGGAATAGACTTATATTTATAAACCATAATATCAAAAATATAACAGGAGCGCGGCAACACCGCGCGTCAATTCTAGACAATGTAACTTGCCTCCAATTTCTTTGTATGTGGCACAAACAATCGCTAGAGATGATGTAGCAATGGTTCAGAGAGAGAAGAATTGCGATTTATTAGCATATTCTCTGTTCTAAACATCTGCAACATTAGCCAATCATCACCAAAATATAAGTTCCAGTTCCTTTATCTAATCTACTTACCCTGCAATGGCTTCTCCTCTACAAGTGCTTCATGAAATGCCTAATAAGATCTCCTTAAATACTTAACACAAAATTCTCTCGACACAATCAAGTATCTCTTTAAAACAGTTTGATTCTATACACCACTGGGCTCGACACTTTTTTAGGACCGAAAAGGAGAATTGAAATGTTGAATATGTCATTGTATAATTAGAGAAAGACACATCCTATCCATATACTGCACTAATGCTCCATTAGTAATTATTGTGATTCTGAACATTGGCATCAGGTTAATCAATTGTGCTCGCAGTAGGATTCTGTTTGCGTTTAACATCTACAACCAAGTGGGATACTGCATGTATTTTTTATGTTAAATTCGTGCGGATATACATAAAGAAATTATAATGTATCAATCCTGCTCGGATCTACGGTCTAATGAGGCTACTATGAAATATTTACTCATGGGTGGGGCAAGCTCTTCTATTCTGGTTCATAGTTTCTCTTGGCTATATGGTTCATCTGGGGGGAGATCAAGCTTCAAGAAATTGTGAATGGTCTTATCAATACACAAATGTATAACTCCCCAGGAATTTCAATTGCGCTTATATTCATCACTGTAGGACTTGGGTTCAAGCTTTCCCCAGCCCCTTTTCATCAATGGAGTCCTGACGTCTACGAAGGAGTGTGGTTGGTTCGACAAATTCCTACCTCTATATTATATCTATCTCTGAGGTGTTTGGGTTTTGCAAAACTCCATAGACATGCAGAAGAATTTTTTTAAGCTTTTGTTAATAAGTTCTTGGAAATGTATGGTAAAAATGATCATGTGCTATGTAGGCACGAAATACAGGAACAAAGGTACTAACTACATGTACTATGCTTTAACCCATCATGTTTAAATAATAAGATATGGTTGGACCACTTACATGGACAAATTTATTTAAGCGTTCTCTATTATCAAAGTAACATGATTGAGGGTCAAAATATAATTACATTACGTTTTCTACAATAATTTGACACAATGATTTAGCAAATTACAATAACATTACGTTTCCTACAAAATTTTCTTCTCCCTTTCAATTAATCCGTATTTGTGCAAATTACACGTCATCAGGTTATAGGGTATGTCTACATAACTAATAAATATTTACAATAAAATATTACTTTAGCAATATAAAATTCTATAACTGCAAAATTTGTGCATTACAATATTTTATCAGCCATCTTGCCATTACTGCAAAATATTACCCATTGTATTCTAAAATCATGCATATCAAAACTTGATTTTAGGTCTTTCTTCAAATTTTTAATCCATTACTTTATCCAACAAAATCCAATAAAACCTACGATATACCTAATGGTTAATACATATGAAACCCAAATAAAAAATGTTGCTAACAAGGGAACAAAATGCAAAATAGCAAGATGAAACCACGCTACTAACATCGGAAGGGGAAAAAAATCAGACCATATAAAATATAATGGAACAAAAAAGAAACCATGCTATTAACATTGGAACGAGAGCAATAGTTATAAACCAACCAACTATGCACGAAGATGTACATGAACCTCATACCTATACAACATAAATTAAATCCATAAAATATTATCCATTGTGTTCTAAAAAATTTTGTGCTCATCAAAATAAAAAGCAAAATTCATTCTTATTATTTTCATTTCATAACGGGTTCGCAACAAGATCAGGCCACGCGGCGCGCAAAATGCGCGCCCTTTTTTCTAGTTGTATCTGGGCCGGGGCGCACTGGCCACTAGAACAAATGGAAAGAAACTAGGAAAGTTTGCCTGCTACTTTTTTTAAGCCAATTTGACTGCAACTTTTGTAGCAGTAGAAAATTTGACAGATACTTTTGTATTCAGGCGTGGTGCTCTCAATTTCGTTATACAAGCATGTTTCAATAGATACACCAGTACAAGGTACCATTCATGGAGATAACAGTAGCGTCGCAAAACTATCATCTCAAAATTAATGCTGTTATGATAACGAAATTGAGAAAATTTGACAGATACTTTTGTATTCAGGAATGGTACCTATACAGAGAAGAGAACTGAGAAACGGCACATGCGCAGAGACTGAAAGTACGTCAGCTTCTACAGACAGGTTGTACATACTCAGGACATTCTGTCTCTTAAGATTGCACAATTAGAAGTTGAAAGTATGTAAAAAGGTGAATTGCAAGAGGTTTTTAAACTTTTATCGTAAACTCATCAGGGACTTCACCTCGATTCAGTTACTAAAGGAAACGATTTTCTCACAGCCTATTAGGGGACTGTGCTAATGGCACAGAACATATAGCACGGCAATATAGGAATTTGCAGCATGTTTCAATAGATACACCAGTACAAGGTACCATTCATGGAGATAACAGTAGCGTCGCAAAACTATCATCTCAAAATTAATGCTGTAAGCCCAACCCAATTTTCAGGACACCAACTTGGCAATCAGTTGAGACATGGCCAAGACGACAAAGAAAAGAACGCAACTAGCTTTCTATACTACTAATTAGCATAATCTCCATAGTATCTTGAATCTGATGAATAACATCCGCAGCACTGTGTTGCGTTAGTTATTAATATAACTTGGCACCAAATTATTTCTTCTAGTGCTGCAAAAGAAAGAGAAAACTTTAAAGTTCAAGCTCTCAGTTCATGAAAAGAAGCACTTGAAGTTCAAACCTGCTTCAAACAACTCATTTTTGACTCACCAAATAACTGAACACCATACTGAGCTATGCTGAAACACCTGAATGTAGTGACCAATGAGCATTGCACGAAGTCATGTCCTAACCCGCTTTCGCACCTCGTCAACAATGGACGGGAACTTCTGCCCCAACTGCATGAAACCGTCTGTTAATACAGCCGTCTTGAAATTTTTCTCCGCCACAACAAAGTCGATGCACTTGTTCTTCAGTTCTGGACAATTGTAAATCTCCGCGCAAGCTAAAGCATCAGCAACAGTATCCACTGACACACTATCCCCACAGCTTTTGGGCACATACAAGCTTCAAACGATCCAATGCGTACCGCTCAGCTGCAGCAAGCAAGTGCTCAAACATCGTCCTGGTTGGAGAGTCGTCAAGATCATCATTTCCAGGCAAGGCATCAGTATACATGAACCGAAGCATAGCTTTGAATGTTGCAGGGGCGATGTCGTGCAGTGTGATTGACGACATTGTAGCCTCGGCCATGGAACCGAGCAGCTCGGCTCTGAAGACCTCAGAGCGGGCTGCGAGCACCGCTCGGTGCGCGTGGAATGTCTCGCCGTCAATGGTGAAAGACACATCCGCGCCATCTGTGCTATCCAACAGCGTGCCGAGGTTTTTGCAGATGTCAGAAGGTGGCACGGGAATAGAACTGTCTTCTAACACCATGATGCAGCACATAAACGTGATCTGGCAATCTTTTAAGCAGTTCCTCACCAGGTCGGTTTGCCTCACGAAAAAAGGCCACCAAAGGTGTCATCATCCATCTGGAACAGATGAACACCTGTATGGCATTTTGCAGCGTTGGGCGATGGCTCGCGGCCGCTGTCCATCAAGACGACCTCGATGGCGGCCTTGACGCTTCTGGACTTGCTCATGAGCTCGACGAAGATGGAGAGTGTCGTACCCTATTTCTGAAGTACTAAGTGTTTACCGTATCAGTCCCTGGATCAGTAGCTGATACGACACTTTCACAGAATGATTCACAGCAAATACTTTATTTATATTACCGAGAGTCATTACAAGCCTTTTAATACATAAAGGTCTTTGTACAGATGAGGCGAACAGCCTCAGCACCCACAGACATCACGCTCAAAGGCTGACGCAGCAGCCAGAGCCAACACTAAATCTAGCGGAAGACGACAAGGCTCCACTCCTACAGGCACCGCTTGAGCGAAGGCCGAACTCTACTCTTCATCGCCATCAGCTTGGAAGTCATACTCAGGTTCCTCTTCTGAATGATTTAGGCAAGGGTGAGTACTTAAGGTACTCAGCAAGCCTAACACAAGGGTTATGAATATGCAGGGGAAAATCAAAGGATAGGCTGAGTTTTATCGACAATGCGAGAAGGCCAAGTTTATGCAGGGTTGTTTTGAAAACAAAGTATTTCGCAATTCTATTCAAATATCTGTAGAGATTAGTGGGGTTGGGCGGCCCTGGGGGAGATGCAATCCATCCCGCCAGTTCCTCATTTTTTATCACTGGCCGACAACCAGCACACGGCTCCAAACCGGCGTTTTCCAAAAAAACACACCAAGGGAAACTCACGCGGAAAATCTAATCATAGTGTGGCCGATGCTTTCGCGTTGTCCAATACCGTGGAACACGGCTTTCCGAAAAGATTCTTAACCTTGGCCAAGGGTGCACAAATTTCCCCACAAGGTGGTCCAGTCCTCCCTATCGTCATAGTTTAGACTGTCCCACTAAAGGTTCCATACCTACTTGGTACCACCACGGCATCCCCCACGGACATCACCAGGGGCTTCACAATCATAATAATATGGCCAGTCATAAATGCCGGATCTCGAACACCCACCAACGAACGAGTCTTCTCCTGGGACTCCGTTGCAATCTCCTGCCTCCGGGGGGTACCGGGTGAGTACTAGTAGGGTGTGGTTCCAATTCCCATCCCATACTGGGCTTGTGGCTGCGCGAGAGGTGCTAGGCAAAGGCGGCACAAGAACCGGTCCTTATACGACCGAACCAGGCATCTTCAATAGCCAATCCACGAGTGGAAGGGCGTCCCAGAGATAGCCTCCCCACTGAGGACTACCTCGCCTGGTCCCGCCAGAAAAACATCCCTCACTAGGGTTGCACTTATTATTAACCACCCAATTTCACATTTACACACACCACCAAGACACACGCATTTACATGAAAATCATGTGAGCAATATTAATTAAACACATGTGAAAGTCCTAAGCAGCGAGCATATCAACAACTCATTAATTAAATTAATGATGTTGATTCCTAGGGGTAACAAGGATACAGGATATAATCAAGTCAAGGCAGGCAATCAAATATTGCATAGGACCATTCTAGCATTTAAATTCATTTAAATACCATGCAATTTATTTATAAACAGCTCTAATTAGGATATTTGCAATCATAGGATCAATATGATCAATGGAAGTTAGACTTGCCTTCACCAAGCTCTTCTTCCTCTAAATCCTCGTAATCTGGATCCTCAGGGTCTTCGTCTTGATTATCTATCGAGTTAAAAGGAATAAATCTACCGCTTGCAAAAAATTTAACAGAGCAATAAATCCGAATAAAATCCAAATAAAACCAGAGGGGAGTTGATTTTGGTGGCACTGGATAGATTAGGATTTTAGATGAATTTTGGCGCAAGTTTCGCCAAAATCGGAGTTAAAACGATGAAGATATTGATTTTTGATGTAAAAGAAAGGAAATTGATTAGGATGTGATTATCATAATTAAGTACAACCATCATCCTAATTTTCCAGTGGTTGACAAGGGTTGCAAAATGGTTAGAATGAAATATCGGATTTTTGAGGATTTTTGGGAATTTTTCTGTTATTGGAAATGTGGTCGAAATGATTTTCTGTGTACGTTCTCGGGTGCGCGTAGCAAATTTTCAGCGAATTGTTTCACTGACCGGTGGGCCAAAGGGCCCAGCGGGGTCCGCGTGTTACTGTTGCGTGGACCGAGTCCGTGGCTTGGTGGACCGGTTCGGTTTGATCGCGCGTCCACGGTGCGCCGGGTCTGCCATGTAGGCGGCGACCCGGTCACGACCGGGCCCACCGATCCGACGTGGCTGCCACGTCGGACGGCGGCGCGGCGAAGGGAGCGCGGCGGCGCAAAGTGCGCGCGCGGCGGCGCGGCGCCGGAGAACTCGCCGGCGACGAGCACGAGTGTCTAAGGGCGACGAAAGCTAGTCGGACAGGCCCTACGCGCGAAGGCGAATCATCCTGCGGGGACGTCGACGGGAGGGAAGACTCGAGGCGGCGGCGCGGGCTCGCCGGAGGGCGGTGGCGCGCCAGAATGAAAAGGGAAAAGGGCGCGCGTGCGCTCAGGAGCATGCGCGTGTGGATTGGCGAGTGCGCGAGAGTGAGGCGAACTCAAGACCGCGCGAAGTTGACGACGACGGCCATCGAGGAGGTGGCTCGAGCTTCGCCGGCGTCCATGGCGGAGTCTGCGCGCGAGGGGAAAAAGGGAAAGGAGGGGCGCGTGGGAGTCTGCGGGAGTGCGCGAGGTGCGCGAGCGTGCGGTGAGGTCGGCGTGCTACCCAACGGGGCCGGGCGCGGCCAGGAGGGTGGTCGGCGACGAGGTTAAGGGCGGCGGCTAAACGGTGCTCGGCGAAAGGGGGTGCGCGCACTGAGAGGGACGACGAGAGGTGGCGCAAAAGAAAGAGAGAGTGAAGGGGATGCTCACCGAGCTGTTGGATGGGCGAGAGGACGGGGGGCGGCCGGTGTGGGAGAAGAAGACGACGATAGGTCAACGCCGATCTCCCTCTTCAGACCACGGCTGTGGACGAGATGATCACGGTGAGATAGAGCTTGGAACGGAGAAGCTAAGAGAAGAAGAATGAGACGATGAGGCTCACCTATGGCAAGGAGAGGGCTCACCGGAGTTCTCACCGGAGTTGAGAGAAGGGCGAGAAAAGGAACAGGGGTTAGCTCTGGAGTGGGTGGTGGTGACGAATGGAAACAGAGAGGGAAAGAGGAGGTCTTGGCCTTGCTTTATAGGCGGTTAATGGCGGTTCGCCACAGTGTAGGGTGTCGGAAAATATCTCGCTCGCCGGCGAGATATTTCCGCCGGAGTAGTTGCTCGATGGGATAGGCAAAGGCGGTTCGTGGCAAGGATTGACGGTGGTGACGCACTGCCGGAGCTTGAGCAGTGGTTGCGACGCGACGGAGCGCGGGGAGGTGGAGCTGTGGCTGACGAAGAAGGCATGGGCGCCATCGGAGTTTGGGGAGACTTGGCGCGCGCGGTACGTTGAGGGAGTGGGTGAGCTGTGCGCGCGGTCCTCGTGCCGCTACTGAAGCTTAGACATGACAGAAGCGGCGAGGGAGCACGCCAGTATGGGCGCGAGCGCGATTTGCGCCGGCGCGGCTGGAGGTTGACGACGACGTGAGCCCCACCTGTCAGTGTCTCGGCGAAAAAGAAAAAGGGGGCGCGGTGCTGGGCTGGTGTGGACGAGCTGGGCCGGGAGCGGAGCGGCCCAAACGGGAAAGGGAAGGGAGAGTGAAGAGAGGAAAGGGCGGCCGGGCCGACAGGGTTGCTGGGCCGGGGAAAGAAAAGAAGAAGAATAGAGCGGCCCGATAAAAGGAAATGGTTTGATCTTTTGCTGGGATGGAATTTGAATGAATTTCGAATTCATTCAAAAGGAGGGAATGAATCCAACACTCAAACAAATCAAGGAAAACACGAAAATGCACATGGCGACTTTTATGCACGGTTTAAAATTCAAAATCTTTTAGTTTCGCTACTAACTAAAGCTAACAAATTGATTTTAATTGGAAAAATTTTAAAAAGTTCAAATTTTTAGTAATTTTTGACAACGGGCAAAAACGCGGGTCGCTACAGAGAGGTGCTCGCCGTTGCCACCCGGAGCGCTCCCATACGGGAAGCAGTTTATCCTCCACGTATGCCCGCCCGAGGAGATGGCGTCGGAGTGGACGGCTTCGCCGATGAAGACGTGCTTGGTTTGCTCGTAGTCAACCTTGAACTTGAGGACGGCGGTGGCTGCGTAATCCATCATGGTGGTCTGCGTCTCGGGCCCTGACGTGCGCTGCCGTTTGACGATGCCTGCATAATTGGAGGGGAGTGAATAATCCGACGAAAATTTTGCGCGAAATGAACTGATCGTAATAATGTTGCTGGCTAATGCACTTTTCGTGGACGCGAACGCGACATCTATTTGTACTTGTATTCCACAGAATCAGAAAATATCGTTCATGCGCAGGAAACCGATCGAAGGGCATGAGATGATAATCATAGGGCACTCACTTTCTTCGAGCTGCTGCCGGGAGGGAGAACGACCGACGAAGCGCCCCCTGCCCCTCCTTCCTCCGCCGCGCATCTGCCGCTCGACCCGCGCCTGCAGCACCGCGGCCAGATCTAGACGTTGATGCATGTGCTCCGGGAGTCCGGCCTCCACTCGCCTTTCCCAAGAAGCGGGATCCATCGATCTCAGCGAAGGTCGCGGCCGGAGCAGCGTCTCGATCGACGATGTCGAAATGGATCTCCAACCGCAGTGGCTCGTCGCCAACCCCCGTCGCCTCGTGGCGGCCGGCTCTTCAGAGTCCACAGCCCTAGGCTTCGACCCTCTCGCGGCCACGGGCGTCGATCAGGATCTCGGCGCACACGATCGAGAACACAGCGCCGCTCGTTCGAGTGAGTTCCTAGCGCGGAGAAAAGACGCGCGGCCCCATATGTGTGCGCGTTGGGCTTAGGCCGCCTAAATGGCCCACTTTAACATGAGTATTCTTTTTCTTTCGCCTCAAAACAATTAGGGCCTCTTTCGTAGGGCTTCTTCGATGGCTCTCCAACAGCTTCACCTGATTTCCAACCAAATGGGTGCTTCTTCAGGTGCTTCTCCTAAAAAAAGAGGAAGCCAAATTCAAAAATAAGATGAAACATGAAGCTACGAAATAGTAGCTTCACCGGCTTCTTTTCTCTACAGCCCCCTCATCTTTCCACGTTTGTCTCTAAAAATAAGGAGAAGCTGCAGAAAAAGCCGTTTTACCAAACGTTTTAGGCACAGCCGCAGACACAGCTAGCACAGTCGCGTGTACCAAAGAGGCCGCCCTTAGTACAGTAATATCAAAAGGACTTTTTCTGTAGCCGTAGGACTGACTGGCTACAGAAGGAACGAAGGAAATCTAAAATTCAAATAGTAGAACCAAATGGCACCACGATACAAGACCACCTCCCAGCAGCCGAATAAGCATAAGTCCTGAACTACATGTAGTGTCTAGGTAGTTAATATAGGAGCAGTGCTACAGGTTCTACTGGAGCGTCCGACTTCAACAAATATCAGATCAGGGCCATCAAATTTTGAACTTGTACATTCATACTTGTCCGTTAGATCAAAACAGACTAACAAGAGTCATACTAATCCAGTCGGATCTATACTATTTTCCTAAATATTATACCAGAGCAAAATAAACCAACATCCTGTTAAAAAACTTCATAACCCAGGTTCAGCAAAAAGACATGCACAACAAAAAAAAGAATGCAACTTGAGAACAAATTATGTAATATCTCCTATTCTCACCATACTGCATCTGAGCCGTGTGACAATGTCTTCCACCTAGCCTCACTTATCATTATCACTTGGCAAGGCAACTTCAACATCCAAGCTTACTTATAGGGGCTCTCTCAGTCCGCTTGGCTTAACGATTTACCTAGTGTGGAGGCAAGTTTTGAAGTTCCATTATGTCAGGAATGTTTGGTTGCCGGGCTGCCACGCGGCACCCGCCGCGAGCACAAGCGAAGAGAAAAAACAGCATGTCGTGTGGCGAGCCGATGTCGACGTCCGAACCCAGGAGCACCAATCTTCTTGAGGCGCCGCCGAACTTTCTGTTTGGCGGATGACGGCAACATCCTAGACCTCTCTCGCAGCTCAGCAACAATGGACGGGAACTGCTGCGCGAATCGCATAAAACCATCTGTTGAAACAACCTTCCTGAAATTTTCCTCCGCTGCAATGAAGTCAACGCACTTCTTCTTTAACTCTGGGCAGCTGTGGATTTCAGCGCAAGCTAATGTAGCCACAACTGCATCCACGGACAAATTCTCGTACAGCTTCTGGGCACACAAAAGCTTCAGCCGGTTCAATGCATACCGATCGGCCGCTACAAGCAAATCCTGCAACTCATCCATTGGAGATGACTGCCCAAGCTCGTCATCTGAGGGAAAGGAATCCGTGTACATGAACCGAAGCATAAGTTTGAATGTTGATGGGGTTATCTCGTGAAGGGTGATGGATGACATTGAGCCCTCCGCCATGGATCCAAAGAGCTCCGCTTTGAAGACCGGAGAGCGGGCAGCGAGCACCACTCGATGTGCGTGGAAGGTCTGCCCGTCAATTATGAATGACACGTCTGTCCCGTCCATGCTATCCAACAGAGTGCCAAAATGTTTCCCAATATCTGAATGTGGGAGAGGGATATAGCTGTCATCTGTGACCATGATCGTGAACGAAAATTTGATGTATCCGTTTTTTACATGTTTGGCCTCAACGTCATCATGCGAAACGAACGGCATCCAACCCCAAGATGGTGTGCTGCTGCAAAACTTGCAATGACCAGTGAGCTTTTTCACTGTGCGCGAAGATGGTTGGCCGTTTCCTTCCAAACTGCAAGTGAAGATGGCCTCGACACTCGAGGATTTGCTCATGAGCTCAAGGTAAAAAGACATGTACTTGCCCTGATCACTGGACACCTTGGCTCCACCGGGGTACCACTTGAGCCTCCACATGTGGCCGCACGCCGAGAAGGCGTCAGAGTGCAGCGACTCACCGATGGGGAGGTGCTTGGTGTGCTCGTAGTCCAGTTCGAACTCGACTAAGGTGGGATACAATTTGGTGTCCCGCACCTCTAGCCTTGTTGGTCGGCATTGCTTGTCCACTGCAATAATAATAACAAGTAATTTAGGAATAAACTATCGCAAAATTGATATGCCCTAGAACCTTCTGATGGATACACATGGTGGTGAACTTTGGCAACAATTAAACAACCATGGAAAGAGAAAAAAAATTAAGCTGCGTGAACGAAGAATACTCACTAGCTTCCACCGAGTTCTTCGGTTGCATATGCCGTCCGACCTCGACACCTCTCTTGCCGAACTCGATCGATGTGTCCAATATATGCCGCGCGACGTGCCTATAGCTCGCTCCTACTCCGTCGCCAACGCGGCCGCTCTCGTCGGCCCTCGCGTCTCTCTTCGCCTGCTAGAGTTCGTCGTCTCTGCTGATTCGCGGCTGCCTGCCGGTTACGGGACGAGCACTGGTACTACTACGTATAATAATAATGATATGAGGCGGCTATGGTGCACGGCGCAAGAGTTATTTGAGAGCACGGTGCAACCGCGCGACAGTTACCTACCTAAGATGTGCGCGTGACGAGCTACAAGCCTACACGTTTGCTGGCTGGGCCGTCCGGGCTTCCCATTTCTTTTTTCTGTAGCTCGACTGCTCAAGATTTACTCATGTGCTCAATTATGATAAAAACAGACCACACTTGGCAGGCGCATGTACCGTAAGAGGAATGCAGTAAATCCTCCACATGTGGCCGCCGGGGGATATGATGTCAAAGTGCACGTCCTCGATCACGGAGATGCGTGGTTTGTTCGTAATCCACTTTGAACTCGACAACTGCGGAATCCACCAAGGAGGTTACCAAGTATTATCATGACAATTTTGGAATAATTTCGTGCTCTGAATGATAATACTTGGTAACCTTACTGGTAACCTATGGCACCAATGGGGAAAAAAATATAAAAACCCTAGCTGTAGGAATTGAAAACGACGTTCTCAAAAAAAAAAAAAAGGAATTGAAAACGAGCACAAGGCAGGGGCACTCACTTTCCAACTACGGGAGATGGCTGTGGTGGCCGGTGGGACTAGTGGCGCCGACCTTATTAAGACTGAAAATAGGCGGTGGGGATCCAGCGCTCCTGAAAATAGGCCACGCCCGCAAGACAATTATAGAAGTTAATATAAGTATGTAAAAAAATTGGATTGCAAGTGGCGTTTGAACTTTTATCGTAAACTCACCTGGGACTTTACCTTGATTCAGTTAGAAAAGGAATCCATTGGCTCACAGCCTCATAGCCATAGGAGTCTGCTAACAGCACAGAGCCACAGAACATAGCACAGCAATCCGAGAATTTGCAGCGTGTTTCATGGAGTGAACAGTAGCGTAGCAAAACTAATTTTCAACCTTTAAGCCCAACCCAATTTTCAGGACAGAACACATGATCCAGAAACTAATAAATAATAAAAAATAGAAGTAGGTAATCTTAAAATCTGAATAGCATCTGCATCCTTACATTGTATTCCTTATTAATATAATAACTTGGCACCAATTTATTTCTTCTAGTGCCGTAGAAGAATAAAAAGAGAAAAGTATAAATCCATGCTCCGAGCTCATCAAAAGAAGCACTTGACGTCCAAACATGCTTGAAACAAATCATTCAGTACTCACCGAACAACTGAACACCATACTTAAACACCCGAACGTAGATACCAATGTGCATTGCACGATGTCTCATGTCCCAACCCGCTTTCGCACCTCAGCAACAATGGACGGGAACTTCTGCCCCAACTGCATGAAACCGTCGGTCAAAACAGCCGTCTTGAAATTTTTCTCCGCCACAACAAAGTCGATGCACTTGGTCTTCAGTTCTGGACAATTGTAAATCTCCGCACAAGCTAAAGCATCAGCAACTGTATCCACTGACACGCTGTCCCACAGCTTTTGGGCACATATAAGCTTCAAGCGATCCAATGCATACCGGTCGGCTGCAGCAAGCAAATTCTCAAACACCATCCTGGTAGGAGATTCCCCGAGATGATCCTTTTCCGGCAAGGCATCAGTATACATGAACTGCAGCATAGCTTCGAATGTTGCAGGAGCGATGTCGTGCAGTGTGATTGACGGCATTGTAGCCTCGGCCATGGAGCCAAGCAGCTCTGCCCTGAAGACCTCAGACCGGGCTGCGAGCACCGCTCGGTGCGCGTGGAATGTCTCACCATCAACGGTGAAAGACACATCCGCCCCATCCGTGCTATCCAGCAGCGTGCCGAGGTTTTTTCCGATGTCTGAAGGTGGCACTGGAATAGAACTGTCTTCTAACACCATGATGCAGCACATAAAGGTGATCTGGCCATCGGTCACGTAGTCTTTCACCAGATTGGTTTTCCTTACGAACATAGACCATCCAAAGCTGTCATCATTCATGTGGAACACATGAGCACCTGCAAGGCATTTTGCAGCGTTCGACGATGGCTCGCGGCCATTGTCCATCAAGACGACCTGAATGGCGGCCTTGACGCTTCTGGACTTGCTCATGAGCTCGAAGAACATAGAGAGGTGCTCGCCGTTGCCAGATGGATTTTTACCATTCGGGTAGCAGTTGATCCTCCACATGTGCCCGCCCGCGGAGATGGCATCGGAGTGGACGGCCTTGCCGATGGCGAGGCGCTTGGTTTGCTCGTAGTCCACCTTGAACTTGAGGACGGCGGCGGCCGAATCCATCACGGTGGTCTTCGTCTCCGGCCCTGACGTACGCTGCCGTTTGATGTCTGCATATATAGTTGGAGGGGGAGTAAATTCGACGACGAATTTGCGAAAAATTAAACTCATCATAACCGTGCTTGCTAATGCGCTTTTCGAGACACGACACCTAGGTTTTTTTTGGCCTCGACACGACACCTAGTTGCTGTACTAGCTCACAGAATCAGAAAACGTTTGTTCATGTGCAGGAAGGAACCGAAGGGCACTAACTAGACGATAGGAGGAGAGACTCACTTTCTTCTAGCTCCTGTCGGGGTTGGGTGCGATGGATGAAGAGCCTAAGCCCGCCCAGACGCGGATGCCGCGCCTGCGCCGCCGCCTGACGCTGACGGAAGGCCTCCAAAGAGGGATCCATCGATCTCAGCGCGCGGCGGTCGCGGCCGAAGCAGCGTCTCGATCGTCGATGTCGAAATGGATCTCCAACCGCCGCGGCTCGTCGCCAACTCCCGTCGCCTCGTGGCGGCCGGCTCTTCAGAGTCCAAAGCCCTAGGTTTCGTCCGTCTCGCGGCCACGGGCGTAGATCAGGTCATCAGGATATCGGCGAACACGATCGAGAACACAGCGCCGCTCATCCTAGTGAGCTCCTAGCGCGGAGAAAAGACGCGCGGCCCATATGTGTGTGAGTTGGGCGTAAGCGGCCTAAATGGCCCACTTAACATCATTATTTCGTTTTTCGCCCAAAAAATAGTAAAAAACTAAAAAAGAGTCCAATATAAAAGAAGTTAGGCGGTTTTTCATTAACAAGACAAACAAAACAACTAGTATATCAAAGAATGTTCTTTTTTTTTTAGACCAAAGAATGTTCATTAAGAAGCCAAAATAAAACAACTCGTATATCTAGCCTTTCATGGTAGATTTACGTGACAGCTCGAGTTAGACTACCTAACCGTTGCATAAGCCTAATCTCGCGGTACAATACAACCAAGGTCATAGCAAAAAAAAAAAAGAAGAAGAATACAACCAAGGTGCTTTGGCACCAGCAGCCACGTCCAGGCCGCGCTTCGTTCTTGATCCGTGCTAGCAACTGATGAGAAAACTGCAAGTTTGATATGATTCCGCTTAACGTTAGTATTTCATTTTTTGCCCCCAAAACAATTAGTATACCAAGCAACACCGCCCAGGAAAAGACAGAAAATCGGGTGTAAACGATACGAGAGACTGAAAAACATAAGATGCTCCGTTGCGCAGGGTTACAAGGAATTTTTCTTGCCACTATATGCGAGCCCCTTAGGATAAGTGGTTTCTCCTGGTACTCATCATTTCAATGTACCTGGTACTTATCGGTCTTATTAATTAACCACCACGGGGACTCAGGGATTTCACCGATTTTATGTTAATCACAAATGCATTCACATGGAAATCTTCAAATAGTATAACCAAATGGCACCACAATACAAGACCTCCCAGCCGAATAAGCATAAATCCGGAACTACATGTACTGTCTAGGTAGTTAATAGTACGAAAGCAAAATAAAGCAGCATCCTGTTAAAGGCTTCATAACCCAGTTTCAGCAAAAAGAGTAAAAGACATGCACAGCAGAAAAAGAACGCAGCTAGAGAACAAGTTATGCATTATCTCCAATTCTCTCCATGCTGCATCTGAGCCGTATGACAATGTTTTCCACCTAACCTCACTTATCATTATCACTTAGCAGCAACTTAGTCCAATAGTACAATCAAGAGGAAAACTAATTCGATCGACATCTAACTTATGGACGCGAGTTTTGAAGCTCCATTAGGTCATGTCCCAGACCTCTCTCGCAGCTCACCAACAATGGACGGGTGCTGCTGCGCGAACTGCATGAAACCATCAGTCAAAACAACCTTCCTGAAGTTTTCCTCCATTGAAATGAAGTCAATGCACTTGTTCTTCAACTCTGGGCAGCTGTGCATTTCGGCGCAAGCTAAGTGCCGGCCACTGTATTCACCGACAAATTATGATACAGCTTCTGGGCACACAAAAGCTTCAACCGGTTCAATGCATACCGGTCGGCCGCTGCAAGCAAATCCTGCAACTCTTCGGCTGGAGGCTGTCCAAGCTCGTCATCTCTGGGAAAGGAGTCAGTGTACATGAACCGAAGCATAAGTTTGAATGTTGATGGGGTTATCTCGTGAATGGTAATGGATGACAGTGAGGCTTCCGCCATGGATCCAAGGAGCTCTGCTTTGAAGACCGGTGAGCGAGCGGCAAGCACCACTCGATGCGCGTGGAATATCTCGCCGTCGACAGTGAACCACACGTCCGTCCCATCCGTGCTATCCAACAGAGTGCCAAAATGTCCCCCGATATCTGAAGGTGGGACGGGAAAGTAGCTGTCATCTACGACCATGATTGTGAATGAAAACCTGATGCACCCGTTTCTTACATGTTTTGCCTCCGCATCAACACTGGAAACAAACTTTTTCCAACCCCAACAGCTCGAGCTGCTGCAAAACTTGTTATGACTTGTGCGCTTTTCCACTGTGCTAGAAGATGATTTACCGTTTCCTTCCAAAGTGGCCGTGACGGTGACCGTGACACCGGAGGATTTGCTCGTGAGCTTAAGGTAAGAAGAAAGGTACTTGCCCTCACTGGTCAACTGATGCCCACTGGGGTACCAGTGCAGCCTCCACATGTGCCCGCACGCGGAGAAGGCGTCAGATTGCAGCGCCGTACCGATGGGCAGGTGCTTGGTGTGCTCGTAGTCCAGTTCGAACTCGACTAAGATGGAATCCCGCACCTCTAGCCTCGTTGGTCGGCATGGCTTGTCCACTGCAATGATAGCAGGCAGTTTAGCAACAAACAATCTCAACATTCTAATATTTCCAAAGAAACGTGAAAACTGATGATGTTCTATTGAATTTGCTTGTTCCAGGCTCTTAGCTAGCGATGTTAGCCCCGGTGCACGTAGCTCCTGCTTGCGCAGGGTTCAGGGAAGGGTCCGACCACTTTGGGTTTATTGTGTACGCAGCATTTTCCTACATTTCTGCAAGAAGCTGTTTCCAGGACTCGAACTCGTGACCTCATGGTGACAAGGCAACAGCTTTACCGCTGCACCAAGGCTCCCCTTCAGCTAGCGACGTTAGCAACTAAAGAAAAGAAACTTATGATACACACTTTTGGATTTGCATGAACTTTGGCAACAACGCACAGCGTGAAAAAAGAAAATTCTCAAGCTGCATAAAAAAAAACAAACTCACTGGCAGGGAACCCGCCGCCGATCGAAGGAGTTGGCGATAGGTAAGTTGCCCCGGCTGGTCCCCCGTCCTCTAGCTTCCACCCGAGTTGTTCGGTTGCGTGCGCCCTGCGACACCTCGGCTCACCTTCTCTTGCCGATCGATGCCGCGCGACGTGCCGATAGCTCGCTCCTACTCCGTCGCCAACGCCACCGATCTCGTCGCCTGCTAGAGTTCGTGTCTGCGGATTCGCGGCTGCCGGTCAAGGGACGAGCATTAGTACTACTACGTAGATGTGCGTCTGACGAGCTATAAGCCTACACGTTTGCTGGCTGGGCCGTCCGGGCTTCCCAATTTTTTCTGTCGCTCAACTGCTCAAGAGCTTTCCCGAGGCCCATAGACGAACATTACTCTTTATTGCGCCTTTCATATACAGCATATACGAAAACGCCAGGATTTTGTGTAGGGATTACATAGCTCGCAGCTTCTAACATTTGGCCGTTGTGTGTTGCTAAGTGAGCTGTATGGCAATAGCCAGTTAGCCACCACCTTGTGTAAAATTCTGCATCATCACATTGCCGCAACTTAGTCCAAACACTACGAGAAGGCAACTTATAAGTTCCAGTATGCTCCAAAATACATTAGATAGCATATCCTAACTATGCTTGCACGCCAGAATGAACCATATAAAAACATTGAGATGTATATACCGCAATATGTCATGACGTCGCAGCTGGCCTCTCCCGCAGCTCAGCTATAATGTTTGGGAACTGCTGAACCAGCTGCACGAAACCATCAGTTAACACAACCTTTCTGAAATTCTCCTCCTTTTCAAAGAAGTCAAGGCACTTGTTCTTCGACTCCGGGCAACCATACATTTCAGCGCATGCTAAGTTGGTGGCAACTGTATCCACCGATACATTTTTCCACAACTCCCGGGCACACAAGAGCTTCAACTCCAGGCAAGGCATCAGTATACATGAAATGGAGCATGATTCTGAATGTTGCAGGGGTGATCTCCTGTAATGTGATAGATGGCATTGTAGCCTCAGCCACGGATCCACAAAGCTCTGCTCTGAAGACCGGTGAGCGAGCAGCAAGCACAGCTCGATGTGCACGGAATGTCTCGCCATCAACAACAAATGACACATCCTTTCCATCATTGCTATCCAGTAGGGCTCCGATATGTTTTCCAATGTCTGAAGGAGGCACAGGAATTGAGGCGTCATTTAGGACCATGATTTCGACTAAAAACCATATGTGTCCCTCTCTTACATAATTTGTCTCAAGATCAGTTATTGAGACGAACTGATGCCACCCCCAACCAGCGGCGTCTCTAGAAAATATATGAGCTGAAATAAGTTTTCTCACGTTGGTGGAGGATGGTTGGTTGTTTCCTTCCAAACGGACGCTGAACATGGCTTCTACAATAGAGGATTTGTTCCGATGCTCGAGGAACAAGGAGAGGTGGTTACCCTCGTCTGCCTCCTTGAACCCACGAGGGTAGCACTCCATCCTCCACATGTGCCCGCCAGCGGAGAAGGTGTCAGAGTGGACGGCCATGCTGATGGGGAGGTGCTTGTTGTGCTCGTAGTCTATTTTGACCTCGACTACGGTGGAATCCAACATCGTGGTCCTCACCTCTAGTCTCGTCGGGCGGGGTCGCTTGCGGCTCTTTTTGGCCACTGCAAAAATAGCAAGTAAAATATATAATTTAGCAGCAAACTATCATAACATCGACATTTTCTATCTGATGTTACTAACTGCATAACGAGCCAGAATAATTCTAGAGAGAGAAAATACGGCAAAGCGACTTGATACACTTCTGGATTTAAGTGAGCACGGAAACGCAATTCACAATATGGGACTGGGAGAAGCTGCTATTAATTAGTGACAAGTGAACGACACTGGTACTCACTGTCGTAGGGTGTGGCGGCAGAAGATGAGGCTGCTCTCCTATCCAACCTCCGTACTTGGCACCTTCCCTCCCCTTGCAGAAGCCGAAGCTTGGTCGCCGCAAACCCCGCGATTGCTCCAAGTCCAACCCCCTCTTTAATTTGCCTCGCCAACGAGCGCCGCTCCTGCCAGCAGCCGCGTTTCTCGTCGCCCGCTAGGGTTCGTCTCGAGGGTTGCCGATTGCGGGACCAGCACGGAGCAAACATAAAAACCCATGTACTGACCAAGAGGGTTTAACCCTTAGTTAGCCCCATACGTTTCCCGGCTGGGCTGGGCTGGGCTGCCAACCTCTAGCGCCCAACTCAAGAGCTCTCTCTACAACGGAGCTAAGGTTGCTTAAAAAAAAATACAACGGTGCTAAAAAAAGAAAAAAGAAAAAGAAGCTCTCTACAACGTTTTTCCTCTTGCGCTGAGCGTAACTACTGAATACAGTATATTCACATTAATTTAGGCTGTTAATACTACATAGCAAAAGAAATCATCTTAAAAAGCTTCAAGGCATAGACCAGCTTTAGGACAGGAAGGGCCAAGAGAACAAAAGAAACATAAACACAATCACACAGTTTTTATCGGAGAATTCGAGAGAACACATATAACTACCCTACTACTATACACAATCCCCATTTATTTGCACCTAAGCTCTAAGCGCGCTCCAGTATGCTTGGAAATATAAATGAAGCAGTAAACGAGGTATGTAAACACCAGACCATACCAATACTTGGCACCTGACCGTATACATGGAGATGAAAGGACAGTCATGCCTCGTCAGGCCTCTCTTGCAGCTCATCGATAATGGATGGGAATTGCTGCACCAGATGAACGAAACCCAAAGTTTAAAACAGTCTTCCTGAATTTTTTCTCCACCGCAAATAAGTCAATACACTTCTTCTTCAACGGCAGGCAGTTGTACATTTTGAGTGTGGAATCTTGGTTTCCTGCTTGCCGCTTTTCTGTAAATAGCACTATACCCAAATGGCACCACAATACAATATAATAGCTCCCAGCCGAATAAGCATATAAGGCATGAACTACATGTAGTATTGACATCAGGTAGTTAAGCAAAATAAAGCAGCATCCTATTAAAAATCATAACCCAGTTTCAGGGGGAAAAAAAAGACATGAACACCCAAAAAAAAAAAACCAAGTTATGCATTATCTCCAGTTCTCTCTGTAATGCTTCTGAACCGTGTGAAAATATCTTTCACCTAGCCACACTTAATTATCTTTATCACTTGGCAGCAGCTTATAGCTAATCCAATAGTACAATTGTATAGGCAACTTATTAAACATTCAAAAGCTTACTGACACCGGCTCTCAGTCCTCTTGATTTCACGTGATTTAGCGTCGAGCAAGTTTTGATTCCACTATGTCATGACCTAGACCTCTCTCGCAGCTCAGAAACAACGGATGGGAACTCCTGTGCCAGCTGCATGAAACCGTCAGTCAAGACAACGTTCCTGAAATTTTCTTCCAACGCAATGAAGTCAATGCACTTGCTCTTCAACTCTGGGCAGCTGTAAGTTTCGGCGCAAGCTAAGGTAGTGGCAACAGAATCCACCGACAAATTGATCTCACACATCTTTTGGGCACACAAAAGCTTCAGCCGGTTCAATGCATAGCGATCGGCCGCTACAAGCAAATCCTGCAACTCATCAGTTGGAGATGACTGCCCAAGCTCCTCATCTGAGGGAAAGGAATCCGTGTACATGAACCGAAGCATAAGTTTGAATGTGGATGGGGTGATCTCGTGCAGGGTGATGGATGACATTGAGGCCTCCGCCATGGATCCAAGGAGCTCCGCTCTGAAGACCGGTGAGCGAGCGGCAAGCACCAGTCGATGTGTGTAACACCCTAAAATTTAAAGCAAAGCAAAAAGGGAATAAAAATCACTCCAAATTTAAATTTTTATCTCGCTCTTACCTTGCCACGAATTTTCAACACAAAACACATTAAATAATTTCAAACCTAGTTAGAAGATGGAATTTTCTAAATATTAAAACTAGTGCTCAAGTGCTTGTTCTCATTTAAAATCCACTAAAAATTTGAACCTTTTTGAATTTACAACAAACTAAAATAATTGTATGTTAAACTCCTGGAAATTCACCTCGAATTTAAACTTGCACAAACTTCACCATATGCATTTTATTTTGAGTGTCCGGTCGAATTTGTTCTTTGTCAAATTTGAATTCTCATTCAAATTTGGAGTTCATCAAATCCCAGAAAATGGAAAGCCTTTCCTTTTTCTTCTGGGCCGCCCTCCCCTCTTTTCCTTGAGCCGGCCCAGCCCAGCGCACCCCTCTCATCTCCTTCTCTTCTTTTCCCGCCGGGCCGCTCCTCTCCCCGGCCCAAGCCTCGGCCCAGCAGTGGCCCAGCCTCCTTCTTCCTCCTCTGTCTCGCCGACAGGCGGACGCCGCCGCCGTCCTCCTCCTCCTGTCGTTACGCCAGGAACGCCCATGCCGCCGTGACGCCGCTCCAGGTCAGCCGTCGTCTCGTCGCGTCGCCCACGTGAAGTCCCTCCGTCGAGTCGCTTCCGTGCCCTGTAGCCACTCCGTGCTCACGTCAAAAGAAGAGCTCCCATCCGACAATCTCCCCGAAATTCCGGCGAACTCCGCGTCGAAGACGCCACGCCGCTCCGGCCCCCTCCTCTCCCGTCGCTTTCCGTCCCCCCCCTGTAGCCATCCCGCTCCTCGCGTCACCACGCGCAGGCCCCCCATCCCCCGTCCCCGCTGAGCCGACGCATCGGCCAATAATGCCGACGACCGAGCCTTCCCGGTCGCGCCCCACTCCCTCTCCCTCTCTCGCCCCTCGGCTATAAAATGGATGCGCGACGATCTCCTCTCCCTTTCCCCACTCGCCTCGCCCCTCCTCACCCACCGAGCCGCTCCAATTTCTCTCTTTACCCTTTCTCCTCCATTGCCGGCCGCCACCAAATTCGCCGCCCGGCGACGCGCTCGCTCGTCTTCCCCGTGCTCCAGCTCCACTAGCTTCGCCTGCCTCGCCCGCGCCACTCCACGTAGCTCGGCGAGCACCGGAGCACCCTCACCGTCGAGCGTCGCCGCCGCTTCCCGCTCCACGCCGTCGATAGCCACCTCCCCGTCGCTCTCCTCCTTCACTGTGTACGTGGTGAGCTCCTCCTCGCTCCCCTCCTCCTCCTGCATCCCTCCTCTTCCTCTCCCTCCACGCGCACGACCATCCGCGCCGTGCGCCGCCGCCCGCCGCCACGCGACCTCGTCGCCGCCCGCCTTCCCGTCCGCGCCCGGCCGAGCCAGTGCGCGCCACACCTTCGCCGAACCCCCTGTACCTCCACGGGAGCACACACTTGTAGAAATCCCACTCCCGTGCTTCTCCCCGTCAAGTGCCGTCGCCGCCGCCAACTCCGGCGAGCCATGGCCGCCGCTCCGGTGCGCGCCGTCGACGACGTCTTCCACTGGAAGCTCCGCCGTCGCGCGCTCCACCGCCGCGACGAGATCCCATCGCCTCTCTGCCCTCCTAGCCGCCAGCGGCGTAGATCCCGGCGATGCACCGCCGCGCCCAGCCCGCTCCGCCGCTGCTGACCGCGTCGCGCCGCCGCCGACGTGGCGCGCCACGTCGTCAGGTGGGGCCCGGCAAGACCCGGTCGCCGCCCAGTCAGCAGCCCCCTCCATCCTCAGTTCCATGCACCCGGTTCACGTGAACCATAGACTCATGGACTCCTTGGTTCACGGTGGACATGGTCCACGATCTTTTCCTTTACAAAAATAAATCCAGATATTTCAGGAAAATCGCCAGCCCCTGTTCTTTTGCAGATAAGCCCTGGGCTGTCTAATAATTCTATTGAAGTCCTGTCTTTTTACAGAAACGCCCCTATACTTTTCATAATTACACTTTAGCCCCTGTCTTTTTACACCGAGACCCCTAAACTTTTCCATAATTACAGATAGGTCCCTGGAACTTTTCTGTAATTACAGATTAGTCCTTAATACTTTTCTGTTCTTACAAATAAGTCCCTAGAACCTTTCTGTAATTATACATAAGCCCCTACAATCTTTAAATATCCATATCTTTTCAACCGTAGCTCCGTTTTGAGCGATTCTTGCGCTCACGCGTTCATAGAAACGCAACGTACCTTTTGGTACTAATCTTGAAGCTCTAGAATACTTTTACGAGCCATCAATACTCAAGTTTCTCTCTCTCATGTTATAATCCCCTCTCGGCAAATCATGCGACGCCAGTCTCGCATGTCACCAATGCCCGTTCACCTTGTAGCATTGAACCTAAATCCCTCTCTCATCAAACCTCATCATACGTCGTTGATCCCGCGTATCACGTATGCTCGCTCACCTTTTAACGTTGACAGTGAGCTTAACCTATCTTATTGTATCATTCCGTATCAAAGTATACAACCCCGTTGTTCTCACCTAGCCGCAACACTCACCTAGCTCAATCATCGCTCAATCAATCTTAATCCAATGTTGCCACCGACCTATACCTTGTCTTATTGGTTTATTAATCTCTGTATAAATTGTCTTTCATTGAGTTTTATTGGAGTTATTGTTCGTTGCTACCTTATTTGCTAGTTTGTCCCTTATTGGTTAATTAATTGTTTTATTTGCAACCGTGCATCATAACATGCATAATCACGCGCACGTACCACGGTCATGCGCTCCGCACATGACCAATAACTAGTAGCTTAGTCTTAGTAATTAAGTTAGTAGATAATACAATAGCTAATCACCATTAGGTAATATCATAATCTACAGGTAAGTAATCAAGGTAACACACCTTGCATCTTGTACACTTGTTGCATGTACCTTTAGATAGGTTACGACCTATATAAATGCGGCGTCCCGGGTAATTAAAACACCCGAAACCCCGTGTTTACGTACTTGCCCCAGGATCAACGACAAGTACACACGGTAATCACAGTGGAATCTCAGCTATATCAAAATTCAACTAGCATATTTATTTCAAACTTACAAAACATTGGCTCATCGGCCGACAAAATATTCGCAGCGGTAAAAGGATTCCAAACATCCAGCGTGTGCCCCGTGTTCATCCCACAGGCAATTGACTGGAAGTTGAACTCCTAGAAAGAACGGCATCGTTCCTCACCG
This sequence comes from Eragrostis nindensis, assembly GCA_012490785.1. NCBI lineage: Eukaryota > Viridiplantae > Streptophyta > Magnoliopsida > Poales > Poaceae > Eragrostis > Eragrostis nindensis. The sequence continues at coordinate 168,368 of JAAXCT010000227.1, read as the reverse complement.
AGATCCTCGTCATCTCTGAAACCAAGTTATCGGAGGCAAGCAATGCGGGTGAATAATAACAAAATCATAATTATATGCAAGGCCAAATGAAGGAAGGTAATATGGGTAAATTTGCATAAATGAGCAAATAACAATCTAAACTTGATTGATGAAATAATTACTAAATTAAATTGCTTGGATATAAATTGCATAAAGGTAAGTACAAGTAATTACCATATAAATAAAGTGACATACTTGACTTCCATGTCAAGTTCCTACAAAATCATTATCTATACCAATTCATATATCAATAATCATCATGATCAATTTTAATTCCAACCATTTTCTAAACAAAGACCTATCATTAAGGAGCTTGAGACCGCAAGCACGGCCATTCGAATGGATTATGACTCTGCAGAGTTTGTACGCTGTACCCATGGACAGTGAGTGACCGTCTGTGGTGTTGCAAGCACCGTGCACTCACGAAGTGTGCACATCGGTATCACGCATGACGTTTTCATTAGCCGTTTGTTAACCTTGCCTTCCCTAAATTGTCAAAAGTCCCTCTGAACCTGACCACTAACATCCCAGAGGTACAATTTATCCCCTCCTTCGAATATGGATAGTTAGGCAGGAAAAGGGTACAATTCATTGTATTGGTAAACCTTGAGCCCAAAACCGTAGTGATGGAGGTCCCTCTGAATAAATACCAGATCGGGTAAAATTATCCATACATTCTCTACTTCTAGAAGGCAAGGCAACATTCAACTAATTACTTAGCCATGGCCGTCCCATACCAGCATCCATGGTCGCACGATGTTTCCCTAAATCAAGATACAAATGTACCGGTCCTTATGCGATGCGACGGGTCTCCAAAATCATCATTACCAATCAATCATTATTCCAAATTAACATTATCACATCCAAACCCGTCAACATCTAAATCATCATATATCATCAACAATAAATTCCCATCAGCATAATCCGTAAATTTAATGATTATACATGTACTTACATTTATACAAAATATTACCATTCATTTTAGCAAGCTTAATTAGCAATTAGTTATATTATGAAGCTTAGAGCGTATGACCATCATGATAGCCCATCCTATGGTTACAAGGGAATATGATATAGTTCAACAAAGGGGATAAAAATCAAATAGGTAGTACCTACTATTTCCCAATGAGCAATTTTTAGTGATACAAATTATGCACAAATTAATCCTACATATTAAACACTTAAATGCATTTGCAAACATAGGATCAAAATGATCAAGGGGTGTGCTTGCCTCGCACCTTTATAATTCATACGACGATCTTCAAGTGTCCATCTTCCCACGATGTAGTCCTTCGTTGATTCACTCACGTGTGCATCATTTGCGACCGATAAACTCCGAGAGCAAATAAAGTCATCCAAGAAGATCCAATAAAATCTACAATAATGAATACACATATTTCGAATAAAAACCAAAGAGCATGATCATGGAGTGTTTCACGAAAATAGATATGTATTCAAAGTTCGTACGAACGGACTACACGTTATCGACTTCTATCGGTAAGTAACTAGAAAAGAGGTCAACCAAGGTTTACGTGGTTCCATTTACTTTTCATGATCATTTGTCATGAGATAAATTCCTGGCCTTATATAGGCCATATTCACCTAGACAAATTATTTATGACCTATTTTCTCTTAAAAGAAAACATGCATGTGTGTCATTTAAATTAATTAAGGCAAGGTCAACATGATGGTATGGGTAAATATTTATTTATTAAATTCCTAAAGGAAACATGGTGATATGCATATGGCTTATTGATGGTGATTGCGTGCATATCTATTATATAAATTCTAAGTTATTCCTACTAATCAACATGTGGTTGCTTAAGGTAACATGTAAATAGATAAGATCTACGTAGTCATAATCCTATCATGGCTTAAATGTAAAATTCAATGTAAAACTATTGATGTAAATATCATCTACGCATATGAAAACATCCTAGAGGTTAAGATATTATTTCCCTTAAATATCTATGAGTATCTATGCATATACATGATTTACCTAATTAAATTATTTCAACATGGAATAGTCCATAGTCATGTTCTACATGTACTTTGCATAATTTAAATATATATTCATAAAGGCTATATGTTTATGCAACATATGCCCATGCATAAAAGTGCCATCCTTTAATATAAGTTTCATTGAACTAATTAAATTATATAAGCAAAACATAGCTTAAAGTGCTATATACCTTATTTATCATTTATTTCTAAAAGAAGTCTATATGATTTCCATAAGAAACTATATGTATGCCTTTCTACAAATATTTACATAATGTTTCCTATGTTTAAAGGTTTTCTAATAAAATAAAATAAAGGAAATATGCACTTAGCAAATTCAATAACATGATGTATGGATTATATTTTGATTCATCTTATCTAGGGAAATCTAGGGCTTAGATAAACTTGTATGCAATATAATAAATAACAGATTCATTTACCTAAGTTAATTAATTTAGGATTAGGAGTAATATTTATGCGAACTAACTTTATGGACTTATATGGTGATTGGGGCAAGAGCTACATATTTTAGTTATAAGGATTGTATATAAATTTATTATATAATTATCTAGCTAATTTCCTTAATGGGTAAACATTAATTTATAAGAATTGTGTATAAATCTAGACCATTTTATTTTAGAGATTTTTCCTAAAAGTTTATACTAAGATATGGTGAAAAAGGGTGCCATTTGTCTCAAAGGAATATGCTAGTAATTTATACATCCTAATCCAATTTGCTTAAATAAGTTTTTATATGAAAAATACATAAAGCTATTTTATTTTAGAAATTCTCTTAAGTGATGATACTAAATTTTGATGCAAAACAGAGCTAAATGATTCTAGAAATTGTTCTAGCATTTTTCTATATTTTTCCGAGATTTACTAGAGTATAAAAACCTTAATCAGTTTTGGACCAATCGGGACACGCCACGTAGCCGCTTAACGTTTATCTGTCTTAACCATTGTCGCTACAGTCGCCGGCGGGAAAGAACAAGCTCGCCGGCGGTGATTCCGCGGCGGACTTCGCCAACTTCTCCGAGAGATGGGTTCGCGAGATCAAGAGCTACACGTCGGTGGTCGGCTCGCCAGAAATGGTAGCCTACAACGGCGGCGCGACGGCAACCTAAGTGGCGCGGCAGAGCGACGGCGTTGCGAAGCCAGACTGGATGGGAAAAGCACGAACTCGTGCTGACCTAGAGCGCCTACGAGCTGAAGGGAAGCTCACCGAGCATCGCGCAGGGACAGAGGTGGCCGGAGGCGACCGGACGACGAGCGGCGGCGACGGAGCAGGGGCGGCGACCGGCTACAGCGCTCTGCACGCGACCCCTTTATCAAGATCAGAAGCAATTAGGATCAGTATCGCCTAAGGATGCTAAAAGAACAAGAAGTTGATGAAATCCTCACCGGAGAAGCTTCAATTGCCCACAATGGCAGCGGCGGCCGGAAATGGTGAAAATCGAAATTCGTCAGATTCTCTCAACGGTTGCGAACATGGTTAATCTCTAGAGGATAAAGATGGCAAGAGGAAGCCGTTTGAGGAGTTGTTTAGGGTTCTTATAGGCGCATGAGGCGGTTCTTGCCGATGGTCCCGATCGGCAGTGAAACAGGGAAAAAGAGAAGAGAGAGGGGAGCTCTGGCAGGCGCGAGAAGGAGCAAGTGGGGCCGAGGGGTGACGTGCGGGCCGCGTGGTACTTCTACAGCAGCAGCACAGAGCGGCGGGGTGCGTGGCGTGGCGCCGATGGCTGGACGGCGGCGGCGATGTTGACCCAGGCGCCCAAGGAAGACGACGACGAGGACGTTTCGCGCGTGTGGGCTGCGACGGGCCGACTTCGTCACGGGGCTGGGCCGAGGTAAGGTTTCCTTCTTTTCCGTTTTCTTTTATTTTCTAAATGGGCCGAGCCCGAGATGAAGCCCATGACGAATTAAAGAGTTTTCTATTTCTACAACGGCAGAAAGCTTCTACTATTTTTCTCCCAAAGCAAACATGCTCTCAAAATTCTGAAAAATTCACAGAAATTAAGTTTCCGTGATTGCGACCTATATTGAATTTTGGGGAATTTTTGTCTAAGCCAATTTCCCTATAAAATTCAGACAAAATTCTGTGTAACACGAAATGCATTACATGCATGAGTTCAAATTTTCAGAAAAATTCAAATATGTATTTCAAACATAACCCAACATTATTTAGGGTTTAATTACTCTGTATTGAGCTTCTAGTTTTTGGGATGTTACAATAAAGCCTTAGTGCCGCAAGTGTACGAACAACACGTACACACGCTTGTTTCCACCTTTACATACACTCATGCATTTCTCTGTTTAGCATCTCTCATTTACATTAAAAGCCCTAGTACTTGATGCATCACTCCTAATAGTCTTAGGATAATAAAATCTTCCTAAAGTAAAACCTATTGCATCATACATGATTTGTATCTTATCCTTCTTCGGTGTTCCATCGGCTCTTACTGGAATTAATCGGATCTTACTTGACTCTTTTCGAGCTTTATTTCTTTTGCGGTAGATTGTTTATACGTTGTGTTCCTATGCGCTAGCTTACACGAGATCCGAGGAAGAGCCAGAAGAATTCAAGGAAGATCAAGAAGATCCAAGCTGCAAGGACGAGCCGAAGGAGCCGAGCCCAAGGACGAGTCAGAGGATACAAGCTTTTAGGAAGGACTTGAAGATATCGACTTCGTCAGAGGAATCTGAAGACCAAGTATTGGAAGATTAGGATAGCGTTTTCAGGCAAGCTCTACTTCTCCTTGATCATGATTGAACCTACTGTTTTCGCGATGCACCTATATGGCCTGCTCTAGTATTATGCATTACTTGTTATTTTACTGCTTGTGTAGCTATGATCCTACTTGCTTATTGATATTGATGTCTGTTGCTTAAGACGTTAATACCTTAATCCTTGTTTACCCTTGTTTACCTGTCACCTTGATAACCCTAGGATAGTTCCATCATTTCTATGATGGCACAATCACCTTGCTACTAGATATGCTTAGGACCCCGCAATGTTTCTACATTGCCACACCTCCTCACATACTTACTTTTACAAAATGTGTTAAATGAGTTTGGTGGTGTGTGTGATACTTGGGTTGGGAGTAGCACAACTGTGTTAGGTGATGATGATGATGGTGACGGTGATGATGGGATGGGTTGGATTGCGGGCAAGGCCACTAGTGAAGATGTTGATGGTGTGATAGTCCCCTAGTGAGGGAAACCTGGTGCTTGCCCGGCCACATAAGGACCGGTTCTGACGCCCGTTAACATAATGATTTCTCGTACAACCACGGAACCTGTATGGGAAGGACTTACCCTACCTTCTTGGTACTCTTGCATTTCCACCTGGAGGCCAGTAGAGGCAACGGAAGCTCAGGAACAGGCCCGGGAAACGTACCCGTGGTCCGGTTACGGAACCCGCTGTCTGTCTCGGGAACCCATTGTCGGTACATGGGGAAGCCGCCCGTCCTGTTGTGTGTCTCAGGATCCTGCAAGTTAATGCAGGAGCACGACGTACCTGTTATAGGTGTTGTGCCGTAGTGTGACATTTCAAGTCACAAGCCCCTGAGTGTGATTCCGTGGTGAACTTGTGAGACTACTCGAAGAAGATGGACTAAGCGTTGCGTACCCCCTTGCAAAGGGTGCGTAGCCCGTGGGAAAAGATGTACAACCTCTGCAGAGTGTAAAATTCATCCGGATGGACGTTGTCACGGCATATGACACTTTATTGTGGCGCACGTTGGATTAGCCACCTATCTTATTTTCCCTTGGAGTGTGAGTGGGTTGTAGTCAGCCCGTGTTTTGGGAAGTGTTGGCATGGATGCCGGGTCGGTATGACCATTGAGGTCGGAAGGCCCAACTAAAACCTGGGAACTGGCGGGAATGCTTCATACTCCCCCAGGGCCAGCCAACTAAAATATTGACAATCAACCCCCCCCCCCCCCCTGTTTTATCTATGACTCCTTCACTTGCTTTAGTGAACCTTGCATAAAGTTTGCTTGCGGCAAATGAACCATACAGCCTATTCCTTGCTAAGACCAAACATGCATGTATATATTCCCTTGTGTAGTGTAGGGCTTGCTGAGTACCTTATGTACTCACGCGTTTGCGATTGTTGGTTTAGTAGGAGAAGGCTTCGTAGAAGACGACGACGATTTGGTTTTCGGTTCTACTTCTCAAGTCTGCTTGTGGCTTTGGGCCAAGGTCTTCCGCTGTCTGCTTCACCGTTAGTTGGTTGGAAGGACTTGGATAGTTATGAATCCTTGTCGCACCACCACTAATGGTCCTACATCAGGTATTATGCTTATTTACATATTCGAAGTATGCTTTTGATTATCATATCTGTGTTCTTGTGCGTATCAGCTACTGATCCAGGGACTGATACAGGATGCACAACATATTTCAGAAATGGGGTATGACAGAGTGGTATCAGAGCGATACTTGACCGTAGAACAAAAACTTAGGTTTTGCCACGCTGAAAAATGACTATTTTCAAAAACTAGTTCCAAAACCTTCCGTAATAACCCTTGCTCTTCTGTTAAAAATCCCTTGCTTCCCTCTCGCCAACCTCAAGAAAAGAGTCTCATCCAGGGGTGCATGTGTACAGGAATGCTCAACCCAATGGACGACCAAGACTACATGACCATAGAAGTGGAGAACAGATTGTTCCAGGTTTACCGCCTACCGGATGTGGTTCCAAAACAAAACGACAACGGCAATGCCACCAAAGGCTCCAGAAAGCAGAGGACATGTTTCTACTGCCACAAACCCGGACATAAGATCGCCAATTGCCCTTACTACAATTCAATCAATGAAGCAACGACTGCAGAAACCAATATGGAAAATGGCATGCCGCAAGTTCCAGCACAATCTACAGAAATTCAACTTGTTGTGCAGGATAAGCATCAAGAGCAAGAAGTTTGGAATGAAATGGAAGGCACCTACCAGATGTCACCGCCTGTCATCGCAAGTGTACTTGGAAGGTTGGCTAATCTGGAAGAGTTAGTGAACAAGAGCAATGAAGAAATCGCTATCATCAAGGAGCTACTACAGCCAAGTGATGCCAGCGAGAGCTGCAGCAAGAAGAGAAAATATGACGTGCAAGGATCAGGTCAAGCCATACATGAGGATCTTAAGAAGCCAAGGTACCTGTTACCTGTTGCACGTTCCATAGGAGAAGCTGCCATCCACCAACCAACCAACATACATCCGTCCTCAAACAACACAAGTATGCCAGCTGAGGGCTATGAAAAGGCAACCCAGAGCAACACCAGTGACAACCCGAGACGTTGTTTCCACTGTAAGCAAGAAGGGCACATGCTAGCCAAGTGTCCATCCTACAAGAATGGCCCGTCGGGGCCCAGTCTGGTGCACAAGAGAGCTAAGAAGCATGGATGAGGACAACTGGTATTGAAGATTACAGTACCTAAGCCCTCAGTGCATGTCAAGTACACCAATATGTTACCTAGGCCAGAAGAGCCAGCATGTGCTTCCGTGAAGGATAGCCCTGGAGACCTGCACCGTAACCCAGAAGAATGCTATCAATAGCAGCAATGGCAGTAGCCCTAGAAGTAGTAGTAATAAGTGGTAAAAAGTTGTAATCCTGATAATCTGAGTTGTATCGAGGATGTACTTCTGTTTGTGAGGAATCAAAGTACCAGTGTTGATATGGAATAGTGCCTCAAGCCACCCTCAGAGTCAAAATAGTATGCAAGCTCAAGAAATCAACGTTGTGAAATGCAAGAATCATAACTGCATGTGCTCGGATAACCTCAAACGTCAAGTCAATGAAATGCCTCCAATACAGAAATGTGAACAATGGTTTTTCTTTACCCGACTAAGTCATATGACCCCTCTCAATTCTTTTTGGTCAACGGACTAAGTCGAGTTTCGAGGACAATCAAAGATCGATAGCCATCATACCTTTAAACCCTAAACCTCGTTTGTAGCACGCCTACATATGAGCCCACAACAAATAAATCACGTTGTTTGTGTGATTCGATGATTTTGTTGATTTTGCCTCTTTATTCTTCTATGATTGTGTGCTCTTAATCAAACTAATTAAATAGCATAATAACAATAACAGCAGTTTAATAGCTAGAATCGCAGCTTAACAACAGCTTAAAGCCAAAACCCTTCCCTAATCCCTGCCTAAATCTCCGCTGTTGAAACCAGGATGCCGCCGAAGAAGTCTGCCAGGTTTCAAACCCGCTCGAATCGCACGGCAAAAGCACCTGAAGATCATGATCCCGCTGGACGAACCGCACGAGGTGAAACTAACAAAAGAAAGAAGCCAACAACTCAACAACATCGTGAGGCGAACCAAAGAGGACCCACTGCAGCTCACAACCAGGAAACTGAGGCAGATCACCATGATGAAGAAGGAACTAACCAAGAGACAGAAAATAACGACCACCAGGATAGCAATGAAGTGCCTCCACCATCACCGCCACCGGTCAACCTCACTGAAGTGATGGCCAAGCAGACCCAACTCCTGGAATTAATTTCTCAGGAACAACATAACAGCCATGAAATGAGTTCTAAGATAACAGAATTTATGAAGCTCAGACCACCTGTCTACGACAGCACTGATGATGGCCCCTTAGCCGCTGATGATTGGCTCAAAGGTGTTACCAAGAAGCTTGATGTAATCGCAGCCAATGATAGAGAGAAAGTACTGTTATCCACTCATCAACTAGTTGGAGTTGCTGCAGAATGGTGGGAAAACTTCAAGGAAACAGTTGCAGAACAGGATGGAATTACATGGTATGAATTCCAGCAAGCTTTTCGTGAATACCACATCCCAGAAGGAGTCATGGACATGAAAGCAGATGAATTCCGTACCCTTAAGCAAGAAGCTATGACAGTGAATGAGTACACTCGGAAGTTCATGAAGTTGTCCCGGTATGCACCAGATGAGATCAACACTGACAAGAAAAAGCAAGATCGTTTCAGAAAAGGTCTTAACCATAACCTGAAAGTGCATGTGGTCACTCACAACTATCCGGACTTCAGCACACTGATGAATAAAGCCATCCTGCTTGAAGAAGCACTGATAGATCAAGAAAATGACAAAATCCACGAGACCCAGTCATGTGAGCTGAAAGAGAAATCTGAAGTACATAAATGGGAATCTCTCCAGAGGCAAGAAAATCAAAAGAAGAACAGAAAGAAGAAGAAGAGCAAGAAGAAGAAGTTAGGCGTGAAACCTTCTGGTCTTAAAGGGCCGAATAATCAAGGAAAAAGCAATAACGACAACCCACAGGGAATGAAGGCATCGTGGAGAAATCGGAAGTGCTACCTGTGCCGGAATCGTGGGCACATCGCAGCAGATTGCCCTGGAACTGTTACACATGGAGACAACGAGCGACAATCTCGTTGAAGCGCAAATCTTCAGTGTTCTGAGTTTAGACCTGGAGAATTGGAGAATTTTATGTAATGGTGTTGTAATATAAGCAACCTGTTATACTCTGTACCTTGGAATATCAATAAAGTGTTGTATCAAGAGTTGTATGGCGATGAAATGTATGGTTTATCAGTCTTGATCAAGAGCATACTTCAAGCTAGATCACTGGAGATGTACTTACCTCCCAAGCTTGATAAAAGCCTCAGTAAACCCACCTCGAGGATATGTTGGAAATAAAGGCATTTGGAAAAGGCCACTTATGAAATAGTCAGAAAAGCCTAAATCCTTTTGGATAAGATAAACAGACCAATAGTCGAGCGTCGTTCTTGGTACCCCGAGCTGAAATCTTTTAAGTGGGGTAGGACCCCACGTGCAATCTTGAAGAAAGGACCCTGCTTCTTCGATCGGTACAACAGAATATCTAAGACGAAGATGAAGAGAATCTACTAGCAACGCCCACAACGTCATGAAGCCTTCGCCGAATTTTGGATGTTACCACCGCCAAGCAAGAAGACGCAAGAGAAGTTCAACGCCACCCAGAAGATCGTTTGAATCTCGAGGACGAGATTCCTTTTAAGTGGGGTAGATCTGTAACACCCTAAAATTTAAAGCAAAGCAAAAAGGGAATAAAAATCACTCCAAATTTAAATTTTTATCTCGCTCTTACCTTGCCACGAATTTTCAACACAAAACACATTAAATAATTTCAAACCTAGTTAGAAGATGGAATTTTCTAAATATTAAAACTAGTGCTCAAGTGCTTGTTCTCATTTAAAATCCACTAAAAATTTGAACCTTTTTGAATTTACAACAAACTAAAATAATTGTATGTTAAACTCCTGGAAATTCACCTCGAATTTAAACTTGCACAAACTTCACCATATGCATTTTATTTTGAGTGTCCGGTCGAATTTGTTCTTTGTCAAATTTGAATTCTCATTCAAATTTGGAGTTCATCAAATCCCAGAAAATGGAAAGCCTTTCCTTTTTCTTCTGGGCCGCCCTCCCCTCTTTTCCTTGAGCCGGCCCAGCCCAGCGCACCCCTCTCATCTCCTTCTCTTCTTTTCCCGCCGGGCCGCTCCTCTCCCCGGCCCAAGCCTCGGCCCAGCAGTGGCCCAGCCTCCTTCTTCCTCCTCTGTCTCGCCGACAGGCGGGCGCCGCCGCCGTCCTCCTCCTCCTGTCGTTACGCCAGGAACGCCCATGCCGCCGTGACGCCGCTCCAGGTCAGCCGTCGTCTCGTCGCGTCGCCCACGTGAAGTCCCTCCGTCGAGTCGCTTCCGTGCCCTGTAGCCACTCCGTGCTCACGTCAAAAGAAGAGCTCCCATCCGACAATCTCCCCGAAATTCCGGCGAACTCCGCGTCGAAGACGCCACGCCGCTCCGGCCCCCTCCTCTCCCGTCGCTTTCCGTCCCCCCCTGTAGCCATCCCGCTCCTCGCGTCACCACGCGCAGGCCCCCCATCCCCCGTCCCCGCTGAGCCGACGCATCGGCCAATAATGCCGACGACCGAGCCTTCCCGGTCGCGCCCCACTCCCTCTCCCTCTCTCGCCCCTCGGCTATAAAATGGATGCGCGACGATCTCCTCTCCCTTTCCCCACTCGCCTCGCCCCTCCTCACCCACCGAGCCGCTCCAATTTCTCTCTTTACCCTTTCTCCTCCATTGCCGGCCGCCACCAAATTCGCCGCCCCGGCGACGCGCTCGCTCGTCTTCCCCGTGCTCCAGCTCCACTAGCTTCGCCTGCCTCGCCCGCGCCACTCCACGTAGCTCGGCGAGCACCGGAGCACCCTCACCGTCGAGCGTCGCCGCCGCTTCCCGCTCCACGCCGTCGATAGCCACCTCCCCGTCGCTCTCCTCCTTCACTGTGTACGTGGTGAGCTCCTCCTCGCTCCCCTCCTCCTCCTGCATCCCTCCTCTTCCTCTCCCTCCACGCGCACGACCATCCGCGCCGTGCGCCGCCGCCCGCCGCCACGCGACCTCGTCGCCGCCCGCCTTCCCGTCCGCGCCCGGCCGAGCCAGTGCGCGCCACACCTTCGCCGAACCCCCTGTACCTCCACGGGAGCACACACTTGTAGAAATCCCACTCCCGTGCTTCTCCCCGTCAAGTGCCGTCGCCGCCGCCAACTCCGGCGAGCCATGGCCGCCGCTCCGGTGCGCGCCGTCGACGACGTCTTCCACTGGAAGCTCCGCCGTCGCGCGCTCCACCGCCGCGACGAGATCCCATCGCCTCTCTGCCCTCCTAGCCGCCAGCGGCGTAGATCCCGGCGATGCGCCGCCGCGCCCAGCCCGCTCCGCCGCTGCTGACCGCGTCGCGCCGCCGCCGACGTGGCGCGCCACGTCGTCAGGTGGGGCCCGGCAAGACCCGGTCGCCGCCCAGTCAGCAGCCCCCTCCATCCTCAGTTCCATGCACCCGGTTCACGTGAACCATAGACTCATGGACTCCCTTGGTTCACGGTGGACATGGTCCACGATCTTTTCCTTTACAAAAATAAATCCAGATATTTCAGGAAAATCGCCAGCCCCTGTTCTTTTGCAGATAAGCCCCTGGGCTGTCTAATAATTCTATTGAAGTCCTGTCTTTTTACAGAAACGCCCCTATACTTTTCATAATTACACTTTAGCCCCTGTCTTTTTACACCGAGACCCCTAAACTTTTCCATAATTACAGATAGGTCCCTGGAACTTTTCTGTAATTACAGATTAGTCCTTAATACTTTTCTGTTCTTACAAATAAGTCCCTAGAACCTTTCTGTAATTATACATAAGCCCCTACAATCTTTAAATATCCATATCATTTCAACCGTAGCTCCGTTTTGAGCGATTCTTGCGCTCACGCGTTCATAGAAACGCAACGTACCTTTTGGTACTAATCTTGAAGCTCTAGAATACTTTTACGAGCCATCAATACTCAAGTTTCTCTCTCTCATGTTATAATCCCCTCTCGGCAAATCATGCGACGCCAGTCTCGCATGTCACCAATGCCCGTTCACCTTGTAGCATTGAACCTAAATCCCTCTCTCATCAAACCTCATCATACGTCGTTGATCCCGCGTATCACGTATGCTCGCTCACCTTTTAACGTTGACAGTGAGCTTAACCTATCTTATTGTATCATTCCGTATCAAAGTATACAACCCCCGTTGTTCTCACCTAGCCGCAACACTCACCTAGCTCAATCATCGCTCAATCAATCTTAATCCAATGTTGCCACCGACCTATACCTTGTCTTATTGGTTTATTAATCTCTGTATAAATTGTCTTTCATTGAGTTTTATTGGAGTTATTGTTCGTTGCTACCTTATTTGCTAGTTTGTCCCTTATTGGTTAATTAATTGTTTTATTTGCAACCGTGCATCATAACATGCATAATCACGCGCACGTACCACGGTCATGCGCTCCGCACATGACCAATAACTAGTAGCTTAGTCTTAGTAATTAAGTTAGTAGATAATACAATAGCTAATCACCATTAAGTAATATCATAATCTACAGGTAAGTAATCAAGGTAACACACCTTGCATCTTGTACACTTGTTGCATGTACCTTTAGATAGGTTACGACCTATATAAAGCCTTAGTGCCGCAAGTGTACGAACAACACGTACACACGCTTGTTTCCACCTTTACATACACTCATGCATTTCTCTGTTTAGCATCTCTCATTTACATTAAAAGCCCTAGTACTTGATGCATCACTCCTAATAGTCTTAGGATAATAAAATCTTCCTAAAGTAAAACCTATTGCATCATACATGATTTGTATCTTATCCTTCTTCGGTGTTCCATCGGCTCTTACTGGAATTAATCGGATCTTACTTGACTCTTTTCGAGCTTTATTTCTTTTGCGGTAGATTGTTTATACGTTGTGTTCCTATGCGCTAGCTTACACGAGATCCGAGGAAGAGCCAGAAGAATTCAAGGAAGATCAAGAAGATCCAAGCTGCAAGGACGAGCCGAAGGAGCCGAGCCCAAGGACGAGTCAGAGGATACAAGCTTTTAGGAAGGACTTGAAGATATCGACTTCGTCAGAGGAATCTGAAGACCAAGTATTGGAAGATTAGGATAGCGTTTTCAGGCAAGCTCTACTTCTCCTTGATCATGATTGAACCTACTGTTTTCGCGATGCACCTATATGGCCTGCTCTAGTATTATGCATTACTTGTTATTTTACTGCTTGTGTAGCTATGATCCTACTTGCTTATTGATATTGATGTCTGTTGCTTAAGACGTTAATACCTTAATCCTTGTTTACCCTTGTTTACCTGTCACCTTGATAACCCTAGGATAGTTCCATCATTTCTATGATGGCACAATCACCTTGCTACTAGATATGCTTAGGACCCCGCAATGTTTCTACATTGCCACACCTCCTCACATACTTACTTTTACAAAATGTGTTAAATGAGTTTGGTGGTGTGTGTGATACTTGGGTTGGGAGTAGCACAACTGTGTTAGGTGATGATGATGATGGTGACGGTGATGATGGGATGGGTTGGATTGCGGGCAAGGCCACTAGTGAAGATGTTGATGGTGTGATAGTCCCCTAGTGAGGGAAACCTGGTGCTTGCCCGGCCACATAAGGACCAGTTCTGACGCCCGTTAACATAATGATTTCTCGTACAACCACGGAACCTGTATGGGAAGGACTTACCCTACCTTCTTGGTACTCTTGCATTTCCACCTGGAGGCCAGTAGAGGCAACGGAAGCTCAGGAACAGGCCCGGGAAACGTACCCGTGGTCCGGTTGCGGAACCCGCTGTCTGTCTCGGGAACCCATTGTCGGTACATGGGGAAGCCGCCCGTCCTGTTGTGTGTCTCAGGATCCTGCAAGTTAATGCAGGAGCACGACGTACCTGTTATAGGTGTTGTGCCGTAGTGTGACATTTCAAGTCACAAGCCCCTGAGTGTGATTCCGTGGTGAACTTGTGAGACTACTCGAAGAAGATGGACTAAGCGTTGCGTACCCCCTTGCAAAGGGTGCGTAGCCCGTGGGAAAAGATGTACAACCTCTGCAGAGTGTAAAATTCATCCGGATGGACGTTGTCACGGCATATGACACTTTATTGTGGCGCACGTTGGATTAGCCACCTATCTTATTTTCCCTTGGAGTGTGAGTGGGTTGTAGTCAGCCCGTGTTTTGGGAAGTGTTGGCATGGATGCCGGGTCGGTATGACCATTGAGGTCGGAAGGCCCAACTAAAATCTGGGAACTGGCGGGAATGCTTCATACTCCCCCAGGGCCAACCAACTAAAATATTGACAATCAACCCCCCCCTGTTTTATCTATGACTCCTTCACTTGCTTTAGTGAACCTTGCATAAAGTTTGCTTGCTGCAAATGAACCATACAGCCTATTCCTTGCTAAGACCAAACATGCATGTATATATTCCCTTGTGTAGTGTAGGGCTTGCTGAGTACCTTATGTACTCACGCGTTTGCGATTGTTGGTTTAGTAGGAGAAGGCTTCGTAGAAGACGACGACGATTTGGTTTTCGGTTCTACTTCTCAAGTCTGCTTGTGGCTTTGGGCCAAGGTCTTCCGCTGTCTGCTTCACCGTTAGTTGGTTGGAAGGACTTGGATAGTTATGAATCCTTGTCGCACCACCACTAATGGTCCTATATCAGGTATTATGCTTATTTACATATTCGAAGTATGCTTTTGATTATCATATCTGTGTTCTTGTGCGTATCAGCTACTGATCCAGGGACTGATACAGGATGCACAGCATATTGCAGAAATGGGGTATGACAATGTGCGTGGAATGTCTCCCCGTCGACGGTGAAGGACACGTCCGCCCCGTCCGTGCTATCCAACAACGCTCCAAAATGTTCCCCGATATCAGGAGGTGGGACGGGAATATATTTGTCATCGATGACCACGATCATGATCGACAACTTGATATATCCGTTTCTTACATGTTTGGCCTCCACATCGGCATGCGAAACGAACCGACTCCAGCCCCATCTGTATGACGTGCCGCTGCAAAACCTGTGATGACAAGTGACCTTTTTCGCCGAGTTGGAAGATGGTTGGCCGTTTCCTTCTAAACAGGCCGTGAAGGTGGTCTCGACACCAGAGGATTTGCTGATGAGCTCAAGGAAAAAACCAATGTACTTGCCCTCATCATACCCACAGGGGTACCATCTGAGCCTCCACATGTGCCCGCACGCGGGGAAGCGGTCGGAGTCCCGCGCCTTACCAACGGGGTTGCGGTTGGTGCGCTCGTAGTCCAGCTCGAACTCGACTAAGATGGAATCCAACTTGGTGTCCCGCACCTCTAGTGTTGTTGTGCGATATCGCTTGTCGCTCCGCTTGGCCACTACAGAAATATATAGCAGGGAATTTAGCAGCAAGCTATACTATCATAACAGCGATCTTTTTTTATATAGTTCGTTAAAAAACTCATAACATGGACGTTTTCTTAGATACTGAATAACGAGCCGGCAAATTAAATAAATATAGAGAGAAAAATAGGGCAAACTGGACACGCCCTTAGCCTTAAAAACCTGCTGATAGCCTAATACGCTTTTTGTATTTGGGTGAACACAATTCACAACATGGGACTAGCTAGGAGAAGCCACCAGCTATAATTAATGGGGAAGCGATGAAAAACACGAAACTAGTACTATTCACTGTCAAGAAACCCGCGGAGGGGCAGATAATTAATGAGGCTGCTCTCCTAGGCTAGCAGCTATCTCCCCCACCTTCGCCGGAGCGGAAAGCTCGGCTACACGATGGACTCGATAGCGGCGTCCCGGGCTTGATGACTTGCTAGGGTTTGTTGCCTCGCGGTTGCCGGTCGCACAATATAGAGTAGGCAGGGGGCGCACCAAGAAAAAACATTGTGCCGCCCTAGTGGGCCCAGGCGTAAGCAAAGCAAGCCCACATGCACGTTTCCTTGATGGACGGACGTCCGCGCTGCCCAATTTTTTGTTTCCTAGCTCAAGGGCCCGACTAGTTCCATGCATTATTTCTTCACATGATCGGAACATGTTATACTGGTGATTTTACGAACATGTAGTGTTTTTTTTTTTTGGCGAAAAGATCATGTAGTGTTTGTTAACATGTTATACTGCTGATTTTGTTTTCTAGTTTTACCAAGCAAATACAACAAGCTCCGCCTATTCACTTGATAATTGACAAACAGTATACAAAGGTTTTACAACCATGATGAAAACACCAAGTTTCGTGTAGGAATTCAGAGCTCTCAGGACTTCCTCAAACAAGCGACGGGAAATCTGCTCTGAATTTATTCCAAAGTCTGACTTAAACACCTTGGGGTACTACTACTAGATCTTGACTCGAAGCCCCCGTACTTCTATTCGTGGCTGGAGCAGGGATACAGCAGTCATCAGTTCCTGGGGCACGGCGGGATGAAGCATTTCACAGGTCGGAGTGCGATGGGCGGCTTCTCCTCCCGGAAAAACGGAAGCAGGACTGCATTTTTTGCAGAAACAAGTTTAATATGCGAAACGTTTAATCTGAAAGGAGCCTCTCTTTTAATCAAATGAAATGCAGAAACAGACTAGAGCTTGCTCACATCGCCGGCCTTCGCAGGTGTAGCTGCTGTTCATGATCACCACGCAGATGAGCGCCATGGCTTGGATGAACACAACCAACCCGCGAGCTTTCAGGCTGACGACTTGGACGGATGACGATGCCATATCTGTTCACCTGAGGACTTGAAGGTTTCTACTTCTACCCTTGGATCTCTGCTTGAGAAACCAAAGAGCGAGGCTGCTATATTTATACAGGTTCATAGGACGTGAGGGTCCGTCCATGTTTGTCAAAAACTGGCTGTAAGCGATTCAGACTTTGCTTCTCAAATTTTCAACTTTCAGCATTGTGGGCTGGACTTGTTTGACTGCAATCAATGGATTGGGAGCATGCTTGTTGAATACTGCAGCGGCTCAATGTATAGGAGACAGTTCCAGCAATAAGGAGAAGCAGTGTTTGCCTAGCAAACCACCGTAGCAATTTGGAGGCTGAGATAAAGGTGCTGTTGCCATCAGCACTCAGCAGGACAGGCAATGGAATGCAAGGACAGCGGCCATTTGAGAGGATTAGCTATCTTTTTTATTTTTGGTGCAAAGGTTGCGCCAGGTACCAGAAAATTATTGCCACTATTGGGACTGCTTAGATTTGTGGTGTTTGCTTAGGAATTATGAAATTCAGTACAAAATCTGAATTAGCACAACACGTTTCAAGTTTCCAATGAAAATATCGATTCTCATGAAGTACCACTCATGCAAACACCTCCTAAGCAAGTTATAGTTCCAGTGATAAAAAATTTAGAGTAAAGCATATCAGTGACTCAGGGATATCATTGCTTTCATCCATAAAAAAAGTACAGAATTTCAGCTCGATAACGTCCAGCATATTCCAGTAGATAAGATAGCAGTAGCACTAATGGATCACTAGATAAGAAAGCAGTAGCACTAATGGATCATGCAAGACTACTACATATTAAAAGCTTCAACTAATCTTCAGGACAGGACATGGATGACAACAGCAGCAACCCCAGACCCCACCCCATCCCACCACAAAAGATATTGTCTGTGCATGATGTTTGTAGCTCTGCATCTCTGATTATTGTGACAGTATCCACCCCTCCCATCCGTTACTTCAAGAAGGTGAGTTTATTGAATTCCATATTGAGGTTAAGCTCACACCTGAACTATATATATACTAGCAGATGTACTGCACGTTGTCATATTCCAAGTCTCTCTCGCAGCTCAGGCATAATCGATGGAAACTTCTGCACCAACTGCACAAAACCATCAGTTAACACAGCCTTCTTGAAATTTTCTTCAGCTGCAAAGAAGTCAAGGCACTTGCTCTTCAATTCTGAGCAGCTGTACATTTCAGCACAAGCCAAGGTAGCGGCAACTGTATCAACAGACACCTCGGCCCACAACTTTTGTGCGCAGATAAGCTTCATCCGGTCCAATGCGTACCGGTCAGCAGCAGCTAGTAGATTCTGCATCATCTCAGAGGGAGAGTCCCCAAGCTCATCATCTCCAGGAAAGGCATCTGTGTACACAAACCGAAGCATGATTCTGAATGTTGCAGGAGTGATCTCATGAAGAGTGATGGATGACATTGTAGCTTCAGCCATAGAACCGAGCAGCTCCGCTCTAAAGACTGGCGAACGAGCAGCAAGAACTGCTCGGTGTGCATGGAAAGTTTCGCCATCGACAACAACGAGATATCCGCCCCGTCCGAGCTATCCAACAGATCACTGAATTGTTCTCCAATATCCGAAGGAGGAACAGGAATAGAGCTGTCATGAACGACCATGATGGCACATACAAAAGTGAAGTGTCCCTCTGTTAGGTAAGCCTCCTCTAGTTCAGCCCGTGCAACAAAATGACACCAGCCCCATTCAGAGCCTGTCTCGAACAGATCAACATCTGATCTGTGTGAAATCTCGTGACATGGCTGCCTGTCCTTGTCAAGCAAGAAGGCCTCGTAGATGGCATGGACACTTCTGAATTTGCTCACGAGCTCAAAGAAAATAGAGACGTACTCCCCACCGTCAGACGCATCTTGCCCACTTGGATAGCAGTTCACTCTCCACATGTGCCCGCCCGTGGCGAAGGGCTCGGAACAGATAGCCTTGCCAATAGCATGGTACTTGAATTGCTCGTAGTTTACTCTGAATTCGCGTAAAGCGGAATTGATGTTTTGCTCTTCCAGCCCTATCGTACGGCGTCGCTTGCCCACTGCGTAATTCACAAGTAAAAACCGAGTCAACAAAAAAAATTTGCAGTCAAATTTTACCTAAACATATTGCAAAGTTAGGCCTGTTTGGATGTTGTGTCATTTGGAAACTACACTATACGAAAACCATAGTGTTCACTGTTGCTTTCCAAAATATGCTACAGTTTCTCAATACAACAATATCTTGTAACTTTACAAAGAGTTCCTGTCATACGTATAACGTATTCAGTGAATTTTACACTAGTTCAAGTATTAAAATAAATCAATAGGATGTTAACCACAGTATCTGAAAAAAGAAAATGCTAAGGTACAGGAACCAAAAGAGGAGCCCAGCGGCACGCACTCACTGTCTTCTCTAGCAGCCGGCTGGTGGGACTGGTGCCGGCCTGCTGGAGGTGGGAACCGGAGATGAGGAGACGCCGGCCGCTGCTCCGTCCTCAACGCTCCCAGCCTAGTTCTCCGATCACGCAGACTCCCCCGCCTCCACCGCCATCGTCACGTCCAGTCCCCTTTCGCTGCGAAGCCCTGCGAAACTCACGGCGAACGCCGAGATGGGCCGATCGCTCCTCCCTGCATCGATCTGCAGTACACCCTCCCTCCGGCGGCAGGCCTCCGCTGGCTCACGCGCGTCTCGCCGGCCGCTAGGGTTCAGGTCGCCCGTTGCTGCAGGAGGAATACGAGAGGTGCTGTGGCCGTCGCCGAGCAGTAACTGACTGGGTGTTGTGGAGTCAACAAGAAACGCGAACCTGGGTGGGAGAGGAAAAACGTGGGCCCCGTGGGTGGCGCGGCCGCGCGTGCGCGCAGTGAAGTGGAGACGTGCTTATTATTTTTGTACTAAAAATCAAAGAATGATACTAATTGTTATTTTCGTAACAGTTCTATACTTTACCCCTGCTATATAACTAAATAATGGGTTACCACTAGTAAATTCTATGTTCCTAAATTCAAGGAAATGGGAACCTTTTTTTAATCTGGGAAATGAAGACACATAAGAACACAAATTTTCGTATTAATCATGTGTATGACGTATTGATGTGTCCTTTCTACACTTTACCAATTGTACAATTGAATTGAGATAAAAAATTTTTGTACAATTGAATTTCATGGGTTGCTACCAGTAAATTCAATGTTACCTGCATTTCACGATCTGCCAATGTGTCGAAAAACAATCCTCTCTAATAGTACAACCATTTCTCTGATGTGTGAAATAAACACACTTAAGAAGAAAGGACTTTGGTAGATATAAGCACACTTATATAGCTCTAAATATCCAAAACAACATCATCGGGAAAAAAAAATTCTCCAAAACATCAGGTTTTGCTTATATGTATACAACGGCTAAAAACGATATTCAACATAATTATCACGATGCAGAAATCCTGTGATCTACAAACCAGTTGCGGACAAAATTGGAAAATTCTTGCCCCTACTGATTTCAGTGACCAAAGAAATTAGACAATAGAAGAAGCTCAGATGATAATTTGCAGATGGTGCGGAGTTGTGACTTGTGAAACAACCGTAAAAGGACGGCCAACATGCTAGTAAGGACCATATATTACACATGGAGAAGACTACACAGTTATATAGCTCATTATAGCGTAGCAAAAGTAATAAGCCCATTAAAAAGCTTCAAGCATAGCCCTGGTTCAGGACAGAACATGACCCTGAAAGCAGAGAACAAAAGCAAAATAGGCTACTAAGTGTGGGTAATCTCCATAGCTCTGCAGTGGATCTGTGGGGCAATATGCTCCACTCGCCTTCATAACACAAGAACTTGATTGTGTGACAACTGACAATATCCCTCTGCCACAAGTCACCTCGTCCTTCAGTATTATTTGGCAGCAACATGGTCCAATACTGTTACTACAAGACGGCAGATTCTAGCAGTCACTAAAATATATGAATCCCATACTTAACTATGCTTGAACACCAGAACTATACAATGAGGTGTACCGCACTTGTTCATGTCTCAGTCTTCTCCCTCAGCTCATCGATAATGGATGGGCACCGCTGCACTAACTGAACAAAGCCCGGGGTTAACACGGCCTTCCTGAAATTTTTCTCCACCGCAAAGAAGTCAATGCAGTTTTTCTTTAACTCCAGGCAATTGTACATTTCAGCACAAGCTAAGGTAGAGGCGACAGTATCAACAGACACATCACTCCACAATTTCTGTGCACACATAAGCTTCAGCCGGACCAATGCATATCGATCAGCTGCGGCTAATAGATGTTGCATCATCTCAGAAGGAGATTCCCCAAGTTCTTTGTCCCCAGGAAAGACATCTGTGTACATAAACCGAAGCATGACTCTGAATGTTGCAGGAGCGATGTCGTGCAGGGTGATAGTTGACATTGCAGCCTCAGCCATTGAACCGAGAAGCTCCGCTCTGAAGACCGGCGAACGTGCAGCAAGTACTGCTCTGTGTGCGTGGAACTTCTCACCGTCAATGATGAATGACACATCGGTCCCATCTGTGCTATCCAGCAGAGTGCCAAGCTGTTTTCCGATGTCTGAAGGTGGCACTGAAATAGACCTGTCCTTTATAACAACGATGGCACACATGAACGTGATATGTCCATCCGTTACGTAATTCTCTACCAAATCGGTGTGCGAGACAAACTGAGACCATCCCCAGTCTTCTAGTTGGAACAGATGAACGTTAGTCCTTTTTGCAACAGTGGAACATGTCTGGCCTTCCTTGCCAACCAAGAAGGCCTCAAAGATGGCATTGACACTCTTGGTTGATTTCACTAACTCAATGAAGATAGAGAGGTACTTGCCCTCATCAGAGTCTCTGATCCCTCGCGGGTAGCACGTTATTCTCCACATGTGCCCGCCAGCCGAAAAGGCGTCGGAGCAGATGAAGTTGCCAATGGGGTAGTGCTTGGTTTGCTCGTAGTTAATTCTGAGCTCGTTGAAAGCAGAATCAATTGTCCGCCTCTCCATCAGTCGTGGGTGGCCTCGCTTGCTCACTGAACAATAGGCAAGGAGATTGAGTCAACTAATAAAATTGTGGAAGTCAAATTTAACAAAATCAATTACCATAAAGTTAATACTTTCTGATACTCCTAATTGTCTCACTACACATTTGGCCAATTTGACATCACTTCAATAACGGCTAAAAAAATTCATTCACAGTGAAGCTGCATAAACCTAAATTTTTTTTTGCGAAGTGTCAGAAATTTATAGAAGAAGGAAAAGGTGCGAAGAGGCACCAGAGTATTACACCCTCCACTCAAGGCCGCAGACTAATTATCAAAAATAAAAAGGCGGCAGACCCAACCATACATCTATGTCGTTACATAGTCGATTGCTACCTGGAGGTCCTGGACACTACTAAACAAGCCACGGAGTCGCTTTGCTCCAGCAAACATCCACAATTTAGCCTCAGCATACACCTAAATTGGAGCAGGGGAGGAGGGGAAGGGCACTCACTGAGGTGATGGAACTGATGGCTGCCTGCTGTTGGCGTCAACAGGTGAGTCGTCGCCCGCTCCCACCCTTCCCGCTCCCGAACTAATCCTCAGGTCTCGCGCGCCCTCCGACTTCGGCCCTCGGCGCCGCCGACGGGCGGAAACCCTCCTCCACTCGCTCGCGGAGATTAGTGCCGCGAGGAATCGATCGCTCCTCGCTGAGCCCGCAGCACGCCTTGCCTCCCGCAGTAAGCTTCCGGTGGAGCTCGCGTCCTCGCCGTCACTAGGGTTCGCCTCACGGTTAGGGCTTCGTCTCCTGCGGCGAACGCGACGGAACGGGGGCCGGCCGGAGGAAGGCTACAGCTGCAAGAGTGAGTGGGGTGATGGACTCGGTTTTTTTTTTTTTTTTTTTTTTTTTTTTTTTTTTTGAGGGGGAGGTGATGGACTCGTGAGCGGGGCCAATCTCAAGCCCATCCAATCGCTTCATGGGCTTGGCTAGTCCCATATCCATTGCAGATTCACATTCATATTATTCTCTCTCTCAAAAAAAAAGGTTCACATTGATATTCAAATGAATATGAATACGAGTGAATACTTCAGATATGAGTGCAAAGTCGTATCACATTCACATACGTAATGTTACACAAATTCAAATACGACAAAGAAAAATACTGTTAGCCCTAGCTGAAAATTGTGCTAGTTTTAAGGGAAACCATTTATGGCACATTGCTTTGCCCACTCAAATGTCATATTCATATAATTTCCCACCCCTACAGAATTGTCTAAGGAGTAAATAGCATCAGGGTAGTGTGATTGACTACAATTGCCAAATAGATGAATGTGTGAACATGACATGGAGAGACGAATCCACAACATCAGATAGGAACGCGCGTAGCTATGGTACCACAAATCAAATAATTAACAAAATACATTCATGTGAGAAAAATAGGAATAGTAAACTCAATTCTAAACTTAGACCAAGTGTGTGATGATCAAGGCTAACACTAACACATGGTATATATTACAAAGTGGTAAGTTGTTGTTAAATAAAGGAAAGTGTAGGGGTAGTGTGGAGGTTATGGCAGACGGGCCATAACCACCGACTCAAATTTTTAAGATGGTAGAGAAAGATTTTTTCTTTAAACCGACTTATGCAAAGAACCAAAATAAAATGAGTAAAAAAGACGCTTATAGAGAATGTAGTAATGTACATTTGCACCAACTTTAAAGTTTTAATGTATTTTGTGCATTGCTATCAAAGTTTTGAAAATAGCCTTTTCCCGGAAATAGCCCTACCGTAGTGTTCTATGAACAAATGTCACGACACAATTCCCAGCGGATAAAACCAAGCTTTACAGTGTGATACAGATAAAGCCACTCTTTTCATTGTCATGTGGAAAAAATTCCCAAAAATGTACAAGCCACTGTTTGGAATATTTTGCTTTTGCTCGATAGATAACCATCGCAAAGGATTGGCAAAACTTGGCCTTGCATGATGCAGTTGTTGCTTCTGCATTGTTGAGAATGAGATCACTCCTTGTTTTTCAGACGGACGAACTAGCTGTTTATTAAGGTTAAAATCTCCATGAATAAAGAAACTCCCAGGGTTGTTTTGAGCAGCTCAAGACCTGAAATGGATGTAGCTCTTTCGACAAACCAAATCCGACAATAGCCAATATTTATTTTTAAGCACACCGTAGAATAAATGTTCCAGGGTCTCTTGCGCATGATAAAATAGACCACCTAGGATATATGGAGACAGTTTGGCCTGTGGTATCATGTAAGGTAGCAAATATATTTAGTTACCCAGTCGATGAACAACAAAATGTTTGCCTGAAAGTAGTATAGAAGTAAAATCACATCAAAATATAAGCATTCTCCAAAAATACGATATCATTTTTTTTGAAAGACCAAAATACAAAAGTTTCTGCAAGCATTCACCAAGCCCCAAAACATTGTTAACCTGTGCATAATACCTGCCTCTGTGCCCCGAACTTCTGCCTTAGCTCGGCAATAAGAACTGAGGGGAACTTCTGCACCAACTCAAGAAAACCATCGGTTAACGCAGCCTTCGGGAAATTTCCCTACTGAGCAAGGAAGGAGAGGCAGTATCTACCGACACTTTCTCCCATATCTTGCTGGCACACAAAAGCATGGTAAAAGCAAACATCTTAAAACTATCAGAACAAGAACAACAAAGCGTTACTTGAAGATGGTGAGTTTAAAGATACGATGTGTACCAAAATATCTGAACGCATGTTGTCATATCCAAATCTCTCGCAACTCAGGCATAATCGATGGAAACTTCTGCACTAACTGCACAAAACCCTCGGTTAACACGGCCTTGTTGAAATTTTCTCCAGCTGCAAAGAAGTCAACTCAGAGCAGCTGTACATTTCAGCACAAGCAAGGTAGCGGCAACTGTATCAACAGACACATCAAAGAGCATAATAGAGAGGCGGGATTCGGCCCCGGCGAGCGCGGCCGCGTCACCCAAAATTCGCCGCCGCCATCTCCGTTTGGCGTACGTGCGACAACGACCGCTACGTACGGCAAGGTCATCATCAAAGAGGACGGAGTCCCGCCGCGCGCTGCTGGGCGGCGCCGCGGCACAGGAGAGCGCGGCGTTCTCCATCTAACTCCTCGGCCGCATGATCCTCGCTGGCCTCCTTCGCCAAGATCCTCAAGGAGACGCGCACGAAGGTGCAGGGTATGGTGGCGTGGGCCGTCTCCAAACTCGCCGCCAACCACCCCAGGTGCCAGGACGCCTTCCTGCAGCACAACGCGTCATCCTCCTCCTTATCTCCCACGTCGCCTTCAAGACCGTGCAGGGGCACTCCAAGTACGCCGTCGCCTCCAAGCTGTCCATCCACTCCGTCGTCATGGACAAGAAGAACAGTGGCGAACACATTGGACGCCGCCACTCCCATGGCGGCCAAGCCTATCGTCGGCGGCGCCAGTTCGAGAGGGACTTCCACAAACTTCAGGCGGTCCAATACAATAGGGTGAAAATCGAGATTCAACATAATTATCACGGTGCCAAAATCATGTGATCTTCTACAAACCAGTTGTGGACGAAATCGGAAAATATTCTTGCCCCTACTGATTTCAGTAACCAAACAAATTAGACAATAGAAGAAGCTGCTCAGATGATAATTTGCAGATCGTGCGGAGTTGTGACTTAAAACGACAGTACAAGGACGGCCAACATGTTAGTAAGGATCATATATTACTAATGGAGTCAAGACTACGTAGTTACATAGTAGTTCATTGCAGCGTAGCAAAAGTAATAAGCCCATTAAAAAGGTTCAAGCATAGTCCTGGTTCAGGACAGAACATCACCCAGAAAACAGAGAACAAAAGCAAAATAGGCTAGCAAGTGTGGATGTGATAATCTCCATAGCTCTGCATCTGATCTGTGTGGCAATATGCTCCATCTTCTTCATAACACTGAACCTGACTGCGAGACAACTGACAATATCCTCTGCTCTGCCACACGTCACCTCATTCATCATTATCACTTGGCAGCAACATGGTTAAACACATGAAGCCAAGTTCTAGTATGCCTGAAAATGGCTTAAGATAGCAGTCACCAAAATATATGAATCCCATCCCATACTTAGCTATGCTTGAACACCAGAGACTATACGGAGTTGTATCCTACATGGTCATGTCCCAGCCTTCTCCCTCAGCTCATCCATAATGGATGGGAACTGATGCACCAACTGAACAAAACCCGGGGCTAAAACAGCCTTCTTGAAATTTTCCTCCCTAGCAAAGAAGTCGATGCAGTTTTTCTTTAACTCCAGGCAATTGTACATTTCAGCACAAGCTAAGGTGGAGGCGACAGTATCAACAGACACATCACCCCACAATTTCTGTGCACACATAAGCTTCAGCCGGTCCAATGCATATCGGTCAGCCGCAGCTAGTAGATGTTGCAGCATCTCAGAGGGAGACTCCCCAAGCTCTTTGTCCCTAGGAAAGACATCTGTGTACATAAACCGAAGCATGACTCTGAATGTTGCAGGAGCGATGTCGTGTAGGGTGATAGTTGACATTGCAGCCTCGGCCATTGAACCGAGAAGCTCCGCTCTGAAGACTGGCGAACGTGCAGCAAGCACTGCTCTGTGTGCATGGAATGTCTCACTGTCAACGATGAATGACACATCAGTCCCATCTGTGCTATCCAGCAGGGTGCCTAGATGTTTTACAATATCTGAAGGCGGCACTGAAATAGACCTGTCACTTATGACAATGATGGTGCACATGACCGTGAAATGTCCATCTATTACATAATCTGCTATCAGATCTGTGTGTGAGACAAAGTCATGCCAACCCCAGTCGTCCAGTTGGAACAGATGAATATCGGACCTTTTTGCATTCGTGGAAGATGTGTGGCCATCCTTGTCAACTAAGAAGGCCTCAAAAATGGCATTGACACTCTTGGATTTGCACACTAACTCGGCGAAGATAGAGACGTACTCGCCCTTGCCAGATGTTTTGGTGCCTCTCGGGAAGCACTTTATTCTCCACATGTGCCCACCGGCCGAGAAGGCGTCCGAAAAGATGGCCTTATGCACGGGGAGGTGCTTGGTTTGCCTGTAGTTTATTCTGATTTCGTGGAAAGCCGAATCAATTGTCCGTCTCTCCATCAGTGGTGGGTGGCCTTGCTTGCTCACTGAATAATTGGCAAGTAGATTCAGTCAACCAACAAAACGATGGCGTCAAATTTAGTACTAAATTATCACAAAATTAGCACTTCCTGATACTCCTATTTACTACACTTATATTGCATTTGGCATCACTTCAAAGACAGGGCAACCGATTCATTCACCAGTTAAGCTGCACGAACATAAACAGGAGCAAGGGGGGAAGCGGAGGGGCACTCACTGAGGTGGTGGGACTGATGGCTGCCTGCTGGTGGCGTCAACAGGAAACGATTCGCCGCCGACAACTCGATCCCGACTTAGGTCCTGCTTCCTCCGACTTCGGCCCTCGGCACCTCCGACGTCCTTGCCGGGGCGGAAACCCTCCTCGACTCGCTCGCGGCGATCAATGCCGCGAGGAATCGAGCGCTCCTCGCTGATTCCGCAGCACGCCTGGCCTCCTGCAGTCAGCTTCCGACGGCCGGGGGGCTCGCGTCCCTCGGCGCCGCTAGGGTTTGCCTCGCGGTTAGGGCCTGCCGAGCCGAGTGCCGCCTGCGGCTGCGGGCGAACGTGGGGAACGGGAACGGCGGCCGGAGGAAGAGTGCAAGAGTTGGCACTTGGCGTAATGGACTCTTCTGAGCTGCGATCAAGAGTCGCTTCATGGGCTTGGCCCATCAAGGTTGGTGCGCAGCGCAACTCAAATGCCTGAACATAAAGCGTTACCAACAACAGTATCTTCCCCTCAAAAAAAAAAAAACAGTATCTACCTGGCACAGTTTAGCTTTAGCCGATCCAACGCGTACCGGTCAGCCACGAGTACGAGAAGGTCGTGAAGCATCTCGGTCGGAGAGTCCACAGCGACGGTGAGCTCATCATCACCCGCAGGCAGATCGTCGTGTAGATGAACAGGAGCATAGCCTTGAACGTCGCGGCATTGATTTCGTGCAGGGTGATCGACGGCGCGGTGGCGCCCGCCATGGATCCGTGGAGCGCTGAGCCGTGAACACCAGCGAGCGGGCGGCGAGCACAACCAGTGCGCTAGGAACGTCGCCTTGCCGATGACGAACGAGACGTCGGAGCCGTCGGCGCGGTCCAGCAGGCGTCCGAGGTTTTGCACCCATACATGTATACAATAGGGTGAAAATCGAGATTCAACATAATTATCACGATGCCAAAATCCTGTGATCTTCTACAAACCGGTTGTGGACGAAATCGGAAAATATTCTTGCCCCTACTGATTTCAGTAACCAAACAAATTAGACTATAGAAGAAGCTCAGATGATAATTTGCAGATGGTGCGGAGTTGTGACTTAAAACGACAGTACAAGGACGGCCAACATGCTAGTAAGGATCAGATATTACTAATGGAGTCAAGACTACGTAGTTACATAGTAGTTCATTGCAGCGTAGCAAAAGTAATAAGGCATTAAGCCCATTAAAAAGGTTCAAGCATAGCCCTGGTTCAGGACAGAACATGACCCAGAAAACAGAGAACAAAAGCAAAATAGGCTAGTAAGGCTGACTCCAACAATAGAGAGCCATTTTGAAGAGCTATATGTCTATTTGGCTCCTGTGCACAGTAAAAAACGAAGCCATTTTTTTTGACGTCTCCAACAGACAAGATGCAAAGCAATTCCTCAGTGGCTCGTCCGCGCCGCGCCGCTCCTGCCCCCGCGCGCTCGCCCGCCCCTGCCGCGCCACCTCCGCGCCCCGCGCGCTCGCCCGCGGCCGCGCTGCCGCGCCGCGCGCGCCTCCCCATCGTGACGCCCAGTCCAGCCGTAGCGCGCGCCTCCCCGGTTCGTTGTTCTCGACATTGACGACGGCGTCGACGCAGTGGCGAGCACCTCGGCGAGCGGGGCCGTGCCCACGCCCCCGCGCTGCCGCCGCCTCTGCCCCAGCACGCCGCCGCCTCCCCACCTCAACGCGACACGCACGCCGCGATGCCGAGGCCTCCGCGCGAGGCCGCGCCGGCAGCCCCGCCTCCACGCTCCGCCCCCATCCGCGCTCCTCCGAGGCAGGGCCAAGAAGCCGCCGCAGCGCGGGCTCGGCGTGGCTCGGCCATGGCTCCTCTCCCCGCCGCGCCGCGCCCCTCCCCATCTCGCCCCGACGCGCCCCGAGCTCGCCCCCGCAGCGCACGCCCGCCGCGCTCGTGATGTAGCATCGGTTTTATGGAGACGAGCTCGATTCCTCTTCGATTTAAAGGACGATACTTTGATTTGATTTCAATCCTCTTTGATTTGGTGGAGATGAGCTCATGGTGGTGAGCTAGTGGCCTAGTGCTGCCTAATTAATCGAGCTCCACTGCTTGTTCGCCGACGACGAGGAGGACGTGGACCCGAGCCCGACGGACTAGCCTGGATTCGCCGTCGCGCCAGCCGCCATCTCCGCCCCGCCTCTCGCCATCCGCGCCGCGTCGCCGCCGCTCGCCCTCCCCGCGCGCCCTGCTCGCCCACGCCGCCACGCGCGCCTGCGCCCCGCCTCTCGCCCGCGTGCGCCCGTCCCCTGCTCCCCTGCCTCGCGCCCGTCCCCGCGCGCCCTGCTCGCCCACGCCACCGCGCGCGCCTGCGCCCCGCCTGCTCGTTGACGTGGAAGTCTTCGGTTGGTCGAGAGGATGCATGGCGAGGAGAGAGGGAAGCCAATTTTGGCTTCCCTCTCTCCTCCCATGCATTTTGCATGCCCGGTTGCCTCTCCCTGTTGGAGACCCTGAAGACGTGAACAGTAGCACTTCGTGATCCATTTTTGCATTTGCATGGCTTCTATTGGAGTCAGTCTAAGTGTGGATGTGGATAATCTCCATAGCTCTGCATCTGATCTGTGTGGCAATATGCTCCATTTCGCCTTCATAGCACTGAACCTGACTGCGAGACAACTGACAATATCCTCTGCCTCTGCCACACGTCACCTCGTCCTTCGGTATTATTTGGCAGCAACATGGTACGATACTATTACTACAAGACGGCAGATTCTAGTATGCTTGAAAATGCATAAGATAGCAGTCACCAAAATATATGAATCCCAAACTTAGCTATACTTGAACACGAGAACTATACAATGAGGTGTACCACATTTGTTCATGTCCCAGTCTTCTCCCTCAGCTCATCGATAATGGATGGGCATTCCTGCACCAACTGAACAAAACCCGGGGTCAACACGGCCTTCTTGAAATTTTTCTCCATCGCAAAGAAGTCAATGCAGTTTTTCTTTAACTCCAGGCAATTGTACATTTCAGCACAAGCTAAGGTAGAGGCCACAGTATCAACAGACACATCACTCCACAATTTTTGTGCACACATAAGCTTCAGTCGGTCCAATGCATATCGGTCAGACGCAGCCAGTAGATGTTGCGTCATCTCAGAGGGAGACTCCCCAAGCTCTTTGTCCCCAGGAAAGACATCTGTATACATAAACCTAAGCATGACTCTGAATATTGCAGGAGCGATGTCGTGCAGGGTGATAGTTGACATTGCAGCCTCAGCCATTGAACCGAGAAGTTCCGCTCTGAAGACCGGCGAACGTGCAGCAAGTACCGCTCTGTGTGCGTGGAATGTCTCACTGCCAATAATGAATGACACATCGGTCCCATCTGCGCTATCCAGCAGGGTGCCTAGATGTTTTCCAATGTCTGAGGGAGGCACTGGAATCGACCTGTCATTTCTGGTAACAATGCCACACATGAATGTGATGTGTCCATCTATTACATGCTCTTTTAACAGATCATCATGTGAGACGAACCTATGCCACCCGTAGTCTTCCCCTTGGGACAAACAAATCAGAGTCCTTCTTGATCTCGTGGAAAGTCTCCAATCGCCCTTGCCAACCAAGGTGGCCTCAAACGTGGCCTTGACACTCCTGGAATTGCTCCCTAATCCGACGAAGATGGACATATACTTGCCCTCCTCAGACTCTTTGACACCTCGCAGGTAGCATCTTATTATCCAAATGTGCCTGCCAGTCGAGAAGGCGTCCGAGTAGATGGCCTTGCCAATGGGGTGGTCCTTGGTTTTCTCATAGTTTATTTTGAGTTCTTGGAAAGCAGACTCAATTGTCCGTCCCTCCATCAGTGACGGGTGGCCCGTTTGCACCCTGAATAATTAGCAAGTAAATTGAGTCGACCAATAAAATGAAGACAGTCAAATTAAGTTGGTGCTTTCTGATACTACTACTACTTGCCACTAGAACTACACATTTGGCCCATTTGGAATCACTTCAACTTCAAAGATGGCTAAAAAAAAAAATCCTTCACCAGTTAGCTACATAAACCTAAATTGGAGAAAGGGGGAAGGGGAAGGGCACTCACTGAGGTGATGGGACTGATGGTTTCCTGCTGGTGGAGTCAACCGGAGATGAGTCGTCGCCGATCGCTGCTATGTCCTCCGCGCTCCCGACCTAGATTCTCCCTGCCGGGGCGGAAACCCTCCTCGACTCACTCGCGCCGCGAGGAATCGAACGCTCCTCGCTGATTACGCGGTACTCCTGCCTCCCGCGGCGGAGCTCGAGTCTCTCGCCGCCGGGGTCGCCTCACGGTTAGGGCTTGCCGCCTGGGGGCGAAGGTGAGGGAACGGCAACGGCGGCCGGAGGAAAACTGCAAGATAGTGGGGTTCTTTTTTTTTTTAGGACAACTGCAAGATAGTGGTGGTGTAACTGCGGTCCAGAGTGGCCCATCCGAACGGCCATTCTCAAGCCCAGATCAAAAGGCCTCCATTTTCTTTCAACGACTAGCCCAGCCGATTGCTTCATAGGCTTGGCCCATAGGATTGGCTAGTCCTAAACTCCCAGATCATGTCAGATTCACACAAGTAGATACGAAGATTAAAAATCAATATCACATTCCATTTTTAAAAAAGATTATTCTATTCACATCCATAATTTTACATAAATCTGAAAACAAAATATATGTGCTAG
Organism: Eragrostis nindensis; assembly: GCA_012490785.1. Classification (NCBI taxonomy): domain Eukaryota; kingdom Viridiplantae; phylum Streptophyta; class Magnoliopsida; order Poales; family Poaceae; genus Eragrostis; species Eragrostis nindensis. Next base: position 136,235 of record JAAXCT010000227.1, on the reverse strand, counting down.
TTTTGAAGAGAAAATATATGGCACACACCACTTAAATGTCATATTCGTATTTAATTTCTGCCCCTACAGAATTGTCAAGTGTATAGCATGATCATAGTATTGTAATTGATTTCGGTTGCCAATGAATGCGTGAACATGAGATGGAGCAACAACAGCTGATACGAATATTTTGAAGAGAAGGAAGAAACGAATAACAGAACTTTTCTACTAGGAAACAAGAGGGGTAAGTTCTCCCAAGTTATAAATATCCTTCAGAAAGTACTAGGAATTGGAGTCATCAAACAATTACTAGCCATTGTTTGGGGATATTTTGCTTTTGCTCATTTGATAACCATGGCAGATAATTGGCAAAACTTGGCCTTGCATATGCTGCAATTGATGCTTTCGCATTGCTAGGAATGACATCACTCCTTGCTTCTATGCCGAGAACTTCTGCCTTAGTTCGGCAAGAACTGGCGGGAACTTCTGCACCAGTTCAAGAAAACCATCGGTTAACGCAGCCTTCTGAAAATTCCCCTCCTGAGCAAGGAAGCCGATACACTTGTTTTTCAGCTCCGGGCAATTATACGTCTCAGCGAGGCATAATGTGCCACCAACGGTATCAACCGACACACTCTCCCATATCTTGCTGGCACACAAAAGCTTGAGCCGATCCAACGCGTACCGGTCCGCGACGACGAGGAGGTCGTGCAAAGAGTACACCGCGGCGGCGGGCTCACCATCATCATGAACCGGAGGCAGGTCGTCGGTGTAGATGAACCGGAGCATGGCCTTGAACGTCGCGGCGTTGATGTCGTGCACGGTGATGCACGGCATGGCGGCGTCCGCCATGGACCCATGGAGCTGCGCCCTGAACACCGGCGAGCGGGCGGCGAGCACGGCCCGGTGCGCCGGGAACGTCGCCTCGCCGACGGCGAACGAGACGTCGGAGCCGTCGCCGCGGTCCAGCAGGCCGCCGAGGTGGCCGCCGATGTCGGAGGGCGGCACGGCGATCGGCGCGTCGACGCCGTCGCGCGCAACGATGACGCCCCAAGTTATGGTGACCGCGCCATTCCTCACGTAGAGCGGGTCGAGGTCGCTTGATTTCGCAAACTGGTGCCATCCCCACACCGTGTAGGGTATTGACGCCGGTGGCGGCGGGTAGACCTGCGCGCACCTTTGTGCGATTGTGGACGACGGGGAACCGGTCTTGTCCATCAGGAACGCCTCGAAGATTGCTTTGACGTTCTTGGCGTCCTTGCTCACGAGCTGGAGGTAGATGGATACGTACTCGCCGTTGTTGCTGAGTTCCTTGCTGCGCCCGCGCGGGTAGCAGAAGATCCTCCATGGGTGGCCGCCGACGGAGATTGGCTCGGAGATTTGCCTCGACCCGATGGCGTAGTCCTTGATTTGCGTGTAGTCGATCTTGAACTCGGCGAAACCGGAGTCCAGCATCTTGGCCGCTGGCTGCTAATAGTAACTAAAAGAATTAGATTCATTCCGGTGAGCTTTGAACAATTAATACTACTCTCGTGAGCTAGAGTAATTGAATTTTTCTTGATATCCTCCTGCCAGACATACCGGAAGATCACCGGGAAGTACGCTTGTCAGAGATTGTGGCGCCGTGGTCCGTGGCTTGTTGCTGGTTTAGCGTATTTCGGTTTATATAGGCAAGTGACCCGTAGCAGGATGGCGCGGCGCCAGAGCAGAATTCCGCGGGCGCATCGCGCATCCAGGTAGTAATTAATTAGTGCAGGGGAGTCTCTCGCCTCGCGTAGCAGGATATGGATGGTGCGGCGCGGGAGGAGGCCGGAACGCAGGATTCCGCGCATCCGGGTAATTAGTGCGGGGCGGGGAGTCTCTCTCCGCCCCCACCCCCCCGGGCGTTTAAACTGAGATATGATGATTGAAGTTAATTCAGATTTGAGAAAGTTATTATGCTCTGCCCGTATGTATGAACATAAATACTGTTCCATAGAAAAAATTAACTGCCATATGTATGAACACAAATATTACACATAAAAAACACCATGCTACCCGGCAGCATGGTTTACAAAGTGAACGATGAAAACAGGCGGGTAGACCGGCTTGGTTAGGGTTAGCGCTCAGATTTTCAAACCTATATAATGTAGCAAAATCAGTTTTTGCTCGTTTTTTTTTTGGCTTCTTTGAACGATTTATTTGGGGGCTCTGATAAAGGGCTCGGGGTTACCACTAGGTTTTTCAAACCTAGATAATATAATGTAGCAAAATCGATTTCTGCTCGGTTTTTAGCGGTTTTTCGAACGATTTTTCTTGGTGTCAAAAACCGCTAATTAATGTTCCTGGTTTTGTGAACCCTGCCTGGCAGGAGTTTTAAAGAATACATTAGCAATTAATTAAGAACCCCAACTAGATCAAAATCGCTGACAGTGATAGTGTTCACTCTTGACGCAAGCGGAAACTGTACCGGCGGTGGGAACGCGCGCGAAGCCCCCTATGGCATGGAGCAAGTCGATCAGGAGTCTCAGGACACGATCCGTGTGTTGCCTGTCAGGTGCACTGATGAGGACATCAACACTATCGATACACCTACCCCTACAACACCGGATGGTGCTATTACCCGTGCTCGTGCCCGTCAACTTAATTATCAAGTGAGTTCATTTCTAATCTCCTGTTCATCTGATTTATATCATGGAGACACGTGCACTCTTGTTTTGCTTAGGAATGATGGAGAGGATAAGAAGGGGAAGGGATTCGCGCGCGCTGGATTCGGACTGCAGGACAGGGTCCACTTGTGACGGACGCCACGGCTTCATCCGAACTCCGATTGGGACGTTCTGGTACTTCATGGAAAGCTCTTGAAGTCTACTTTCAAACGGATCCGGCCTCATGTCCATATCAGTTCGGAGTCAGCCGCAATCGTCGATTTACTATAGAGATCTTTTCTGTCAACGGTGCTGCGACACCTTATTTTGGCCCAATGGGCCGTGTATCAAGTAGAGTCCATTAAGGACGCGTCCTAGGGTTGGAGTACGACCCCAGCACCCCTGTGGTCGTCCTCCCACCTTCATATACCCCTTGGCCGCCGCCAAGAACACTCGGGTTTTGATTGATTGTAAGTTTAGCCATTGCTACTTCCTTGTAGACGCGCGAGTCGACTAGACCGGCCGGACTACTTGATTCGGAACCCCACCTTGATGAATTGAGTTACTTGTTTATCTTGTTCTTGCTGGTTCTTCGATTGCTTGCAGGAATTACCCTCGTGGTTTGGTTGATCGTGCTCCACAAGATCGCGAACAACCGTTGGAGTTGGTGTATCGGTCGCTAAGGCGCATCCTTGTTGGTTGTAGTCGGGCCGTGAATGTCTCTCCAATCCAAATCGAAGTTATCCCCCATCTCTCATCGAAAGATCAGCGCTAATCCCACCGCGTCACCATCATGCACGCCATCCCAACTAAGGTGCTTGTCCGGCCATGCGCACACGGTAGTGCCAACACATTCGGTCCATGTCGACGTTGTACGCGCCACCACCAGCGACATGTACAGCGTGCCTTCGTCAAAGTCCCCTTGCTGAACCCCGTCTTGCCGGCGTCCTTGAGCATCTGCACGTACGGCGGTACGGGTAGAAGTAGCTAGCCGGCGCAAGCGATTTTTGCAGTTTTCATTTTTTTTAAAAAAAAAGCGATATTTTTCCACGCGCAGAGGTTCTGCATCTGCGTGAAGAAGTTCATCAGGCTCTGACAAGGCAGCCGCGCGTTGGTGTCGTACGCCACGCGCAGGGTCCTTCTCGTTCGCCGCAGATATGTAGCTCGATCGGAGGTGATCGTTATCGAAGGCACGACGTCCAAGACGAGCACCATCGCCTCGACCGCGTCGGTCACCATGCGGCCGAAGTGGTAGAAGTTGCTCTCGCCACAGCCCATCGGCATGTTTTCTGCTAGCTATGCGGGGAACAATGACCCCTCTCCTGACGAGCGCCGCCTGAAGTTGCATCATTATGGAGCACTCTGAAATGGTAAACAAGTCGCCCCAAAAAATAAAAGATGAACAAATGGTAAACAAGTAACTTTACTTCCAAACGGATGGATAACAAAGTTTACATGACGATATAGTGGTGTAAGCGCAAGATGATTGTACTGCGAAACTGCATAGTACTAGTTGAATAGATTCAGCTTGCGTTCACCAACTTCACTCCGAGCCTGAAGACAACTAATGCTATATATGCGTGAAGGCTTTAACATATAAGTTGCCATGTATGCATGCCTTTATGCTCCCACCTTCTCCCTCAGCTCTGCAAGAAGCGATGGGAATTTCTGAGCCAGCTGAATATAACCATCGCTTAGCAAAACCTTCTTGACGTTTTTCTCCTCGGCAACAAAGGCCATGCACTTCTTCTTCAGCTCGGGGCAGTTGCATGTTTCGGCGCAGGATAGGGCAGCGGCAACCGTATCCACCGATACATTGTCCCACAGCTTGCTAGCGCAGATAAGCTTCAGTCGATCCAAAGCGTACCGGTCCGCCAAGGCGAGCAGATCCTGAAACACCTCGATCGGAGAGTCGCCAAGCTCGTCGTTTCCGGGCAAGGCATCCGTGTACATGAATCGAAGCATGATCTTGAATGTGGTGGCTGCTATTTCATGCAAAGTGATGGTTGGCATTTTCGCGTCCGCCATGGAGCCAAAGAGCTGAGCTTTGAAGACCGGCGAGCGGGCGGCGAGCACAGCCCGATGAGCAGGGAACGTCTCGCCGCCGACGACAAATGAGACTTCGGAACCGTTGGTGCTGTCCAAGAGACTGCCGAAATGGCTCCCAATGTCAGAGCGCGGCACAGTGAGCTGATCGTCATGCAGAACTATGACTCCCCACATTATGGTGACCCAGCCATCTACAACGTAGAGCGGCTCGAGATCGGCTCGCTTTACGAACCGATGAGACGGGCTCCACCTCCACCCACATCCTGCTTTAGAATCGTAGACGTGCAAGCCCCTGGCTGCATGGGTCGAAGATGGCTCGCCATTTTTGTCCAACAAGAAGGCTTCGAAGATAGCTTTGACGTTCTTGGAATCGCTCATGAGCTGCAGGTAAAGCGAGACGTACTTACCCTTGTCCTCTTTCCTAAACCCGTGTGGGTAGCAGTTAATCCTCCAGAGGTGTCCCCCGACGGAGATGTTCTCGGGGTGGAGGACGACGTTCCCGATGGCGAGGTCCTCAACGGAATAGTCGAGTTTGTACTGCGTGAAACCTGAATTGACCATGCTGGTTCTTGTATAGCCGAGTAGCTAGTACTGTATTCTGACGGTGTGCAAGCACAAGCGGAATCTTGATCTTCTTAATTGGAACACCACAGCAAGCTCCTTTGAGCGAGATACCAGCAAGGCTGCCAGGCGTTATACACGCATAAAGATGATCATCAAGTACTCCGGTGATCTGCACGCACAGTAGAACACGTACAGCTACGTCCGGGACGTGGTGAGATGTCCCGCCTGCAACACGAGCAGCTGTATCTTCGTTTGCAGATCTCCAGCAGCTGTGCGTAACTCGGGACGACGTCCGGCGGCTACGGCAAGAAAGAGGAAGAGGAAATAACTAACCCTAGATAAAAAAAGGGAAAAGAAGATTAAAACGACGATTCTTTGTATCTGAATCGGCCGTGACCTGTAATACAACCGACCCTGATGCGTTCGGCCGTGCAAGGCTCGCAGGCCTTGGCTGTGAATAAATCGTGAATGCAGCAAAGGTAAAGAAGACTCTCTACTAGATTCTTGCAACGCAAACGCTGCCCGCGGCCCGGCCTGCCTCCCACGTGGGCCTGGCCCATTAGGGAGCGAGCGAGTGAGCCGATGGGAATCATGGGAGCGAGACCAGCGGCGGAGCGTGCCACCAAGGTCACAGGATTCCCTAAAAAAAAAAAAGGAAAAAACAAGGTCACAGGAAGTGGAGGAGGGCTGTAGGGTTAAAGTTCCGGGGCTGCCGAGGGGATAGGGTTCTCCAATCTGAGCCAGATATAGGACGGGCGATGGACGGGGTAGGCGACAAGGATGCTAGTTGTGGAATCTGGAATTTAGCGCGGTGACAGCGTGTGCGGGCGGCGCCGCGCTGCTGGCTGACAAGGTTTGTGCCGCTGAGGAGGACCAGGGCCGTCGTGGCGGGGCAGCAGGAGGAAGACGAACAAGTAGACCGTCTGTCAGACATGAGAGAGGGTCGCACGATCCCTTATCCCACGATTGGTCGTGGTGTAGCCTTCCCTACTTGCAGGCTTTCTTTTTTCTCTAATCTTCACTCCAATGCTACCTTACCTCACGAATAAACGTGCATGCTATCTTCCCTCAAAGATAGATAACGACACAGCCCAAGTCTTCTCCCTTGTATTTCTGTCTAAATATTTATAAAATTTAATCAGTAGGGGGGGCGACCCCTCCTGTTCCTTCAAAAAAAAAATCTTCTCCCTTGTCAACGTACGTGTTGAGCAATGGCAACCCTAGATCATCTGCAAGAAAGTCAACCATGAGGTATCCATCAAAGCATCGTCCCGTCGTGCCGCCGATGGCAGAGCCGTAAGAAAGGCACGTGTAGCATGCAACTGCCAACTGGAATCACCATCCCAAAGGGGGGGTTCACGGTGTCTGATAGGGAGTCGCTGAAATTGTAGATTACTGTGACCACTATGCTAGTTTCGAGTACTAGGCAATTCAGATGCCAGTCCGCTCGAAAACTTTTGAATTGTCATGCCCTCACTACTCTGCTACTATTGGTTAATTAAAACATAAATCAAAGGTATAGGCAGATGAAGTTGCATTATTGTGGCACTCCGAAATGGTAAACGAGTTAATTACTTTCCAACAGATGGATAACACAGTTTACATGACGATAATAATGGAAGCGAAACATGATTATACCAGAAACTGCAAAGTAATTGAACAGATTCAGCTACCGTACATGCCGTTATGTGCCCACCTTCTCCCTCAGCTCAGCAAAAAGTGATGGTAAGTTTTGAGCCAGCTGAATATAACCATCGGTCATTACAACCTTCTTGAAGTTTTTCTCGTCCGCAAAGAAAGCAATGCACTTCTTCTTCAGCTCCGGGCAGTTGTATGTTTCGGCGCAGGATAGAGTGGCTGCGATTGTATCCACCGACACATGCTCCCACAGCTTGCTGGCGCAAATAAGCTTCAGTCGATCCAATGCGTACCGGTCTGCCACAGCGAGCAGATCTTGAAACGCCTCGACCAGAGAGTCGCCGAGCTCGTCGTCTTCAGGCAAGGCATCCGTGTACATGAATCGGAGCATGACTTTGAATGTGGCGGCCGCTATGTCATGCAAGGGGATGGATGGCATTTTGGCCTCCGCCATGGAGCCAAAGAGCTGAGCTTTGAAGACCGGTGAGCGGGCGGCGAGCACAGCTCGGTGAGCAGGGAACGTTTCGCCACCGACTACAAATGAGACTTCAGAACCGTCGGTGCTGTCCAGGAGATTGCCGATGTCAGAAGGCGGCACATCCAGCGGGTCGTCACGCAGGACTATGACTCCCCACATTATGGTCACCCAGCCATCTACCACGTAGAGGGACTCGATGTCGGTTTGCTTCACGAACTGATGCCACCCCCATGGATGGGTGCTGAAGACTTGCAAAAGCCTCTTTGCATCGGGCAAAGATGGTGCTCCGTCTCTGTTCATCGGGAAGGCCTCGAAGATAGCTTTGACGTTGAATAATTTTTTGCTCACGAGCTCGAGGTAGAAAGATAACCATTCGCCCTTGTCCTCTTTACTGAACCCGCTGGGGTAGCAGCTGATCCGCCAGAGATGCCCCCCGGCGGAGATCTTCTCGGAGAAGATCACATCCCCGACGGCGAGGTTCTTCTTCTCGGAATAGTGGAGTTTGTATTGCGTGAAACATGAGTCGAACATGTTGAAACCTCTCGTCGATCACCCCCTCCTCCGCCGTCAAAGATCTCACCGACGACTAGGTCACTGGGTAGGGGGCAGAGGCGTCAAAGGAAGAGAGGGATTAGCGAGGGAGCGGTGGCGGCGCAAGAGTTACTAACCTCCGTTCACAAATACTTGGCAATGTTGACGTTTACTGTTTACACTTTGACTGACAATAACTTTTTAAATTTTTAGTTACCGGTGCTAACAATTGTATTAATAGATTTGTAATAAAAAAATACTTCAAACATGTAGTTGCAAAAAAAGTCAACATGTAGTTGCAAAAAAAGATGTAGAAAAGACGAATGGTCAAATGGTGATTGAAAAAATCAAAATTGCTAATTATTTGTGAACGGAGGTTTGTATTTCGTAGGAGAACTGTACGTTGAGTAAACGTAAACCACCTTTTTTGTTTAGAGAAAAACGTAAACCACCTATAAACCCATGTTCTGACCTAATGGGCCAAGACGTGAGCAAAAGCAAAGCCCGCAGTTCCCATGGCTGGGCCGTCCTGGCTGCCCAACTTTTTTCCACCGCTGCTAAGAGTGTGTAAAATCTCTCCACACACGTACTCCGCAGAATAGGAGTAACTAGCAATTAGCTTCCACACGAGTGTAAAATTAACAGTCCCCCCATTTTATATTGTTTTACCCCAGAAAATATATAACAAGCTCCTCCTATTCACTTGATAATTCACAACTCTAGCTACAAATTAAAGGTTTTACAGCACTGATGAAAAATATCGAGGCTTCATGATGGAATTTCAGAACTCTCAGGGCTTCCTCAACCAGGCGAGATGAGAAATCTGCTCTGAATTTATTCCAAAGTTAATTTGACTCGTTGGAGTACTACTAATAGCTCGTGACTCGAAGCCAGCATGCTTTTACTCGCAGCTGGGGCAGGGATACACCAGTCATCGATCAGCTCCAAGCAAGCTGGTTCCAATAATAAAGAGACGATGTGTATGTTTCCCTTTTATACCATGGCAAGATTACACTAGGGATAAGAATCGTCAAAGCTTTGAGCAAAACTGAGTAATTTGGGTTCTGTCAGGGCTACCATTACTAGATTTGGACTGATGCATACAATGATTTGCATAAATCTAAAACCACATAAGATTCTGAGGATTTTATTTATATTTTGCTTGCATTGCTATATTATTGCCATCGTTAGCGTTCTTGTGCTCTTTGCTCATGCAAAGCAATACTTAATCGTTTAGCGTGAGGTGATGTGCGCCTCATCATCTATTCCTACAAACAAAAGTGTGTTATTGAACTATACTCAACAGTTAATGGAACAGCTTAGGTTGGCAATATATGCTAGCTTTTATATCATCAATACTAGTCTTCGTATTGAAATAATGTTGTAGGAATAATATTTTGTCGTGATGTTTTTACTTACCTCCCGTTGCAATGCACATGCAAACTTGTTAGTTAAAACAGAAATCAAAAGGGTGTATACGAAGATGAAGTTGCATATTGTGGCACTCCAAAGTGATAAACAATTAATAACTTTGAAATGGATGGATAACAAAGTTTACATGACAATAATAGTGCAAGCGCAACATGATTATACCCGGAAATAGCAAAGTGGTTGAATAGATTCAGCTATCACTCATCGACTGAGCTCCAAGCCTGAAGATAACTAATGCTATGCTTGAATGCTTAAATATTACGGTTGTCGTGCATAAATGGCTCTAGGCGCCCACCTCCTCCCTCAGCTCAGCAAGAAGTGATGGGAACTTTTGAGCGAGCTGAATAAAACCATCGGTCAGCACAACCTTCTTGAAATTTTTCTCCTCTTTGAAGAAGGCAACACACATCTTCTTCAACTCTGAGCAGTTGTATGTTTCGGCGCAGGATAAAATAGCAGCGAACGTATCCACCGACACATTCTCCCATAGCTTGCTTGCGCAGATAAGCTTCAGTCGGTCCAGTGCGTACCGGTCTGCCACGGCGAGCAGATCCTGGAACATCTCAGTTGGAGAGTCACCAAGTTCCAGCTCATCGAATTCCGGCAAGGAGTCCGTGTATACGAACCGAAGCATGGCTTTGAATGTTGCAGGCACGACATCATGCAGAGTGATCGATGTCATCTTTGCATCCGCCATGGATCCGAGGAGCTGAGCTTTGAAGACAGGGGAGCGGGCCGCGAGCACGGCCCGGTGAGCAGGGAACGTGTCGGCACCGACGACGAACGAAACATCGGAACCCTCCGTTGAATCCAGAAGCTTGCCAAAATGGCTCCCTATGTCGGAGAGCGGCAGGCGTGGCTTGCCGAAATCCCCTATGCCGCATGGGGGATTATTGCCCAGGGATTCACACTCAACTACCACCCCGCACATGATGGTGACTACGCCATTTCTCTCGTAGAGCGACCCGATATCACTTCGTTTCGCAAACCGTCTCCAACCCCAGTCATCGTTGCGGTTGCCGTTGGGTGGGAAAATCTGTATAAGCTTCATTTCATGGGACGAAGATGCCTGACCATTCCTGTCTATTACGAAGGCATGGAAAAAAGCTTTGACGTTGTTGGAATTGCTCACGAGTTTGAGGAAGACTGAGACGTAATCGCCATTGTCCTCTGTGCTGCACCCTCGTGGATAGAAATCAATCCTCCAGAGGTGGCCCGCGGCGGCGAACTCCTGAGATGTGACGGAGGACTTCCCGATGGCGAGTTTCTTCCTCTCCGGATGCTCGAGTTCGAACGGCGTGTAACAAGAGCCGTACGTGCCGGCGCTCATACTGGATCGGATTGCAGAACGATCTGGTATGGTGCACTGCTGGTACGCCTAAGAACATCTCAGTGTGTAGTATATGTAGTGGAAGGGGACTGCTCAACGCCTGGAGTATCGAGCCTCCACTATTAATGTGAACGGCTTCTTTGGGTTGAACGAAGTAGGGGAAGAGATATCGTCCCACGAACATTGAACGATTTTGGAACTTGTACTCAAATTTGCCAGCCTGTTTGACTGAATAAAGAGGTGGATGGAATACTCTAGTTTTCCTTAAAAAAATGGGGTACACTAGTAACAGTATGAATACGAGCATCTCCAAGAGAGTTAGGCGTATAAACGAGTTTATAGGGAGTTACCAAAAAATTATACGGGCAATTTTTCTTTCCTCCTCCAACAGTTACTCCCTAAAAGTGGATCAAAACAATTTTGATTGGCCACGTCAGCATTTGGGGTCACAAAATCACTAATTCTAGTGAAAGAAGAAGGAATGGGGATCCCAGTTCTTCCTCTGTTTGTAGCTACAAATGAGGGGAGTTTGGGGGTATGAAAAAGTTGGGAGTAGTTTTGAGGTGCTGTTGGAGATGGTTTGTTTTATTGAATTCTATTATTTTGATTTAAGGAGAGGTTTTAGGGCTCTTTTGGAGATGTACATCACGTGATTCGGCTCGTCAGCTCCGTTTAACGAATTGACCCCACTCCACGACTAATTAAAAGTCCCTCGACGAACGCATGCAGGCTCGCATCTGTCGGGGGTGTATACTTCTTCTTGTGGATTTCATTTCAGGGTTTGCTTGTAGCGCTCATGACCAAATCTTTGCAGTTATGTACTAACTCCGTCCCATAATAGTTGTCGCTGTTGACTTTTGATTATCACGTTTGACCGTTCGTCTTATTCAAATTTTTTTTTTGTAAAATTAAAACAAATATGTCATGATTAAACTAATACTGATGAAAAAACATGTGATGAAGAAATAACTAATATTTGCACGAAGAATTCAAATAAGACGAATGGTCAAACGTGACAATCAAAAGTCAACAGCGACAACTATTTTGAGCGGAGGTAGTACTCCACAAGAAGATACGATTACATGCATTGTCGAGTTTTTTTTTTAGGGCATACAAGCATGCATTGTTGAGTTGATCAGGATCACGTCGAGTGAACGTAATTGTCGTCCGCCGGCGTCTAGACAGATACAACTAAATTCAGGGGTCATCCAGGCGAATGGATGTTTGAGAGGGAAATAGATTTTTTATTCATAAAATTCAATGAGTACAATTCCAAGAAAATCCGTACAAAACAGAAAATGTACCCAAAATACTGGGAGGAGCGCAAGGAACACAACTATTTTTTTTTTGGATTAAAGGAACACAACTATAACACTTTCGCACAAAATTTTCCCCCAAAAAACCCGGATATTGCATCATTTGTAACCTTAATACAAGGCACCAGAACGGTGCATATTTCATGACATCAATAATAAAGACTCTAAAGTAAAACGTTCCTCAGCACTTGGCATCTCAAATCCTGCTCATGCTCTCAACTCATCAATTAGGGATGGAAAACACGCTGCCAAAACCCCTCGCTTGAGCATCTCCAAAAGCTTGTCGAGGGGTTCCGGCGACACACGCTCCCAAAGCTCGTCGGCGCAGGCGAGTTTCAGCTCGTCCATGTGGAACGTATCTGCCGCTGCGAGCAAACGATGGAGCAACTCCGTTGTAATAAGCTCTTCGTCTCCGGCCGGGCAACGTGTCAGTGTACATGAACTGCAACAGGACCCGGAAAGGCGGAAAGTCTCGGGCTCGATGCCGCGCAACGTATCTCAATGAAGCTGCGATTTGAAGAACGGCGAGCGAGCGGTGAGCACGGCCTGGTGCGCGAAGAAGGTCTCGGCGTCCCGCCGCCGACCAAGAAGGAAACCCCTCGCAAAAACAAAAAAAAAAAGGACCAAGAAGGAAACGTCTCCGTCGTCACCAACTGGTGGTGGCATGCATCCGAGATTTTTGTTGGCGTCGACGACACCTCTGCCAACGGCGAGGTTCTTCGATTCGGAGTCGTCGAGCTTTTGAACTCGACGAAACCCGACCCCGCCATGTTGCACAAGGAAGTGCGTGGAACCTACAGCGTAAGACGAACTCGCGGAAGAAACTTTCCTCTGTGCTCAAGCTGAACCCGTATTTCGGGACCGTACACAAGATGTGCTCAAGCTGTATTGAGAGCACATGTCAGGCCAAGAATGAGAAGATTGACTCCAAAACGACCAGGCCCAGGAGGCTTCTACAGAATTTGAGAATTTCTCCAAGCAGCTTGGTATTGTTACAGAACACGCTTAAACAGTGATCATCTAGCGGAACCTGAAGTCTCTGATCACATGAAGTCAGGAACTACATGATTTGGGTTATATCTATGTCATTTGTTATTGTTAGTTTCAGACATGGTACGCCGGTTTTGAACCTGTTCGTCGCTGGATCTTTACAACCAAACCTCTTTCATGAGGCACCATGTATGTCATACTCCCTCCGTTATTTAATATACGACGCTGTTGACTTTTTCATTAAAATTTGACCAACAATATAGATTAAAATAATTACTTTTCGAATGTGAAATGAATATCATTGGATTCATCATCAAAAGTACTTTAAGATTAACCTATACACTTAGCTATTTACACAAATATTTTGAATAAGACGAACGGTGAAACGTAACGAAAAAAGTCAACGGCATCATATAATTAAAAACAGAGGGAGTATTACGTTCCTTACGTCATTATGTTGCCGTGTTATCTTCTAAGAAAAAGGGGGGGAAAACTCGTGCGTCCCACCAGCAAGCCAGGCCAGCTCAATCGGCAAAAAATGTGCCAGTATCAACCCAGAAAAAACTTTTTGCCTCAAAGCAAGTGCACAATTCCATTTCAGATACCGAAAACTACAACAGGAGGCATACGAGTTGTGCTTGAATAGTTCGTATAGCATTCACTACAATGAGTTTAAGCTACAGATTGCTTGTATGGTATACTAATACCATAGCAGAAATAGGCACCTCAAAAGATGCACATACCTTATCTGAACATAATTTACATTAAAGCTATGCTGGCACCGAACTGTCACCGAACTATCTGTTGTCCCTATATATGGTGATGTATCACATTATGAACCTCCCTCCCAGCTCCTCAATAAGATGAGAGTACTTCTGAACCAAGTGAATGTAACCAGGCGTTAAGAAGACAGACCTGGAAACATCTTTTCTCACTATGAAGTCCAGGCACTTGTCCTTCAGCTCCAGGCAGCTATACTTATCTGACCAAATTAGAATGGTTGAAGCTCTATCCGCTGTCACAATGTCCCACACCTTCTCAGCACAACAAAGCTTCAGCCGGTCCAATGCATATCGGTCAGACGCAGCAAGCAAATACAAAAGTGTTGTGGCCGGTGAATCACCAAGTTCATCATCTCCAGGAAATGCATCAGTGTAAATGAACTTAAGCATGATTTTGAATATTGCAGGAGTGATTTCATGTATGGTAATGGAAGGCATTCTAGCCTCTGCCATGGATCCCAGAAGCTCAGCTCTGAACACTGGCGAGCGGGCAGCCAGCACAGCTCTATGTGCACGGAATGTCGAACCAGCGATGATGAATGAGACATCGGTACCTGTAGTGCTCTCCAGCAGCATGCCAAGTTGATTTCCAAGGTCTGAAGGTGGCACGCGGATTGAGCTGTCACTTGCAATCGTGATGCCACATATAAACCTGAATCGGCCCTGGGTTAAATGGTTGTTTTTCAAATCCGTCACTGAAATGAACCGAGGCCAACCCCACTCTTGCTTACGGAACAGAATATTGCGAGACCTTGCACTGGCATCAGGTGGCTGGCCGTCCGTATCCATCAATAACACATCAAAAAAGGCAGTGACACTTGACTTGCTGAGTAGCTCCAGGTAGATAGACATATATGCTCCATTGTCAGAGACATCATGCCCACGCGGGTACAGCCTTACCCTCCACAAATGCCCGCCTGCAGAGAAGGCGACGGGGTCTATGGCTGTGCCAATGGCGAGCTGATTGGCTTGCTCATACTCTACATCAAACTGATAGAACGCCAAGTCCATAGTCCGACCTACCAGCGCCACTGAAAATAAAAACACTCAATTTGCTGAGAAGTTATCACAAGCCACTAACAATTTCTAAAAATCCTAATGAACTAATATACATTTAATAAACTTGGCACCAACTCAAGGGTCAGAAAAATACTTAAACTAACGAAATTGAGGATCATGATAAGCACTCACTGTCACTCGGCCGGAGGCGGTGAGGCTGTTGGTGGTGACCAGAGTTGAAGCGCCGCTGACGCAGATCAGGAAGAATGCAAGGAAATTTTAGACCTAACTGCATGTAATCCTCAGAAAAGAAGAATTCAAAATTAGCCTCTGCCGCAATGAAGTCAAGACATTTGTTCTTCAGTTCTGCGCAAGTATACATTAAGTGAAGGTCGTGGCAACTGTATCCAATGCCACATCATCCAACAACTTTCGTGCGCACAAAAGCTTCAACCGGTGCAACGCATAACGATCAGCTGCAGCAAGCAAATTCTGAAACACAGTGGCTGGAAATTTGCCATGCTCATCATCTTCAGTCAAAGAATCTGTGTATATGAATGCAAGCATCATTCTAAAAGTCTCTGGGGCTATCCCATGCAGGGTGGTGGACAGTGTTGTACCTTCACCTTCAGACATTGATCCATAGAGCTCCTCTCTGAATACTGGTGAGCGGGCTGCAAGCACGGCTCGATGAGCATGGAAGGTCTCCCCATCTATGGTGAATGAAACATCTGTACCATCCATCCTATCCAGCAGCGTGCCAAGATGCTTCCCCAAATCGGATGGTGGCACAGGAATGGAGTTATCAGAAACAACTACGACAGCAAATACAATACTGATGATCCCCTCTGACAGATAATGTTCTTCCAGATAGGGCAATGCAATGAAACGAGGCCAGCCCCAGCTTTGCTTCTGCATCGCACAAACACGAGACCTTGTAGAGGTAGAGGGCTCGCCGTTCTTGTCCACGAAGAAGGCCTCAAAGAATGTACTGAAGCTTCTGGCATATGATCTCTTCGCAAGCTCCACATAGATCGACAGATACGCTCCGTTGTCAGAAACGGCAGACCCACGCGGGTACAGGTTTACCTTCCACATATGACCACACGCAGCGAATGCGTTGGAATCCATGGCCGCACCAACGGGGAGTTTCTTCGCTTGCTCGTAGTCTACATCGAATTGGTAGGACGCCGACTTCATGGTCTGACCCACAAACGCCACTGAATGAAAGACAACCAAAATTACCAGAAATCATCAGAAACCCCAATACTAAAACTCCCAACGAATTATAAAACAGGGAAATCGAGTAGGAGCGCAAACAGAACTCACTTTCACTCTGGTCGCCGGAGATGTGGGGGCTGCTGGTGGCGATTGGAGGTGCGCCGCTAGCCGCTCCGTTGTCCTCACTCCTCCTGCCTCGACAGTCAGCACCTCCTCTCCGGCTCTCCCCTCCCTCCCCTTGCCGAGGCGGAATTCCCAGGGAACGCCGCTGATTATTTAGATAGCTGGAACAAATTATTTAGATAGCTGGAACAAATTATTTAGATAGCTGGAACAAAAAAAATTATTTCTAGATTAAAATAATTAGGTATTGGAACAAATATGTTGTGCCTATGGAACATATTATTTAGAGAGGTGGAACAAAGATATTGTATACTTGAGAAGCAAAATATTAGGTAGCTGGAACAAATAAGTTGCGTCAGTGGAACATATTATTTAGGAAGGTAGAATAGAAATATTATATTTGATTGTGGAGTATATTATTTAGGAAGGTGGAACAAAATATTATAATTGTGGAACAAAATATTTAGGTAGCTCGAATAAATAAGTTATCTCGGAGGAAACTATTTATAGAGAGATGCAACAAAAATATATTAAAATTTTAAGTAGCTTGGAACAAAATAGTTAGGCAGACCCTAAGCTGGTCACCCCCATCAGCTGGTCGGCCAGGTTGCTAGTGAGCCAGGAGAGAGAGAAGTGGACGAGCTCTAGCAGAATAGCATGCCCCTTACAAAAAAAATGCAGGGCTAGCGACAATAAGGCGCATGCTATTCTGCTAGAGCTCGTCCCTTACAATAAAAAAATTATTTCCTCAATCCCTAAAAACCAATTACAAAGAACAGGGGAAATGAGATTCAATGGTAAGAAAAAATGAGCATGTGAAAGTGAAACAGGTAACTTGTAAAATCGATTCATCAAGCACAGTTACAAAAAAAAAAAGAATGAATTGAACGGATGGATAGCAAATACAGTTTTGGTCGATTTATAATAAGTAGGTAGAGATGATTTTACACCACCCCCCCCCCACCCCCCCCCCCCCCCCCCCCCCCCCCCCCCCCCCCTCCGAAAACAAATACTGATTCCTTTGACCATTAGAGGAGCTTCGAAACGCCATGAACCTATACCAGAACACTTTTTTTTTCAGAAAAAGATACATTAAAACCTGAGGTGCATACTTCTATTTGCCGGCTTCCTTTATCTCGTTAATGATTGACGGGAACTTCTGCACCAACTGCACGAAACCATCTGTTAGCACCGCATCCCTGAAATGTTTCTCGTCTGCAAGGAAAGCGATGCACTTCTTTTTCAGCTTCGAGCAGCTATACGTCTCGGCACAGGATAACATTGCAGCAACTGTATCGGTGGACACTTCATCCCAGAGTTTCCTGGCACACATAAGCTTCAGCCGATCCAGCTGGTACAGGTCAGCCGCAGCGAGCAGACTCTCAAACATCCTCCCCGGAGAGTCCCCGAGGTCGTCGTCACTAGGCAAAGCATCCGTGTAGATGAACTGAAGCATGATTTTGAAAGTGGAAGGTTCCATGTCGTGTAAAACAATCGACGACATTTTTGCTTCCGCCATGGAGCCGCAGAGCTGGGCCTTGAAGACCGGCGAGCGGGCGGCGAGCACAGCTCGGTGAGCAGGGAACGTCTCGCCGTCGACGACGAACGACACGTCGGAGCTATCGGTGCAGTGCAGGAGGCGGCCGATGTGCATCTTTATCCGAGGGCGGCACGTCTAGGTCTAGCTCTAGGGGGTCGTCGTCACGCAAAACGATGGCCCCGCACATAATCGTGACCCTGCCATTGGTCACGTAGAGCGACTCGAGGTCGCTTCTCCTCACGAACTTTGCATATCCCCATGCTTGGAAGCCCTCCCCCGGGGGGTGAACCTGAACACACCTCCGTGCATGGGTGGAAGATGGCTTGCCGTCTCTTTCCATCAGGAAGACATCGAAGATAGCTTTGATGTTTTTGGATCCGCTCAACAGTTGAAGGTACACTGATAAATACTCTCCACGGTGCTTCTCCTCTGATCCACTCGGGTAGCAGTTCACCCTCCAAATGTGCCCTCCGGCGGAGATTTTATCGGAGTAAACAGGTTTGCCGATGGCCAAGTTCTTGGTTGCGGAGTAGTCAAGCTTGAACTCGAGAAATCCAGATTGCTCTGACATCTTGACGCTTGAGCTGCAGCCCTTAGTAACTCGGAAGTATTAATTGGTGCACATGACAAAATTGATTGGGTGCGATGCACCAAAACTAGCTAGAAGTAGTTCACCTGAAAAGCTTTTGACAGAGCAGAGATGATTTGTACCTGGCCTTGCTTCTGATCTTCTCCCAGCACCAGCAGTACGGGACAGCCTTCACCGAAGCGACGTCCGGGGACGTCCGCCGGCAGCCACAGCTAGCCCGCCCTAGGGCTTGAAGCGGCGGCAGGAGAAAACGAACAGGAGGAGAAAAGATCGATTGACGATGATCGTGTCGCAATCCAATCGGCCATAACCCCTGTTCATTTACTCGGAAGTATTAATTGGTGCACATGACAAAATGAGTCGGAACAAAAACCGATGTTGACTTGGCCATAGGCTCCTCCCGCTGCATTGGACCTTCGACATATCAGTTGAGGAAAAAAAATTTGGTGCGGCCCGTCCGCAAACATGCAGTTTGCCAACCCGTCGTCGCTGCATGCCGCTCAGAAAAAGCAGGGAGTAGTAGTGGACGCCGTGCATTCTGCGTAGTTGCCACACGTTACCATCCTAGCGGCTAGCGACAAGCTGCCTGCATGTCCTTATGCCAAACAGACAGCGTTCAGAGTTGATCGACGACGTTGTTTGCGCCTCGTGCAGCTGCCACGAGCATTAGTCCTACGTGATGCTCGTCTGCCTTGTCTTTGCTTGTGTTGTTTTCTGCATGCATCGTTTATCAGAGCCACCACCCATGCAATCCTGTCGCCAGCGAGTGGAAAGAAAACAGTAAACACCGCCGGCCAATGTTTGTGGAAAGGATCAACCAATGAGATGCTGCCACTGCCCAGTTGGCACCTAAATCCAGTGTCAGTTTAATCAGCCAATTGATTTAATTCTCGAGAAACAAATTACACTAACTCGAGCAAAGGTTTTTATATCAGTTTGGCTAATTAATCACATTGAGCCAAATTTCACTACGAACAACAGGAAGGACACCGGCCGTCCGGTGGCCATGTAGTTCGCGTTGACTATAGCCGTTCCGATTGGGCCGCTCAGCTTTAGTCCACAACTCACGTATGAATATGATCTAGTCGCTTAATTCCTTCCTTTCACTTGTTGATCCCTACCCTCATCCAGAACACCACCCGATTATCTTCCGTGGACGATGTATGTCGCCTTGGTTCACAACCTAGCTGTACGTATTTACATATTTTTATTCAATCGTTTTAAAGAAAAAAATCGTTGAGTCGTTGAGAGCCATGAGTAAGCAAGATTGTCATTTGTCTCGCCGTGCCATGAGGTCACAGTACCATGCAGAAGATAAGACGGATGACATATATCACACAAGTGCCACGAAACAGTTCCCAACAACGGCCATGCCTACCAATTAATCAACAAGTCCGGTCGTCCAAGAAGCTAGAGCTCATGGGCGTCACACAGGACGATGCTGTTGGTTGAGCCGCGCCACTCATTCTTTTATACTACTACTAGATCAGCACCCTGAACGACCTTGATGGGCATCACTGATCACTCGGTCGTTATGCACACTTTTTTGTTTATTTCAACATCTCATCTCCCTAGCTACTTGCTGCGGTCACATAGAGCCGACCTTTCACTAATCATGGCATGCAGGTCCAGCGCGCTCGAGCAAAACGATACAAGCAGTTGACGAACCCCCTTCTTGATTGGAATACTTGTTGGTAGTATACCACTCTGGATTGACGTTGGGCGTCATCATACTATTATTATAAAAGGATACAACGTGTGCATGCTTTGCATCTGCCGGGAGTTTTGTAGTATATTTTTCTTTCTTTTTTCCGAACAAATAGTTTTGTATATTTCTCTGCTTGTGGGTACGTTTCAGGACCACATCTTTGCATTGCCTGCAGCATGTGTACTCGACTCTGCAGATACGTTTTGCATGTAGGAGGAGCAGGAGCTGATGATCAGGATCACGTTGAGGATTTGGTCAACCGGCCGGTGCCGCATCCTGTGCTGACCTTTCGCACTAGTATTCCTTTTCGAGGAAGTTAATTATAGGAGTCAGCTAGCGGCCGGGGCTGTGCTGATCTGCTCTTTCCGTATTGGATTTCGATCCAGCGTCCTCTCTAATCAAATTGAAAATGGATCCTCGCGATCCACGTAGCACCAAACAAAACCTCCAGGTGGAGTCCAGTGGAGCCCGAAGGCATCATTTGTTTACCTGCCTGCACACAGCTAGCGACGCAGCGCGCATAGTTTCTGCATTTGCGCACGCACACGCGCGCAGGTCAATCAAATCCTTAACAAAAGGAGAAAAGAGACCGAAACACGAACGACTGAAACGATAAACAAACGCCGGCGGCGGCACACGCGGACGCGCGGGGCGCCACTCGCCGCGCGGCCCGGCCTCCTCCTCCGGGTCCGGGCTGAGATCACCACCGCGCCAGCCAGCCAGCCTCTGCTGGTTTCGCTCGCAGCGGACAAACGCGCTAGCAGATCCTGGCGCACGCCGCCCGCCCCGCGACGCGACAAAGTCAAAGGCGCGCCGTGCCGTTGCCCACGACCACGAGGCCCGGACGGGACAAGACGAGACGGGACCCCCAGTACCGGGCGATGGCACAGCTGATTGGCCCGCGCCGAGCCAGGTGGCGCTGGTAGTTGGGGCCGCTCCACCTACCCGCGCCCGGTTCGTTGTCTCCTCTCCTCTCCTCCCGCGCCGCCCGTTCCTCGCCGGACAGCGACCCCGCGCGGAAACGCTCCCCGGCCGAGTCGCTCGATGCCTTCCTTTACCGTTGCGTGCGGCCGCCGCACGGCGCGTCGCGGCGACACGTCCGCGCGGGCGCGGCCAATCTCGCTCGCCGGCCGTAGAATCTCCGCTGCGACGTGCGGGGTCTAGTCTAGGCGCGGGCTAGGCCGCGACTACACGAACCGAACTGGCGATTAGGATATGGCGTAGGCTGCCGGCGCTGGCGCCCGGCTTTACTTTCAGGCGCTTTCAGCCTACCCGGTCACCTGGGTTTCGGAGTGCCAAGCCAAAACAAGCAAGCATCTCACTGCCGAGCCGGGGGGACAAATCGAATCCTCAGTGCGTTGGTGGTAGCCGACGACGACGGTACGTACGCGCAGTTAGGTTCCGTGGCCGCGGTCTAGGCGTCCAACTTTACTCGCGCTATTCGTTTTCTGTGCTTTCTTTGGGTTGCTTCCCACTGAAAAAGATGGTGCGTGGGTTGTCACGTACTACAATCGTCTCATCATAACCCTCCGTTCACGTGCCTACCGTCCGATTGCGCCACGATGCGAATAAACAAGAGAGAATTATTTCGAGCATCAGCGGTTGAATTGAAAGAGGCAGCCGGCAGCAATCCATTGTTGATTCCCAAGATAGTACTAGCTGCATTTTCTGATACACTGATCGATTATATCGAATCGAAGCGTGGACGGTGCCTGCAAATCATCGTCGAATTATTAGCGGCGCCTGTGTCCGCTTGCGCATAGCATCATCCTTGTGTCGAGCCAACGTCACCGGCCGCCAGATGGATCGAAATCGAAGATCAAAAAGTGCCCCCCGCCAAGGTCCACAGCTCCACGAGCTTCACAAAGACTTTTTAACACTCATGGGTGGATGACAACCACAAAGTCGATCGAGAGAGAGAGAGAGACAGAGAGAGAGAGAGAGACCTGGATCAATAATCCAGTGCGCCGCGCAAGACGCAGCCGCCGGTTCATCAGGCAGCCGGTCGTGGATGATGGGACGCCACCATTTTTGCAGCCGTGCAAGTAGCACTAGTGCTCTGCCCGCCAGCACCTCATCTCGTGTACGATGAAAGCGGCGTGCTTTTCTGACGGTTTTTAGCTTGCTCGTGGCGGCAAGGCAAATCAGCCGATCGCAAAGGTCGCTGGGGACGACGAGTAATGATGGTCGGCACCTGCATAGTTTCCGACAAGGGTGACTTGACAGCGATCTGATTTGGGGGGAGTAGATTATTCTTATACGCTTACGCCGGACAACGGTTACGCCAGATGTCAAAACTGGGTTCGTTTCACTGGATTCGGGGGCAAAGGGCAACCGAAAGCGAGAGGCAAGAAGGCCAAAAGGTGAAATCGCCGATGTGGCCACCACTGCGGGAAAGCTCGGTACACCAGGTCTACAGCGGTGATATGGACCTGGCAGCCTAGCTAGGTGTATACTCCACCGAGTTAGTAGGTCTCATGGAAATGGTAAAAAGGCTTATCTTGAAATTCATCAGTAGATAAGCAGGAAGGTGACTTGAACTGCCATGTGCTTTTGTGTAAATTCTTCTTTGTTGCTTGATTTATGTCCTTGTCAAATAATGAAGGAGAAATCAGTGTAAAGTGAACGGTGACAAAGTAAGCTATACTTGACCATATGGTATGAGAGTGACGGTAGGCAGTAATCTTAGCACTCATACGGTCCCGAAAAGATAGCACACTACTATTTCGTGAGCACGACGCGACGTCTAGAACAGTGAACTCGATTCAGCAAAGCTTTCAGGCCGACAATTTCGGCATGTGCGATCGCGTTTGCGTATCCCGTTCGGCCTGAACCGCTGCCATATCCGTCGTCTTCCAACACCACGGCGCGGCTCCTGCTTTCCTTCACAACTGGCACCAATGGAACGGCCGAGCTGGCACCTCGCGGTCCCGGTCCACGAGGCTCCCACCCATATAAACCCGCGCCTCCATCCAGTCCACGCTCTCACAGTTCCCTCCCCTCCACGGGCCCCGCCACCGTCCGGCCTTCCCCTTCCGCTCCCGCAACCAGTGGGTGGCCTCCGTTCCGGCCCCGCTCCTCTCCTACCCGTCCCGCTCTCGCCTCCCTCGCTTCCGCCACCAGCCTCCCTCGCCGTGCGCACAACCGAATTCCCCAGCACGAATTGGAGACCGAATCGGGCGACCGGCCGTGCGCGGGGGGCATGGAGATGGACGACGACGCGGCCCGGCGGAAAGGCGTCGACTCGTACGGCCTCCACCCGCTGTCGCCGGACGCGGAGTCTCCGCCCGCGTTCGCGTACACCCGCCACGCCCCGCTGCGCGTCCACAGCTTGGGCGACGAGCCCGCCGCCTCCGCCGCGGCGCCGCGCCACGACACAGCGCGCAGCGCGTCGTTTCCCCAGCACAGCCGGCACCGCCACGGCGGCGAGACGACGCTCGCCCCCGCGCCCTCCTTAATCGCCTGGGTCGACGGCGCCGCAGGCCCCGCCTCGGCCTCGGCGGCGTCGCTGGACCGGGCCCTGTCGGAGTACGGCGGCGGCGCGGGCGGGGCGCTGCCGGAGTTCGTCGGCGCCGGCGGGGGCGAGGGCATCTTCCGCGTGCCGCTCCGCGCCGCCGTGCACCCGGGCCGCCCGCCGGCGCTCGAGGTGCGGCCGCACCCGCTGCGGGAGACGCAGGTGGGCTCCTTCCTCCGGACGCTCGCGTGCGACCCGCGCGGCGGGCAGCTGTGGGCGGGCGCCGAGTACGGGGTCCGGGTGTGGGACCTCAACGAGGTGTTCGCCGGGCGCGCCGCCGCGGGCGCCGCGCGGCGCGGGGACGAGGAGAGCGCGCCGTTCAGGGAGTCCGTGCCGACGCCGCCTGCGCTCTGCGTCGCGGTCGACGGCGCCAACCGGCTGGTGTGGACGGGGCACAGGGACGGCAGGATCAGGGCGTGGCGCATGGACCACGCCGCGGCCGCGGGCGCCGGCGACGCGCAGATGTTCAAGGAGGCCCTCGCGTGGCAGGCGTTCAGCCGCACGCCGGTGCTCTCCCTAGTCATCACGTCGTACGGTGAGAATCTTGCTTACTTGATCATTTCGTTTAGTTTACTGTCAGCTTTGAGCAATTAGGCAATGCCACTTTATTGTGCGGAACGCTGTAATGAGAATTGAAGGTTTCAATTTTGTTTGATGATTCAAGCTTAAACTTTTCCTGGTTTCTTGGCAATAATAATTACTGACTCGTCAAAACTAGAACCTTTGAACCGAATTTGGAATAATTTACTGTCTTCAGCTGAATCTTTATTATTTTTCAGACAAACTGGCTGGAGAAGCCAGCTATACTCATTGATTAGTTGATTACTTTATATGCACGATTTGTGTTTTTGTATGAGGTGGGCACGTCTACAAGGACTAGAATACTAGAGCTAGAAGTTATTTGGAATGGATGTCATTCCCTTGTCTTTTGTAGGTGAATATGCGTGGATTTGGCGCATTCGGCACTCTTACTTTAAGATGGAGAATCAGTGGGTAGAATTAGCCTTTGAAACCACTTTTCAAAACGAAAAAATTAGCATGTGAAAGGTTTAACTCTCATATCCTAGAGAACTAATTTAAATAAACTAAATCAGACCCAGTTAAATATTGAGATGTTTGATTCATACGATTTTGTCCGGCCACTATGTAATCTGGAGCCTACTTGTAAAGAAGCTGTACATTTCTCTATAAATCCTACAGAGGTTCCTTTGTAGAAATTAAGGTCCTAGCTTTATTTGGTGGCCTTTTTCCTCGATTCAATCACTCTATCAACAGATGATTAATTAGTTTTTTTTACATAGATTCACCTATGTTGTTCGAAAAATAGGTTGATCTAGATGTGGAAAGGGGACCGAAATTATTCAAGCTAATTGTTTTATTTTGATTTCTTGGGAACAGGTGAAATATGGTCAGGGTCTGAAGGGGGTATGATCAAGGCATGGCCGTGGGATGCCATTGCTAAGTCTCTATCACTGACACAAGAAGAAAAACACATGGCTGCTTTGCTGGTTGAAAACTCGTTTATTGACCTTAGGAACCATGCTACAGTTGGTAATATGTTCTCTTTGCCCACTGCTGATGTGAAACACATGCTCGCAGACCATTGCCGAGCAAAAGTTTGGAGTCTAACTAGCATGTCATTTGCTATTTGGTATGTTTGATAAATGTTTAGGTTTCTTCAATATCCTTGAGTTCATCAGCCCATAATTAATTGTACTTTTTCTTTTGGTATATATGCTTTCAACAGGGATGCTAGGACAAGGGACTTGTTGAAAGTGTTTGGCATGGATGGCCAAGTCGAATCAGCTCGGCTAGAGTCATCAATGATGCCAGAACAATTCATAGAGGAAGAGATCAAAGTAAAACTGATAAAGAAGGACAAACCACAAGGTTCTTTCACGTTTCTCCAGAAATCTAGAAATGCCTTGATTGGAGCAGCTGAC
This sequence comes from Eragrostis nindensis, assembly GCA_012490785.1. Taxonomy (NCBI): domain Eukaryota; kingdom Viridiplantae; phylum Streptophyta; class Magnoliopsida; order Poales; family Poaceae; genus Eragrostis; species Eragrostis nindensis. Next base: position 110,883 of record JAAXCT010000227.1, on the reverse strand, counting down.
GCCGTGCGGAGAGTGGCAACAAAAGGGACACTTGTTGAAGATAACCGTCGAACAGAAGCAGTTGCTCAAGCAATGGATGGGACAATTTGGTCAGGTTGCACGAATGGTTCTATCATTACATGGGATGGAAATGGGAACAAACTTCAAGAATTCCAGCATCATAATTCTTCTGTTCAGTGCATAGAAACATTTGGAGAAAGGGTGTGGGTGGGCTATGCCAGCGGCATTATTCAAGTCATGGATGTTGAAGGTAACCTTCTGGCAGGATGGACTGCACATAGCTGCCCAGTCATAAAAATGGCAATTGGGGGTTCTTACGTATTTTCTCTGGCACATCATGGCGGTATTCGAGGATGGCCTCTAACTTCCCCTAGCCCTCTTGATGATATTATACGAACTGAATTGGTGAACCGAGAGCTGTCATATACAAGGCTAGAGAACATTAAAATTCTGGTTGGAACTTGGAATGTTGCACAGGAGAAAGCTTCTTTTGAATCACTCTGGTCATGGTTGGGTAGTGCATCGTCTGATTGTGGGTTAGTGGTTGTGGGCCTGCAAGAAGTTGAAATGGGTGCCGGAGCCCTTGCAATGGCTGCAGCCAAAGAAAGTGTAAGATCCTTTACCTCACCATAGTCATGCTGCTGCTTCCTTTTATGCCTTTCAGTTCCATCAAGTGGGGAAAGATATTGTTATGGTGGGAAAAATAGTTAATTTGTGAAAATAGAAAAGTTATCTTTTGCATCCTGAACTTGGAAGTCAAGGTGTTTAATTGAGGCAGACAATTTCATGGTGTCTGATAACATGACTATTATCTGATATCTGTTCTCCGTAATTTCAGATTCTAAGACAGGATTTGCCTCCCGCATTGTTTCGAAATATGTTGCCAATATAAAAATTGAGCATTTATTGACCGTTTCCAACACGCAACCCTGAATAATAGACAAAGCATTTTATTGAGGGCATTGTTTTTCTTAACCATATTATTAAATGGAAGGAGTATATTATTACGCATGATCATGGTCCTGCAGCATCCAGTCATAAAAATATTACACAATAGTAGGAGTATATTTAGTCAGCGTGATTACGTCCTGCAGCATTCAATCATTTAGCTGTCATTATTTCCACCACACTGAAACATATTTTCACTAAGATTTACATTTTCTGTTATTATTCACTCTCTATCTAAAGTTTATTGTTCTAAACTTACTATGCATGAGGGTTCATACTATGATTCTAGTTCAGACTTATCTTTTACCGCATATTTGGGAGTCAGTGTATCTGCTTCGATGTTAATTGCATTCTGCAGTGTTCATAGGAATGAGATGTATCGGATATTGTTATTGGAATGATTTTACTTCCCGAGACCAGTAGGGAAAATGAATTGATGTATAATTTCGATTTTGTACATTACCCATCACCATATGTTGATGTTTTCGTCCTGCTGCTTTGAGTTTTCTTATTATCACCAGCTATTTCTGTATAGATTAGGTGCTCTTGCTGGACTTCAGTTCTATAAGGTGGATATTTTATTAATTTGCCATGCGTATGCCCATAGGTAGGACTTGAGGGCAGTAACAATGGGCAGTGGTGGATTGATAATATCGGCAAGACACTTGATGAGGGAATTTCTTTCCACCGAGTTGGCTCGAGGCAATTGGCTGGATTACTCATTGCTGCATGGTATGCAGTAGTCGTGAAATCATTTTTGTAATAACAAATTGTAAATATTTGATGTTTTAAAATTTTATGTTTTGATTATTTGAAGGGCAAGGAATGACCTTAAGCCATATGTTGGTGATGTTGATGCTGCTGCAGTTCCATGTGGCTTGGGACATGCTATTGGCAACAAGGTAAATGAGTATGTTATTTTTTATTTTTTTTCGAAAGTTCCTTTGACAATCTGTTGATGTGTAAATTATACTGGTGTGGTCTCACATGACAAATTTCTCTGGCTTTCTGCCAGCAAAACAAACACATAAATTGGCTATTCACATGGCAACACCGGTGTGGTCTCACATAATCAGATAAATACTTAAATTTTCTCTTTGTGATATATATCTACCATGGAGAAGCAATTTATCATCATGCACTAGGATGACTGAACTCCAGTGATGATTACATTGAGAAATCTGCAGTGAAACTCTCCCAACAAATTAGCAGTGCTCCCTCTATCCCACAACAAATGGCATCCTAGGAAACCTCAGACAGATTAGGAGTGGAGTGAAATGACCCCTGTACACCTAATTATTAGTGATAATATTGTTAGTTCTATGGGGGGTGCTGGACAACAGCTTGCAAGTGAGGCTCTCTTTCATTACATTGCACACTATGTGCTATTTATAGTACATAAGGGGGGTTGGCTGCCACTTCTCCTAGGTTCCAGAAAGTGCAGCTACAGTAAGTCGGTTTGCTACAGTACCTGCTGCAGTGCTACTTCTGCTAGTTTCCGGAGCACACTCTACTAGACTCCGGAAACAGTACCAGCGTATTCTACTATATTCCAGAAACACAAGGATTACTTCCAACAAATATGAATTAATATGATCCAGCTAAATGGGAAACAATGCCCTTTAATTACGCTTGCTTGCCTTTTAATTTTGTGCATGGCGCATGCACCAAATCAGCTTTCCACAAATACCATATTAGCTTTCCATAAATTGGCCAGGTGAACCCCTAAAATTAGCTACGGTGTCGTTGTTCTGAGACAATTTGAATGGAGAAATGCTACAGTCAGGTAATGTACTCACGTAACTCCCACGCACATGCTAACATGGCATTACGCTATTGGTTCATCATTGATTCACGTTTAAAAAATCTGACGTGTCACCTGAAAATACACCTTCCTCTGTGAATCAAACTAAACACTTTCCTAATCAATGCATGTGCGTGGGAATTACGTGAGTACATTACATGACTGTAGCATTTCTCATTTGAATGCTTTGATGCCATTTGTTGTGGGACGGAGGGTATTGGAAGTCGATAGTTTATAATTATCTATTCCCATGCACCAAAGTGCTACCACGAGTTTCCTCTTCAAGTTTGCATTTTGTAAATGATAACTATTTTTTTTGCAGGGTGGTGTTGGATTAAGAATAAGAGTCCATGATCGCAGAATATGTTTTGTGAATAATCATTTTGCTGCACATCTAGAAAATGTTACCCGTCGTAATGCTGACTTCGATCATATTTATCGAACAATGACTTTTAACAAACATCATGGTTCTACAGGTATTCGTTCTCCACTTTTCTGTTTCAACTGTCATTGTGCACACCTTCCTATACACAGCATCTAATTTTATTTATTTTTTTCATCTGCAGCTTCTGCTACATCTGTCCAATTGCATAAAGCAGTGAGTGTATGTGATTATCAAACTGCATTAAAGAACAATAGATTTAGTTACTTTCATGGCAATGGAATATTTCATACATATTGTCCTAATGGCAGGCTTGTGAAAATGAAACCGATGAAGATAAACCTGAGCTGGCAGAAGCTGACATGGTCGTCTTTCTTGGTGATTTCAACTACCGACTTAATGGCATCACCTATGATGAAGCGAGGGATATGGTCTCGCAGAGGAGCTTCGACTGGCTTAGAGAAAGGGATCAACTCCGAGTAGAAATGAAGGCAGGAAACGTATTTCAAGGAATGCGTGAAGGTGCAATCAGATTTCCTCCGACTTACAAATTCCAAAGGCACCAGCCAGGTTTGTCAGGTAATGTTTCTTTGATTCTCAAAAGTACTCCCGTTTACAAGTTCCAATTTTTCTAATTGGCAGTTAAGAATGTTTTTTGCTCTGCTAATTGATTCGTTGGAGCTCAATTATTTCATCAACTCCATGTAGGTTATGATTCTGGTGAGAAGAAAAGGATACCTGCTTGGTGCGATAGAATAGTGTATCGAGATAGCCGTTCTGTATCAATAGCCGGATGCTCATTAGAGTGTCCAGTTGCTGCTGCAATTACATCGTAAGATTATGCAGCACCTAAGTTTTGCTTTTCTTTTCCTTTTTGTGAGGGATCAGACTACAGTTCTTATGTTGTTCCTCAGTATCACCATTAACACGCTGATTTTCCTCTTTTGACAGGTATGAAGCTTGCATGGATGTCACAGATAGTGATCATAAACCCGTGAGATGCACATTCAGTGTTGATATTGCAAGAGTAGATGAACTGGCAAGAAGGCAAGAGTATGGAAAAATCATTGAATCTAACAAAAAAGTGTGTTGTCTGCTTCAAGAGTCGCATTTTGTTCCCGACACAATAATGAGCACAAACAACATTATATTGGAAAATCCAGAAGATGTTGTCCTCCGGATAACCAATAATTGTGAAACAAGCAAGGCTGCTTTTGAAATATTGTGCAAAGGCCAGTCGACCAGAAAGCAGGATGGAACAAAATCAGAGATTCTTCCAAGGGCTTCCTTTGGCTTTCCACTTTGGCTAGAGGTTGAATTAATCAATTTCATTAGTTTATGATTTGTATGTTATTGTTGCTCCTTTTCTTGTTCGTTTGTTTAGATGTACAACATGGGTTTATTTAATAAATAATAATAATTTGATAGTTTCACATCTTATATCATCGGTTCGGCTGAACGGGCTCTAGCTAAAATCTTTTCTTAATTATTGTTTCGGTTCACATGATATTTAGCTTGTAGGGGACCCGTGACACTTGTCTTACTTTCATTAGAAACAAAGAGATGGTTTTAAATTATTCTATTTTCACCTAGAGTATTGAATATTGTTTGTTCTTTTGCTTGCTTTAAAGTTTTGTGCTCTTTACTTCAGTTTCACATGCCTGATTTGAACTCCGTTCCACTGCCATTTCAGTCTAGGTACAAAAATTCGGGAAAACCATGAAACATATAACCTACTTGTGTGAGACTATCTTAGAGAGGAAAAAAACCATTTTCAACAAAAAAAAGAGGAAAAATCAGACCGCAAATATCAACCTTGTATCAGAACAGTTTGGCTCTGTAGTGTTTTATTTTGCTAAGCTGTTTTTCGAACTCTAAAGATACATTGGGCCATGCATGAGTCTAGACAAGTTGTATCAGTTATTCCTTATGCAACTACAGTGCTGTTAGTATCAGCCTGAAAAAATAAATAAACTCTGAATTCACAACAATGAACTGCCGATTTGCTCCTTACCAATCTGGAAACGGTGTTAACCACTCAACCTGTAGTGTTGATACATTGCGTGTTTTTTATTGTTCGGTGTTATGTCCTTTCATTTCTACTGTCCTTCGGTTTTTTTTTTTTTCTGATTCCGAATTTCTACTGCGCCGCCATCAGATTTTACCTTATCAGCTTCCCAAAGTGCTAACATTTCAATCTCTGACCCTACTACAATGTTAAACAGGTCCAACCGTCAGTTGGTCTCATTGAACCTGGAGAAACAATGGAAGTTACTGTGCATCATGAAGACGTTTTCACAGAGGAAGAAGTTGTCGACGGATTGCTGCAAAACCGGTTGTGTCAAGCCACCAGAGACGTGGAGGTTGTTCTTTGGGTTAATGTCACAGGTAGCGCCTCGACCGAGACCATCACACACGGAATCAATGTCCGGCATTGCTGCCCGGCAACCTGTGCATTCCGGCCCATAAACCCACCCACTATTACCGACACAACCAGTGATGTTGTGTCAGCTGAAGGCCCCGGTAAACATTCTTACAAGAATAATCAGTCGAATCATTTACAACGTTCTGACTTCGTACCATTCGGCAGCGCAGAGGTGCATGACTTGTGCGGCATGCGCAACATGTAAAAATGAGTCTGAATTGTTTTGTCTTGTTGTAGTAATCCAAGTGTCTAGAGGGTGGAGTCTCAGATTTCTGACTTAAGTCGGATAGAAGTTGCTCTGCTCTTAATTGTACATATATACCCTGACCTCTCACCATTCTTTGTGTACCAAAAAAGGAAAAGAAAGGAAACAAGAAAAAAAAAAGAGTGCATAGTTACTAGCTACTACCTGTAGTTAAATTTCAGATTTTCTGTTTTAGCCTTCAAGTAGTACATGAATGAAAATTATTTTGTTATAGAGTAGAATACATAACTGTATAAAGGAAGTTGTGAGCTCTATCTGTTCAATGGTCTGTATAGTCTACTTCATCAATTGCCGTATAGTGGTTTCAACACAAAGGCAATAGTTGTAATTTTTGCTGGATGTTTTCTATGGTTAATGAAATTCGAGTTGTGTAAAAGATTTTTTTTTTCTCTCTCTTTTTCTTTTGGGTCCAACCAGATGATTGCAGCTGTACAAATACTGGCTTATTGGCTATTGTTTCAGAATTTATGGGACCATCTAAGCTTTCTGCAGTCGCTGTCGAGTTGCATCGAGTTAGATGATGCTTTGCTCCTACTGCACAACACGCACAGACACAGAACAGTTAGGATACAGCTCAACGAGAACTGCGTAAAGCCATGACTTTCTATGCGTTGTCATTCATCATGAGTCGCTGATGCTTCACATAAACTGAACATGTCCGGCTAAAATATATCAGCCCTCGCTTTGACCTGCAAATTGCTTAAGAGCTGGTCCCAAAACACATTTCTCGAACCCTTGTAACCACCAACGGCACCAATCGAATGTGACCGCTTAAAAGTTTATTATAGATGTGTCTAAGGTTGATAGAAGTTGAGCCAAGTGCAAGCAAAACTAATATCCTTTGCGACCCCATTGAATGATGGGTCATTCTCACGAACCAAATTAGTCAGTAGCTCTGACAATAGAACAGTTTTGGTTTGAATTTGACAAGTGACGGAAAATAAAGTACTAAGTGAGTTCGTAGGTAGTTTGGTTAGGTCAAATCTGGTTGACTGAAGACTGGACAATCCAACATCAGTGACACAATGATCTGGTCATAATTTTCCGTCTCAGTACAGCTGCACCCGATTACACTGATACTATCAGTTGGGTTTGGCGAAGCTCACTTATCTCGCTCCAATGATCAGGCACTTAGGTTGCGGATCCACTACTGCAGAAAAAGTTTTGGAACAGAAAAAGGTTTCGAGTTGGAACGATGATTGCCAGGGTCAACATAGGCCCCCCTAACATCTGGAAAGTGAGGACGGACTTTGGAGGCTGTTCGTCCCTGCTCGACCAATGCTGCAATTTGCAAAATAGAACCAGACAAGTGTTGGTTGGTTGTTGCACCCTTGCACTCATTAGAGGTACTGCCTCGCTCACGACAGCTTGGCAGGGTTTGTGTGTGTTAGTTGTGACCCCGGCATTGGATGTCCAAGTACAGTATGCGAGCTCGCGTTTCCTTTCCCAACTGATGAGAGCATCAATAATAAACATCAGAAAGGTTACAAGCAATCAATTTGTTTTGGTAGCTGCTGCAAAAGTTAGGACGCGCGCAGCAGGAGCAGGTCACCCGAAAAACCGGTGCCCTTTCGAGCTGTATCATGTCTGCTGACATGAAAAATTCGGCGACGTCTCTTAGCTTGTACGAACCGTGAGTGCTTCCTTCCTGTGGTCGGTCCATCGCAACGGACGATGGATTTGATAAGAGGAGTCGGCTGGCACGCGGCATGCGTGCGCCGGGGCAAGGAGCGCGTGCGTCGCACGGCGCACTCACCTGACCTGCCGTGTGACGCCGTGTGATGCCGGCGGCGAGCGCCCGTCGATCCCATTTGCGTGAGGCTTGGGACGCGGCTGCCGGTTCTGCAGCGACGCCTTTGCGCTGTTCACACGTTTTGTGGATTTTGCTCGTCGTCAGACACGTTCCTTTCCGCGCTTTTTCGCGTGGCCTGCCACGCCGATTCTTTCCTCCACCGAGAAATCGCAAACTGACTTGCATCGCAGTTCGCACGCACGGCATCACGCGCCACAACTTTTCTCTGTTCAGTTCATACACATGCGGCTGGGGTGAACCACGCACCGCGATTCTTCTTGAGAAGTCACCGTCGCGCACCGACCCAGCAAGCTTACACAGGTAGTGGTGGAGCCTTGATAAGGAAAACATGATGCAACGACACGGGTTCTGGGTACAGAGTTGCATTTTCAGATTCTAGAAGCATGACGTTGTTCTCAAATCTGAATAGCCAACAACCAAAAAGACCTGCTTGTTGCTTCCATCCCACTGAACGAAAGCGATCTCCATCGAAGAACAGAAAACACACAACGAATAGCAAGCAGTACAAGTGACGTTTTCACGCTGTTCCTTCTTTCTAGAGAGATCAGATCATGCTTCCAGTAGTGGCGTTGTACGTGTATATATATTCTTCCAACATCACCAACCATTGGGGACACATCGCTAGTATCCTTTTGCTAAAAGGCACGTCGAATGGACCCAAGGATATAACAAGTGGATGATCAACTCAGCATTATAAAAAAACAGGCAAAGACCAATGCCATGCCACCAGAGGATAATACGCATCAGCAACACTCATCTCCAGTATAATGGTGCAGTATACACATGGGCTATCTTACAAAAAAGAAGAGAGACCAAGATCGATCACAAAAGATCTACTCTACATCCGCACAGCGACGAGAGCCAACGACAGAGCACGGTACTGAAGAAGAAGATAAATGAGGCCCAGCCGCCCAGGGACACCCCCTAACTAGAATCACATGGAGAGAGGCAAGCTGCCACCGTTCGATGTGCCATTGTAAGTCTTGTTCTCCGACTTCCTCCGCTTCAAGGTGATGGCCCATGTAACGGCTTCCAAGATCAGGGCGATGGCGCCCAGGATGCAGATGGCGATGATGTAGCCGGTCTTCCACTTCTGCGCGACGTTCAAGATGGACATGCCCTTGAAGATGTTGACGATGCCCAGTATGATGATCGTGTAACCCATCGTGTGGTGGTACACGTTCCAGTAGAAGCGGAATTTGTGGTCAGGCTTGGGCCTCACGAAGAGGGCAAAGATCTGAATGGGAAAAAAAAATTATTAGCAGCTCACTAGGTCACTGGTATTGCAGTGTGTAAGTCATTTCCTTGGTGCATGTGCATAGAGGTCCTAATCAAAGACTAAAAATAGAGCATAATGAGGATAATATGTAGTATGTACCTGCAGAGTACCAAGTGCAAATGCTGCGATCCCAATGTTCCTATGAACAGAATAGGTGATTCCCTTGGACAAGTTTCCCAGATGAATTCCAGTTGCCCAGCCAGATACTCCGACAGCATACCCGATCACCTGGCAAGACGCATGAAGATAGAACCATGCGGGATCGGCTGATTTGAATGTCTTGAGGTATCTTGCAAATAGGGCTCCCATGGGCAACAGAAGACCCCAGCTCACAGCATTTAGGACTCCATGAGTCTGCACAAAGAATGAGAGAAATGAGAATGTTTGGTTTTGATAATAATAATAATATATAGGTGCTACTATTTTTTATGGAAACGGAAAACAATACTTTCTTCTCGTACAGCAATACAGCTGTACTAGAGTATACTAGTATGAAATGAAGTCAAAGATTATCTTGTTTGCATAGAATTCAGAATAGCATGTTAGCTGCACATGTTGCTTATTCACACTCTGCTTCCTGTGATAATTGTTGCTGCTTGAATAATTCAACATGCGAAGAACATGGACACCGAGCCAGTAACAGGACCAGTAACAGGAAGTCCAATCCAAGGAGAAGTCCACCAGTGCAGGAAGAAAACTGACGAGGCTAGAAGATTGCAATCCAGATGCATCAAAATTCTAGGTGTATTTCCTAACCGGAAAAAAAATGTAGGCGTACGGATAAGGAAGCGAGGGGCCGCCTTTTGTGTCACACATAAGAGCAACTCCAACAGCTTACCTATATGAGTACCAATACTTAAAATCAAACTTTTAGGTAGTAAAAACTCTTCCAACAGACTACCTATGTGACTACCAATACCTAAAAATTTTTGGTAGCTACCAAAATCGTCCAACCGAGTACTCAAAGAAGAGTAGCCGCTCCGGAACCTATCCACCGTTTCCACTGGCGGGAGAGACATTTCGTCTCCCGCGCAGCCGCGTGCCGACTCCTGCCCGGCGCGCCGCCGCCTCTCCCGTCGCCGGCGGGCGCACCCAAGCTCGTTCCTCCGCCCCAACGCCCTCCACCGCCTTCCCTTCTTCGAATCCCGTCGAAATCCCGATCGATTTGGGGCGTCCTCCGTCGAATCCACGTTTCGCCGCCGTCCCGGCCCTTCCCACGCCGCCCCTCCCCGCCGGCGCCCAGCTGCGACCGGGAAGCCGCGTGACAGCCAGGGAAGAAGTGCCCTCTTCGGATCTACGCGGGGTCGGCCACCACGAAGTCGTCCGCTCCGCTCCGCCCCGACCACCACGACACAGTCCGCTCGGCGCCGACGCGGCCCGCTTCGCCCCGGCCTCCACGACGCCCTCTGCTCGAACCCGAGGTACGCCGGCCTCCTCTCTCTCTCGTACGCGCTCTGCTGCTCTGCCTACATGCTTGCGTCTTTGCTTGGTCTGCTGGGTGCGAGCCTGCCGTCTGTGCGTGAGTGCGCGCAAGCACTGCTTGCTGCCTGCTTGTTGCTTGCTATCTTCGTGCTTGCGCGCCCTGATTGCAATTCTCGGTCAGTTCAGTTCAGTTACTCAACTGATTAAATTATTAGTGTGTTCAGTTCGATTCAATACTGAAGTGATTAAATTAATGTGTGGAGCCATCATATGAACTGCTGTTTGCTTGCTTGAACATATGGCCAAATTATAGTTTAAACATATGGCCAATTTCTTATTCAAAATTGCTTGTTGTCCACTAATTGTTAAAATCTTACATTACATTGCTCATTGGTCTGTTTGTAAATCTGTAGCATTCTTGGCTTGTACTACTTGTAATGTCAAAATTATGTTTGAATTAACTATCTATGTTTACTGTAAGAGGAAAAGAATGAAATGAAACATAGGTACTCTGATTTTAGGTAGTCTGAAAAAGCACAAGCTACCTAAACCCAGAAAACTGTTTTAAGTAGGTACCAAAAACTACCTTTAAGTAGCCAGTTTTAGGTAAGCTGTTGGAGTTGCTCTCATAACACACAGTCAACAAAAGCCGTTCCGCCGCAAGGACCATTTGTACTGACTCCATAGCAGTATAGTAGCTGGTTAAAAGAACAGTCCTAACACGAACCAGGACAAAAGAGTCGAGACTTCCGTAGATTCCTTGGAGCATTTCACATGAGGACACCGGAAGCGTGAAGATTTGATAATGGTGGATTCCCCACGATCTTAGCACTACCTCATCATGCAACAGACTTATTTATTTGGTTAATAATCCTCGTGCCCACTGCAGTAATGCTTAAGATACAGGCAACTCAGATACGAAACAAGGTAAATCGGAGATCTTTTGTTAAAAGGAGAAATAATTCCCAGAAAAATATTAGAGTTTGATTATTAGGACTGAAGGAATGGCTCCTTTTGCCTGTGCACGCTTCCTGTCCTAACAAATTTCATAGCGCGCGTTACTGCAATCTTTTTTCTTTTTTCTTTTTTGGATTGAACGTTACTGCAATCTGACACCAACGCATGTATGAATTCTAAAACGAACGGATTGATGTTAAGTAAGCTTCCAAAATCTTGAAAACGAATACTCACATTTTTCTTCCTGAGGAGGCTGCCCCCTCCGCTGGCGGCGGTGGTCGCCCCGGTGACCAGGTTGAGCTTCCCCTTGGCGGCGAGGTTGTCGCCACCAAAGGCGTGGGCCCCGATGGTCCCGCCGGTGACCGGCCCCACCTGCCAGACCTGGTTCACCTCCCCGGTGCCGTTCTGGAGCTTGAGGGTCCCGAACATCCGGACGCGGCCGTCGCCGCCGAGCTCCGCCGCGAGGCCGGTCGCGTCGTAGGCGATTTTGCCCGGGGATCCGAGCGTGTAGCCGGAGATGCTGTAGGTCTGCACGTCGTAGCCGCCGCCGCTGCTCTTGGGCGCGGCGAGGAGCGCTTGCGTGCCGCTCATGCCGTCGCCGGTGGGGTTGAGCCCCCAGGCGACCCACCCGCCGGATGGCGGCTTGGCCACGAACGCCACCGCCAGCGAGGACGACGCCGCGTCGTAGGTCCAGTGCACGGACGCGCCGAGGCGGGGCAGGTCGCTGCACGCCGTGAACGCGCGGTTGCCCGAGAACTTCTCCGAAGCGCACGCGCCGCCGGACTGCGCGGCGGCGCGCGGCGGCGCCGCCACCGCCGCCACCGTCGCGAGAAGGACGAGGAGCCGCGCGAGGGACGTCATGGCGTTAATTCTTGCGCGCACTCTAGTGCTTCCAAGGCAGCAGGGGGGGGAATCTTTGGGTGGTGGAATGTGGTGGGGAACGGCGGGCAGGTGCAGAGGCAGAAGGCTTTCGGGGTGCGGACGGGAGCTGGAAGCTGGGTGCGGGGGTGGGAGCCGGAGGCAGGGGACGGGCGCGGTTAATAAGGACGAGGCGGCGAGGACGGTGACACGCGGGAACCTGTGCCATTGGGTGGCATTTGACGCGGTCTCCTCCGTGACGGTGACTCGCGCGACGTTTGGGAAGTTTTTTTTACGCTGGTCGATAGCTTCGGGTCACCTTCCTAAACCGTAGCTTAAGAGTTAACACTTGTAACATACGTTTCACATTGATGATCCTGCTTGGAGTATCCTAAACACACGATGCAGTAGGCACACGGGATTGATGTTTGGTTCGATATATGCCAGACTTTGCCATATCGAGAGATCTTATCACATTGGCCAATTTGTCAAGTATTCGGTTTGCTACCAGAAACGGTGAGTTTCTTTCTTGCCAAAGATCTGGCAAATCTATGGGTTACCAAATGGCGCGTTGAATGAAATCTGGACACTGCCAAAACTTTAATAACAAGGTTTTGTTAGGCACTTTCCAATAGCGTCTCAGTGGTAATTGAAGACACTCGCCAAGCTGACCAAGCGTTTAATTACGCGCGTCAAAGTTGTAACTTGAGCAATGAGGGTAATTAAGCATTTCGGTCCCTTAGCGAAAATGCGGTGGACAGCGCGCATTGGTTCCAAAGCCTCATGTTCGTGGCGTCTGAAAGCATGACCGTATCCAATCCAAAGCATCATCGTCTTTATTCTCGTCATCATCAGCATCATCAAGATTCTATATGTATCGACTCCAAACCTGGCAGCCACGTCACGAGTGACATGGGCCACCGCTCACCTTAATTACGCCAGACAGACAGGTGATCAGCATTCAGCAGCACGGCTCGCGGCGGCCGCTCGATCGATCCCACAACACAGGTAGGAGTAAGAGCAGGCTCAATAGTGGGCGCGTCGACCAGTGTGTCAGGCTTTTGGTCAGAGAAATCAGGAGAGAGAGGGTGGCTTGTCGCGGCAAGACGCGCCGGTCGCGTGGGTTCTTTGTCTGATGAATGGTGGGTCCAACAGTGAATAGTTGAGACAAGTTAGTTGCATGCTTGTCTATTTGTTTGTCTACAAGACAAGTACTTGTCTCAACTATTGGGCTTGCTCTAACATGCATGCGCCCCCGAATTAAGCCGCACGCAGGCAGGCCCCGTCCTGGTCAACGCTTGCGTTTTAGTAGTACTACTAGTTAAACACCTTTGTTCCCGGTGGGCGCGTGGGCGTGTGGAACGTTGCCAGGCTACTATGCATCGGATACAAGTACTAGTATCCGTTTCGGTTAGAATCTAACCACATGCCGCGCGCGCTGCCCGTGCCGCCGAGCGCGCTTGCATGCATGCTCAGTTGCTCACTGATGATGAAGGCTACGGTGAACGTTGAACGGAGCCGACAGCTTGGGGAGGGAGGAGAGGCTGGTACCGGTTGGTGAGTCCGCGCGCGCGCCGGCGCGAGCACGGCGGTCGCAGTAGTAACCGTGGCAGCGGAGGACGTACGCTCACGTGGGGCTCGCGATGAGGTAGCGCGGCGCGATTTGACTCGTGGGCACGGGCAACGTTCCGACTTGACTCGTGGTGAGTTAAGGACAGTGTGGGTTGGTGGTGACTTTGGACCGTACCGGCCGCATGCTCAGCGCGTCACCCGTACCCTTGCAAGCGACGGACGGCGGCGCCTCGCGGGCTGGCTGGTTTCCTCATCGGCGGTGGGTTGGTGGTGACTCGGTGTTGTTGGATGGGAGCCCAGCGCCGTTGCCGCCTTGCCTCGGTGGGAGTGGGAGGGTCGAGCTCCATTGTTAGGTCACGTGGTTTGGAAAATCTCTCGCCGTGTGACGAGGGCGATCGAGGTTGATTTGGATATGCGCCGGAAATCGGAACCCTCGATCGTACGGCTGTTCGGACCGGGACCGATCCGTCGTACCTCGGCAGTTCAACTGGCATGACGCCACCAAAGTGAACTTGTGAGGGACGGCGAGTGCGTCGTGCGTATGAACGTTCAACGGCTCCGAAAGTCACAGACTCGCAGAGCGTGGTTGAACGCTTAATCCGGTGGTTGCCGCTACTTTGATTTCACAAGTTTCCGAAGCGAAGGCTTTGCCGTTCGATCTGACGGAGACCGCCGGTCTGGTCTCAGTCAGTCAGTCGTCACCGCTGCAGAGTGCAGACCACGAGATGGACGGGCGCGTAGGCCACTGGCCGGATGGCGGCATTCATGTCCGTTCCCGCTCTCTGCTGGTCCGCGCGGGTGAGCTCGGTTCTCCCTGGTTTCGTGCTGCATGCGTAGCAGAGGGGCTTGTGTTGTGTGCCTGTGTGGGTAACGCGTGTAAGACGAGTGTTCCAAACGCATGCGTGTACCTCTCTGATGCCGCCTTTTGGAAAAGTGAGGTGGAAATGGAGTCCTCATGGTTAACGTGCGCGCCTGTCAATAAGCGCGTAGGCATGGCATGGTATGGACGGGACGGATGTGGTCATATCATATCACCGCCAAAAGGTTTAAGAAAAGACGATCGTCCATGCTTCTTTGGATACGGAACTTACTAGAGTACAAGTAGTAGCGGTTACTGCACGGCGTGCAGACCACACACATCAGAGCGCACCTCAGTCGACTCGCGCGCTTCGGACGACGACAAACTTTGCGTCCGGGTTCATACCATCGGCCAGTCCGGCCCGTCTCGTCTCCCCCCGCGCCGCGCGAGTCGCCGATTTCACATCCGCCGCGCAGCCTTTTTTTCCCTATGACGACGCGAGTTCCCCCGTCCCATTCGACGGGACTGCAAGCTCGTCCCCCTCGACGACCGCGACGAGACAGACAGGACGAGATCGACGGATGTGCACTGTTCGTGCACCGCGGTGCGGGGTAAGAGGGAAACCACCGGAGCGAAAGCGACGGCCGACGGGAGGGGGAAGCGATCGAGCGGGACGCTGGTGTTTGGCGCGTGGCGGCGATTCCATGCGGGGATGCGGACGGGAGGCCGAAAGCGACGGGCGGTTCACTCCGGTCGTGCGCGCGATAGGGACGGGTGCACTGGCGAAGCCAGGTAGTAATACCCTGGTGCACAGGCACCATGGTAAAAGCAAAATTCAGTAATAGTTTATCAATAATTACCATTGGTGCACCTCTTAAATTGTAGATTAATCACCCTAAAACACAATATCAGTCATATGTGGCACCACTGTCAATCACGTTCTAGCTTCGCCACTGGTTCACGGGTGTCCCTGGCCCTGACGCCAGCGTGACGGCCGGATTACGTACCCCGCACCCGAGCCCCACACCCGTGCAGATCGAGAGCAACGGCTACCTGCAGGCCCCGGTAGCGTCCGCGTCCATGCCGTCACGGGACACGGAGTATTTTCATACCTGCCAAGTACCCCGCTTCGTCACCATTCAACAACTTTCTTTTTTTTTTTTGCGGTGACTAAAAGAGCTGATCGCAACCCACTGCGCACGCGTGCCCGCCACAACAAAATCACCTTTGAGAGCAGTTTATTTATTGGAACGCCGTGGTCAAGGATCGCGAGCAAAATTAACCCACGTGCGCGCGCTGCTAGCAAAATCAAAGAGAGTAACTCCGCCAAATCAATTGCCAGTTAATCACGCAGTAAATGGAGCAAATTAATCAACGCCATTATAATCAGGTTACTACTCCGATCAGCAAGCATGATACCCCGTCGTTGACAGGCAGCCCGTACCGGAAACATGTACTGCCGGCCGCCGAGAGTGCCGCGTGTCGTACGTCCGTGCGCGCGCACCAGACAAATCCCCCAAATGGCCGTCTCACGAAGAAGTTTGCAGCGGAAATCCTCGCCCACTGACACCAACACCTGAAGCTAGTACTACTAGTACTGTAGCTGCTATTCGAGTCGCCGCTGATCGTGTCGGGACTTGGCGGCCGCAGTCGCGCGTACTCTGCTCGTTTCTTGGGTCCTCCATTTCCCGCCAAGGAAGGGTGACTAGTTGAGCAGCGGCATTGGACATTTGGATGTTCCCGTGGAAATGTTTTCAGTCCAATTCATCTGGATAGGCCGATAGGGAAAGAAACGTTTGGTCCACAAAATTTATGAGCTTGGCATTGGCAGGCCGTGAAATTCTGCGGCGTTCTATGAGCGTAGACAAGTTACTACTGCAGCGGCATGTTTCCAACTCGCAGTCGCGATCGCGCGAGATTCGCACCAAGAAGTTTGTTCCGAGTCCAATCTGAACCCAATATGATACATTTTGCTACTATACTCGTTACTACTCTTGGGTCATTATAGTTAGCTCTAGCTGCGCGTTTGGATATATCGATAAGCTGCAGATCGTGTGAATCTGCGTAGACCTCGCTAGTATTGAAAATACTCCGTGTGCCAGTGGTCAGACCGAACCATGCTTGAGGCCTGCCGTCGATGGCGATACAGAAAGCAAAGGAACAAAAGTGGACAGGGGCGTAGTCGCAGTTTCACATACACCAGACGATTCGGCCGGCACCTCAGCAAAGGACAAAAGTGGACGTTGCTGTGTTCGTTTCTCTAGGTTTAAAGGTCACATCAAGACTAATTTTATTATTTAGGCGTCTTAAATAAGTCTAATTATAAAACTAACTGCAGAACCTTGTACTAATTTGCGAGACGAATCTAATAAGAGTAATTAAGCCATGATTAGACGATGGTTACTGTAGCATCACTGTAGCGAAACATAGATTAATTAGGCTCATTAGATTCGTCTCGCAAATTAGCACACATCTGTAAAAAAGTTTTGTAATTAAATTTATTTAAGACGTCTAAATAGCAAGATTAGTTTTGATGTGACCTCTAGGCCTAAATACACGAACAGGGCCTTCATCTAATTGGCTCAGAAGATCTGGGAATTAGGTCAAGTGTCAGCTAAGGCGTACTTATACGTCACAGTAGAAGTTTCTTGACTGAGAAAAAGTGGGTATGGTTGCCGCGAAAGTCGGGTTCACAAAAGCTTTTTCTTCCGATCAATGCGGGAGACAAAATTTGTGAGCTTTTTTTTTTATAACGTGCGGAGCACGTTTTTTATTAAGAAGAAGAGAAGTTTGTTACAACGTGGTCAGAGCTAAATCCCCTAAGGAACTTAGCAAAAGCCAACCAAACGAAGTAGTGAATAACTAGAATTACAAGAAAAAAAGGGCACAAACAAGCCCTTAAACTCAAAGAAAAACGAGAACAAGTGGAAACATGCTCCCAAACAAAGCACTAGTCCTCTAAGTCCGCCTAGACACCAGTAGCTTCCGTAGCTTAGAGAACCCTGCCGCCACTTAAAGGTTAGCCTCGTCGATGATTTTTTGGGATAGCGCGACCGATTGGAGCGCTTGGAATTCGAAGACCATGTTGTTCTGTTCCTTCCAAAGCCTCCACGCGACCGAGATTAGAAAAGTATCAAAATCGGGGCATAACAGCCTAGGTACTCTATTACGTGCCCTAAGCCACCAATCAACAAAAGAAAGTGCCCCGAGGTAGAAGAAGTTTGGAAAAACTCGCCACCGCTGAGAGGTTAGCTTCGTCGATGATTTACTGAGCTAGAGCGACCAGTTGAAGGATATGGAAATCAAAGACCATCTTGTTGCAATTTTTCCAAAGCGCCACCGACCAAGCTGACAAAGAGTGAGAACCTGGGTGATGAACCTTAGGCACCCTTCTACGCGAGCATAGCCTCCAACTAAAAAAAATATTGATTGTGATAAGGCTTCAAGTATTCCTCCAGTAGGTGAAAACCCAGACCACGTTCTTTGTAAGTTATGGTTTCAGGTGGGAAGAATCCTCAACGGAAACCCCTTGATCACCCCCACCGCTCGTTACTTAGAACAGAAAATAAAGGGGTTCACCGTCTGCTTCATGAGATAATCCACCACAGCTTCACGAGCCTCGACAAAAGCTTATTAAAATACATTCTCAGAACTGAGCGACCAGTTGAAAAGTTTGAAAGTGGAGCTTTCCAAAACCTCCATCGACCAAGAGAAGACAAGTGAGTGAAGGGATAGAGGTGGCTGTGAAAGAGCGAACGTGAAAGATTAGCGACCTTGACAGCCCAATGTTTGTCGCGTGACAAAGCACAGAGCAGACCACCAACATGGACGGCGCACGCGTACGATGTGTGTGACAGGCTCCATAATCGATGTATGTCTCACACCGGAGGGCATTCACAGTCAAGGCAAACGGAACTTTGTATCGCAAATGGAGCCATTCTGCCGCAATCCTGTGATTACACGACCCACGACCGCTCGACCCGCGATTGCACGACATGCGACCGCTCGACCCGCGACTCACGACATTGCGACCGCTCGACCCGCGACTGCATGACATGCGACCGCTCGACCCGCGACTCACGACATTGCTACCGCTCGACCCGCGACCTTACTACCTGATGCGATGAATGCTCGACCTAGGACCTTCCGATTTGGTTGGGAGGGCGCTCGCCGGTCTGCTCGAGGACGGTGCCAGTAGCTGGTTTTTTTTTTCCCCGTGAAATTCTGCGGCGTTCAATGAACGTCGACAAGTTACCACTACAGAAGCATGTTCCAACTCACAGTCGCGATCGCGCAAGATTCGCGCACCAAAGAACGCTGCCCCCTCGCTATCCGGTTTGTCGTCCCTCGCGATCCGGTTTGTCGTCAGGTATTGCTCGATCGTACTGTAAGTTTGTTCAGAGTCCAATGTGACCCAATATGATACATTTTGCTAGTACTCGTTACTACTACAAGGAAGCATCAGGTCATTATAGTTAGCTCCAGCTGCGTGTTTGGATCGATCGATAAGCTGCAGATTGTGTGAATCTGCGTAGACGTCGGTAGTGTTGAAAATACTCCGTGTGCCAGTGGTCAGAGCGAATCATGCTTGAGGCCTGCCGTCGATGGCGATGCAGAAAGCAAAGGAACAAAAGTGGGCAGGGGCGTAGTCGCAGTTTCACATACACCAGACGATTCGGCCGGCACCTCGGACGTACTTCATCTAATTGGCTCAGAAGATCTGGGAATTAAGTCAAGTGTCAACTAAGGCGTACTTATACGTCACAGTAGAAGTTTCTTGACTGAGAAAAGTGGGTGTGGTTGCCGCGAAAGTTGGGTTCACAAAAGCTTTTTCTTCAGATCAATGCGGGAGACAAAATTTCAGCTTTGGAGGTTCGGACTCCTACCCTTCAACCACTCTCATTTGACAGAGCAGGCTGCAACCCAACACGTATACAGCCCGCAAAATGAAGTTGGTCCATAACCATTATCCTGAAGTTTTTTTTTACTGTCCTGAAGGTTTTTTTTTTTTTTGGGCGCTCTTTCTGTATTGAAAGAATCGGCAGGCAGCAAAGTGAGGTCCCATAAAATGCCACTGCATATTGGAGCTGAAAGCTTGTAGAAATCACGCCGTTGCACACCTAAGAAACCAGCTGGTTCGCAGCACAGAGAAATGTGAACTTTCAGAACCTCAACTAATGTGAAACCTAACCACCCAACAAGATGGGATACTTTGATCTGGAAAAGACTAGCTATAGATTGTACCTGAAAGCATGCATCAGTGTTCGAACAACTTTTCATCTACTTTCTTTGAGCGACAAGATAGAAAGGCCAGTGAGACAAAATGAACCAATTCATTTCAATCAAGTTCTTTGAGAAGCCAGCTTACATCTACCCCAGAGAGAGACCAACCTAAACTGAGATAATGGCAGGTATGAAGATGTTTCGAATTTACACTCTAAGCACATCAGCATACAGCTACACAACAGACAGAAAATGTTGAAATGATGATACTAGCCGTGCATAGCCGTTACCTAATCTGAACATAATCCCCCATGCTTTAAGCACCACTCGAGATGACAACGAACAAAGATGGAATAAAGCATTGCCGAGCCGGCACGGCCACGACCAAAAGCGTTCAGGCCATCACATGCATGCATGACCTACAACATCTCGGTCATTGAGAGTTGCTTCTACACAATGTCCTCGTAGTACTTAAGGTACACATTGCTAATGACAGGGATCTCTCAACTTTCCTGTATTATAACATGTTCAATCGTGCTTGTTTTGGCTCTTCCTGTCATATGCAGATTACCTTAACCAAATTTGCAGTAATCAAATGCAGCCTGCCACATTTCCCAATTCCGGATGCCTTGTCTTGCCGAGATTCTCTAGTGTTACTCTGATCTGACCGCCGAGCTAGCCGTTTGGCAGCAAGTGCACCTAGTGGCATGGATGATCACGGGAAATGTGTTCTCCAGACATATTACTCCAAATGTGCAGTTAGTCATATAATTTGTTTGCTCCGTTGCCTAATCTATCTTGATGTATTCGGGCGCTGCAATTTGCACGGGGCACGATGATAACGTGATCGCTCACGCAGATTCACAAGCGAAGAGAGACAAAAAGGGCGTGTGAGGTTCAGACGATGAAAGCGCTAAAAAATTCAGATGACTGTCTGAAACGGATCCAAAGTATCTGAATACGTTCGCTTAGTGGAGATAACAGAAGGGCGTGTTTTTAACTCAGTAAGGAGTTGCTCCCCATATCTTTGGCCATAGTTCAATCAAATAATCTCCTGCACCCACGTTCTGTGACATGTGAGGTCAATCGTATCACATTCAAACGATAACAGTTAGGACACGTTGATCCGATTTAGAAGAACTATATCATCTGACATTTTGTCAATGAATCAGGATATTATCCTGTAAGAGCATCTCCAGCAAGGCTTCTACTTGAGCCCTTACTCTATTATTTAGGGGTTTGAGTCAAAAAATCATCTCCAACAAGGACCTTACTTAGGCTCTCATTTTACATGCCCTCTCAAACTCCATCTCCAAGCCCCCATTCCTAGGGTCCTCCAATCCTCCCTCTCATTCATGAATCCCACCAATTTTTTACTGAGTCTCACACAAAATAGGGTCTTGGGTTAGTTTACTGCTGGAGTTGAAGCTAAATTTTGGGCTTTTATTTTTGCATGCCGGCCTGAAGAACGAAAGTAGAGGCCTTGTTTTGAGGTCCATTGAATGCTCTAAGGCTATCTCCAACGGTCTATTGAGACCCAAACCCAAATTATGTGCTGGGAAGAGTGAGAATAGAAGACCAAACGACCTCAATCTCCAACAATGCAACCCAAACCCAATTTCCATCAACCTCCGCCGCCGCCGCTCGTCACCGCCGCCGCCAAGCCCTTCCCGTCGCGCCCGCGCCACCGCCAAGCCGCACGCCTGCGACGGCGAGGGAGGAGCAGAAGGCCATGTGCACCATGGTGAGCGAGATGGGGAAGGGCGAGGGAGGATGTACTTGTTGTAGACGATGACGGAGAAGGAGAGGAAGATCCAGACGCCGACGTAGCAGTAGGAGAGGAGCACCGAATCCGACATGCCGAGCGCCCCCGCCGCCGTCTCGCCCCATCACGCCGCTGGCTCCTCCTCGCGGCTGTGGCTACGGCCGCGTTGGATACGGAGGATGAAGGGGCGGTGGTGGCGACGGCAGATCTGGATCCGGGGGTGGGCGGCCAGCGGCAGGGCGGGAAGAGGAGGAGGAAGGCCGACCGCGGGGCGCGGGAGGAGGAGGAGGAGGAAGGCCGTCGGCGGGGCACGGGCGCTGCGCCGGGATGGGGGCGCCGCCCTGGGGCGGCGGCGCGCCGGGAGGCCATCTGTTCGTCGAGAGAGAGGAGGAAGAAAATGGTTCGATCGTGGGTCGCGGGGTGAGGAGACTCAATTGTGCGTCGCGGAGGGAGGAAGGAGAAAAATAGGTGCCGTCTTTGGAGAGTGTTTTTCAGGGTTTGAGGATCCATTTTCCGTTTTAAGTGAAAAATGGATAGTCTGTTGGAGATAGTTCTAGCTGCATCACCAAACGGTCACCCCCTGCGTCATGGACCATCGATCGTGATTCACGGGGTCAATCTTCAACGCCCGTTTCGCCATGCATCTATGGCGGTGTGCAGTGCCAGAGCATACATCGATTCTCGCGCTCGTGATATCCAAAACGACCGAGACTCGGTCAGTAGTGGCGACTTCATAATTCACAGTTGGAATATTTTTTGTTAGTATTTTATTTCAGAGCAATGTGTGAGGTTGCAAACTTGCAATGCAAACACCGGTCTCTGAGTCTGAAGAAAGAGGGTGCTGATGAGTTATGTCACCTGTTCGGCGGTCAGCTATGACGCTAGAAACCGAGAATGGCAAGGATCAACGGAGTAACGAGCACTTCAGCTCGTCAGTGCTCATGTTTTCAAACCAAAAGGAGTTCAAGTGTTCTCACTTCGAAAAGATTAACCGGGTAGTGAGTAGTGACTCGTCTAAATTTGAGCCCGAGTTAGGCTGTTTCTTGGTTTTCTCCCACCCCTGCCGTTGGGAGCACGCGTCAACTCTCCACATGCACCGCAAGTTAACATCGAGATAGAAAATTTTGGTCAGATTCCAAAGGTGTGTGGACCGGGGCATGGACCATTCGCTCGTTCCTGTGCCAGACTTGCTAGCTTAGCATGAGGAGGAGCAGTGAGTGGTAAGGCTCCTAACGCTGTTAGATCATGTGCATGGCCTCTTTCCAGCCCGTCGTCAACCACCGCAAATCTTAACACCGCCAAACCACATGCGTTGTGGCCTCGTTTCGTCGCGTGCAACCGTGGCCGCGACTGCGTGGCAAGTCGCGCATGGAGGCACCGTAGATTGAACAGCTCATTTCGTGGTTACCACACGCAAAGCACGGAAAACTATTCATTTCCCAAGCAAGGCCGCTGTCAAAACTACAGTCACTATAAAATCCTCCTCACCCCTTGCTCACACTCGAAGCAGCTCCCAGAACGCCAGCCCGAACACTGAACTGAGTGAGCAGCAGCCGACCCGACCAGACCCACACCCCATGGCCTCCGCAATGCGCCCCCAGCTCGCCGCGCTACTCGTCCTCCTCGTGGCCTCGCCGGCGGCGACGCGGCTGGCGTCGGCTGCGGGCGCGTGCGCGGGCGAGAAGTTCCCGGCCGGGCGGACCTACGCGACGTGCGAGGACCTCCCGAGTCTGGGCGCGTCGCTGCACTGGACCTACGACGCGGCCACGAGCTCGCTGTCGGTGGCGTTCGTGGCGGCGCCGGCCGGGACCGGCGGGTGGGTGGCGTGGGCGCTGAACCCGACCTCCGACGGCATGGCCGGCGCGCAGGCGCTGGTGGCGCTCAAGGGCTCCGGCTCCGCCGCGCCCGCCGTCAAGACGTACAACATCACCGGCTACGTGCCGCTCGGCGCCAAGTCCACGCCCATCGCGTTCCCGGCCACCGACCTCGCCGCCGACAACAGCGGCAGCAAGATCCGGATGTACGGCAAGCTGAAGCTGCCCGCCGGGATGAAGGCGGTGAACCAGGTGTGGCAGGTCGGGTCCTCCGTCACCGGCGGCGCGCCCGACAAGCACGCGTTTGGGGCCGACAACCTCGCCGCCAAGAGCAAGCTCGTGCTCGCCGGCAAAGCTTCCGCCGCGGCGCCATCCCCAGCGCCCGAGGCCGGCGGCCCGGCCGCCAGCTCCGGCGGCAGCGGCAGCGACAGCGGCGCGGCGTCGTCCCTGTCGCCGTCCGCCCCCGCGAAGTCCCCGTCCGCGGCGGTGACCACGGCCGGCGTGTCGGCGCCGGCACTCCTCTTGCTGGCTTTGGTGGGTCTCTTGGCGACGGTATGATGAAGACGATGATGATGGTAGCTCGACACTATCATCGGTCATCACGGAAGGTGGCGGCGGTGGGCTAGTTCATCACGAGGAAAACATCATGCTTAGTAGTATTTTTTTGTCCATTTTTCTTGCGCTTTTCTTTCTTCTGGGTTCTTGAATAAAATTATTGGTGTAGCCGTTGAGCCGGTGTTGGGTAGAACAGTGATTCTCACTACTGCAGTCGACATGTCATTGATTCCATCACATGGCCTCATTTCTTGTGACAGTGTTCTGTTTTCTGAATCTTTTCTGCTTGGCAGCAGCGCGGCACCAGCGTTTGGTCCACTGCCTTCTCTCTAATCTGAAATTAACTACGGTCTGCACAGATCTCCGACCCAGCATCTTGCGGAACGCCGCGCCATCCCCGTGCGTCGGCAATAGCAGCCCAGCCGGCGAGTCGATCGGCGACGCGTGACTGCACATCGTTCCAGGCTTACGGATGAGGAAGAGTGTTTTACGGTGTTTACAGGTCAAAAATGAAGGACCGAGAAGGCGACCAGAGGGGGGTGAATGAGAGCCGATAAAAATTCTTGCAAAGAATTCGGCCTATGTCCCAACCCGCCTCAAGATTGATCATCAAAATCACACATACATGAGGAGTGTTGTGCTGACCCTAGGAGTGATCAAAGATGATGTAGAAATACTTGCGGAAGCAAAACAAACGAACACGCACTCCACGAGATGGACCGATGAAAATCCAACCGAGACCTTCCACCGGATAGTCCGGTAACCTGTCAGATACTCTGGTACCGGATACTCCGGTGAGGTGTCGAATACTCCGGTCGGATACCAGGTCCGGATACTCCGGTAGGGTGCCGGATACTCCGGTAGGTATCAGGTCCGGATACTCCGGTAATGTGTCGGATAGTCCGGTCGGGTACCAGGTCCGGATACTCCGGAACTCGGTCGGATACTCCGGTAAGCGATGAACAGCAAGAACAAAAACGCGCGACCGGTTGCTCCAAAATCCAAAACCCAATCAAACGACCTCCAAAAATCACCAAACTTGAACCCTAGGTGCGTGACAGGATTGGAAACCTCATCCAAGTGGATCCATACCAAAAACCCAACCAAATCCCCTCGAATTTCAGATCACGTGCAAGAACAAGGGTTTGATCAAACTTAGACGAAATCCACAAATTCGAGGTGCTCGTGGGGTGATCTTGTGCAAGATCAATCAAGGCATGTTCCCACACGTCCTAGCTCCGAATCCATCCAAGAAAACCATCCCAAATCGCAGCCAAAAAGGAGATCGAAAATCACCCGAAAATAGCTCCGAAAATGGGGAAAAAGATGAATTCGGGAATAAGATGGGGAGGAAGAACAAGAGCACGAGATTGATTCAAACAAACTTCATTCCATTGATTCAATCACGAAATCCATAGGTACAAACCTAGGGCGCCGCCCTCTTCCTCCCTCTCTTGTTGAAAGTTAAAAATACAAGCTCTCACTTTGTTCCCTCCCCTCTCATCTCTCTCTAGCTCTCCCCTAGCTAGTCCTATCCCTCACACACAATGGAGACAACCCAAAAGCCTCAAACTTGACAGCCAACCTGCCCCTCCTACTTATCCTCTTGGACATTTCCACATCCCGGAAATGCCCCTCACACTACAACACACTTACCCTTCCATAAGGGCGTTTCCGTCCATCATTTTCTCCTTCGCCCGAACGCCGTCGGGCCCTTCACGATTTAGCTTCGCCTCGACGCAACCTTCGCGATGGTGCCACGTACACCACCATGCGCCGCCGCCGGTTTTGAGGCCCAAACCGGGAAACCGTCCGCCTGCCGGTTTTGAGGCATAAACCGGGAAACCGTCCACCACCGGTTTTAAGGCCCAAACCGGGAAACCATCCACCACCGGTTTTGAGGCCCAAACCGGGAAACCGTTCACCACCGGTTTTGAGGCACAAACCGGGAAACCGTCCACCACCGGTTTTGAGGCACAAACCGGGAAACCGTCGCCACCGGTTTTGAGGCCAAACCGGGAAACCGTCGACCACCGGTTTTGAGGCCAAACCGGGAAACCATCTCGATGTCGACGCGTGTCACCTCGTCCCGCGAACCTCGCCGTCAAGTCTCCTCGTCCCAGCCCGTCGGAACCTTCACTTGACTCGGCCTCCCGTTCGCCTTGACCCTGGTCAACACGCCGTCTTCATCACCTCCACGGTTTTGAGGCCAAACCGCGAAACCCTCCGTGCTTCTTGTCCGTCACGTGTACGATGTGGATCACCCTTGACCTCACCCGGCCTCTCGATCGCCCGGACCCAAGCCTCCCGCTTGTTCCTCCCGATCCTCTCGCCGTTGACCATCAAGTTGACTCCATTGACCTACACATCATTAGACAAGCAAACACATTTCTCCATCTCCTCCATACTTCTCATCTCCTTCACCAACTCCGGTTAGCCATAAACATAATCAATATACATGCTCATGCAAACCTCAAATCCCGCAATTCAAACTCGAACCTCAAGTTCAACTCAAACTCGTTCGTTGTCAATTACTCATCACATTATGAACCATGGCACATCTCAACATGGTTCCTCAATCTCCCCCTTGATGAGTACATTGACAACAACACCAATCTCAAGAATAGTTTGAAATGCGAAACCAAGAAAGCTAACTCAATGGTCCAAAACCAAGAAAAATGGAAGCAAATGACCATCAAATAGCAAAGGATCACAAAAACTAAGATTTGGCAGATAAAGCGGCACAAAGTCGCAAAGATCCATAAAGACTCAGGAAAAAGTCAGAACAAAAGGGTTTAAAGAAAAACTCCCCCTGAAGTGGTGCAACTTCTCATGCAATGCGAAATGCCCGGATAATCCGGTACTGTGCCGGATACTCCGGCCGTCGGACAGTCCGGTAGGCGACCGGATAGTCCGGTGGGGGGTTTCTGTCCTGAAAACAAGAAATGATGCATTTTCGCCCAAAACTCCCCCAAAAGCATTTCAAAGGTATTTTCTCCCTTGATATCTATCTGAGATGCAAACTTATCGATATTTCTCCCCCTTTGGCAATGAACTCATCAAGATACAAGAGAGCCAAAAATGCAATGCATGAGGTGGGAATCCTACCAAGCTTCAAAAATCATGTCAACAAGCATTTATCATTGCTATGAACAAGCATAGAACCTTGAAGTGTACACGCATGAGCTCACAATTGCACGAAGGCTATAATAGAGAGCATAGCACAAAAGCAAAGAGCTAGACAAGCTAAGCATGAAGATTAAATTGAGCAAGATAGATTCAAATTTGCTATATCATGAAAAGCATGGTCACCACATGTATGATCATCCCGATCCAAGGCAAAACAAGCATTAAGTGAATCCATGAAAACTAGCAAGTGTCAATCTCAACTCAAGCAACAAACATTCGGAAAGATGTGCTTTGACAAACGCTCACATATGCAACAAAGACTCAATTTGATCAAGTGAAGATTGCAAGCTTTTGCTTGTCTTTTCTTTTTCATCCTCAAGTAACCTCTTATCCAAGCGGAGGGTCGCACGACTGGTTACGGCAAACACCCCGAGGCTTCAAGGCACCGTATTGGATTTTTAGCATTTTGCACAAAAGATCAAATTGATTTTAGAAATTAGGCACAAGAAGCAAATGAGTATGCCTTTTGGCAAAAGGACATTTGTCCCCCAAAGTCCCATCATGAGCTAAACATTTGCCAAAGTCCATCCCCCAAACAATAAGTTGCCGAAGTCAAGACATTTTCTGAAACTAGCCTTAAAACAAGTCTT
This sequence comes from Eragrostis nindensis, assembly GCA_012490785.1. Taxonomy (NCBI): domain Eukaryota; kingdom Viridiplantae; phylum Streptophyta; class Magnoliopsida; order Poales; family Poaceae; genus Eragrostis; species Eragrostis nindensis. The sequence continues at coordinate 83,223 of JAAXCT010000227.1, read as the reverse complement.
GACAAGGATAAAAACAAGCATACACATGGTGAACAAACATAGGCATGCATAGATCAGCCTCACAAAAGCCAATTTTCATCTCAAAGTTTAGCTAGCTTGCTCAAATGAAACTATGCCATACTATCTAAAAGAGCCTAAGTTTAAAAGCTTGCTACTAGCAACCACACAACTTAGCTCAAACTCAATCATAGCAACAATAAATACAAGGAGACATAAAGGTTGAAGCTTCTTCTAAAGATGCATATTATACATGATGCTTATCTTACAATGCAATGCAAATGCGAGAAAAGTAAGATACATATTTACAAAGAAGCCAACTCTCCCTCAAACAATGCCATAAGGATAACAAACACCAAGTTCCCCCCGAAGAAATGCAAAGCGCTCGGCGTCTAGAGGTTTGGTGAGGATATCGGCTAGTTGGTTGTGGGTATCAATGTATGTAAGCTCGATGTCCCCCTTTGCAACATGATCTCTCAAGAAGTGGTATCTTACCTCTATGTGTTTGACTCTCCCATGTAGGATTGGGTCTTTGGATAAGCATATGGCACTAGTGTTGTCAAAAAAAAGTGGAACACTCTTGTAGGTTAACCCATAGTCCCTCAAAGTGAAAGTCATCCATAGGATTTGGGATAAGCAACTAGCAGCAGCAACATATTCAGCTTCGGTTGTGGATTGGGCTACGCCAGATTGCTTGCGAGAAGACCAACAAACAAGAGAAGACCCAAGAAAATGACAAGTACCCGAAGTGCTCTTCCGATCAACTCGACACCCAGCAAAATCCGCATCCGAATAACCACAAAGAGAAAGTGTAGATGATGCAGAGTACCAAATGCCGAATTCAAGGGAGTACTTGAGATACCTGAAGATGCGCTTCACCGCTTGACGATGAGACTCCCTTGGTGAAGATTGGAAGCGAGCACAAAGACACACCGCGAAGTGTATGTCGGGCCTTGTCGCCGTGAGGTACAAGAGGGAGCCGATCATGCTTCGGTACTCCCGCTGGTCCACCGCTTCACCATCAAGATCCGGATCGAGCACGGTGGAAGTGGCCATCGGGGTCGACATGGGCTTCGCATCCGACATGTCGAACTTCTTCATCAAGTCCTTCGTGTACTTGGCTTGATGAATGAAGGTACCCTGCTTGCATTGCTTGATTTGAAGACCAAGGAAGTAGGTCAGCTCGCCCATCATGGCATCATGAACTCATTCTCCATCATTGCCTGAAACTTAGACACAAGAGCATGAGATGAACCACCAAAGATGATATCATCCACGTATATCTGAACCAAAAGAAAGTCAGTGCCATGCTTGAGGGTAAACAAGGTTTTGTCCACACACCCCATCTCAAACCCGCGCTCTAGCAAGAAAGTTTTCAGCCTAGCATACCATGCCCTGGGTGCTTGCTTTAGCCCGTACAAGGCCTTCTGAAGCTTGTACACTCGGTTTGGGTACTTAGGATTTTCAAAGCCTGGGGGTTGCCTGACATAAACCTCTTCCTCTATGTAGCCGTTTAGGAAAGCGCTTTTGACATCCATTTGGTAAAGCTTGAAGCCTTTAGACGCGGCAAAAGCTAGCAGGATTCTAATGGCTTCTAGACGCGCTACAGGAGCAAAGGTTTCCCCAAAGTCTAAGCCCTCAACCTGGCTAAACCCCTGAGCCACAAGCCTAGCTTTGTTTCTCACAACTAGACCATCCTCACCCTGTTTGTTCTTGAACACCCACTTGGTTCCTATCACATTTACATTTGGAGGAGGCTCAACAAGGGTCCAGACTTTGTTTCTCTCAAAGTTTTCTAGCTCCTCATGCATGGCATTGACCCAATCGGAATCAGAAAGAGCGTGTCCAACATCTCGAGGTTCAAAAGGAGGCAACAAATGCAGAATTTGTAAAGCATGCGAGATGAGCAGACCTCGACCTTGTTGTCCTTTCATTTAGATTACCGATCATTTGGTGGGGAGGATGTCGACTTTGGACGTGTCGAGGGGCCTCTCTCTCGGAGCGTACCTCCCCCTCAACAACAGCTGGGGCTTGCTCAACAACGGCTGGAGCTGGATCGACGGCCGCCGAGGAGGATGTAGATGCTACGGGACCTCTGCTTGAACTGTGGAAGCAGGGACCGGCTCAGGAGCAGGCGAAGTAGTAGGAAGTAGTGGTTCATCCTCATCTTCACCTGGAGCCGGTAGATCACCGTCTACAAGGGTGCTCTCCTCCAATTCCCTGTCACCTGCACACGCAACCACACCACTTGTACAAGGCATAGATTCATCAAAGGTTACATCGCAGGACTCCACGATGGTGTTAGATTCCAAGTTCAAAACTCTATAAGCATGACCATGTGGGGTGTAACCAAGAAAGATGCCATCGAAAGATTTTGACTCAAACTTATCCAAATTGCCACGCTTGAGAATAAAGCATTTGCAACCAAAAGCACGCAAATGAGAAACATTTGGCTTCCTCCCAAAACGTAGCTCATAAGAAGTCACATTAAGAATTGAGCGCAAGAAAACCCGATTGGAAACAAAGCAAGCGGTGCTAATGGCTTCAGCCCAGAACCGCCTCGGAGTCCTATGCTCATCAAGCATCGTCCGGGCCATCTCAGCAAGGGTTCTGTTCTTTCTTTCAACTATGACATTTTGCTGAGGAACACGAGGTGCAGAAAACTGATGCTCAAGGCCATGTTCTCGACAGAAAGCATCAAAAGAGGAGTTCTTGAACTCGGTGCCGTTATCACCGCGAATTGCTCGCATTGCACCAGGGTGTTCATTGAACAACCTCAAAGCCAAGCTCCAAAAGTGATGAAACACTTTTTACAAGAGAAACATCTCAAAGGCCAAAGCAAAAGACAAGCTCCAAATGTCAATGAAAACAACAACTCCCCCTCAACCCAAGCCAATCTCCCCCTCGATAAAACAACTTAAGAACCATTCCAAAAAGAGGACAAGGAGACACTAGAAAGGGGTAATCATTAAACAATTAAAGAAGGGGGGTTGTGCAAATAAATCTATATGGAGCATATCTCAAACACAAATTTGCAAAACATGGCAAAGCATGAGAGGACCAAGTAATCATATGTCAAAGTAGAGGATATACAAATAAGACCAAAAAGGAGCACATATCACATGAGAGTAAGCATGTGAGAACCAATAGCTAATCATGAAAAGATATAGTATGGTTCACACAAGGTACATGAAAAGTGATCTAAGAAACAAGAAAGCTCACAAAGCTAGCATAGTAGGTTAAAACCACATCGAAACATGCTAAGCAATCGTGTACAAGGCGAAAGTCAATTTAAGACAAGAGAGAATGTCAGGCATGCTAACCAAAGGTGTACACAAATAAAACCATCCAATAGGCAAGAGAGAAAGAAAAGCATGCTATAACATACACACTAATAAAACATACCGAGAGGATCAAATGAGCATATGAACAAGCATCTCACACCATAACTAAATGTACATGAAAGTAGAAGGTATGAGTGTATAGAAAAGCTCACAAAATAGGAGAAGACGCCACGATGAAGCGCATGCCTCTTGGAGGCCATGAACAAGGGTATGGAGAACCATTCATGTCTCGATCACGTCATGCAAAAGACCGAGACCATTAAATCACATGTCCTCCAACCCGCATCCCCAACCTACATATAAGAAGAGAGAAAAGTCCGAGTCTTGGATCCCAAAGGGTTAGTAAGCAAATACTTGGGAATCCAACACTTGGACACACGACCGATAGGAGTACTCAATTTATCATGAGGGTTAGCATGATGCAATTTTCGATTCGAATTGGAAGACCTTGAATCACCCTTAGAAGCATGTCGCGAAATGGCAACTCGAGAAGAAAAACGAGTGCAACCACTAGAAAAACGACGAGAACCTCTAAGGGGAACACCATGAGAAGAACCATGGAAAGCATCATGAGAACCATGTCGTGGATCAACACAAGAAGCACTAGAAGCATGTCCACGAGCACGTTCAAACCCACAAGAAAACGAGTCGAAGAAACCTTCAATAAAGCAATGCCTCATACTAGGCTCCCGAGTCTTCATGCCATGGGAAAAGCTATGAATACCCGAAGAGTTAGTAGCACGAGATCGGCACAAGTGTTTGGCACGTCTCGTGTCACGGGGATAGAAGTCATATGAGGGATGACCATATCCACGCTGGGGACGAACACCACGATAAGGAAAACGTGGGCCATCAAAGCGTCGTGACACAAGTCCTCTGTTTTGTGAACCAAAGTCATATGGGCGATGACCAAGTCCACGGTGATCACGAGAAGGAGTGTGAGGCGGATAGTTAACATAGGAACGATGGACCGCATTCCTAGCCAACTTCGCTTGCCTCCTTTCAATTCTCTTCCTTCTAAAGCAAAACTCATCCAAATGACCACACCTACCACAAAACATGCAAGTGTACACATTCTTGTATTTAGGCTTTGGTTGTGTAGGTGGTTTGGATTGTTGCTTTCGCTTCTTGACCTCTTTTGGGTTGAAGGCCGGCTTTGGGTTTGGTGGGTAGTAGGTATCGGTGGGCTTAAGTTTCTCACTCTCATCTTGGAGGTTGGAGCTTGGTACAAACTTACCCACATTTTCACTCTCTTTCTCACACCTCTCAAAACCCAAACCCAAATTGTATCCTCGGGCAAAACCTTCCTTAACCCTCAACAAGTCACTCTCAATTTTCTCTTCACTCACCTTGGTTCTTGTGAGACGGGTTGTGAGGTACTCAACTTCTTGGGCTAGCCTTAGGTTCTCATTTTGGGTAGAAGTAAGTTCATCTTTGAAAGAAGCACACACAATGCATGGTGAAAGTGTGGCATGAGAACCAATTTTTAATTTAGCCTCTAGCTCTTTGACCTTGGACAATTGGCTATCCATGTCATGTGTGAGCTTAGGGCAACTCTTACAAGCACCCAAGAGAGAGGGTTGAGCTTTGAGCTCCTCAAGTTCCTTCAAAGCACTCTCAAGTTGACTAGCAACTTGAGCATGCACACTCTTCAAGGAGACTAGATCATTCATCACAATTTGACACGACTCACACTCAACAACAACATCATCATCAAGAGTAGATTTGAGTGAAGAAAGCTCAACGTTAGCATTCTCTAGCTTAGACTTCAGTTTTCGGTTTTCACGCAAGGCATCACACAATTTCTTCTCTTTCTCGAATAGAGCATCACGTAAGTATTCATTTCGAAAGATGAGCTCGTCACGAGATCGTGATACCTTGCTTGTCTCGGAGTCGGAGCCGGAGCCGGAGTAGGGATCATCCTTAGCCATGAAGCAGGGGTCGGTGAAGTTGGTGGTCTTCTTCTTGTCCTTTGGCTTCTCCGTCTCCTCCTCAGCACTTGAGAGGTCGTCGCTCGAGGAGTACTCGAGGTCGCTTAGAGAGGCAGCAAAAACTCTCTCTATCACCTTCGCCATCTTCTTCTTGGCGCTCTTGCCCTTCTTGGAGAAGTAATTCTCCTTGGTGTCATCCTCAATATCAATTCCGCACATGTCCAAACCTGAGGACAAAGACACACGAGAGCGAGCACTTGGTGCCATGACAAAGCACCGATTAGTGTTAGCAAATCGCCGAAGCACAAACAAGCAAGTGCAAAAGGTCGCCTATGGATCACAAAGCCGGTTAAGCTCAACACGTGATCACACCGGCTCTGATACCAATTGAAGGACCGAGAAGGCGACCAGAGGGGGGGGGTGAATGGGAGCCGATAAAAATTCTTGCAAAGAATTCGGCCTATGTCCCAACCCGCCTCAAGATTGATCACCAAGATCACACACACACATGAGGAGTGTTGTGCTGACCCTAGGAGTGATCAAAGATGATGTAGGAATACTTGCGGAAGCAAAACAAACGAACACGCACTCCACGAGATGGACCGATGAAAATCCAACCGAGACCTTCCACCGGATAGTCCGGTAACCTGTCGGATACTCCGGTACCGGATACTCCGGTGAGGTGTCGAATACTCCGGTCGGATACCAGGTCCGGATACTCCGGTAGGGTGCCGGATACTCCGGTAGGTATCAGGTCCGGATACTCCGGTAATGTGTCGGATAGTCCGGTCGGGTACCAGGTCCGGATACTCCGGTACTCGGTCGGATACTCCGGTAAGCGATGAACAGCAAGAACAAAAACGCGCGACCGGTTGCTCCAAAATCCAAAACCCAATCAAACGACCTCCAAAAATCACCAAACTTGAACCCTAGGTGCGTGACAGGATTGGGAACCTCATCCAAGTGGATCCATACCAAAAACCCAACCAAATCCCCTCGAATTTCAGATCACGTGCAAGAACAAGGGTTTGATCAAACTTGGACGAAATCCACAAATTCGAGGTGCTCGTGGGGTGATCTTGTGCAAGATCAATCAAGGCATGTTCCCACACGTCCTAGCTCCGAATCCATCCAAGAAAACCATCCCAAATCGCAGCCAAAAAGAAATCGAAAATCACCCGAAAATAGCTCCGAAAATGGGGAAAAAGATGAATTCGGGAATAAGATGGGGAGGAAGAACAAGAGCACGAGATTGATTCAAACAAACTTCATTCCATTGATTCAATCACGAAATCCATAGGTACAAAGCTAGGGCGCCGCCCTCTTCCTCCCTCTCTTGTTGAAAGTTGAAGATACAAGCTCTCACCTTGTTCCCTCCCCTCTCATCTCTCTCTAGCTCTCCCCTAGCTAGTCCTATCCCTCACACACAATGGAGACAACCCAAAAGCCTCAAACTTGACAGCCAACCTGCCCCTCCTACTTATCCTCTTGGACATTTCCACATCCCGGAAATGCCCCTCACACTACAACACACTTACCCTTCCATAAGGGCGTTTCCGTCCATCATTTTCTCCTTCGCCCGAACGCCGTCGGGCCCTTCACGATTTAGCTTCGCCTCGACGCAACCTTCGCGATGGTGCCACGTACACCACCATGCGCCGCCGCCGGTTTTGAGGCCCAAACCAGGAAACCGTCCGCCTGCCGGTTTTGAGGCATAAACCGGGAAACCGTCCACCACCGGTTTTGAGGCCCAAACCGGGAAACCGTCCACCACCGGTTTTGAGGCACAAACCGGGAAACCGTCCACTACCGGTTTTGAGGCACAAACCGGGAAACCGTCCACCACCGGTTTTGAGGCACAAACCGGGAAACCGTCGCCACCGGTTTTGAGGCCAAACCGGGAAACCGTCGACCACCGGTTTTGAGGCCAAACCGGGAAACCATCTCGATGTCGACGCGTGTCACCTCGTCCCGCGAACCTCGCCGTCAAGTCTCCTCGTCCCAGCCCGTCGGAACCTTCACTTGACTCGGCCTCCCGTTCGCCTTGACCCTGGTCAACACGCCGTCTTCATCACCTCCACGGTTTTGAGGCCAAACCGCGAAACCTCCGTGCTTCTTGTCCGTCACGTGTACGATGTGGATCACCCTTGACCTCACCCGGCCTCTCGATCGCCCGGACCCAAGCCTCCCGCTTGTTCCTCCCGATCCTCTCGCCGTTGACCATCAAGTTGACTCCATTGACCTACACATCATTAGACAAGCAAACACATTTCTCCATCTCCTCCATACTTCTCATCTCCTTCACCAACTCCGGTTAGCCATAAACATAATCAATATACATGCTCATGCAAACCTCAAATCCCGCAATTCAAACCCGAACCTCAAGTTCAACTCAAACTCGTTCGTTGTCAATTACTCATCACATTATGAACCATGGCACATCTCAACATGGTTCCTCAAAAAAACTACGAGCCATCTGAAGTTCTGAACGTAGATTACTTGCTACTTAAAGCAGCTTTGCTCCGTTCAAAAAAATAAAATAAAGCAGCTTTGCTGCACAGCTGGCGGTGTTCCTTGCCGTCGTTGCACGTACTATGATGAGTGTGCAGTGCACGCATCCGTGGGCCGGAAGGTCCGGAACTACTATGGCTGCGTTCGGATGCAACTTTAGAGGGCTATAAAGTACTGTAGCTGTCACATCAATAATGCCGCACGATTTATGTGTACTAAACAAAGTCAAATTACAAAACTAAGTCCAGGACCCCCCCTCTATTTTGCGAGACGAACGTAATGAGGGTAATTAAGCGGCGATTAGACGATGATTACTGTAGCATCACTGTGTCAAAACATTGATTAATTAGGCTCGTTAGATTCGTCTCGAAAAATAACGCCCATCTGCAGAAAGGTTTTGTAATTAGATTTTATTTAGTACCCCTAAATAGTAAGATTCTTTTTACTTTAGAGGGGTAAAGTTTAGAGGGCACTTTAGAGGCCTGAACCGAACGGCACCTATGTTTTTTTTGAACCTCTCAAGCTGGGTACAACTGTAGCATCTGTTCATGTGCAACGGCACCTATGTTGATTGGCTTGCACACTCTGTTCCGCTCCCATTTGGGCATGATGACTGTATACTCTGTTCAACAGGATGAGCTTGTGAATTGAGGCCATGATAATGGAGTATCAACGCACGCTCATCATTCACTCGAAAAAGATAATGAGAGCAAAGAACAACATTACAGCGTCCACGCAAAAAAAAAAAACAACAACAACATTACAGCGTACCAGTCATCATAGCGCCAGCGGCCAGCTCTTATCCATACATGATACTACATCACATACACCAGAAAATGGTGTTGATCATGGTAAAGCCCCAGAGAAACGGCAGCTCGCCGCCTAACGTACGTCGCCGGTTGGCTCCGGGGTGGTTGGTGGCGGTCGTGATGATTGATTTCGCTCTACTGGACCCTGCTTGCGAGTCCTGAGTCCCAGACGAGTCACGGGGCAGAGGCAGCAACGCGTGGGCATCTCGGGTTCTAAGCTATGCCAGAGGCACATGGATCGTCCTCGTTGCCGGTGTTCGTGGTGGAAATGTCTGGGTCACTGGGTGCGAACGCGGAGGGCGACCTCGTCCACGTCCTGCACCCACATGCCGCCGCTGCGCGTGTCGGCGTCCTCGTCGCCGTCTTCGTCGTCGCCGGGCCCAAGCATGAGGACTCATGAGTGCTGCGTGCCAGCAGGTTCGCTCGAACTTTGGTCTGTTAAACAAAATTGACTGTAATCTTACACGGTTCCACCATCTCAAGCTGGGCGGTGTCACAGTTTTTACAAACAGCTGGATTCGGCGGTCACTAGTCGTCGGAGGAGATATATCATCTCTCTAGATGAGAACGATGTGGAGGATCGACAAGTCGTAACCATTTAAGACGATGGATTGGCAACTCGTCCGACAACGGCACGCCGGTAGCGCCAGATGCGCGTATTGTTTGTAGGGAATTGTTTTCTGCAAGAACAACCCTTGCAGAATCATTACGAGTGAGCTTACAATCAGTGTTCATAGCAACCACAGGGTTTTTTGTCCGAGTTTATTTTTGATTTTACAAATTCACACATTCGCAAAGCTCACGCCTGGTAGGAAATTGACACCCACTACTGCAGAAATGGAATCTGTTTTTGGGCCGGAGGTGAGTTTAAGCTCATTCAATGGAGAACGCATTCGGCCCATACAAAGGGTGCCCATTTCGAGTGTATCCAGCTCAGTTACGCAGTCGGCCGAACCGGGGAAAAAAGGCCCCTTCCTAGCAGATCCTGCCTGATAACACAGATCGACCCTTTTTCTCCGTCCCCACTTCGGGCTGGATGGCTATATTGGGCCATAACATTCTGACCATACCGAGGCCCAGTTACCGACACTCACAAAAACCCTGATCCGGACGTCCAAATACAGCTGCGGCAATCGCAGCCGTCCACTCGATCGCCTCCTCTCTCTAGGGTTTTAGCCGTATAAGAGCCCCATCTCCATCCCCCGAACCCTGCCTCCGCCGCCTCCCTCCGCTTCTCCTCCTCCCTTCCTCCCCTCTCGGTGCGCTCCGACCCGAAGGTGACAGCTCGCCGGCAAACTCTTCGCCGTTTCGATTTCTTGCTTCTTATCTCGTCGATCTGGTCTCACGTTTGCGTGTTGCTGTTGTCTCTTCGGTGATTGCTGGTGCAGAGATGGCGGTGCCGCTGCTGACGCAGAAGATCGTGAAGAAGCGGGTCAAGCAGTTCAAGAGGCCTCACCATGACCGCTACATCTGCCTCAAGGTAGCAATCTTTTCCCTCTTCCGTTCTGTGAAATGGAATCACTGGAGTTCTGCCTGTGCCGCGCTTTTGGTGGTCGGATCTGTGTTTATTGGAGGTCGAAGTCCCTAGGGCTGTGATGTTCTTGAGTCGCCTCGGTAGCAGCTTACTCCTTGCGGTTCTGTTAGCTAGCTGATAGATCGATGCGACCGAATTGTTTTTGATAGATTAACCATTGCAATACTGTTATGTGATGAAGCTCAGATTATGTAAGTTGGTGAAGTAGTGTCATAATTGTTGTTGAGGTAATACGCCGGCGCACTTTTTACTGGCTGGGGTTAGGTTAGCGTTGTCACTCGGGTGCTTTTGGGAGTTGCAATCAGTTTTGCTCATATGGGTGCCTTCTGTCATTCTTGAACGCCAGGGTAGGGAGCAGTGTATTGCTGTAGATGTTCACTCTTGTCTGGAGCCTTGTTCCTAGGCTCTTAAAATTGCTGACTCTTTGATTAGTGCTATCAGTCGTGGATAAAATTGACCGTGTGTGCATCATGGCTCACGCATGGCTCTTCTGAGAGTGTTGTAGTTATGCTATTTTTTCCTTCTACAAAGTGATCTTTTTGCCAACTCATACTGACTGCAATTTGTTATCCATGCTTTTAAGCACCATTAAAAGCAACCTTGTACTTGATAGATGTTTTATTTTTCATGTGGTAATATTATTACAAGTGTAAGGAAGCAAATGTAGGCAACAGTGTGTTCTGTCCATGTTAGTACCCTTTTCAAATATGATGTTCTTCTGTGTCAGTTGGAAGTAGTGAAGCTTGTCTGTTGCTGCAAAGTATTCTGGAGTTTGAACTTACTCAAACAGCCATTGTGACCATTATATGCTAATCAACTTACAAACCAACCTAATGCTGTATTGCTTTGCTTTCTATTGCTAATATATTGCTGCATTTGCATCCACTCCTGGTAATCTAACTGCATTTGAAATATTCTGTTTAGCATGCTTGCATGGACTAATAGCCCTTTTATTGATTGCAGCCAAGCTGGCGCAGGCCAAAGGGTATTGACTCCCGTGTGAGGAGGAAGTTCAAGGGATGCACCTTGATGCCCAACATTGGATACGGCTCTGACAAGAAGACCAGGCACTACCTTCCCAACAAGTTCAAGAAGTTTGTGGTGCACAACGTCTCCGAGCTGGAGCTGCTCATGATGCACAACAGGTATGAACTAGCCAAAGCTGTTTGCTGCTGATATCTTAACTTGCACGTTGAGGTCTTTACTGATGCAATGTGCCCTTCCCCTTCCTCACACAGGACCTACTGCGCTGAGATCGCCCACAATGTCTCCACCAAGAAGCGCAAGGACATCGTTGAGCGCGCCGCACAGCTTGACATCGTGGTCACCAACAAGCTCGCCAGGCTCCGCAGTCAGGAGGACGAGTAGGCTGTTTGTTCGTCAGTACTATGTGTGGATCTGGACCTTTCCGGGTTGTAGGAAACTACTCTTTTTTCTGTCGTGTTGCAATCGAGGATGTTATGCCGACTTTTTTGCTACCTGTAGTGACTCTAATGTGGCAAGTTCAACTGTTACTGCATATCTATCAAAAATTTTCTGTATTACCAATTTGGAATGGTTTCACTGGTTGAATGGTGTAGCAGTGTCCCGCGTGCATCTGGTATGGTTTGTGCAGCGAGCACAGCTGACTTTGTGCAGTGCATTACTCGCTTCGAATTGCAGAGTACTCTGTTCTGATTTCCATGTTTCAGCCCATCTGGTATGGTTTTACCGGCTGAATGGTGTACCAGACTTTATGGCCTTATATTTGTTTTATTGATAATGTCAGCTGTGCTCGCTCACTAGGCATGTTGTAGACTACTTCGTTCCCGTTCTGTTATCATTTTCGCCAACCCGTTCTACAAGATAGCAATATAGCATTAAGCCAGTTAATTCATCTTGTAGATGCTGAATGTCTTGGCGGAGAGGCCTTTCGGGTTTTCAGCAACTGCTGAAGTTCAGGGCCAGGATCATAGTCCGTGTTGATCCAAGACTTATGGCCCAGCTGGAAGTGAGGCACTGAGGCAGCAACTGCTGAATTTCTGGATCATAGTCCGTGTTGATCCAAGACTTGCGGCCCAGCTGGAAGTGAGGCACTGAGGCAGCAACTGCTGAATTTCTGGCCCAGCGTTTCCCTAATTTGGAGTTAGGAGGGCTCACTTGCGATCCAGCCTTATGGCTCAACTGGACATTTGGCAGCAGGTTGCTGCTGATGCTCCAAAAAAAAAAAAAAAGCAGGTTGCTGCTGCCTGCTGAGACTGTCTCCAACGGGAGACCCATTGAGCCACTTAAACACAAAATGGGTATCAAAAGGTAGGAAAACTGTCTCCAACGAGAGACCCAATCGATCGACGCATTCTTGGAGCCGATGGGCTGGCGACGGAGAAATGCATCCCCGCAAGACGCGACCCACGCGTGGCGTCCTCCAACCGTTCTTTCGAGTCGTCGTCCCCCGCTCGCAATCCAGCGCCGCCGCCGTCATCGGCCCCGCCCTCGCTGCAGCCCTTCGCGCCGGAGCCACCCTCCGCACCCTCCGGCAGAGGGACTGGAGCGAGACGGGCAGCAACAGGGACCGGAGGAAAGGGCGGAGGCTGGCGAAGGGGAGCTCATCGTCAGCGGCGTCCGTGGCGAAGGGGTGCTTCTTCCTGCACGAGACGAGGCGGCGAGGTGGGAGGAGAGCTCGGAGATGGCCTCCATGGCGTACATCGCGCAGGGACACGGCGCCGCCGTTGACGAGCTCCAGGTCGTCCTCCCTGGGAGCGCGGTCGATGGCTCGGGGAGCGGATGGCGCCGGCGAAGTCGAGGGCATCACTCGTGGCCGCCGCGCCGGCCCGCTGCCGCGACGGCATAAGAACTCGCCTTCTTCCTCGACGGCCCCGTCTCCCCCTCCTCCTCTTCCTCGGATCCGACGCCATGGCGCGGCCCCTCCCCTTCCTCGACGGCCGCCTGCTCGCTCCCTCGGATCCCCTCCTCCGCGAGCCCCGACGCGGCCCCTCCCCTTCCTCCGGCACGGCGAGAGGACATCGGGTGCACGGCGACAGGAGGTGCGAGGCGGAGGGAGAGGAGGCGAGACGCGGCGACGGAGGCTTGCGGAGGCGGGATGTGGCGGCGTCTTGCGGAGGCGGGGCACCGCGACGGCGGGCGGGAGCAGAAGCGGGCGGGGCGCGGTGACGGCGACGGCGCGGCGCGGTGGCGACGGGACGTGGCAATGGCGGCTTGCGGAGGCGGGGCACCGCGACGGCGGGCGGGAGCGGGAGCGGAGAGCGGTGATGGCGACGGCGGAGCGGGAGCGAGGCCGGGCGGCGCGGGGCGAGGCGACGACGCAGTTTAGGACATCCGTTGAAGATTGATGATTTTGGGTGTTGTATTTCAGAGTAGTTGGACACCCATTTGGTGTTTTGGGTCTCCAAATTGGGTCATGCCCGTTGGAGATAGTCTGAGCCAGCCAGCTCTGCGGCTCAGGTCCCTGCCTGCAGCCGGCCTCTCGCCGTGTCCGGCCACCGGCTTCTCGTTCACCGTTTCCTGTAGGCTCACGGGTCACTGCCACTGTTCCACGGAAAAAAGAATCCTCGTCGGTTGCAGGTCAGGTCGACATGCCTTTTTTCTTACCAAGAAGCGTTTCACGGCTGCTACTGGGTACACTTGTAAAGCCACAGCATCGCTCGTATCATCGGCAGGTCTTGCACGGTGCCGCGCGCACCAAGTATCTCAGCCCCTCCTCCCCTTTGTTCGCTGCGCTCTAACTTTTCTAACCGCAAAGTCTCTTCACTGTTTCAGGGTTCCAAGCTTCGCTTCAAAGCTCTGATGTGCCCAGGCCGAGCACCTCAACTACTTGTGCTCCGGCAAAGCACAACCAGACGATGATGATGATGATGCGCAATAGCCTAACATTGCTGTTCTTGATGGACTTTACCGGTAGCTTCGTACCTTTTCTGCTTTGTGCAACTAATAGTGCGTCAGTAGTCTGTTGAATTTTGATTTTTACATTCATGATATCGTTTTAGAAAAAGGAAAAAAAATATTAACATAGTGATTATATGACAAGGGTGTAAATTGATCTTAAAAAAGTTGTTCTTAATATGTGCTTTTACTTTCTGCCGGATCATCAGGCCTTCATGGACTCGGCTTCGATGCACAAAATTTATCGAAACAAAATAAAATCGATTAGTTAGAAAAAAAAAAATCCGATCATTGATCTTAAATATTATGTGACTCTTTTCCCTAAAAAAAATATTATGTGACTCTACGCGGCACTTTGCCTCATTCCACTCGCCGAGGTTGGCAACTCCGTGTAACGAACTCACAGCCTCAATTTCGTTTTGAACAATGCACAACATCAGTTTACCTGGATTGTGTTCCGATCATCCTAATGCACATGTGGCTGCCTAGCCTACTAATTCATCTAGTAAGATATTTAAAACAAGACACCATCATTCGCCGCAGTAACTTTCTACTTTGCACGTAGGCAGCACTTACTCCGCTTTACTCGGCGTCTTCCTCTTTCAGCTTTCCTGGACTAGGACGTTGACATGGGCGCGGCAAATTCATGTCGCCTCGGCGCTAGCTGTTGATGAGAGACGAGCGATCGATCGAGATGGCAGATCGAGAAGCCAAAGTCAAAAGCAGAATCGATCGGAGCCTATCGCCGGTCCCGTGCCACGGCACGTTCCTCGCAATTGCCCTAAAAAAACACAGGGCCATCACTGTGCTTCACATAACGCATTCACGTCGGCCTGCCAGGAACTAACGGTACATCACGAGAGAAGGCAAACCTACTGCTAGTCTCATCAACAGTTTTGCTGCCGACCAGAGGCCAAACAGGCAAGGTTTCTATCCCCTGCAAATGGATGGATCTATGCTAACCACTCATAGGATTAATGTCATTTGAGAATACTGTCATAGGATTAAGCTGAATCGCGTATGTCTAGAAGGCATCAGACAGCTAATTTTATGGTGTTTACGGAAAAAAAATGGCCTAGTCCATGAGCCCGACAGGAGAACCGGGAGGTAAGCCGAGAAGGTTAGAAATGGCAGCAATCATTGACCCCAGCAAGGGAATATGTGTGAGGCAAGCCCTGCCTATTCTATGTTCAGATCCACCAAACTTTATGCTCGAAGTTCAGATCCAACAACTATACAAAACAAACGCCAAAGCTAGACGAACACGGCCAATTGGAGACACCCTGATGAGTTCGCACGACGTGGCGACATCGTGGCATTCTGTTAGTAAACTGACAGGACTGAAACATCACTTGCATGCATGTAGGATGGGTTCGGGCTGGGTTCCCATTGCCGTGTTGCTGCACCAAAACTCACTTGAAAATTCGAAGCTCTTGGATGGACGCCCATGGATTCCCCTTTCCTGCTCAAATGATTGAGCTTGATGAGGAAGATGAGTTAAATAACCATTGGCCAACCTTTTCTCCATAGCTTCTTGAATAAACAAGTACATTTGCTTGTACTAAAGTAAACCCTTAATAGAGGTCCTAGTACCACCACCTAATCTACTATTTATTGCTATATATTCCAAGAAGATCCGTCACTTGGTACACTTGGTTAATACTGTCCCGGTGAATGATTAAGAGAGAGTCCCTTGAGCGATTTATGGTCAAAAACCGTGTGCCATTCACTTCACCTACTACTCGTCGTCCAGCTTCTGGACGGGTAGTTTCTGAGAAGGCATGCACAATGCAAATGCTAAACAGGCTTGATATCGGCAGTAGCAGCTGGCATTGCAGGCTGCAAGCTCAGCTGGTAGAAATTTTGGGACATGCATGGTTGTAGATCACGTTCCTTGACCAGACGACAACATGTTTTCAAGATTTATACTGTAGCCAAATCGATTACGAGTTTGAGATTTTCTTGAAAACAGGCGACCTCTCGGGTTTTTCCAGATGGTAATAAACATTTGTGAATTTCTGAGTTAAAAATTGCAAGTAAGGACTGTTACAGTTGAGGGTTGTTTAACGTCGTCGTGATGCATGTGATCGTGCAGGGTTCCCGAGGCAAGACTAGAATAAATGGAGAGATTAATTGGAGATACGGCCAGGGATTAGCTAGAATAATGTGAGGTACGATTAGAAACCGTTGATTGGCTTAGCTGCCAGATTATTCTACTGTCAGTCCATTTGTTTATTTCTGTCTCTTCTCTGCTTCCGTTGACAAAGAGAATGTATATGTGATGCCTTGAGGGACAAATATTCAAATGTACGCCACTTGTGAGTTGTCAAATTCGTGTTGGTTCGGCGTCTGCAACATTTACAGCTAAACTTTGTTTGAACGCGCCGTTCTGATAATTTTATCGGAGAAAAAATATCCTAAATATAATATCAATTCGTATCTGTCTGAGTAAGAATATCCTAAACATATTGCAGGTCTGAGGTTACAATTTACAGGAGTAGTTTTGAAGTCGAAGGAATTGTACCATCGATAGCTGTGTGAAGTACATTCATGGCAAGTTGGTGACGCAGCATTCTGTCTTTGCAAATTTAGCTTGCTTGCATTGAAGCTCCATGGATGAATTTAGCTTGTATGTTAGCTCATGGAACTAGTGGCATCGATGAAGCAAAGTATGGGCCCGGTTTGCCTTCTATTCCCGTTATGGAAGTAATCTCGGCAGCTCTCTGAATCTGAACATCATGCATGCACGAGAGTGTCGGTCTCTTCAATGGGAAGATGGAACCGGAAATGGCGATGAAAGGTTAGGCACGCTGAATTAACCCACGAGGATAATCTCCTGTAGGATGGGGGGCATGTCCTTCGGAAGTAATCTCAAATTCTGTTTTGGTGCAAGCAAAGTAGGCAATAGGTCTCAAGAACCCATCCATTTTTCTCTTGTGCAGCTATTGCCTGGTGCCGATTAGCATTCATAAATGTCTCTTGGCTATTACCTATCGCTATGTATGCTTATAATTTGGCATACCATAGCTATCGGTCTACATACTTCTACATTTTCGTCTGGAAATTGCAACCAAAGCATCATAAAGAAAGAAAAACAGGAGAAGTTCGGTAGTATATGCTGTAGATTTAGGCATAACAGTTTTTATGCACTTTTGGCTCATTGGATGCGTACAACTACAAGCTGCAATATGGATTTCCTGGATAAGGTGTCAATCCCCCAGGTCCAGTAAAATACCTTCGTTCTTTTTGCGGGCAATCTGTTTCTTTTTTTAGACAAAGAGAGTAAAGTACCTTTGTATCACACAAAGCCTCACCCATTTTCACTCCCTCCGCTCATGTCATTGTCTCCTCATTGATCACATACTATTAAATCTTACTATGTGTCTCGTCACGAAGGCGTGAAAGCACAGGCTATGACTAGCCGTTGTTGAAGATGATACGGAGCAAGAGCGGAAGAAAGAGGATAGTATATGAGCAAGACTGGCTGACGAGGACATCCTCTACTATTACCCGCTGGCAAAGCCGTAACAAAGGGTGATGACCCAGTTGTAGTCGGGCGGCGACCGTGTGATCCTCTGAATAATCCCACCTTGTTTAGTTTGAGAGGAGGAAGCCACCTTAAAAGGGAGAGCCACTCTTCCCTTATTGGACTAGTTTTTTAGGGCGATTGGGCCTTTCCCCGAGTGGGGGCACTGAAGTTGCGATGCTAAGATTGCGGGATTCCGAAAATCCAGATCGATGTATCAAGCTTTCGTCCAAATCCACCTGGGCCGGACTCATCACTGGCACCCTTTTTTCCTTCTTTTATTCCTACTCCCTACAAAAATAAAAGACGTTATGACAATCAAGTTTGCCATGCTGCTAGCTCAATCCTCCGGTCATGTATGCCGGAGATAACAATGTAAGAGAATCTCCAACCGGTACTCTATTTTTCATCCGCTATATTCCTATATAGAGCATCCTCTATCCTGTTTTTATCCTCTATTTTACAACACACTCCAACCGGTCCTCTAAATCACAATCTCTATATCCATTCCTCACTTTTTTTATTACTATTTTGTAACTGCTTCCTCCCCTCCAAACTGCTGGAACATTTGTTACTACGTGCTGGAACATTTGTTCCAAGACGTGTTCCAAAGAACTGGAACATTTGTTCCCACGCGCCGGAACAATGAACAGCCATGCCTGGAACAATGAAGAATCACGGATGGAACAAGGCGGCGCGCACGGCCGGGCGCGGTGGCGAGGCAAGGCGGCGATGCGCGCGGCGGGGTCGACGGGCAACGGGGCGCGCGGGGAGGCGGGCTGGGCGGTGGGCAGCGGGGCGCGCAGCTGCGGGGTCGATGGCGGGCGAAGGGGCTCGCGACGGCTGGCGGCGGGGTCGACAGCGGGCGGCGAGCGCGCGGCGGAGGGCTGGGCGGTGGGGCGCGCGCTCTGGCTCATGGCCGAGGTCCCTAGTCAGCGCCGACATCCAGGAGGTCATCGGGAGCGCCATTGCCATCAAGATCCTCAGCAATCGCGGATTCGGCTGGGAGGAGGGGGGAGGCGAGACGAGCGGGAGGAAATTTCACCTGGCGCGGACGGCCGAATCCAGGAAGCAGTTGGCGATAGCGAACGAGGTTTGGAACTCTACTTCTAGAGCATGGAGGGGAGGAGATACCGATTGCAATAGGGATAGAGGCTCCGATAGAGGATCGGTTGGAGACCGTTTTTGGCTCATATCCTCTAAAATGTAAGATAGAGAATGTGATACCGCACTGGTTGGAGATGCTCTAAGAGCTTACCAATAAGTAGTAGATTGTCATCGAACTGAGAAGCAGATGTTTGCCTCACACCACATCTTTTCCTGTGTAAATTTCACAGGAGGACATGTATCTGACAAAACTATCACAAATCTTCAAATTTTAAGCTGAATTTATCATGAAACTACAGAGTTTAGAGATGTTATTCAAGAGACCTCAAGTGGGTGCCAATCGTCAGTTCAAAGAACAGCATATATAGAGTATATAGTTTTGTGATAAATTCAATGTAAAACATGTAGTTTTATGAAGTGTTTAAAATATACAGTTGTGCTAGTTTTGTCATAGTACATATATTTTGTGCAAAATTTATTCTTATCTTTTTTTCATGTGAATATATGTGGTTTTCTCAAAATTCAGAGCACCAAACTTGAATAGGGTTGTTTTCAGATAAAAATCCACCGTGTCAGTTAAAGCTGTTGATCTCACGCCTGCTGCTGAGCCGGCGGGGAAGGAGCTTAAAAAGGGAGCAGGGCAGTGGCGCAGCCTGAAAAAGCATCCTCTACCATCCCAAACCGAAAAGCTTCCACTTCCAGCTGCTGCGGGGCATCACCAGTTCACCACTCCACTTTGACCTCCAGCCCATAGCTCAATCCCCCAAGCATCCATCCTCGCGTCCTCCTCCTCCTCCCAAGGCAGCTCCTATAAAATCTCCTCCTCTGCTCCCGATTCGCCACCTAAAGAAGGCACCTTCCCCAAATCCGCCACCAAGAACGGGCGCTTCTCGGACGGCGTGCTCGTCAAGTGCTGCTCAATTTTCTCGGGGCCTATGGAGAGCAGGGCCGCCGGCGGGGGCGACTACATTGCTAGCTTGCTGAGCTCGACGCCGCGGCTCGACTTCGGCGTGCTCGGCGGCGTGCCGGTGATGGACGGCGCGGTAGGCAACGGCGGGGACGCCCTGGAGAAGTTCTGCGGTGACCCGGGGTTCGCGGAGCGGGCGGCGCGGCTGTCCAGCTTCAGTGGGCAGCGGTTCGCCGGGGCCGGCGGCCTCTTCGGTCTGCCGCCGCCGGCTCTCGCGGCGAGCAACGGCGACTTCGGCGGCTCTCGTGAGACGTCGTCGGTGTCCGACCCGGCCTCCGCAATGAGGGACGCCAATGCCAAGAAGAGGAAGGCGTCCGCCGCGGCCAAAGGCAAAGGCAAGGAGCCTCCTTGCCAGGTGAGCTTCACTTTGCTTGAACAACAAGTAGCTAGCCTAGCTCACTCGTGTCCTGAGTCACTGATTCTGAAATTCTCGTCAATTACTGTGGCAGGCCGGGGAGCTGAACGATTCAGATGCCAAGAGGTGCAAGACAGACGGAGGTGAGAAGGAGGAGAGCCCCGTGAAGCTGAAGGCAGAGCAGGCCGGGAGCGACATCTCGGTCGAGGACAACGGGCAGAAGCCAGGGAAGGGAAAGAATGCAAAGCCGGTGGAGCCCCCCAAGGACTACGTCCATGTCCGGGCACGAAGAGGGCAGGCTACTGACAGCCACAGCCTCGCAGAGAGGGTATAATTCTGTTCATTTTGCCGTTACGCTGCCTTCCATCTTGTTGAATTGAATGAATTTCTCGGTGTTGAACTGTCTTGCTTCGTTGAACAGGTTAGGAGAGAAAGGATCAGCCAGAGGATGAAGGTTCTTCAGGACCTGGTGCCAGGATGCAACAAGGTAGCAATTAGTGATTTGTGAATCAGAAATTGACTAGCACTAGCTGATAGCCCATAATGCCTTAACCACAAAGTAATTGACTTTGTTGGCAAAATTTTGTTTGTTTGAAGGTGATTGGCAAGGCACTCATGCTTGATGAGATCATAAACTACGTGCAATCACTGCAACGGCAAGTCGAGGTGAGTGCAGGCCTAACTCGAATTGTATAGTGCCATAGTATTCAGCTTTCGAAAGTCTTATGAACTTCACTGTTTCGTTGCTTCAGTTCCTCTCTATGAAGCTTGCAACTGTGAATCCACTTGACTTCAGCAACCTGTCTACTCTCCTACAAAAAGATGTAAGCAGAGGCTTAAACTGACTCCTTCTGAACTTGTTTTGTGATGAAAGGGTAGCTGCTTATCCGTGCTGCTGTACAATTGCAGATGTTCCAAGCCTGTGGACCCTCAGCTAGTTCAGTCTTCTCACTGGAAAGTTCCAACTCAGGTTTTCCATTTAGCGACCAAGGAGATGTTTTCCAATCATTTGTTCCCAACGGTATGGAGAACCAATGCAACCTGAATACGTTAGACCTGGCTCTGTCTCAGGCCACCCGCGCACAGTATGCTATTCAGGATGGAACACCCAGCTCAAACTTGCAGGTGATTGAAGGCTCAAGAATTTACCGTCCATTTGATTTTTACTGAAGATTCAATAGGAATCGTATCCTAATATAGCTGTTGTACATCTTTCAGCAAAGGAACTACTGGGAGGAGGATCTCCCGAGTGTTTTCCATATTGAAAACGGGCAAAGCCAGGAGAATGGAGTTTCAGCGCAGAGCTTTCATGGTCAGTATAAATTCATAATGTTCTGATGAATCTTGCAGATTTCCTTCAGGCACTTTACTGACGCGTCCGAATTATCATTTGACACAGGTCAATTACAGGCAGGCCACATGAAAATGGAGTTCTAATCAGTATAGAGATCATCGAGGGAATGATTTGTACATAGGAAAATCTAGGTACAACATCAGTGGCAGTGGCAACTGGCAAGTGAAGCTCTGAACTCTGAAGCTAACAAACAGTCTGTAGGCTCCGTGAGGCGAATTTGTCCATCATATCCGGCCTGTAGGGCGATGTGATTCTTTCAGTATTTTCCGTGAATTATTACGTTATTAAGAAGATAACGTAACAATCAATAGTTTGTGTATAAGATATGGTGCAAATATTACAGGCACCGGTCCCTAATATGTATGAGCTGGCAATGTAGCTGGACTGAACCCCGCACTACTGCATTTTGTCTGTGATAGTTATTCTCACAAATGCTGATGTCCCATCGGTTTCACTTCGGTCTAGCAGTATTATTGCTTCTAGTACACCCTATTATTCTCGAATGACATCTTGCATCCGATATTTCATACTTCTAGATTAACAAGCTCATTATTGCGGGATCCAAACAGATTCCTAGTGGCATCTAGCTCAAAGCCATTAAGCCGTCGGGGATTCAGAGTTTCGTCTTCTTTTTATTTTTGAGATGAATTCGGAGTTTCGGCTACTTGCGTACATACGTGTGAGTCTCTCTACCCGATGGTCCTGTGTCCTGTTGCTGCGTACGTATTCTGCTGTCGCCTTCCTCTCGTCGCGCTCTACCAAAGCTTGGTGGTAGGTTACACGTCGCTTTTCTACGATGATCCTTCGCTCTCAGTCCCGGCTCGCTCCTCGCTGGATCTCATTCCAACTACACTTACTTTGCTGCGTACAGATTACCCCGTTTCTTACATCACTGCACAGTCGCTCAGTTGTTGTCCAAATTAAGATGTTGCTAAACGCAACTGCACTATCCGACATTTCCGAGACCGTTTTCGTTTTAACCGGAAACGTATATATACTGTATGTAGATCACCACTCCAAATGGTGGTCCGAGGGCTAGTACAGTACGTAACGCAAGCCTTAGGAATGCTGCAACTGTGGCGGCGTCAGGTGAGGCCAGTCTTTGTTGCCTTTCTCCGG
The DNA here is from genome assembly GCA_012490785.1 of Eragrostis nindensis. NCBI lineage: Eukaryota > Viridiplantae > Streptophyta > Magnoliopsida > Poales > Poaceae > Eragrostis > Eragrostis nindensis. Next base: position 60,790 of record JAAXCT010000227.1, on the reverse strand, counting down.
TTCATGTGAAGCTTCAACAGGGACCTGAAAAGCGAGCGTATTTCCCTGCTAATTTCGCGGTTAGGTTTGGCGTCGCTCTCGCCGTCCGGTTCTTACTCCCGGGAAAACGCCATGTAACTGTACCTCATGCGCAACCGCTCCGGTTTGTCCTCTCTCCGTGAAATGAAAGAACATGAGCGATATTGGGCGGACATGGTGTGAAAAATCAATCGGTTGAAATGCCCTGGTTCGTAACAGCTGTGGAGTGTAGACTTCCAAGCTTGAAGATACCCATCACTTTGCACTTGCAGCAATTCAGTGTTTTTCAGCAGTGCTGCTACGACTACGAACACGGTACGCGCCGAACATACTCTGCTTCTCGATCTGCACACGAACTGACGAAAGGCTGTCAGTGCTTCTCGATCTGCACACGAACGAAAGGCTGTCAGTCAGCAGATCGTCGTTATGTTTTGGAGACTGAAACAATGCAAACGAAGGGTTTCCGCGCGCGGCGCCGTGCCGTGGTCGTTTTCCGGGTCGACAGTCCGAGGGTTAAACGTCGCTGTGAGGCGCCAAACTTTTGCCATGCAGCGAAAGCAGCCGGACGCGTTCAATGCCGTCCATGCCTGCCCACTTTCCTCTTCGTCTTGTTCCCTCTCTGTACGCGTCAGCTACCAGTACCAGCTCTGCTCCGCTGCATGCAGGTGTGTGGCGATGGCAGCCGCGACGCTGCACCTCGCGACCCCGCCTCCGCGCCGCAGGCCCGGAGGTCAGCTCGATGGACGGGCGGTCACGTACGAGAGACCTTAACCTACGGCTTTTTCCCCGGCGACCACCGACCAACAGAGCGCGCGATCGCCGCCGCTGCCGGCGTGCACCGGCGGCGCGGCGCTCGCACCGCCACGCGATCGATCGAACCGGCACGAGCGTCACGTGCCGTTTTATTAGCTCTCGCTCTCGCTGCCCGAGTTGTTTCGGTCAAGGACATCGCGCATCTCCCTCAGCGCGAGCAGAGGGCAGAACGGCACGGCTTGCTTTGCAGGTAAGCGGTGAGCCCCGCGCCGACCACGCGCTGCCGTGCCGGCCCCACGAGATCGAAGCGCGCATGCAGCTGCGTGCTCGAACCAAGCCAATGGCCACGAAGCTACGAAGCTGCTCCGTTTCCAGCAGCGCTACGACACCGAGTGAGTGATACGAGTGTCCACCGCACGGCACGACGCGTTCGGCATCGCGACGCCTAACCAACGTACCCCTCGCGCGACATGGACGGACGGACACGGAGTCGTGGAGGGATCGCCATGGTCGATCGGAATTGCGTCACGACCGGATCGATCGGAGGGACGGGCGTACGGCGGCGAGGAGGCAATCAATCGACGCGGCTGTCGACGACGGGCTTTGAGTAGGAGCTAACTAGCACGCGATCATGTCGCGTCGACCGGGCGGTACGTGGACGACGAAGACGGCGACGAGTCGCGATCGGCACACGGCGCCGGCCGGTGAAGAAGAAGGCATTACGAGTACATATTGTGCAGCTAGCGATCGAGCGAGCTACCACGCGGGCACGTACTGTGCGCGAGATCTGAGGGTATGGCCTGTGTTGCTCGATACAGCCAGCTAGATCGGATGAAGCGATCGATGATGGTAACAATCAATAATCGTCCATCAAGGATTGAAGGATTGAATTGATGAAGCCTCTCATCATGGCGTACGTACGAGAATGATTGATGATCCATTCCATACGGAATCAAACCAAGAGCAAAAATATACACACACAGCTATACTCTGCTCAATCCTGAACTTCTTCAAGGCCAAGGTAAAATTGGCCCAAGAAAAAAAAAGAAGGGAAAGGTAAACAAATTACTATCACACTTTGCATCGAAGCTTCTGATCGAGCTGCAAAATTGAGCAAACCGTTACAAAAAATATTTTTTTTGCGCTGTTTGAAGACACTAAAATTGAGCTGCAATTAATTAAAACTGGTTGGCGAAAAAGAAGTGGATAATTTGGTCCCTAGAAAGTGGCTGCAATCAGGGCGTTTGCATGCATGCACGCATTCAGGGCGGGCGCCCTCGGAGGCAGCATCCCCATCGACCATCGTGCTCGTGCCATGCTTGATGTGTCGACCCACGCCAAAGGGGGAGAAAAAGAACAGAAAAGCGGATATAGATCGGAGCAATGATGAACGCCCCCGCAATGATGAACCTCGCAATTTAGCGGTTAGGTCCGCCGTCGCCGTCGAACCGATTCGGGTGCCTCCTCCGTGACAGCGTGCCGTGCATCCAATCCAATCTATAACCCTTCCCCCCTCTTCTCTGCAAAGTAAGACAATCTGGTGGAATCCTGAGATGCCACAGCTAATTCCCATTTCGGAGGGGTCCTGCACCACGCTTGCAAGCCACTCGGAGCAGTGCCGAATCATCGCGAACGAGTCACTGACAAGTAGGCTCCCCCGGTCGACGCTTTGCGCTTTGCTTGTCGGTGACTGTTCGCGACGATTTAATTCGTAGAGGGGATGATGTTCGGAAAGATCAGCAGCTAGCTAGCTAGCTGCACTTGCTGTGTGTTTGGCTGTCTGCCATGGTCCACAAAAGCATTGATGCCCATGTAAAGAGTTTAAGATGTGGGCAAGCTAGCTAGCCATCTACTGGAAGCATAATAAGCAGCAATAATCCCGGTTTGTGGGGACGCCGCCAACTAGTTCTTGTACTGCCATGGCCAGCAGGCTCGTGGCCCGGGCCGGACCAGGTGCGGTGCAATGGCAGCCATGGACCAAACCGTGTCGAGGTGATGATGCTCTTATCCATGTCCATGCATGGGGGCCTTCAAAGAAAGGCAGGGGAGCAGGAACTGACGGGTGGTGGTGGTGTTGCGGCGGAGCCGATTCTGCGGTTGTTGGAGCCGGGCGGATTTGGATCACATTATCATGCGGTTCAAGTTGCAGGCAGGTTCCCTTCATTTTTTGTTCATGCATCGGCCGGTAGCTGCTAACGGTGCCATGGTTGTCATCATTGCGGTTTTGTGATCTGAAGCTAATTAAGAACCAACATGCATGTCCTTTTCGTTGGCAAATTACCATAGCCAAATGCGACCAGTTTTTATCTAGAAGAACAAAGCAGTCGAAGAACACCAAACTGTGAACTGTTCTCGGTTCAAAGTGGCAAAATAGCCAACGCGGGGGCAGCCCGACTGGTCAGAGCCAGAGGGCTCCGGGAGCGTGAGCTCCTGTCGACCGGGGTTGGATCCCCCGCCGCGGCACCTGCGCGCGGTACTGTAGCTCGCTACAGTGCCTCGCGCGCACTGTAGCATATGTGGCTGAAATATGCCACGCTGCAGTGCAGAGTAAAAAAATCCCCTCGTCCTCCCCGGGTCAAAGCACATGGTAAAGACTCGCGCCGCAGCTCACAACGGCCAGCTGAGTCCCTGTGTAGGATCAGAGAGGGGGTTCGGAGGTTTTCTCGACCTGCGTGAGAGGTTGTTCTCCTTAATTAAATGCCGTCGGGGACGGTCTTCCCCCGGCAGGTCGAGTTTTTAAAGTGGCAAAATAAATATGCAGTTGCGGGGAGTGTTGCGTCATGAATCAGAAGGCCTCCGAAGTCTGAACAGTTTGGTCGCGTATCGTTCTCACCGACGACTTCCTGTTAATAGAACCACAGGCACCAAACCTGTATGTCGCAGAACATTTCCTCTCCACCATCAAAACGAGAAGTAATCGCGCTGAACAAACCGGTATGATACCTGGAGGCCAAATTGAACTTTTCCGTTCTTTTTCCCGGCCCTTTGCTTTCGGCCTTCAATTCCGCCCTTGTTTGGATTTTAATGAGACGCTGGTCCAGCCATGGAGCAAGAACAAGGACACTCAAATCAGTGCTCGATCGGCTACCGTTAGACGTGTCTGCCGGGAGAGCCCGGCCGCCCGACGCCACTTTTCCATGGCCTTAATTAGGACCATGCGTGACAGATCCCCTTCCGCTTCTTCTGGAGAAACCTAACAGTCTATCACTCATACTACTACACTTCTAGCATTCCGGGTCTTCTCTGACTCTCAAGAGCAGAGCAGAGCCTGAACAGAATTCAGAAAACTTGTCCGAACACTGATGTAATTTTTGAACAATGTCTCAACACTGAAATTTCACAGGAACTCCTTCCTGCTTCCAAATCCAGTGCACGTTCGTGCCTTCCTGCTTGCAAGGACTTGAAGTTTGCGGCTTCTACACCACTCTCTTTTTACCGCTTCCGTATGTCTAACTTATGATTTCATTTAAGTTTTGGTTCGCCTAGTATGCATCACCAAAGGCAGATTCTACTAGCATCCTACGGGAATCGCTGTTGGGCCATTTGGCTGTAGCCCGAGAGAGTGTGTGTCGCCATTTGCTTTGGTCCGGCATGGTCCCGGAGTCCCGGAGCGAGCCAGCCTGACAGGCCTACGTGCAAGGCCAAATTAGGCCCTGCTTGTAGCGGCTTAATTCTGCAGTCGTGCCATGTACGCGTGCCAAACGTATTACTGGAGCTGCGGGTACACGCACGGGTACAGGCCATGCATGCACCGCGCCGCGTCGTATGTGGTCGGACTCTCTGTTACTAGCTATGTGACTGTCCTTCACCGCTGCACACGACACGGCGACGAGCAGCGGCTGGCCGATGCCAGAAACCTAAACAGGACACATTTCTGAAACGCAGGGGGCAAAACGGATGGTTCATTCAGGTTTGCAGGCCCAGATTAATTTACAGTCATAGGATGGCAGTCCACTGTAACGACTAACGATCAAGAACAGAGTGAAGGAAATGAGCAGATAACTGCTAAGTTACATGAGCCTTAGCTAAATAAAATAACCCAATGCCGCTTGGAGTCACTATCAGTGGCGTGGTTGTTCGATCTTGACGTATGTGCCGATCGCGTCGAGGTGGCGGCCGGATCGCGCGTGGAAGCCGAGGATCCTGCCGCCGGCGTCGGGGAGCGCGAACGGCACGCCGTCCTGCGCCCCGAACGGGCCGTACGCGCGGAGGTTGGTGAGGAACGTGAGCGAGCGCACCACGAAGTTGCCCTCGAATTCCCCGCAGTGGCCTTCCACGCCGGTGAAGTACTCGTCCGCCCGCAGGCAGATCTGGTCAGGAAATTCCATCGTCAGGTCGGTGACGAGAGTGATAAGACGAGCAGGCGGTAAGTAACGCGCGCAATGTTCGTAACGTACCTCGGTGAGGCCGCCCCCGGGGCCGCCCCAGAGGTCGGTCCACTCCTCGCGGCCGCTGCGGTCGTACAGCACGGACACGGCGTCCACGGTGTGGCCGTGGCGGACGGCCACCTTCACGACGCGGTCCACGCCGCGCATGTCCACGTCGCGGGCGTTACCGCCGCCGCCGCCGCAGGGACCCACCCGCACCACCGCCGCCGGGCCCTGCTGCATGGTGTTCCGTCCCGTCGTACTGGCTTGCGACGGGGAGGAGGCGTGCTGGCTGGCTGGCTTGGCTGGGACGACGACGGGGACGTACGCACGGGACGACGTCTCGATCGAATTTGTGGCGCGTCGCGCCGAGTCAACCGCCGGCGGTTGGCGCGTCGTGCCGTCGTGGTACGTGCGACGCACTACCGTCGCAGTATCGCGCGCCGTTGCACGTCTACGATTGCGCCGTGTTTGTATGTTTGAAAAAAAATTGGGAGGGGGAGGATAGGTAATGCCATTGCCATCTGCCGGACAGGCTGTGTGTGCATGTATGTCACTCCAGTTGAGGTACCCACGTCGTGAAGAACCACGGGTACTGACAAATCGAGGAGAGCAACCCGTGCCCCTCTGCCTCGCCGTCGCGTCTGCCCTGGCCGTAGCTACTAGCGACTCGTGTACTCGATCCGCCGCCCATCAACCCCCAGTCCTAGAGAAAACAGAACACGGCAGGCCGCGCGCCGGTCCGACCCAAAGAAATGTAACAGGCCATGGATGGAGGTAGAGCACGCGGCCGCAAGGCAAGGAGGCCGCAATGCAGGGGCGCACGGGCACGGCGGGAAGAGAGGCGACCGCACCGGCGCGGCCGAGCAACCAGCACCGGAGCAAGGGCGTGCAGTCCACCACCGGAGGCCCTGGTTCGTAGCATGATCCAAAGACAGTAATTGGTTGGACTATCGCTTTCGACAGAGATTCGTCCCCGTGGTAAAAAGAGCATAACGTCGAGCTCCAAAAATGGTTTTCTACAAGCGGGACAAAAATTCGAGCTACATGACTATTCAACAGCGCAACTCAATTGACACTCCAGTAACAACTATTCCCTTCCCACTCATTAATCTGTAGCTCAGGTATAATAACCAGCCAACCAACAGTCGGTCACATCTTACATTACAAGCAATATCAAATAGCCAAAAAAAAAAGAAAAAGGAAAAACTCCATTTCCCAGCAAAATCCAATACAACAATGTACTAGAACCGCTAGCAGCACCCGAACCGATTCGTCTGCTTCTGCTCATCTTTCGACTCGCCGTCGATGCTCACCCGGTTGAGGGACAGCTCGGCCTTGTAAGAATCGGAGTTGAGGATCTTCCGGCTCACGTTGCTGTAGATCTCTTTGATAACCATCTCGAACGCCGTCTTCACGTTCGTGGAGTCCAGAGCTGAGGTCTCCATGAAGAACAGGCCTTCCGCTTCAGCAAGCGCCTTGCCTTCCTCGGTGGGCACTTCACGGATGTTCTCCAAATCGCATTTGTTGCCGACCAACATCTTCGCTACCGTAGTGTCGGAATGTGCTGCATTGAATTGCAAAGATGGGGTTAGTTACTTCAACAGAATTTCGAGATATAAAATGTGTTGCCTAGAGAATTTAGGAGACAAGGCAGCAGTAAACAAATGCAAGATATGAATTGATGTGAATATTCGATGGACAAGGAAGGATCCAAGCAATGAAGAGGCAACAGCTAGAACATAATCATACATAGTTACATATGATGGCTTCAGGAAAAACGCCATAAACTCATAAATTTAAAGAAACTGAAAAATCAGAGTTCAATGCTTTGGAAACATTGGATACAATCTCAATCAAACATCATCGAACCTTTTCAGTTAGTACATGAAACTAACATCTGATCCTCATATAAGAATAGTGTGGTACTGATTGCATCAATAGTTCCTATTCATGCAGCCCAAGAAGGCCCTAACTGGTTCACATTAACAAGATATTTTTCTGGTTAACAATCCTGATAGGTCTCATGCATGCTTGCGTTTCTTTTGTCCCCAAGCAACATCGCATATACTACCACTAGTTAGCTGCATGCATGTCACGTCAACGGCATAGCCAGCTGCTTGTTCCAAGCGTGCGCTTGAATGATCCCCACGGCGCCAACTCATTATGACAAAAGAACTCCCGCCACCTCTTTAAAGGGTGGAAAGAACATATGCATCCATACGAACAAAGGAAGTGTCAACTACATCAAAATATAGTTAACTACTTAGCAAAATGCTACTTTTAATATCCAAAAGTAACAAAAAACATAGCATGACTTGCTTTAGAGGATCAATCAAAGTGTTCTTAAACAGTACATATGGCATGCATGATTCAGGATGCAAGACACGTGCTGACACTGAGACACATAGGCTACAGGCCAAATACTGATTCAAAAGTACTTCAAACGATTACGTGCTAATTAAAGATGAAACTTGGTATCTCGGATGCCTATGTTCTGCCTTACAAATAAACTGCATTTACTACCGAGGTTTCTTCTTATAGAAGGCTTCCCATGTGCACACAAGAAATGAACCTAGACAGTGCACTCATACCATGGTTCCAACCACAGCTGAACACCCAAAGTTTGTCTCCAACTCCAACGGAACGAAAAGTTGTATGATCCCCACAGCACCAACTCATTAAAACGAAAGAACTCCTGCCATCCCTTGAAGGAAAGGGCGGAAAGCACGTATGCATCCGTAATATGGTACAGATTCAAAATGCAAAGGGGACTCCTAATAGTGCTACAGTCATTAAAATCATGCTATATTTGCTACTACATCTGGTTCACCAATAAATGTCGTTCGAAACAAAACCATGCACCGAACGTCAACTACTATTGGCTTGATGGAGTTTTTCATTACCCTTTCGCAACAAGGAATTGCACCCATGCAACCGCAGGCTTGCAGCAAGCATGCCAGTGAACCATGATCAGAGTAACATGACTCACTCTTCAAGACATCCGTAGATACCCAGGCTGATTGAACACTTCCACAACATATTACAACCACTAGACAACGGCTAGTACATTTACGTAAAAATCTATAACAGCAACAGCTTCCAAATTTGTAATTCTACTAACCGCGACTATGGTAACTCTTCTTCTTCTTGTCTCTCCCGAAGCGTCCACCAGCTACAGTGTAGAGGAGGCGGATCGAGAGGAGAGGACCTTGCGGCGACGATCCCGCCGGCCCCCTCGCCCCGGCGGCTTCGCCGTCGGCGGAGGAGGGTGGCCCGGCCTTCGGCGTCCGCTCTCTTAGCTTCTAGTGTATAGGTCTAGGTAGCTCCTGTCTCCCTCGGTCGTCGACTCGTCGGCGGCGGTAGGGTTAGGTTTGTCCCGGCGGATCGTCGGCTTCTGGGCCGACGGAGCTGTTCCGCCGGCGAATAAAGTTTCCTGCCGACGACGATCTAGCTTCCTTCCTCCTCGTCGGTGTGGATTTTGGTTCCCCTCGCCGGTCTTGGTGCTGGTGGTGGTGGATGTTGTCTCGGGGGGACGTATTCGACTTCTGAATGCATCCTCGCCGGTTTTTGTCTTCCTCGTCGCCGGTTGGTGACCGGAGGTGGTGGTGTTGCTTCCCTTTTCTCGGTGGGGTTGCCTGCTGCTGCGGACGGTAATCACCGGTGGCGATGGAGTGTTTTGTCCGGGACGCATCGGAGATACGGCGGCGTTGATGCGTCCGTGGAATCTTTTTTCCCGAGCTTCCGCTGTATCGACGGCGATTTGCTCTCCATCGCCGTTGGTGAGCTTGTGGAATTGGGTTCCTTCGAGAGCCGCACCAGGGGTGCTCGTCCAGGATTGCAGAGGAGCTGTTGGTGATGAAGCTTCGGTGTGCGGCGGGCTATAAAATTGATTCTTACAAGTCGTTACTCATTCCCGAACGTGCACAATAATTCTGGCCGATGTGGCCCTACACATTCATTCCTAGAACATTTCCTCAACAAGTCTAGCATCAGGACTCAGATCCAGATTCAGACCAGGTCGCCCAATCCATCGGGCCTATAGGGGTATAGTCAATGCCGGGTTCTCTCTTACCACTATCTAAAGAACACCTAATCCAGTCACCAGCGGGGCATCTAGCTAAAAGGTACGTACCACATGAGCCATCCTTTTCCCAAATTCGTCACTGGATTCTGCAACCAGCTGCTACGATAGTAGTTCACTAAAGCACCCGTCCCTTTCCACCAAAACCGTGCAGATCTACGCGACCCTAGCCACAGCTTATCAGTCCAAGGCTCAAGCAAACGAGCTAGTCCAGGCGGTAGCCGAAAGCAGTAGAAAGGAAAAAATAAATGACTAGAGCAGCAGAGCAGTACTCACTGTTGAGCTCCTGGAGCCATCGGCCGACGTTGTCGAAGGTGGAGCGCCGCGAGATGTCGTAGACGAGGAGCGCGCCGAAGGCGCCGCGGTAGTACGCGGAGGTGACGGCGCGGAAGCGCTCCTGGCCCGCGGTGTCCCAGATCTGGGCCTTGACCTCCTTGCCGTCGATGTCCATGCTCTGGGTCTGGAACTCGACCCCGATGGTGGCCTTGGAGTGGAGGTTGAACTCGTTGCGCGCGTACCGCGACAGCAGGTTGCTCTTCCCCACCGCGCTGTCGCCGATGATCACCACCTTGAAGAGGTACTCCTCCGCCTCGCCATCCGAGTCGTCCCCCATCGCCGCCGCCGACGAGCTCGGTTTCCTGCTCCCCTCTCTGCTGGTCGGTCACCGCAGCAGCAGGCTCGCCGTGTCGTCGAGTCGTGGGCGCACGGGCGGGCGGGCGGCGGTGGAGGGCCTTGGAAATGCGCGAGATTTGTAGCTTTTCTGGGGGTGGGTTTTGACCGAACACGCTGGCTGGCCGGGTTGGGTCGGCGCGGGGGCGCCTCCACTCGCGGCGGGGTTGGGGTGGTGAGGTGAGGCGAGGGGAGCGTGATGAGTGGCCGAGTTGGAGAGAAGATGGGAGACTAGTGGGGCGCACGGCGGTGGACGCGAGTCCAACCAAGCGCGTCGCGTGGTGGGTTACTGACGGTGGGGCTGCGGCGCTGGCCACGCGATATGCCGGTTTGGGATGTCGAGTGGTGCGTGCCACGGCCGCCGCTGCCTTAAACTTACGGTGTGGGTTGGGCTGGCGCCTCGTTTTTTTTTTTGATACTTAAAACTTTTATTGCTGTCAGCGACAGGTAACGTTTACCAGGGAGAAAGAACCCCAGTTTACAAGAGCTAATGCCTCTATTACAGGGCATTGATCAGCATGTGCCACATGTTGGCAAATGAAGGTACTATTTGACTGTCTATTCGATCTGCTTGCTTGTTGAGCCAGGTTGTGTGCCGCCGTGTTGCGTTGCCTGCTGATGTTGTGGACATCTGACGCCCCTCCTGCCGTGTTTTGTTTGAACTCGTATAGCAGGGGCCTCAGACGCCAATGTCCGGGGCTGGCGCCTCGTTGAACTCGCGGCGGGCGGGCGGAGACCGCGGCGAGTGCCCGTCCCGGGTCAGGCACGAGTGTTTCGCCGTCTCGCCCTGCCCTCGTGCCAAAGTTTCCAGTGCCCCGACGTGCGGATGCGTAGCAAACACGTTGGCATCGGAAGGGACCGAATAACCGTACTAGCTTAGAGCAATTTTGATGCAGCAACATGTCAAAAAATGATGCAGCAAGTACTCTGATAGTAGGTAATTTTCCTTCATGTAAGCGTGTCGTGGGGTGCCCTCTGTTTTCAAGCGACATAGTATTCCAAGTGAAGGGAAAAAAAAAAAAGAGAGAGATGAACAAGTACATCTATGAAAACCTAGTGCTTCTAAGGTGCTACTTCCTCTATTTCAGTTTAGTTGACGTTTTAACCTCATCATTTTTTACCAAAATACATGACGTTCTCTCCTATCGATGCGTCCCTGCCATTTTTCTCTGCTGCTCGGTTGCTGTGGTTGGCTCGGAGCAAGAAGATTAGGTGCGTTTGTAGTTGGCTGAGAGCCTAAACTTCTCACTGGAGCCACTGTATCTTGCGTACGAATGAAGAGGTACCGTTGCTTTCTTAATCCGTGTGCCAACACCTAAAACGTCATGTAAAATGGAATGGAGAGATTATTCAACAATCAATTATTGGATCCATTGGATTATGTCTCCATAAGGTATATCACTATATTTCTCCTATACCATTCTTCATGCCCCTAAACTTCTCGCATGAGATTTTACATTTTTTGACACGTCAACGTCCTCCTTCCATCAACCGCTGGCCTTTATGTTTCATATATAAGGTGGATTTTGATCATACCTTAGTTGTCATTGATCAACTACCCATAGCCACATGGCGTAGTTAGGCTAAAGCGCACCTTAGGCTAATGTCTCCTCTAAGCACAGAGAATGCATGAAGGCTCGATGGAGCTCAAAATATTAGTCCCCTTAAGCCTCACAACTCGTCAGAGTAAGCACTAATGATACAGAAAGAGATTATTTCTCGGCACCCCATAACCTCCAGCAAGTAGTGAAGAGAGCGATGAGTAAAGAAGGCCAATTACTCAAGAGGGCAGAGGCCAATAGGGAAAACCCTAGCTCCAAGCACTTTGAAACCAACCTAGTGTGATGATTGCGGGGCTAGTTACGAAAAAAAAAACTTTGTGTGCTATGGAATTAGCTTGGACAATGAAAAACATTCAAAATAATGGACTCGGTACTCCCTCCGTCCTCGAAAGAGTGTCGTTTTAGCATTTGAAATTTGTCCTCGAAGAGTGATGCTCTCACCTCGCGACGTGCTGTCTGCACCGACGAGACCAAAAATAGTAAAAAAACACAAAGAAAAGGCAAGCAACATCATCGTCCCCATCTCGCTTTGTTACCCACTCCTCCCTATCTCGTCCTCTCCGTTTTTCCTGGCCAGAAGCAGTGCATCAACCTGGACGACAAGTAGCAATAACACGATTGCCGGGACTCGAACGGCGGCTGCAAATTGCATGGCCTAGATGGCAAGAACAGGGGCGCGACGGCTGCCAATCGCGAGGTAAGGGCAAACACAGACGTGCGTTGTGGAGTTCTAATAGCCTCTCTTGCTGCTGGGGCAGGTGCTCCCCCTACCCATGACCTCCTCTCGCGCTCGACGTCGGCGTTGACAGGCTCCCTTCCCACCGCAGAGCGCAGGGTGACGCAGGCCGCGCGACGGCGGCGGGACCTACGGCGATTGTGGCGGGATCTGCATGGCGACGGCTGCCGCCTATGCGTGGCAACGTCGAGCAGCTCGACCACCACGAGGACTTGCGCGCGTAGGGCAAGGCGGTGTTCCTCTGCTTGAAGCAGGAGAGCCGGAGGAGACGGGTAGCATCGCTAGAGAAGGAACATGCCTCGTGATTAATGAGGGCAGCAGGGTTCGACGATTCATTGGTTTCAACGATTTTGGCCAGAATGACAGTCTTTCAGGGACGGAGGAAGTAAGGCTTTAAAGTTTGGAAATATTGTGTTTCTAGCCGTGGTTTGCCTCTCAATTGTGACTTTACCTCTTTTTTTCAGCTTTACGATTTTACACCTGATTTTTCAAACTGAAGTAAGAGTTTACCTTTTTGGTTACGTTTTTACCCCTAATTTGCTGCAAAACTAGGGTTAAAATCGAAACCAAAAGGGTAATTCCTGTTTTCAGTTTGAAAAACTAGGAATAAAATGACAAATTTGAAGGAGGAGTAAAATCGCAATCGAGAGGCAAATTAGGAGTATAAACGCAAATGCCTCTTAAAGTTTCGTGTTTTTGGTGGTGGATCATTAGTTTCATGGCTTTCATATATACCTAAAAGAGCATTGGAGGAATGTGGCATTGGATCAATGGCAATTAAAACTGCCATGGGTTGGGGTGTGAATAGTATGACTGTGACTATTGTCTCATGTTCAGCAAGTAGGAGCGTGTGTCTCCTCCCTTTCTCAAGAAGGAAAACTCTGATATTTCCAGAAAAAGCGATAGCAACACTACAGCAGACACCATAATATTCGTGTACTGGCAATCAAATTATTCCGAACCACTCGTAGCAAATAAACAGATAAATTAAATTAGAAACCATGCATTGCTACACCGGTACACCTATTATTCCAGCATAGAACAGTATGAAACGTGCATCAGTCCCACAGGTAGACAAGCCTCACTACTCGCCAATAGTTTGTGGCAACTGCAACTTGTAGTTGGTCTCAACCGCACAAATTACTCCCTCTGTTCAAAATTATATGACGTTTTTGACTTTCAGACATCACGTTTGACCGCTCGTCTTATTCTAAAAAATTGTGCAAATATTATATATTTTATTGTGATTTGTTTCTTCAATAGAGATCCTTTGAACATAACTTATTTGTTTTTATATCTGCACAAATTTTTTGAATAAGATGAGCGGTCAAATATGAACTCTGAAAGTCAAAAGTGTCATATAATTTGGAACGGAGGGAGTAGATCGAAAGAGACTGTCCGTGCTATGCACGCATCACGCATGCATGATGAGCCATATGCTACTTCATCCCCATCTCCGAAACAAAGAACAAGGCTATACATGGCAGATGCATTTGTAGTGGTAGGCGCTGTTGATGGGGTCGCTGGTGTCGATGGGGACTTCCTGGACGCTGCACCTGTGCCGGCAGCCTCGACACTCGTTGTAGGTGCACGTCGGAGCCCTCGACCCGATCAGCAGCCTCCCACCGCCGGCCGCCTGCTCCTCCGTCAAAGCCGCCGTCCAATCATCAGGTGGCGCTTCAACCGATCTCCTTAACCCCTATACCATGCACGCAGAGAATATGTTTGCAAAATCAAATACCTGAACAGTTACTAGTATATGTAATGTATACAACAGTAATGAGCATCAGACATCAATGATGCGCATCCATCTGAACAGACGCGGTCGTCACCTGTGCCTGCAACTGTTCCGCCTGCACGAGACTCGTCGGCGGCGAGGACGGTCCGGCAGCTCCGACGACACCACCTATCACTTTTGCAAACACAGGATATGGGTGAGTAAACACGCATGGTCAATGAGGCATCGGCTACTGATCGACCTATAGTTAGGTACGAGACGAGAAGCTTGGATTAGAGACTACCACTGATGAGAGAAGCCACGAGTAGGAGACGGTGCAGCAGCACATAACGCAGCTGCCTCTTGCTGCCGGCTGCTGCGGCCATCTCTTAATTAGTACTTGCTTCCAGGTATGTGCTCCTGTCCAGGGACGCGAAGAACAAGTGACGAGGCTTGTATACATACTGCGTGCAGAGAGAGAAGGCTCCGGGCACTACATGCATGCATGGCATCAGCTGTCAGCAAAACGCACCGGGCCACAGCTGGGCATAGTGAGCGATTTGTATGTTGTGTCGTTCTAGCGCCTTCCTGAAATTACGGAGGCACCCACCACTGTATGCATTATCAGTCCCCTAGCAGCAACCTATGTGAGCAAGTGGATTGCTTTTGGGACCGATCTTTTCAAACCCGTCGTCAGTAGTAAAACTTACAACGTCTGTTGATCCGTCGTCACTAGTACTGTAATTCTGCAAAGGCACGAGGCCCATGCGTGAAGCGTCGATGATATTACTGGCTAGGCTGACTGTTGATTAACAGCGACGTAAGACATGCTTGCATGTGTCTCGATATGGACATATGTATGATCCATGCATGTGATCTGCATCCACATTTGGCTGTCCTGCTTGCAAAGCTAGCTAGTTTCACTCTAGCTTGAGTGAGTATATTGCAAGAGGGGGTTTCTTTTACCGTCTAGCTAGCTGGATTCACGTTCAATCGTCATATAGGTGGCGTTCGGTTCCTCCTCTAAAACACCCTCTAAACTTTATACCCCTCTAAAGTAAAAAGAATCTTACTATTTAGGGGTACTAAATAAAATTTAATTTTTTTTTGACTTTATACCCCTCTAAATTTTTTTTTCGAGACGAATCTAACGAGCCTAATTAATCAATGTTTTGATACAGTGATGCTACAGTAATCATCGTCTAATCGCCGCTTAGTTACCCTCATTACGTTCGTCTCGCGAAATAGAGGGGGGGGTCCTGGACTTAGTTTTGTAATTTGACTTTGTTTAGTACACATAAATCGTGCCGGCATCTTTGATGTGACTGCTACAGCACCCTCTAAAGTGATCCGAACGGAGCCTATAATTTGAAAACAAAGCTAGCAGGTCCAAAAGCAAAAGGCTGAAATAGTAGGACATGTCTCGCAGATCCTGCGTATCGAAAACGGAGTATCTTGTAGGAGTATCTATCATCCTCTCCTTTGCTTCATACTGCCTCCACGAGACGCCGAGATTTTTCAGAATTTACCATAGAATCCGTAGGCCTCACAACATTTGCTGAGCGGTGAAAGCAACAAGAAGAAAGCTGCAAGTCCAGGGGAGCAATGGCCATCGCCGCATTGTCCATTCCACGTGACTCCTGATCGTGCACAGATGCAGGCTGAGACTGTGCGCCGCTGCGCTGCATCATCTGGCCGCACTTTGGGTGCGTTCGACGCATGAGGTCTAAATTTTAGAGGGTTTTTGCAACGATATTCTAACTACAAATAAGTTTAATTACAAAACTAATTTCAGGACGCCGCTCGAATTTACGAGACGAATCTAATGAGGGTAATTAAGCCGTAATTAGACGATGGTTACTGTAGCATTACTGTAGCAAAATATAGATGAATTAGGCTCATTAGATTCGTCTCGCGATTTAGAGGAGGGTTGTGACATAGATTTTGTTATTAAATTAATAAAAGTAGTTTTAAATAGCAAAATTCTCTTTGATGTGATGGGTGCTAAAATTAGAAGGGGTGCGCCGACGCACCCTTTATCCCTCTGGCCGGCATGGCCGCCAGGCTTTCAAGATCGCAGGATCCGAGAGCGGTGGCGGTCACGTACGCACGGCGAGCGGTGCACGTCCCCATCCGGCCGGCCAACTCCCGTGCGCGCAGACGCAGGCTCCTGCCCTGGCAGCCAAGTACAGTGCCTCTGCCTGCCTGCGGTGTGCAGTGGCCACCTTCTAGCGAGGGCGGCGGCAGAGCAAATGCCGGTGGCCCTTGTCCCTCGTCCGTGGCGCGCGCGCGCTCGGTGCTGGGTCGCCCACGCCGTTCTGAACTTGAGGTCGGTCCTACGGCGTCGTCGGGGGTTGATTCACGTGAACGCATGAGAGGGGAATCGTGTGTTCTCCCAGCTTCGGCGCGCGCGTCTCGTGTCCTGCGACCTCAGTCGTCACGCGTGTCGCTCCGACCTCGCCAGCTCCCTCGCGGCAGCCAAAACGAATGCGCGGAGCTGCTGCCTGGTTGTTCGACGTACGTGCACGCTGGACCGAATTCCACGCGGAGGAGTAGAGGCCTGCCTCCATGGCTAAACTGAACCAAAGAACTAGAACAGGCCGAGGCGAGCCAGCAAACGGCCGAGGAGGGGGGACCAGTCCACACAAACGGCCGAGTTTGTGGTTCAGATTTCCGTTCGCTTCGACGAGAAGAAACGCGTCTTGATGTTCATGCAGCGCGCAATCAATGACTGTCATTAGAAACCATCTGTTAATTAGCTTGATTTAGCATTATTCTCTGGATGACCATGACTCGTCTGATGATCAATGGATACTATCAAATCAATTCCTTCTGCGCACAGATTTCCCCTCGCCCGCCGCCGGTTCACACCGATTGATTCCCCTCTGATTTTCCAATCCCACCGATTCGATCCCCGTCTGTGCGCTTTGCCCCCAACCCCACCACCGCAGCCAGCCAGCAGCTCTCCTGCTCCACATCGAGCCGCGCCGTTTCCAATCGAACCGGAGGGAGGCAATCAGAAGATGCCACCTCCTCCGGCACCGGGGGGCACCTCGGACGGCGGCCGTCCCTGGGCGTCGCTGCCCGAAGATCTGATCCGCCTCGTCGCGTCGCGCTTGCTGGCCGGCGACCTGCTGGACTACGTCCGCTTCCGAGCCGTCTGCACCAGCTGGCTGTCCGCCGCCGCCTCTCCCCGCGGCCGCGGCGTCGTCGACCCGCGCTTCCACCCGCGCCGCTGGATGATGTTCCCCGAGGGCCACGGCCTCCGCCCCGGCCACCCCGACCTGCAGGGTTACGTCCGCTTCGTCAACCTCGACACTGGGGCCTTGGTCCGCAGCCACCTCCCGCTCTTCGGGGACCACCGCGCCATCGACTCGGTCGACGGCATCCTCGTCCTGCTACGGGAACAGGACAGCGCCGTCCGCCTCCTCCACCCTTTCACCGGCGACGTCGTTGAGCTCCCGCCGCTGGCGACCCTCCTCCCGCAGCTAGCCACGCGGCAGACTAGTCCCGGCCCGCTGCCAAGCATCGAGAAGCTTTCAAGGGTCGTCTGTGCTTCTGCTTCTTTCAGCGCCGGAGCCGTCACCGTCATGCTTGCCCTTCAGCATGTATATTTTGTAGCCTTTGCGAGCGCCATGGAGCAGCAATGGACTCTGTCAAGCTGGAGGTACGAAATACCTTCCAGTGCTTTCTCGTCCCGAGGCAAACTGTACTTGGCGCATGTTGCCATATTTTCCGACGATGTCCAGATTTTCCAGATTGAACCGCCTGTGAAGGATGGAGTGGACTCAGGTTGGGCTTGGGCTCTACAGCCGCCAAAGTTGATTGCCACACTCCCTAAAGGCAACCTCGTCAGTCCTATCTTTATGGTAGAATGCGACTCAGAGATCCTGGTGTTTGGCTACAACGATTATTGGAAGCTGTCACAGTTTGTAGTTTTCAAGCTCGCGGACCTTGTCCAGCAACGGTGTATCCAGATAACAACCATCGGCGGCAATATCTTGTTGGCTTCAGAAAGGAGCTTGAGTGTTTCTTCTAGAGCTCTGTGTACCGGTTTGGACAATGTTGTCATAACTGATTCAAGACGACAAAATCTTGTGCAATACCACCTCATTAGCGACACTTGGTCACCAGCAGCCGATGATTGCAGCGTGTATGGCCCCGCACCAGGTCCATGTAGCTTCATCCACCATATATACAGCTGTTGCATTCGCAGTCGATGGTATGCAGTGGTATTTACTCTCTTTTTTTTCCCATTTAATACACTGTTACCCTGATGTCAGTTTATTTGACCGAGCTAATTCATTTCACATTATTATGTTCTTGTAGGAACAGAGGTATAATATTCGGAAGGAATCATCATATGGTTGTTTCAATGCAAGGTGAAGAGCAAGTTTCAAGATGAGGCTAGTCCTACACGCCTACTCCATCATCCCTTGACCCTTGTTTTTAGTACTAATACATAGTGAAAGAGGTTGGCACAGAATTTGGCAATATATTTTTGTCTTCTATCATACCCGACCGACAACTTTCATGCCCAGATCCGCCAAGAATCCAGAGTTTTCGATATGTTAGTTTCAGTTCTGGTGCTATGCTATATTAAAATTGTTTCCATCTTTTGTGGACAATGGTAAATCTACTGTTAATCTATGTCCACAACAATGTGAATGGAACGTGGAATACAAAATCAATTCACATGACTCTAAATGAATGGAAACATCATATCTGTTTATACAACTAAAAGCCTGACATTTGGCAAATTTACAGAGAGTTCCAGAAGTTTATCTACTATATATATAAGCACAACATGACCGTAATATACTTCTTTGGATGAGAGTCACATTATGTTCGTTCAACTTACTCTATATACTCACGAAAGCTGAGAAATATGTGTGCAAATTACACTATATACACACATTTTTATTACAAAGTTGCATTGCTTTTGTTATAGGGTCTTAAGAGCTAGAGCTTCACACTTACAACAATTGCATGCCTGTTATTTCCTGTTTGGCTGATGCTAAGTTTGAGTTTATTAACTACATCATGAGGAATAACCGTGCCACATAAATCCCTTGATGTGGAGGCTGGGATATGTTTCATTTCAACATCTAACAAATGAGTAGCACTAGCACACAAGGGTGATATAATACACCTTTCTTTGGAGTGATATTCTCAATAGTAATTTGAAATTGTTTGCGCTTAGCTCTGCGCATTGGCAGTACCTATTTGGCAACATATATTATATAACAATCGAATTATGTGTTCAATGAATTGTGCAGGAGCAGGACATATAAAGCTTGATGTAGATCGTGGACTGTGAAATTTTACTGACCTAATTCTTGTTTTGTGTGGATCATATTTAGGTCCGCTCAAATATATTTATTAATGGATTTGTGCTTGCATAACGGCATCATGTTCTTTAGAGTATGAACATTGCTTTTAAAATATTTCAGTTTAAGTGGTCTGGTTTTCCTTTGTTCCTGTCAATTCGAGATTAGTTCTGCTCTTAGGTCTCGTCTAAGATCTTATTTTTCTTTTTATTGCAGTTCTCTAGTGCAAAGTGAAATTCGTATAACCTGAAGATTTGCAAAACTAGAATATGGAGATTACTGGAATCTTGAGGTTTGGTGTGCCTGTGGAATCTTGTACATCATTCCACTTGTTCATTCATAGCTGAGAAGAACATAGTTGTGATCCTTTATGCTGTATAGTCAAGGGGAGAATTGCTGATCATAATTGTCAGAGAATTATATTAACATGGTGCGAATTTTAAGAATGTAGTGGCCTGTAGCTTAAATTTTTTGAATCTGCATACTGATGCGTGTCAGGTGCTTATTAGCATCATTTATTGTATCAAAAGTTCTGTTAACTGGGCAATACTTATGATAAAAGGGTAACGATAAAATGTTGGCGAGGCAGTGGCAACAATGCTATAGCCCAAAGAATCCTATCGAACGACATAAATGTTGTACCGGAATTGCTTACCATCGCGCGAGCCACGTCGACTGAATTACAGGACCGTTCCTTCTCTTGCATCCAGCCGTCAAGGAGGCAACGTGTGGCAGTTTCTTTTTACAGTCAAACTCCTAAATTTTTGTTGGATCTGTTTGTGTAACGAAAATCTTTTAATATACAGTAAACCAGTTCATTTTTTATGCGTCTGAGTCCCTGTGTTTGTTCCTAATCAATGTGAAGAAGAGAAAATGCAAAATTGCCGTTCAACGGCCGCCGTCTTTCACGACCGAGCGTGGAAAAGTGAGGCATGGCCGGCTCGTCCAACGAGATTGACTTCCATGCTCGTTCTCATCTCCCTCTCCGCTGATCTTCCTCCCCATCCCGCTACTGCTTGTGCTCCTCTCCCTCCTCTCCACCAACCTCGTGCTCCTCGTCAACCTCTCCCGCGCGAGTTGCCGGCCGGACGCGCGCGCCGGGGCTGCGGCGCGGAAGGCCGACTCGACGCGGCGCCGCGGTGCGGGTGAGAAGAGGGTGACCCGACGGGCCGCAGCGGGTGGCGGCCGGGCTAGGCCGAGCTTGGCGCGGTGGCCGGGTAGGGCGAGGCGCAGCGAACCCGGGCGAGGAGCGGTGGCCCGTGGCGCGGGTTGCGACGGATGACGGCGTGTGGGGAGGCCTCCTCGACGCGGCGCCAACCTTGTGCGGCCTTGGTTCGAGCTTGCCGCACCTCGCCATGGAGGAATCCGCGACGAATCGACGACGGGAGGGTGCGGCACCCGCGTGGCCTGGCGTGGGCACGGGCGCGGCTTCACGCGACGCCGGCGCGGTCTGGCGTGGGCGGAGGAGGCGCGGGGGGCCATGGACACAAACGGCGGCTCTCGGCTCTCCATGGGAAGGCCACAAATGGCGCGGACTTCGCGCGCCCGCCTGCCCGTCGGAGCCACGGTCGGATCTCACAGCCGTCCACAGGGCTGCACGCAGGCCTCGCCGAGGAGCTCGGCGAATCCCAGAACGAAATTGCCTTCCCTCCCACACCAGGGCGCAGCTCCCACGTCCCGCCGCTGTTGATGTCGCCGCTGCAGAAGAAGACGCTGGCGCCTGGGCGGAAGCGCTAGACCTCGACGACTCCGACCTCCGCCTCAGCCCATCTTCCTTCTCCGGCTCCTTCCCAGCACCGCCGCCATCCCTCACCCCGGACAAGCCCTCGCCCCTTCCCCATGGCCAGCACATACCCGGGCCTGCCTCCGCCATCCAGGATGCGATGCGCCTCCGCGGCCTCCAGCTCCTCTCTGTTCCTGCAACACATGGACGTCCAGGCCGCCGACGCCGACTTCTTGCTCCATCCCTGGCTCAGCGCAATTGCGGTTTCTAGGTGAGGGGGGATAGCCCCGGACCAGCAAATTTCTGCATTTCGTAGTGGTTTTCGCGTGTGACGGATCTTCTACTGTGATAATGGATGCAAGAAATGACTGCGTGTGGGAGCAGCCGGGCATTGGGGCGATCAAGGCCAACCGGGAATTAGATCGAGCACCTCTGCTGCGTGCGAGCTTGTTATCAGGTATGCAATTTGAAATAGCCCTTTTGTTTGCACCTTGCTTGTGTTCTGATGTATTGATCGGCTTTGGGGTTCTTGGGTGCATCAGGTTGTGGGGGCCATTACATCGTGCAAGCCAAATGGATTTGGAGATTTATCCCTTACGCTGAAGGTGAGCATTGGCATGACTGAATTGGCGATGTTTGTTTTTTTTTATCAAAGCGGCACATGATGATTCTTTATTCCTTGTAGGATCCATTGTTCCTTCAGTTAATAAGAAAGTCATTTCAGGGCACTTGATCATGCCCTTGCTCCACATTGCTTGTGTATGTACAACCACAAGCGGCTCATCGTCTTGCTCGTCCGCAAGCAAGGTGAGTGTATGAGCTCCTCCCTCGTGCCTCATCCCTTCTCTGCACCTCCCTCATCCCTTCTCTGCTTTTCTTTTTGTAGTTCTACATAAGTTGAGCTTGATGTGTGCCCTGAATTTTTTTCTCACCTAAACTTTTGAGTGTTGTGTGTGGCAAAATTGCATTGGTTTTGCCTCAGAATCTGGTAGCACAAGGGGTAAAAAAATGGTTTCTTGGATGAGCATTTACATGATCTTAGTTCGTGGTAGCTCCTATCTAAATTCATGTGCTCCTTAAAATTTGTTCCCACTAGCAGCAGGTCTCCACAAATTTTCACGATTTCACTTTGTGTTACCTCCTATTTAAGTTTACTTGGATGTGTGCCCCCACCTAGGCTTTTGATGCCACAGGTACATGCTCTTTCTACTGTTGCTGCTTGATTTTGTTTAGTAAGGAGTATGCATGTGTTTGAGAGAGATTATGTTGTCGATGGGGAGTTGCTTATTGCACACAGGTAGACAGCTGCGTGTTACATAGTGGTGGAGATGAACATGCTCTGTATGATTGATGTGTGTTCCTTTAATTGAAGCAACTGGTTCTAACTATTTTGCCCTGGTATTCAGCATAGTTTGAAGCACATGTCCCAAGGTAGCTTAACTGTGTTTATTATAGAGTCGTTGCCCAAATCAAACGAATTTTTGGACTTTATGCTTACATTCTGAAATTCAGTTGAGGGAGGCGCAGAGAAGAAATAAGGCACGAGGGAGGAGCTCATACACTCACCTGCAATCTGTTTGTTTATTTCAGTTGTTATATTTCTTGGATCTATTTACTATAACAAATTTTCCCTTAATTTTGGTGCACATGGTTCCAATTGTTGATTTTCAGAGCTATTTAACTAAAACAATATTCCTATAACAGAGGAGAAAATGCCACTGGTGTTTTCTTATTTCTTTCTATGTAGTGTTCAGTTCAGTTCACATGTTGCTCTCTAGGTAATGTCCATTTCACATCAGTGTATAGGTAAATCCAAATATCTATGCAGTTAGTGTAATGATGTGATGAGTGGTTGGACAACAAACCAAAAAAATTGAGAGCATGTGCCTCCAGGGCAAGAGATGTTTTTGCCAACTCTGAAAGCTAGATCCCAGTTTCCATATGGCACAACTCCACTCCTTGCCATTAGTATCCAGTTTAGGATTTCAGACCAGAAATCCAAGAACACGCAACAATAGTTTATTTATCCCTATGTGTTTCTTTAATTTCAGTAAATCTCCATGCTCTATTTCCTTAAAAATTTGCAGAATGGAGTGGATTTGTTTAATTTCAACTCCTGTTAGTGAACCAAATTTAATTTGACACGCATGATGTGTGCTATAGTGTGTTCCTTTATTTATAATGGGAAAAGTCGCAACTTTTTACATGCCATGAATGTAGAACTATGGAAGGTGTCGTTTTTTCTTCCCTCATGCGCTGCATAGGTGACTTTGAATTTGACTTTGCATGTTGTGCCATTATCACTGTCACCTGTCTTCCCTCATGCTTTGAACATGAATAGTTCCTTTAAATGTGACTTTTGTGTCTCTTTTGGTTGACGATGTGCATCTGCATGTGCTGCTGTGCCACTTTCCTTTTCTTCCCTATAAATAGTGTGTTGCGTTAAATTTAGTTCGTGCTATGTATCTTGTTGCTGACTCCCTAAGCACAATTTCCCCCAGCTACCTTAGAAAAATGCTACAATGGTAAAATTTCAGTTACAATCTTAGTTGGTGCAGAAAGGAAATTTTTTTTTTCATAGCTAAGTTGTGAATTACTAAATATTTTCATCTCTGAAATAGTTCTGTCTTTATAAAGTCCATTATTCATCCATATCAGATTTGTTTGTCTAAATGTACATGAGCTACTCATCTATTGTTTTTTAAGTATAGTCAGTATAGTATATAAATTTGGTAGATTCAGATTGTTTTAGATAGCTGAAGTATATCTTATAATGGATGGATATGCGTAGTGTAATGCATCATGAGGTCAAATTTTCCAATTTATTGTCGCTGTTTGATTCAGTTTTTTTTTTTGTTGGGAGCAGGTTGCAAATAATTCCCTCTTCTGGAGCAAGATGAGCAGTTCATTTCTATGTGTAAAGTGTGTTTTTGATGTCCACCTTTTATTCACTATAGTAGATTTCTGAATGGAGAAGTGTTTATGTATGGTCATTTTTTTTTGTAAATATATTGGGTACATGTCTGCCGCCTTTTGATTTCTGTGGGATTGGTTTAGTGCTGTCATTTCATTAATTAGTTTGAAATGTTAGGTTAAATATGTTTCGGTTCTTTTGAAGTTATGTGCGTAGGGTCATGGAGGATGCTATTGAGTTTCTTTTATAGAAGTCAGATGTAGGTGAGATGGTTGTGTGCCTTGTGATTGTGGACATTGTTTGATTTGGTGAATCAAATTTTTAACTGATTATCTATTTAGTATCAATTGGCATTACTACACATCCATTTACCTCTTTAGTTCGCGGCCCCGCCCAGGGCATACCCCTATGCCACGACAGTCAAAAAAAACTTTACCGCATGATCTTAATCGCAAGCGAGTGCACGCGTCGGGTATGGCCGGCTCCAAGTGAAAAATTCACGTCTGGGTAAAAGAATCATAAGCAGGCCTACTAGACAGCTGCCCCAATCATATACGAGAGCCCATCGAAATATCTCTCCTGTCTTCCTCAATCTCTCTCTCTCTGCCTCTATCAAAAAAAAAGAAAAAAACGCCGCACAGCCACCGCCCGCGTCGTCCTTCCTCCGCCGCCGCCGCCGTCGCCGCCTCCCCTCCCTTCCCCGCGCCGCCTCCTCCCCTCCCCTCCCCGCGCCGCCTCCTCACGGCGCCACTCGCCCTCCCCTCCCTTCCCCGCGCCGCCGCTCGCCCTCCCCTCCCCTCCCCTCCTTCCACACCGATCGACGCACGCGATCTTCCTCCTCCTCCAAGATCCGGTGCCGGGACGGGGTGAGCTCTGCTGGCTGGGGCGGAGACGAGCGGCGGAGCTCGGCGCTGGGAGGCTGCGGGCGGACCGCTCGAGGGGTGGCGGAGCGCGCCTCCGCGATGCCGCGGGGCGAAGCGCGCTCGACGACCTCCACGGCGGCACGTGGACGGCGCGGTAGATGGAAGATGGCAGTCGGCTCCTTCTCTTCCTTTCCTCCTCCATGTCTCTGTCACAGAAAAATCTCCTCCTCCCCTCCTACACCGTAACATCCGCCTGGATCTCGCGCCCTCCCTGGTGTGTTCTTCCTGTTTTTGATTTTTGTTTTTGTCTTCTTTTTTCCTTAGAATCGCCTGGTCACATATTATAAAGAGGAGAGAGATTTTTGTTTGATTCCGAGTTTTCTTTTTTGCTCTACCGATCTGTTTTCGATCCTTTCGATCCATGGATTTCTTACTTTGCGTTGTTTCCTTCTTTCTCTGTTGTTCAGGTAGCTTTTCGTTTGGGTTTAGGGTTCCTAAGTTTTGATGGGGCTACGATTCTGGCTAGAGGCAGGGAGGCTGCGAGCAAGAGGAGGGCGCCCGATCCCTTCTAGGCCAAGGTATTTTTCTTCTGTGATCTGCTTTGGGTCCTGCTCGTGCGTTGTGGCTGCATGAGGTGAAAAGAAAATAGCTGCTGGAGCTTCTCACGTGTCCAGGACAACGTATCCTCATCATCCTAGGTTAGTGGATGTGTGTTGCCAGTACTTTCTTAATTTCTTTTCATAATACATCATTGTCGCGGATTTTGATTCATTATCAATCAAATAGAAATAAATAGCCACACCCTCACATGTTGCACCACTCATGCTGGAACCTATTTGTATTTTGAGAACAATTGTCCAGATGGTGCTAAATATTAATTATAAGTAAAAGAATTAAATGGTTACTCAAATTGATATCTCTAATAGTTGGCATGCCTCTTTTTTTTTTTTTTTAAGGATTCCAGCTGACAGGTTCCATCTTCAGAGTGAGCACCCAACATCCAATTTTCTCATCCACAAATCAGATGATAAAGGCTCAACATTTCCCAGGTTGAATATTTTTCTTACATGCATATTGCCTGCCCATCAGTTATTCTCATCCCAGTAAATTCTAGACAATAAAAACACCATTCTGATATGGCATAAGACCTTATGCATCTATTATCCATATGTCGTGGACTCTCAGAGGTAATTAAATAAGTATATGTGTTTAAAGATGTAACAAATTTTTACAATCCAAACATTGGGCGGAAAGAGGAAGGGAAATGCGCCAATTTGTATTTCAGAACAATGTTTTAACCTTTGGCTCTGCTGGTTATATGCTTTTTGTTACACCTAGATTTCATCCCTCCTTAAACTCAGCTCTGATGGAATCAGGCTGCTTAGTAGCTGTCCTTTAAAAATCCAGAAGTGCGATCAATGAATTTGGTTTAACACTCACTCTAGCTAACTTTGTGTATGCAGATTCTCACATTTGGTCTTTCATGTGCTTCATGTAATATGGTTTCGCCAATCTATGCTATAAGTATTGCATTTCATGTCACTTTAATAGCATGGACTTCGCCCAGGTGAGTTCCAATGATAATTACCATACATTTAGCATTGATCCTCTTATATGGCTGATTACTGTCTGTACCATTTCTCTTGAATATCTAAATGTTAATGTGCATTGAAGAAAGTCCTAACCAAACATATGATCTTTTTTTTGTCTCAATGGAGAAAACAGTAACAAATTGGATTCCTTTTTTTTTTGCAATGATTATGTTTTTTCAATGATGTTCTGATATGTGATAGGTAGCAAAAATCTCAATGCATGCATTCTGGCTCTTCGATTTTTTTTGCTTCGAAAAAAGGATGTGGTATATTCTGCTTTGTTCATAAGAACAAAAAATATTGAGATCATCAATGTTTGTCATATTTTTGCCCCAAAGTATAGTATATCTGCTTCCTTACATAGACAAAATCAACTAAATTACATTATTCATTGAGCTTACCAGGTTTAAATGTGTTCGAGTGTATAATGCTTATATAGTACTCGAGTGTATCCCAAAGGGCATAGCACTATAGCTCTAAAGTATGTAGCATATGATCCAGTATTTCACTTGCATATAGTACTGCAGCCTACATTGTGCGAGCTATCCTGATGTTTCAGGTTTTGGCCGTGCTCAAGCATGGCTTTGCATTCTACTTTTGATATATGTCTATATACTTTGGTCATGTTTCAGGTTAGTATTTGCATAGCTTGGGCTTGGGGTGCTTTGATCTGTGAGCAATTTTTATTTCCCTCTTCTTACAATAACTTTTCATCACCCTTCTCTTACCTGTTATGATGCACACTGATTATGCACACTAACTGAGGTGTTTATACTTAAAACCTTTATTGAAGCATTTGCAAGCTCACGTGGATTTGTGGACAAAAAATTGTTTATTTCCCAAATTTATCTACTTACAGTATTTTTATTGATACTTTGATTTCGTTCAGACTGGTTAGCTGCATAGAATGTGGATAAAAATTCTCAGGTTAATGGCTGGTGTGACTTATTCAACAGATTATGCAGTTTTGTATGCTCTCTCTTCTCTTTTCAGAGAAGATGTGGTTACTTGAGATCTTTCCTTTCGTTGCATAGCAAACCTTAAAATGAAAGGCATGTGAGAAAAAAGCAAATGTTTAGTAGGTTTCCTTTCTCTCTTCTTTTCTATATTGAATGGAATATATAATTTTAATTATTGATACATGGATATTCCTGAAGGAGAAGGTAGAGCCTAAATTGTAGGTTGGTAAATGAAGTTTCTTTAAATTTTTCAAGAAATAGTACTTGCAGATAAGTACCTTATCCACATCTGGCCTTTGGTATTGTTCAGCATTTTTGCTTGGAATTCTACATTTTAGCCATCAATGTTTATCCCAACGATGAAAAGAAACCAAACTGAAAATTTATGAAATATGCCCAGACTGAACTTAATGGGTGAGTCCTGTTGAGGGATTTCTATTTCAGTTAAAACATGCAATTTCACAAGGCTATTTGTAGACTAAAACCTGCTCAAGATTTAGTATTGTTACATTTATGAAGCAGCGTCTCAAATTTGATTTACTTTTGGGTCCAATAATAAAAGGTTCTGCTCTTATGGTCTCTTTATCTGCCAAATAACTTAGTACATATTACATTATGTGTATTTTATCTGGGAATTATTCTGCAAGGTGCTAGGTTCCCAGTGATATTCATTTCCATAGAGATAATATACAGGGCCCATCTATAGTTTCTAATTTTTTTACAAAACTTATATCCATGCTTGGGTTAGCGGTCTCCCTGTTCTGAAAAAAAATATCATATTGTTATTGTGACAGACGGAGCCACTTTTCTGAAAAGAAAGTATTTCCACCTTGAACTGTTTCAGATATTCATTACAAATGCACATGTTTTTGTTTCAGGTCACCATTGGAGAAAAGGAGAGCAGGAGGTTAGCTGCAAAAAAGGATGTACTGCGGATGGTGAGAAGTAAATTTATTCAGCATAAATAGGAAGCCATGATTCAGGGAATCCCGCAAGTATCTCTAATAATAACGGTGCTTAGAAGTACATTTTGCAAGCCTCTTGGTACATTTTGCATCTCAAAAGGCTCTGTTCTTTATGATATGTTTTTCATCCATATTCATTCTCAGTAATGTATCGTAATGTTTTGATCTGTTTCACCACTATACATTTGAAACCATATATAATATAGCCACTGCTGAGAATGAACTTGAAAGAATTGGACTGTTTGGATGAGATAGACAGCTGCATGATAGAGCATGGTGCCATTTATGCAATGCAAATGCCACATATTTCCAGACACAGAAATAATTTTACGTTCCTTATTGTTAATATAGCTGAATAATTTGATACCTTTCATCTAATAACGTTTCCATGCATATTAGTTTGTGCCTTACAAACTAATTATTGTGCAGGTACAGTTGGAATACTAGAGGAACCTCTCAATTAACTCTGTATCAGTTGCAAACTATGTGGTAAACTAAGCTACTGTCATTGCCACAAAAGCTCCAGAGGTACGAAACCTTCTTGGGCAGTAGTTTTCTTATAGGTAAACATTTTCTGTATTCACAAACACGTATGCTTCAAACGTCTATGATGCCCCTAAGTTTAATATAAAAGTGTCAGAATGTTGTGGATGTGATCAATTATTCAGAAATCGATCGTTCATGTTCTCTTTAATAGACCTAGGAGTTCATCATAGATTTCCTCTGATGAATAAAAAACATGCTTTGGTGAATACAGAAGTAGAGCTGCGCTTTATTTTCTTCAGGTCATTCCATGACGATTGTCTTACTTGGAGGCCTAGGCTATTAAAAATAAGTACAATATGCTTGTTATGAAGCTTACAAGAGTTTGTGTGTTTTCTGACATCTGAAACCATCATAAGGCAGATCTGTTGTCTTCCTGGTTCTGCTCAACAATACAACCAAGTGATCCATTTTTTTTCGTTTGCTTTGATTGCTGGATCAGGTCAAGCAGTCATCATGTTGGTTCGCTTATTTTTACAATCCAAACATTGGCCAGACAAGATGGAGGGAGGTGTACCAGTTTGTATTTCAGAACAATGTTTTAACCTTTGGCTCTGCAGGTTGGTTGAGTTCATAATACTATGCAAACACTTTAAACTGTAATTTAGGATATATGTATATATGCTTTTTGTTACTCTGCTCTGATGGAATTAGACTGTTTAGTAGCTGTGCTTCAAATATCCAGAAGTGCCATGTAAGAATTTGGTTTAACATTTACTCTAGCTTTGTGTATGCAGATACTCACCTTTGGTCTTTCATGTGCTTGATGTAATGTGATTTCGCCAATCTATGCTAGAAGTATTGCAATTATGTCGCTTTAATAACATGGACTTTGCCCAGGTGAGTTCCAATGATAATTACCATATGTTTAGCATTGATCCTCTTATATGGCTGATTACCGTCTCTACCGTTTCTCCTGAATTACTGACTATTACCATATGTTGGAGAAGGTCCTAACCAAACAGATGATTTTTTTTTTGTCTCAATGGAGAAAGCAACAACAAATTAGATGACCTTTTTGTTGTTGCAATCATTATTTTTTTCAATGATGTTCTGATTGATAAGTGATAGAATAGCAAAAGTCTCAATACATTCTGGCTCTTTCGTTTTCTTTGTATGGAAAAAAGGAAGTCATATATTCTGTTTGGTTCTGTTCTAAATTTTAAAAAAAAAATATTTGAGATCATCAATGTTTGTTGTATTTTCACCCCCAAGGTATAACATCTCTGCTTCCTACACAGACAAAATCAACTAAATTACTTTATTCATTGAGCTTATCAGGTTTAAATGTACTCAAGTGTATAGTACTTATATTTATATAGTACTTAAGTGTATCCCAAATGTCACAGCACTAAAGTATATAGCAAGTGATCCAATATTTCACTTGCCTATAGTACTGCAGCCTACATTGTTCGAGCTATCCTGATGTTTCAGGTTTTGGCCATGCTCAAGCATGGCATTGCATTCTACTTTCGATATATGTCTATGTACTTTGCCCGTGTTTCAAGTTAGTATTTGCATAGCTTGGGCTCAGGGTGCTTTGGTCTGTGAGCGATATTTTATTTCCTTCTTCTTAGAATAGCTTTTTGTCACCCTTTCGTTACCTGTTCGGATGCACACTGACTGAGAAGTTTACCCTTAAATTTTATTGAACCACTTGCAAGCTCACGTGGATTTGTAGAGAAAAATTGTTTATTTCCTAAATTAGTCTGCCTTACAATCTTTTTATTGATACTGCAATTTTGATCATTCAAACTGTTTAGCTGCATAGAATGTGGATAAAATTCTCAAGCTAATGGGTGGTGTGACTTATCAAACAGATTACGGAGTTTCATATACTCTCTCTTCGGTGGTTACTTGAGATCTTTCCTTTGGTTGCATAGCAAATCTTAAAATGAAAGTCATGTGAGAAAAAAAATTGTTCGGTACATTTCCTTTGTCTCTTCTATCTATATTGAATGGACTATATAATTTTAGTTATTGATAGCTGGATATTCTTGAAGGACAAGGTAGAGCCTAAATTATATATTGCTAAATGAAGTTTCTTTAACTTTTTCACGAAATAGTACTTGCAGAAAGTGAACTAAATTTACATTGTAAAGTTCTCTTTTGATGAGCTAGCCTTTGTTTTCGATCAATTGGCGAAGATGAGTGACTGCTACCAGTACATTTGATTTCCTGATTCATATCAATTTTGTTTTGCTTTGAGTTCTACACAGAGCCAGTGCGTGTGATACGTGGGACTGACGCAGATTCATGACTAGAGTGGATGGATGGTGAGGCTGTAGCAGCGGCCTGAATGTGCCAACTGGAGGATGGGTTGGGTACAGCAGCCATGACATTGAGGTGTTAGGCAGACTGAAGGATCTGGATGTAAGCTCCGTTCTCCATTTTTCCTTCTATATGAGGTACCTCTTACATTTGCGGAAGCCACTCACATGCACATCTGATTATCTTCTATTAATATGGTGTACAAGATAATCATTCGATATCAGGGAAAAAAAATGAAAAATCGTATTAAGGTTTTGTTCGTTAATCATTATCTGAAATATATGTTTCTCTATTTTGAAAAATCACTTGAGTGTGTCCCTGGTCTTTTATCTGTCTGCTTTCATATTGTTGTGTGGTTTGATTTATATAGCAGTGAGATCTAACCCTTCTTTGTTCAGTTCATTAGTAGCGCCCTTGCCATAGGAAATTTAACTTGCACATTTTTAGCTTTTTTCTGAGATGTATGCACAATGGTGTTTATTATGTGGTGTCAAATATCCGTCCTACTGTCTATGCACAGCTTTTGTCTGGGGAGCTCAGGGTACCTAGCTGCTTGGATGGCTGATTGGTATGGAATTTGTTGTTCTTCTACAGTTCTACTTAATTACTAATTTCCATTTTACATTTGTGCAAGTTCTGTAGCCAGTTACCAGTCTTCACATTTGGATTGCCAATAGTTTCATAGGTTCATTCACCTTTTCATTACTGCTTCTGTTGTACCTGTGGTTTTCAGGTCCCTCTTGTCATTATTCATGTATCTTGCCAATAAAATGTTTGTTCTTTACTGCTGCTTCCTCGTATGGACTTAACTTGCTTTATCATGCTAATGGCTATTAACTTCAATATTTTTCTTCTAAAAATATGTTTACTTTATTTCAATTAGAAGTGATATATAAAATTTATTTATTGACCGTTTTAATGTTCCACTTATTGGCCCTTGCAAAATGCAGATAATTAGTGCCTGAGTTTTTGCAAGGTATATTTCCCATATATGCTTTTGAATATTGTCGCCTTTTATGCCTAGGTTTAGCTTCATTCATACACTTCCCCGGCATGTTATTATTGCTGACTTTTTCTTCAACTGATAGCTTATGTAGGCAAATATATCTGTTGATCATTTTTCATATAGCGAACCATATCTACGGATCATCATCCAACTATGTGGGACCCTTGCGTTTGAGGTTTTCTTCTTTTGATTATCATCTCATTGTAAGAAAAATACATGACAAGCTATGCAACCTTCATCTACAGATTTGTTGACCAGGGATAGATTAAAAATCTTTCTTTCAGTGTGTGTGCATTTTGACTCTATTATTTACTTTTTCTATATATATCTAGATTATCGTTAGCACTCATCAATCGCAAAGATGACATATTTCTTATTATCCATATTCTCTATGGTTGTAAACTATGTATACAAAGATTTTTCATGATTATCTTGCCGTGCTTTTGCCTATGCATTCACAAATTGAGATAACTTGACCTTTGTTCTGGTTTAAACCCGTCCACCTGTAGAGGTTTCACACATCCATCTTTGGAGCTATTGATGGTGGTCGCCATAGCTATGCAAACTAATTTTACATGTTTTTACCCTTCAAATGCAACATCACTGGGTCTTCCAGTCTGAACCACAGTGGTACCCAATCATAAGAACCTTGCGTGTTCCCAGTTGCTTTCAAAGTTGAGTTACAAATTTGTCGAGCACTGGTATTTCTTCACTAATGTGTAACTGTGTTGATGTATCAAACCATGTACGAGATCCATATCTATGAAAGACTATATGTGTTACCCTTTATATGTGAATTTTTCACTGGAATTTTAATATATGGTCTTTGCATTGTGTATCTTATATACTTAATAATTTTGAATCCCCTGTTTTTGTTTGAACACATTTTAGCGAGCGGTTTGCAAATGCGCGTACATCCTTCACAATCTATATCTTTTCACCAAATAATACCGTGTATACCTTCTCCACCTTCTTTATACCTCTATTTCGCTAAACTTTAATCTACCATGATTTCCTTCGCTTCTACCCTGCTTTCTCCCCTTTTTTTTTTTCCCCATACACTCCCTGTCGGCTCTTACCATGGTACCCCCAACATCACAACACTTTCTTCCCGGTCCACGAAACGATCACAAACATTGGCAACGCCCCATCATCGTACAGCGCGCGATAGCGCGCTGCCTACCACTAGTATATAATGATTTGACAAGTCCGTTACCTTTGTGCAATAATAATGTTCTTTTTCTAATAGTTATGCGGTGCCTGATCAGTTCATAGATACTCGAGTGCTCACTAAGACAGTGGATATCAACATATTTTTTTTCATAGATTCCTAGGTACATTCTAATTGCTTTGCTCTCGTGCTACTGCACTCTGGCCTGCAGTCCGGCTAGGGGCGACGACTTACCCGGCCTCCTGAGTTGTTGGCGTCCCAACCTCTTGATCTGGCTGGCTTCCGGCCAGTGAACATATAGACAGTACAATACGAATGCATACATCACATAATCCTTCTTGTTACGTCACACGTTCTCAGAACTTTGTCTGAGAAGGGCGCGCCACAGCTACTAGTGGTAATGAAGGGCGCGCGCTGTTGTTGTGGCGGCTTGGGATATGCACTTAGCTCACGGATCCAAATCATAAGTGTACGATCCTCGTAATTTCGTACTATCATATACCACTATATGCACGTTTTGAGCAGTGCCAACTGCCAAGCATGTGTCATCTCCAAAAAAAAAAAAAAAAGCCCTGCAAGCATGTGCAGAAATGGGCCAAGCAGGACGGTGAGAAGTGCGAGGCTCCAGTGGTGTACAACCACCACCGTCAAATGTGGCACTTGTGCAACGTCACGTCATTGAGACTACAAAAGTTTTAGGAGGCATAAAAATACACGTCTCATTTTCCTTTTGCTTCAGGAATTCTAATGTGCCAGTTGTGTAATGTCACGTAATTGGAGACTGTAAAAGTTGCGGCATAAAAAAAGAATATATGTTAGTACGCGCTTTTCCATTTGCTTGAGGGGTGCTAAATGGCCAACAGCTTGAGGGGTGCTAAACGGCCAACAACTTGTTAACATATCTGGTCGATTCTATGCATGCAAACCAACGTTGGCATTTGCCACATCCATCGAGATGATGTAAATGTAAAAGATTGTACGAGAAACGGTTGCTGATTGATAATTCTTTTGGTCACCGATCCATAGAATATGGCAACTCAATTCCAAAATAAGTGCGTGCTCATCTCCGCACTCTACCTTGACCATAAATGGAAGAATATTATGTTCGTTTGGGGATGAATTATGGTGGTGTTTGGCAAGTGGAAAATGAGAGGTGGGATAGGGATTAGGAAATGTTTCTTGAGAGAATGAATGGTTGAGATCTAATACGATGAATGAATGAATGGTATAGATTTCTCACTTCATTTCCCTATCCCTATCCCAGTCTTCATTTTGCTATTCCCAAACGCCACCTATCATGTCACGCTTTCTCCAATTCCACGGAGCAATGCCATATAGTATATTCCAAATGATGGAAGGGGGTGTACAGTTCCACTCTCACCTCCTCGGTCTCCTCCACGCCGCCACGCACCGCGCCGCCGCCGCCGTTGAGCTTAAGGCCTCCGCGTTGCCGTCCTCCTTCTCGCTCCGCCCACACAAGAGCGCCTTCTCGCGCCGCGTGCCTCTCGCCATCTCGTCCTTCCGCTTGGACCGCCCCAACTCCTCCTCCTCATCCGCTGCCCCCATCGACGCCGCAGCTGCCGCCGCGCGGCTCCACCTCGCTACCCTCCTCTCCGCTTCCGCGCCCTCATCCTCCTCCCCTTCGCCCTCCCCGTCCATCCCGGCGTCCTGCACCGCGTGGGTGCCGTGGCGGTGGAAATCGAGGGCTGAGGCTGGGCGAGGAGGCGCGGCAGTGCGATCATCAATTTGCTGAGCTAAATCCTCTCCATTGCTGAGCTCTAATCCGCCCCCATCAACCCATCTTCTAAGACGGATCGGCGCTCCGTCCTCCTCTCCACCTCCCTGCAGGCTCCTCCCCTTTATCCAGCGGTCCTCCATGCCGGCTCCTCCCATTCTTCATCCAGCGTCTGCTTACGTCCTCCCGACCCAGGTACAGGGCTCCTCTGTCCTCTCCTCCCTTTTTCTCTGCTGCTACTGTACTGAAGAATGTAAGCCAATGGACATACTCCTATTTCATTCAGCTCTAGAATACCTTACAAACTGTGGGTGAGAAGCTGTCGTTTCGAGGAAGCCATCATTTGCTTATGGGAGAGCTCTTGCAAAGCCATGAAATCCATTAATGCTGCCCAATCCACTCTTAGATCTTTCCTAACCTGCCCTGCGCTGTTACATTATTTTGCTCCTGTGAATGTGCCCAGAATAGCTGATATTTTTGACTTGCTAATTGTTTCGTGTTTATGTGTTTATTTTTGCACAAGGTATTTTCATTAATCTATATCTACACAAATAATTGGACTGAATTGGCACCGATTACAGTTATAAATGCTACTATTTAGTTCCTTTTTTTTCTCAATTGTCAAATATCATGCACTTTTTATGTTTCTGAATTTCATGTGCAAATGTAGTTGTTACCTGACGCAACTGCTAGCTGATCTTCTTGATTGTTTATATATTCTTGCTTAAAAAGGAGGAAACAAATACATGAGACATTTGAATCCATTGATTCTGTTATGCCTGTCCTCTTTAATTTTCTTCATTTTGTGATTGATGTTGGAGAGTATATAAGAAACAACACAAATATAAAGATTGGAAATTAATCTGCTAGGCATCAAGTTATCAGTTCAAGCATGTAATGAATTAGAGAGGATGCATGTCTTTCATGTCAACGATATTACTGGTTATATGAGAGCTCTATTCAGATCAATGTTTGGTCCCGCTTTCTCGGTTGTTAAACTTTGAATTTAAAGAGTGATGCATCATGCTTACGTGATAATGAAAAATAATACCGAGTACTGTTATGATACAATTCTATCATATGCCTCTTGTAATTTTTTTTTTTTTTACGTTTGTTCCCGCTGCTTCACAAGCCAACACTTGAGAAGGATATAGAAGATTATTAGTAATTAACAATCCTTCTGGTATAGCAGGTAAATCCTCCTAGGATTGGCTCAGATCTTCGTTGTGGATGTACTTACTACCAATGTAGGTAAGTTACTGCCAACGCATGAAACGGACCAAAAGATCATGTTTACAACTGCAGTAGTATTCTTTAGTTTAATAACTGCTACCTATATCGAGTTGGTAAGAAGGGCTAAACATATAGGCACCTTTATCTTGGTCGCTGCTGTTAATAAATTACTTCTTACTGTGCATAACATGAACTAAATTTGATATTGTTTTACTGCAATGTAAACATTATCGTTGGACTATTTAGATCCCAAGTGCTTACATTGTAGTAGTTTGGAGGAACTGTTGCAGAATTTTGATGAAGTGAGAGCGCACTCGGTTACCAGTAGGATTTTGACATTTACTGATATTGAGCTCACTCTGAAACAGAAGTGGATTTACTC
This sequence comes from Eragrostis nindensis, assembly GCA_012490785.1. Lineage (NCBI taxonomy): Eukaryota > Viridiplantae > Streptophyta > Magnoliopsida > Poales > Poaceae > Eragrostis > Eragrostis nindensis. The sequence continues at coordinate 24,197 of JAAXCT010000227.1, read as the reverse complement.
GTGCTGAACTAACTTTGGTGATGCATTCAACTATTAGCATACCTTGACAGATATGGTTTGCTTAGATTGGATGTCAATGGTTTTCTTTGTTGGAATTTTAGCATTGGAGTCATGTTCTGTTTGCGTTTGCTTGATTGTAGACACATCAAATTATTGATCGTCGTATTATAGACAAACCTCTAATCTGATTTGTTATTCAGCCTTCAGCAACATGAAGAAACATATATATCCTATGTAACTGGCAAGGATTCAAGTAGTTGTAGTAGTCCAAATCAAGGTCTAATGAGTCCACTTCGTGTCACTGGCGATGAAGCTCATTGGAGCACAGAGTCCAAAATGATTGATTGGCAGAATTAGCTTACTATAGTTTCTCTTCGTTCCACTGTCTTTTTCATCACCGCCTTTTCCCTTTTTCTTTTGCTTGATCCTAATTTGTCTCTACTGGTTTTAGCAGCAATGACATATCTGGAGTGAACTTGATGCCTTACACTTTTGTTGTTTGTCTGATTTTTCAATGTACTGGCATGGATCAATCTCTCATGACAGGACTGTGTCGAGCTCATATTGTGTGGAAGCAAGGATAGGTTTTTCTAATAATTGTTTGTGAACCCCTATTTTTTTAAGAATGATATATATCTAATGTAATTGGCAAGGATTCAAGTGGACAGAGTTGATTGTCCGTTATATTCAGTGCTAAAAATATGCAGACTTATTAGTTATCATATAGCACTTTAAGAGAATAATGTGTAGTAACAACTGGCCTTTGATCTGTAATAAAACGTAATATTTAATAAAGATGTCTTCCACACCTGTTGTCCTCTAACTTGATATTTTAGGCGTGCAAATTGTTTACTAATATGCCGTGATAGAAGCATATCCTTAAATTGGATTTGTTGCACATATAAGCTGATTATTGGCTTGCTTGGTAGGATAAACTATAGGGAAACAGTGGAACACTGTTTTTTTCCTGTATAGTGCAGTTAATCTGAACACCATACATATGCTTTTGAGCTTTTTCTATACATGATCGCTTCCAGTGCAATCTATAAAACAGGTGTACAACATGAGTCGAGGTTAGGGATGGCAACGGGTCGGGTTCGGGTCGGGTGGAGCAAACACCCACCCGTGATGCGAAAGAGTTCGGGTGAGAAATAGCACCCGCACCCGCACCCGTGGGCGCATTCTGGCACCCGCGCCCGCACCCGGCGGGTGTCGGGCGGGTCCCGGGCGCCCATCGGGTCCTGAGTTCCTGAGTTTGCAAGCTTCTTCTCCACCACAAGCTTCCAAGCTTCTTCAGTGACGAGCTCAAATTGGATCTCGAAGAAGTCAAGAAGTCAGACCGGCCATCAATTGGAATAGAATCAAGACAGATCGCTGCATATTGATTTCATTTTCAGCAGGTGAGACGACCAGACCTGATGCAAGCCGCACCGCATGGGGACTCTTCTCCAGCAGAAACGCGACAGGCTGCGCTTCAGGCCAAGCCGCCACGGTGAGGAAGGAGATGAGACGAGCGTTGTCGCGGCAGGGGACGAGATGATCTGGATGCCACGGCCAGGGGCTTGAATGCGAGCCAGGCGCCATCACGCAGTCCTCAGCGACGGAGCGTCGCGGCCAGCGGACAGCCCTTCCTCTCCGCGTCGCGCGCAGCGTGGTGGTGGGCCGTGGCGGCGTCCGGCGTAGCATTGTGCTCAGTGTGACGGCGTCTGCCGGAGTGGCGGCGACAGACCAAAGGGAGAAGAGATGAAGATTGGGGAATGGAGAGAGACGAGCTGCTGGGCCGCTTGGCGTGTGGACTGAAAGTTGGGTTGGGCCGGCTGTTATGAGGAATATGGAGGTTATGTAATTTCACAGGGCCCGTCGGGTCACCCGCGGGTGGGAGCAGACACCCGCGCCCGCGCCCCGAGTTACTGCGGGTCGGGTGCGGGTGCCACCCGCGGGTGAAAAACATCACCCGCACCTGCACCCGTCGGGTGCGGGACCCGTCGGGTGCCCGCACCCGCGGGTGAAATTGCCATCCCTAGTCGAGGTTGTATATAGCTAGGTGCTCTACAGTGTTACGTGAGGAACTTCGTCTACCATGAGGTGGGGAAGTTGGTGCAAAGTGCCTTTAGGATAGGTACCTGGTCGAATATTCCCCACTAAGGATTTATTTATATGTGATGATTCACGGCCTCTGTTTCCTCCCCGTCGAGATTCTTGCAAAATTGCTTCAGTTTTAAGGTTCAGTTGTTTTAGTATTTTTTACAGATGATACTTTTATTTACACGATGTGACGTACAAACTATTTTAGAAGGATTTTGGAATCTAAAGTTTTTTCATGAGTCTCGTTTTGACATTTACTTGAAAGGCCCAAACTCAATTTGTTTAAAACTTAAAATGATTAAATTTATTTGTGTATTTTTTCAGGCAGCCCGTGGCAACGCACGTGCACTTTTGCTAGTATAGTATATTCCAAATGATGGAAGGGGGTGTACAGTTTTAGAAGTTTGTTAACAGATCACATGGGATTCTTCCAAGATAATTGAAGCTATTGAAATTGTTTTTCTTTCATATCAGAAATAAAGAATTTGTTGTTTGAACAGTCCAAAGTGGAAGATAAGAAATTAAAGAACGAATGAAAATGGAGTGATGTGTCTAATTGTAATTAACTGAATGCAAATCAAATGTTGGCATTTGCCACATCCATCTAGATGATGTAAATGTAAAAGTTTGTGCGAGAAATGGTTGCTGGTTGATAATTCTTTTGGTTATCTATCCATAGAATATGGCAACTCAATTCCAAAATCAAGCGCCTGCTCATCTCCGCACTCTACCTTGACCATAAATGAATGGAAGAATATGATGTTCATTTAATTTGGGATGAATTATCATGTCACGCTTCCTCCAATTCCTGGGAGCAATGCCACAGTATATTCCACATATGATGGAAGGGGGTGTACAGTTTTAGAAGTTTGTTAACAGCTCACATGGGATTCTTCCAAGATAATTGAAGCTATTGAAATTGTTTTTCTTTCATATCAGATATAGAATTTGTTGGAACAGTTCAAACTGGAAGATTGAAATTTAAAAAACTAATGAAAAATGGATGGTACAAATGTCAGGCAATATAATGTGACGAATTGTAATTAAGTACTGATGCAACGTAATGTGACAAGGACCAAGCTCTTCGCCACTTCCACTTCCTGGCCAACTACCGAGGTGGTCCGGACGAAGCCCTCAAGCAGCCCTTGGCATTCTTCGTCCTGCTGGTGTCTGAGGCGGAGAGGTTTGCGCCGATTCGGGTCGCGGTGGAGGAGGCCTGGGACAACCCCGCCCCACAACAGGTTCCTGGAGAGGTCATCAACGGGACGTCCTATCGGCAGGTCGTCCGACGGGATCTCATCGATAGGTCGGCCCACAGCCTGCTCTGTATCGGCTCACGGCCCGCACGACCTTCTTCTTCCTCGAGCCGCCGCCGCACCGCCGCCGCCCTCGACCGCCGTCGTCATGCTCGCCCCCGCCGCCTCCGCCTCCCGCTCGGCTCCGGCGGCGTCCCCGCCGCCTCCGCCGCCGCCCTCGACCGCCGCCGCGCTAACGCGGCGAGAAGTGACGCCCCGCCCTTACCCCGCTCACCGCCGGCAGCCACCACCGCGGCCGGCGGCGTCCCCGCCGCCTCGCCGCCCCGCCCGCATCGCGCAGCCCACCGCCGTTCCGGCCTGCCGTCGCCATTCTATCACCGGGGAGGAGGAGGAAATCTTGGGGGTACAAATCCCGCGCAATAAGGAATTCTCCGGCGAAACGCCCACGTCCCGCCCTCCTCCATCGTATCCGGCGGCTCCCGCCGCCGGATCCGCGACCGCCGCTCTCCGCCGCGCTAACCCGGCTTCGCTGGGCTCGTCGCCGTGGCCGTCGCGGTCAGAGAGGCAGGAGGAGGAAGAAAGGCGCGCGATCGTTGGATGTGTAAGTGGCACGAATCTTAAAGTGTCCGATTGAAACGATCCTATCGGGTGACCTACGTATAGGATCGGCGCTCATCAACATGGTGGTCAACTGGGCCAAGTTCTCTTGCGCCATCTTGGCCTGGGATAGGTACGGCCAGACCGAGGCTAGTTGGGCTGGCAATGAGGAGGCTACGTTGATCAGAGACAGGTTTGCAGTCGCAAGCCCGGAGGAGGCCCTTTCTAAGGTGGGCACGATTCTAAGGGGCAAGAGGTGCTCCTGGACCCCACTACCCCCTCCATCCATCTAGCCATCTGGAGTAGGCTTGATTTTCTGACAATGCTGTGCTGAGTGTGCTGTGACTGTGAGAGGATGTAAGAGGATTATGCTGAATAAAGACCAGATTGCATAGTGTTCTGAGCAAGCTGAATGATCAATGATAATACTATTTCAGTTTCATGCATGTTACTACGTACATTCTTCCTTTTTTGGGTACCGTTCTAGCATTGAGTGAAATCTGTACTTGTGTCACATGTAGCACTGCTCCATCATTACTACTTTCTGTTGTCCGCGTGTCCTGCATTCACACTGTTTAATTCTCTTCATCTGATGTCGATTCTTGTTCTCAAGCCTACATAGATCTCTTCATTATCATGGATAAAGAACCTGTGCACGGTTTTAAGTTCACACTAGCCATTAGCCAACCATGCTAAACAGATCAGATAAGCAGCAACCTTCACTTTGAGACAAGCCCCAAAAGCAAAGAACAAGAAAAAAAAAGGAACAAAATTGAGAGCACAACGGATTAGCATAGCTCATACACCCAAACTATGATCACAAGCAGCACTTGTTTACACGAAATCTAAGATTCCAAGACTGAAAAATAAGTATCTCATACCAAGCTCGGTAAAATATCAGAAGTGGTTACAATACGTCTAACACAGACCACCATTCAAATTTATAGCTCTCCTATGTTGAGCTCACAATCGATAGTACAAGAACTGATCATGTAACACAGTAATATAGGTGATTAAGAAGAAAAAATTCTTCAGACACGACAGTTTCCTACAAAAGTTCAACCAGGCTGCAATCTGTGTAGCACTTTACTCATCCTCCTGGCTGCGAAGTCTGGCAAGCTTGTTTGTGACCACAATGTCAAGCTGTGCGGCACGCTCCACAATTTCCTTGCGCTTTTGGGTAGAGACATTGTGAGCTATTTCAGCACAGTATGTCCTGTTCACAAGAACTAATATTAGTTAAAAACAAGCATGAACATGTTGATAGAAGCAAGAAAAAACAAATTTAACTGCAAAATTCAGTTATCAAGACAACATTAATCATCATTCTGAATGTATAAATGTTACCTGTTGTGCATCATAAGCAACTCCAACTCAGACACATTGTGAACGACAAATTTCTTGAATTTGTTGGGAAGGTAATGCCTTGTCTTCTTGTCAGAGCCATAACCAATGTTGGGCATCAAGGTGCATCCCTTGAACTTTCGCCTGACACGGGAATCAATACCCTTGGGCCTGCGCCAGCTTGGCTACACGAAGAAAAGTAAAAAAAAAATGTTACTTTAAGAATAAATAAGCATAACAAGGAAGCAATGAGACAAGGAACAGTGCTAGCACAAAACATTGCTTTACATGTTTGACACATGGAAGATTACAAAGAATGGAAGTATTGGGGTACATGATGATGCAGATTCATTACATTGCAAAACAGTGCTAGCACTAAACATTGCTTGACGTGTGTGACAGAGGGCAGACTGCAAAGAATGAAGGTGTTGGTGTGCTGACAATTATTGAACTAAATAATACACCAAATAAGGCTGTGCATCCATCCAAAATTTCATGGAAATGAAAACGATAAGTTTCTCTGAAAGGATCAGCCAGAATGATGTGATCATACAGAAAACGGTTTTCTTAAGCGAGCATTGGGTTGAAAGTGTCGGGAGAAGTCTAGGCATTCATTCATACTCTGAATGAAGCCCACGCCTTTTAATCCAACCCGCTCCATGAAGCCATGAAGTAATTGCTGTAGAAGAGGTTGCGAGAGCCGCAGTGCTATACTTATGCAAGGGCTAGGGCCCTCTTCCTTCGTCCCAATGTTCACTTAAGAAAATGTTTCTTATTCAGACCTTTTACTAAGCCATCATATCCTTTCTTTCAGAAACATCAGGTATAGAAATGGTTTGACTGAAAAAAACTGTGAAACTAAAATTTACTACCAACACCAAGGTTAGACAATGTCCCAATTGTGGCTTCTATATATGTACCAATTGAACCACTTCAAATAATTTCTTTCAACTAATTGCCGCAGCATGAAAGACTCGAATTCTCAGTAGCAGAGTGGACCACAATTTCTACCTTCCGAATAAAAATCAGTTTAAGAACACGCTCCGTGCATTTTTCATAACTACTAAGATTGCTAAAAGGACTACGTCTGCTACAATGAAACTAAGAACATCACGGCGCTACCCACTACGACTTCCAGTAAGCAAAGATCCGGCCCCATGAGCGCAGCACAAGTAGAGCGGCGATATGATTCCATGTCACAGAATCAGCAGTGGAAAGATTATTACCTTGAGGCATATGTAGCGGTCATGGTGAGGCCTCTTGAACTGCTTCACCCGCTTCTTCACGATCTTCCGCGTCAGCAGCGGCACCGCCATCTCTGCTCAATCAATCGCCAAAAGAAACAGACGGGTTAGGTAGGAACAAGATGGACGGAATTGAATCGCTTTTCGCAACGAGCGGCTTGAATTTGATACCTTCGAAAGCTCGCAAACCCTAATCCTACGACGAAACGATGAAGAAGAAGAGCGGCGCAACGGCGGCCGCAATTTCATCGCGAAGCTAAGTTTATACCCTTCGCAAACCCTAGAACTGTGGGCTCTGATGGGCTTGCTCGATGTAAGATAAGGCTATGTAAAAGGGCTGGTGGTCAATTAGTCGTTCCATTCCAGCCCATCAAATTGGACTTTGGTCCATGAACCCAACTCCACTGTTAGAGCAGCTCGCCCAGTGTGGCGGTCGCAGCCCGCAGCCGAGGCGACGCCATGCCGCCGTCCGCCGCCGCCGCCGCCGCCGTCCTGTGCCGGCTGGGGCTCGGCCTCCGCCGCCTTGCCACGCTGCCGGAGTACCCCTCGTCGGCGGCGGGGGCGCCGCAAACGCAGCACCCAACATCCAAGGACGCGTACTTCGCGGCGGTGCACCACCTCTCCACCATCGTGCGCCGCGACTTCTACCTGGAGCGCACCCTGAACCGGCTCCGCCTCCCGTCGCCGTTCCCGCCGGACCTCGCACTCCGCGTCATCCGCGCCGCCGCTCCCACCGCGCCGCTCCACGCCACGCGCTTCCTCGCCTGGCTCCGCGCCAAACCGTCCTTCGCCGCCTCCGCGGAGCATTTCGACGCGTTGCTCCTCCCGCTCGCGCGCGCGCGCCTCTTCCCGCACCTCTGGTCCCTCGCCTCCGACATGCGTGGCCTCGGCCTCCCCCTCTCGCCGACCACCTTCTCCTCGGTCATCTCCTCCTACGGCCACTCCCGCCTCCCCGATCAGGCCGTCGAGGTGTTCAAACGCCTCCCCCGATTCGGCTGCCCCCAGACCACCGAGGTCTACAACGCCCTCCTCGACGCGCTCTGCGCTAACGGCAACTTCGCCGGCGCCTACAAGCTGCTCCGCCGCATGGCGCGCAAGGGTGTCGCCCCCGACCGCACCACGTTCAGCACCCTCGTCGACTCCTGGTGCGCGGCGGGGAAGCTCCGGGAGGCGCAGGCGTTCCTCGATGACATGGCGAGCCGCGGGTTCCGCCCCCTGTGCGGGGCCGGGACCTCCTCGTCGACGGGCTCGTCCGCGCTGGCCGCCTGGAGGAGGCCAAGGCCTTCGCTCTCCGCATGACCAAGGAGGGCGTCCTCCCCGACGTTGCCACATTCAACTCGCTCGCCGAGGCGCTCTGCAATGCTGGAGATGTGGAGTTCGCCGTGGCTCTTCTGGCTGATGCGTCTGGTCGCGGCCTGTGCCCTGACATCTCAACATACAAGGTGATGTTGCCAGCTGTGGCCAAGGCTGGCCGAATTGAGGACGCATTCCGGTTGTTCTACGCAGCTGTTGAGGATGGCCATCGGCCGTTCCCGAGCCTCTATGCAGCGATCGTCAAGGCGCTTTGTAAGGCAGGGAGATTTGCAGATGCCTTTGCCTTCTTTGGTGATATGAAGACGAAGGGGCACCCGCCTAATCGTCCTGTTTATGTGATGCTTGTCAAAATGTGTGTGAGAGGTGGTCGGTTCATAGAAGCGGCCAACTACCTTGTTGAGATGAGTGAGGCTGGGTTTGAACCACGGGCACCAACCTTTAATGTTGTGGTTGATGGCCTCAGGCATTGTGGGAAGCACGACCTAGCCCGGAAATTGGAGCAGCTTGAGATGTCCGTGAAGGGAAATTGAATGATCAGGAACTAGGTGTAGTTTCCTTTGCAGGTTGCGTGCCACTGTTGCTAGAATTTCAGGTAGAATTGAAACTTTATTTTTACTTCATGTAACCCATTTCTTGCCTCAAGCCAACAATATAATACCGTACTATGTCTAATATGCCTTTCAACTTTCAAATGCCCGCAGTATGCATTAGGGATCTATGTTTTTGAACCTGCAATAAAATTAATCAGTGAAAGAAAATAGTGTAATGTGCACTGGAAGTCATCAAGAGCCAATTTACGTAGTAGATAGTCCCCATGGATCCTCAACAATATGGATGGCATGCTCTCATGTAAATGATAATTATAGGTTATTGGAAACCCATGTACCAACAATTTAGGCTTCTTGGAAACTCATGTAACATAAAACATTTGTTGTATAATTTCCTAGATCAATTTTTTGCTGTTACCCCTGTGCATTGTTTCCTTTTTTTTTTGTGGATGTTTTACAACTTCTCATATAGAAGTTTTAGCATCGAGAATTCTGTTTCGCCTAGAAATCTTATTTTGTTCAAGAATCGGTACTGAAATCATCTGTAGCAAGCTTAAGTGGTTTACAGTAGTATATGAGAACAGGGGAAAAGAATGGTGTTGGTTTGGAAACAAAAGTGACTATTAATGGAGGGCAAATTTGCCTATCTATGCAGTGTACAGTATGGTTTGTAGACGTTGTTTGATTGTCTAGTACTCTTTGGAACATTCCTTTTCTTGTGCGTGCATTCCAAAAGTTACAGCAGAATTTACCATTTGAAACTTGAAAGTACACATGTTAAACCATCGTTGATAATATAAGCTGATTATGCATTTTCCGTATTTAGTCTAGCTTGCATGGTTTCTTACTAGTTACTACCTAGTGGCATACTGCAATTGGTTTACGAGTCTATTGCTCGACAGAACAACTCTTATCTTTGGACTGAATATTTATCAAATTATTCGGTTGCATCGCTTATTTATGAGTCTATTGCTGCTTTTGCATAGCTCCTAGTCAATAGTTTGGATTTTCCTCTTATTGGCATTTTGTCTTTCTGATTGGTCTTGGTGAGGGTCCCTGTTATATGTTATTATATTATATATATATATTTTGTTTTCTTTCCACAGTGATACAGATTGGCCTTGGTGATGATCCAGTGCTCAAATTACCTGCAGTTGGTGGACGTTGACCTGCAACAGAAGCATTTCTTGTATCATGCAGCAAGACATTACCCTCAGAGATAGGATGTCTTCAGATTAGCAAAAGTATTGCAAAGTGGGTAAGTTTGATGCTTCAGAATGATAACCTTCTGACGGTATGCACCCAGCAGGACCAAGGCTAGTGCAGCAATGGCAGAATTAGGTTGGTAATTGCAAGTTGTGGAAGTAGAACATTCCATAGAACTCAAAATATCCACGTGCTTGCTGTGGAGAGAGAAAGTATACTAGATGTGGTTTATACATTTTCTGACTGCAGGAATCAATCTTCAACCTGCTGTGGAGTTTCCTGTGACAAGGAGCCAGGTGTTTCGCGGATTAGTTGTTGCAAGCTGATCAATGAACCATTTCACCACAATTTGGGTGCGCAGGATCGATCATCTTCATGGAAAAGAAAGAGTTGTGGTGTTTTGGTGAATTTGCTGCTCTGTGTGGGTAGCTTGGAGCTTGCATGTTCAGATGAAAGATCTTGTTTTCGGAAATATCCCATGAACAACCCTTTTCATATCATGACCTGCTATTAAAAACACATTGCACGTGCTGCAAAGTTGGTTAGTGAAGGATTATGACGACATGATGGAAGAAGATGCAAGTCGAGTTAAATTAAATGTACTTCCATGAGTGACTGATGTGAGGGAGGGACTGCAAGATGCTGGCAGCCGCCCAGAAATTTTATGAGTTGTTCATTATGGTTGGAAAAACTTGACATTGTTCTCTCCTAAAATGCCAGCGGTTTGCTAATATTGTATTTATCTGACGTAACTTGTCCAAATTTCTTTCCATGGACGAACCTAAACACACATTATTTTTTTTTGTGAGTACTAAACACACATTATTACAGATTCTTGTGAGAATTATGTTTTCCTGGTTGCTGTAAAAGTGATGTGAAACTCTGGCACTATAGGTGGGAATATGACACATTTAGAAACTGACCTCCCTAGTTGCTTGTGAACATCCTGGGTCATGCTACACTTGTTGGTTCACAGCATGATTGTTCACGTTACCTAGTCGCTGTCTACTCTATTCATTTGCATAAACATGGCTTCATCCGGATCGCTTGATCCAAACTTAACGCTCGACTGCTTGAGGTCAAATCAAATGAAAATTTGAGAGCCGCAGACTTCCATTTCCGTTGACATATTGGCAGCATTTATTCAAATTCAAAGCACGTCTCTCATTTACGAGCCAAATTCGGAGCACGTAATCGGAACGTGATGAGTGATAGCACCCCAAAGGCAAAGCTCAGATCCAGCCCAGAAATGAAAGCATCTGGGCCGTTGGCTCAGCATTTTTAATGCTCCTTTAGAACACTCTAGAACCCCAGCTGATTCTATCGTATCCATTCCATTTAAACCCCTCCTCTCTAGCTCGTGTCGCCCGCATCATTTACCCCTCGTGCACTCTCTCGAACCTTCCAAAGCCCCCAACCCTAGCGACCTCTGAATCCTAGCCGCGCGCGGATCTCGCCTCGGCTCCCCCGCCATGGACTTCGACATGCCGCCCCCCGGCGCCGAGGACATGATGGACGACGAGGAGATGGGGGACTTCGGCGAAGTCGACGGACCGGTGATGAAGGTGGGCGAGGAGAAGGAGGTCGGGAAGCAGGGGCTCAAGAAGAAGCTGCTCAAGGAGGGCGAGGGATGGGAGACCCCGAGGTCGGCGACGAGGTCGAAGGTAATTAGCTGTCCTGGCTCGTATTAGGCAGTGGTTGATTACTTGATTAGTATCGGGTGATGTCTTCAGCTACTTTGAGGGTTGTGAGTGCGGAATTAGCGTAGTTTTAGGCGAATTCACTCTATTATGCTGTTCGATCGATCGATCCGACACATTGAGCTAGTATCTGCGCAACTGGTGTTAGAACTGTTGCAACAATGTAATTTGTGAAACGCGTATGCCATTAACTGGTGTCCACCTGATATGAAAGCGTGCATCTTAATAATACTTAGCTTTTAGTGGTGCAAAATTGACTACCTACAAGTTCAAACATGATATTGCAGCTGCTATATAATAATTCTCTTCTGGCGTTTTAAGGATAATTTGCAGATTTCATACTGGAAACGAAAAATGTGGAGATCGTTTTGTCATGTTGTGGGAAAATTTGAAACGAGTAAACTTGTGCTGACGTATCCTTGATGTTTCAGTGCATTACACTGGCACGCTCCTCGACGGAACAAAGTTTGACTCAAGCCGTGATCGTGGAGAACCCTTCAAGTTCAAGCTAGGACAAGGTACTTGCCCTTGTGCTTATGATTTCTGTGGCTTGTGTTTAGATATTGTGATGGAGCAAGCACTAGCAATGTACTTGCCAGCTTTTGCCAGTCTTGTGCCTGGAATTGTTCCAGTCCTCATCATTTCCTGCTAGTAGTTTTTGTTTTCTACATCATCTGTTTAGTACCTCCATTGTTGTGTGAATTATGTCCTGCAGCCATTATTTGGAACCCTGATTGTGTTCACTGTTCAGGCTGGTGCCTTAATGTGGCCTTGGCATTTATTTAAAGCTTAGGAGATTTTATATTGTTTCTGCTGGTGGTTACATATCATAAACCGAAGATAAATATGCCTGCAAGCATCTGCCACTTGCCCAGATAATGGGCATTGATGCGTGAGGACATTGCTTATGATTTACTGGATTGTAGCCACATGTGTATTTTTATGTTTTTCATGGCCATTTGGGTTTAGTATTTGCCCCTTCCTTCTTTTGGACATCAAAGCTGAAAAATATAATGATTATGGATTTATGCTCAATGCTCAGTGAATATTATTGTGAATACGTACAGGTCAAGTGATTAAGGGTTGGGATCAAGGCATCAAGACCATGAAGAGGGAGAAAGAAAATGTTTTCACCATTCCACCTGAACTGGCTTATGGTGAATCGGGTTCACCCCCCAACTATCCCACCCAATGCAACTCTGCAGTTTGTGTTGAGCTGCTTTCTTGGACCAGTGTCAAAGATATATGCAAAGATGGTGGCATATCAAGAAGATATTGAAAGAGGGAGAGAATGGGAGAACCCAAAGGATCCTGATGAAGTACTTGGTAAATTTTTTTTGTTCAAATTAAATCTCTCTAGGAGTTTCCTACGCTTTCTCATGTAGCTTACACTCTGCATTCCTATAGTAAAATACGAGGCTCGGCTTGAGGATGGTACTGTTGTGTCAAAGTCTGAGGGAGTTGAATTTACTGTTAAAGAGGGTGAGTCTTTCTTCATCACACGCTTTCTTTACACGGCCTGATGCTAATGTTGTCTCTATCAGTTGTTTGCTAATGTGCAAAATTTCTTGCTAGGTTATTTCTGTCCTGCACTTGCAAAGCTGTCAAAACCATGAAAATGAAAAAAAGTGCTCCTTACAGTCAAACCACAATGTGAGCTCCTTCATTTCAGAATTCAAGCCCTTGTTTCTTGTAACTTTGTAATTCCTCTGGAGTATGACATCTTACTGATTTCTTATTTAAATTTCACAAGAATAGATGGTTTTGGTGAGAAAGGTAGACCAGCTGCTGGTGAGGAAGGTGCCGTGCCACCAAACTCCACTCTACTCATTGACCTTGAGTTGATTTCGTGGAAGACTGTCACGGAGATTGGAGATGATAAGAAAATCCTTAAGAAAGTTCTCAAGGAGGGAGAGGGGTATGAGCGGCCCAATGAGGGCGCAGTTGTTAATGGTATGTATGAGTGGCCCAATGAGGGCGCATATTGCTTTTGGTTGATTGTAAATACAGCTTGTTTTCAACTGTATTTTGTTGTTGGCAGTGAAAATCACCGGAAAACTTCAGGATGGCACTGTCTTTTCAAAGAAGGGGCATGATGAGGAGCTGTTTGAATTCAAGACTGATGAAGGTTGGTTTTTTCCTTTCGTTTCTGCATTCTTAGCATATTCAGACAGTAACCTTAACCCTGTGATAGAGTGAGTATAATGTGTTTAATTTGGTTAATAATCTTCTTTCAGAGGAGGTGATTGATGGTCTTGACCGTGCTGTACTGAACATGAAGAAGGGAGAGGTCGCTCTTGTTACCATTCCTCCTGAATATGCATTTGGTTCTACTGAGTCAAAACAGGACCTTGCTGTGGTTCCGCCTAACAGCACAGTGGTCTATGAAGTGGAGCTCGTATCATTTGTGAAGGTTCGTACCTGATCGTCAGTGATATGCTTTTCATAACTAATACTCGAGATGGGTGCGGTCAGGAAACTGAGCTTTTCTCGTCACACAGGATAAGGAGTCATGGGACTTGAACAATGAAGAAAAGATTGAGGCTGCTGGTAAGAAGAAAGAAGAAGGGAATGCACTGTTCAAATTGGGCAAATATGCCAGAGCTTCCAAGCGTTATGAGAAGGTCTGGCACTTCCCTTCCAGTTTTGTAGCGTTACCACCAATGCCCACTAGATCATTCATTGCTGCTTCTTATGATTGACTGACCGGAACATCTGCTGATCTGATCCCAGGCTGCAAAGTATGTCGAGTATGAGTTCATTCAGTGAAGATGAGAAGAAGCAATCCAAGCAACTGAAGATCAGCTGCAACTTGAACACATGCTGCCTGCAAACTGAAGTTGAAAGACTACAAGCAAGCTGAGAAGCTTTGTACCAAGGTTTTGCCTCTATTCCTAGAATGACTCGTGGTATTCATAATACACAAATGCTGACGCTCTAGGGTGTTTCTTGCTTGCAGGTTTTGGAACTTGACAGCCGAAACGTGAAGGCACTATACAGGAGGGTGCAAGCTTACATTCAACTTGCTGACCTAGAGCTAGCGGAGGCAGACATTAAGAAGGCACTGGAAATCGATCCCGACAACAGGTTATAATCTTTAATATGGTTTCCGTAGAGTGTTAATCAGTTCCACTGAGTACCTTCTATTTCGTTCTGACAATGTTGGTTGTAATCTCAGGGATGTCAAATTGGAATACAAGACCCTTAAGGAGAAGATCAAGGAGTTCAACAAGAAGGATGCCAAGTTCTATAGCAACATGTTCGCTAAGATGACCAAGTAACTGGCTGAAGACTGCTTCCAGCAAAGGATCAAAACCTGCCGTTCGTGCTGCTCAAGGACTTGGCCATTGCTACACATTTAGCTTTATGGACTACTTTGTAATCAAGTAGTGTGACACGGATGCGAGTTGTTAATCTATGACGAAAAACATCTCCTAGGATTCTTGGCTATAAATTTTCGAGCTGATTTTATCTGAAGTACTTGATAGCATTTTCGATATGAATGTTCTGTCTGATTTGAAACGTGCACTGCGTTCAACTCATTCACAGCCTGATGTGAAACTTGCACTGCATTCAACTCCATTCACAGCCTGATGTGAAACTTGCACTGCGTTCAACTCACATTCAGACGCAAAAATGTGAAACGATGTAAGCATGTGCATTTATGTTGAAGCAAAATGTAACAGACATTAGTTAAGACTGATTGCACAAAGTAACAAATCTGAACATCGCTTTAATTGCACAAAATTAGGAGACTAGACTGGAACGAGTATTCTAGACGCACCCTAGCTAAAATTTACACAACACCAGGCAAATGGATTTCACTAGCATATCTAAGGCATGTCTTTCTCGCGAAGGTGCTGAAATGACAGCTTAGCTGAGTACAACGTCAGGCATGCAGAAAATTAAGTGTGGCGAAGGCCTTGACTGCTGAACAGAGGCTGGAGTAGCATCAATGTATTGACGGGCAGCAAATAAACGGCACCCACTGTTGTTTCTTTCCCTTCGTTTTCTTCTCCTCGGGTAACCTGGCAGGAGAATTCCAGTCTTGCTGCCCAGACCCGGCTTTGGGAGAGCCTGGCTTCACCGGTGACTCATTGTCTTTTGAGGATCGGCGCCTGAATGACAGTACTCTGTCCTTGGTGCTTGGTTTTTTCTCTTTGGTCTCAACATTCTTATCGGCCAGGAGGACCTTCAAGGAGACATGGCTTCTGTCCGAATCAACAATCACTTCCTTGTCGGCGATTTCTTCATTCTGAACAGTTCCTTTCAGAACATCCGTGCTTTCTACGGTGCTGATCTCCTTTGCAGCAGTTTCTCCCTTCTGTTCGACGTCATTTGTTTTCTGTGCCACTTCGGATTTTTCTGGAGCAGGGACTGTTGCGGTGGTGTCTTCATTCTGCATCCCTTTTTCGGCATCATCTGTGCTCTGTGGCGTGCTATTTTCAGTAGGGGTAGGATCTATTGTAGTTTCTTCAATCTGCTTCTTCTCTTCGACATCAACAACACTGCCTACAGTAGGCTCTCCCTTTTTCTCTTCTTTGATGTTGTCAGTGGCATCTATCCCATCGGAAGTAAGGTCTGCAGTTGTTTTCTTTGTCCTTCCTCTCTTCAACACTGTCAAGAACGGTTAACACACCTACGCTGTCAGCGGCATGATCCGCCATAATCTCTTCATACTTCTTCTGCTCAACATTGTCTGGGATGTGTGCCACAACTGTCTCAAGAGAACTTGGATCCTCCGTCATGGTTTCATGCTGGTTCTTGACGGTGCTGTATGTCATGCTGGTAGCATCAGAGATATCGCCAGTACTAATTTCTTGACTCTGCTTCTTGTCTTCAGCATTATCAGTGATGTTCTCTGCATTGATCTCAGAAGTACTGTCCTTTCCTTCAATAGCTTCTGGGCTGCATACCACATCTATCTCACGGTAAACGTCACTCTCCTTGTTTTCTTCAACAATGTCTCTGTTATTTGTCACATTGATCTTTTCAAGAGCTGGGTTGGCGATGACTTCTTCAATCTGTTTCTTTTCTTCAATACTGCTCGTGCTTGGTATATTGCAGGAACTGGCTTCTGCAATTGTTTCTTTCTTATTTTCCCCGTAATTATCTGTACTGCAGACTGTGTTAGTTTCATGAGGAATGGAATCTGCAACAATCTCTTTATTCTGCTGGTTTTCTTCAATCAACTCTGTGATTTGCACCTCATCCATCTCGTGGGTAGTAAGGTCTGCACCAGATTTCTCATTCTGCCCCTTTTCTTCAACATCATTTGTGCTACCGACCATATTGATTTCATGTCCAGCAGAGCGTGTGCTAAGCTCCACTATGTCAGCTTGAGATGGCAAAACAGTATTGCTTGACACATTTTCCTGTACACTATCTCCCATTGTCTCATCAGATGAAAAACCATTCTTTGTAATGCTATCTGCATCGCTAGCAGGTGTAACTTCGGTATTGACGGAAGGTACAGTTGCACTTGATACTGTTTGGACGCTTCCATCTGCAGAATGCACATCAAATTTCAGTCAATAGAAATTATTATACGGGACAAAGAATAACTAGGAGGCACTGCTATAATGTTTGGTCGCCGAATTTCACCTAAACTAGTCAACTTTTCCCAAAATTTAGGTGGACAGGGAACCACCACATGATCATGAAGGCCTTCTAATTAAGCCTCCAAGAAACAAATTTCAGGTAGAAGATGAAATGATTTTCGTGATCTTGATTAAACAACAATGAGCATGGAGATTTCAGCTTATCACTCATTACCATGTTGAGACTTGCTCAATCACTATCAGCAAGCTGGGATAAACAAGAAATCATTTGATATAGGATATAGCTCAACTAACCAAATCTAGAAATCTGGTTAATCCAAAGTCATAACTTCATTTCACGGCTAGATAAGAAAAACTAGGGGAATTCTAATAAAAAAACGTCCATACAGAACAAATTCTCACCTTCAATATGATAATGCTGTCCTTCGATGTCTTTCTGTTCTGGAACTGCCAGATGATCTTCTGTCACAGAGGTAGAGTCAGGTTGCTCCTGGGGTTTGACAGTGTCAGTTGCTTCCGAGTGGAAATCATCAGTGCCAACAGGTACCTGAGTGTCAGACTTAGCAGACTCCTCAGTTGTAGGAACCAGATCAGTCAAGCTAGTTACCAAAGGCCTGCTTTGCTGGTCCGATTCAGGTTCATCATTAGGGAATTCTTCGGTTTGAACCACACTAAGATTTTGTCAGATGAATCTTCATCCACTGCAGTGTTACTGTGCTCCTCACCAACTTTAGTTTGTAGATTTTCTTGACACAAGGAATCATAATCCCCACCTTTTACAGAATTCTCCTCATTTGGTACATCTTTGACGATGGTATCTACTCCGGTAACAGTTGTGCCATCTGGCTCGGTGATTAAATCATTTGTTTGTTGAGAGATCATTCATCACTGTGGTGGTGGAAAATGAGTCTGAATTCAACACCTCAGGCATCTGATAGGACAACGAGTTCTGCATCAGAAGCAGACAATTCTGGACTGAGTCCTTCAACATATCCCGGCTCAGGTGGAAGAACGGGAATAGATGCATCTTGAAGCCCCTCAGAACTAACAGCCAGTTCCGGAACAGACGGACTCCCCTCTTCAGGAAGTGATGCTTCCTCAGAGTATTGTGTAGGCACTTCATTCAGAGTAACACCATCATCAGTTCTTTTGGTCTCTGGAGCAATGTCCGAAGCAATATCTCTGTGATCTTCAGCACATTTGTCGACGATAACTTGAGCCCCAGCACCATCAGGAGAAGAATGCACTGTAGAAGACATCCACAGAACCATCAGACATATGCTGGGATTTGTAATGCGTCACAAAACAATTAACAATGACCCAAATATGCATTGAAGAGGATGTACATCTACAGCACCGTGAGTATTTAAATACTCTAGATCGAGACTCTCTCAGACAGTGAAGCAATGCTGGTAGCACAGCGTGGCGTCCCATGCCTGACTCCAAGCAACATGCTGCCGGCCTCACTAATTTAGTCGGCCGAATTATTATACGAAACTTGATGGTGTGCAGTTTGGAAGTTAACACAAACAGCTAGACACCGTTTTGAATTATGACTAAAACAATGATTATATTATCCTAACCCCTCAGAGACGACAACCAAGCACCCGCATTATGTTACTACCGATTACCCAAAAGGATAAGAACAGAACGAACGCCTGCATCAGTATTCCAGACTCCACAGTAGCACAATTTCACTGAACCATGAAAGTTCTTGTCGACAAGAACCCGAATAGGGAATACAGTACCGCAGTAACTTTCCACCTACCAAATCTCCACGAAAACATTTCAATTCAGAAACGAACAAAAAGACACGAAGAAGATTCAGAAAGAACCTGGGTTGTCCCCATCCACCGCTGCGCTCCCAGGCTCCTGCGCAGATCCAGGCAAACCGCCGTCGCATTCCACCGCGCTCGCTCCAATTCCGTCCCCTCCTCCGCCTACCACTCCCGCTCCACCACCCTCGCCTAGGACGCAGCCACGCCACAAGAGCAGGGGTCAAGCCAAGAGCAACTGGAACAAGGACGCAACCGAAACGGCGACATGAAAGTACCTGGAAACAACACCCGGCCTTCACCCTCCCCGGCGCCGCCCTCCTCCTCCTCCGCAGCGGCGGCGGCGGCGGCGGACGCCTGCTTGCCGCAGTGCTTGCGGTGCGTGCGTCGCTGCTTGGCGCTGGGGTGCGCGTGCGGGTACTGGTACCCGCACGCGTGGCACCGCAAGCCGCCGGACGCCCCTTCCGCTCCCGCTCCTGCGCGCGAGAGAAACCACCACGCGGGTTACATCTAAAGACGAGCAGAGGACGAATTCCTCGCCAGTGCCAGAGGGCCAAAAATGCAACAGAGGATGGGTGCTCACCTGGAACGCTCATGTGCCCGCCGCTCTCCATGGCGCCTCCGCGTGGGTTCCCCTTCTCGTGCACCGGCGCTCGGCGACGGCGACGGAGAGGAAGGAGGGAGTAGTTACCACCAGCGACAGCGAGGGGGTCGCTTTGCCGAGTGGAGAGAGAGAGAGAGTGAAGTGTGGGAGAAGACAAGGAAAAGGGAGCCCCTCGCGGCGGGGGAGATAATGATGGTACGGATGAAAATGACACGCCGGCCCCATCGACACCCGTGGCCCGCACGTCAGTGACTCATTACGGTGGGCGCGTTGCCTCCGGTGCCGTGCGGCTCTCGTCGCGCAGAGGGAGTCAGGGACAAGAGTCTCGGCTTCTTTCTCGTGCGGGTGCGGTCGTGCTGCCTCGTCTCGTCTCTTCGGGGAACCGATCACCGCCGTCAACGCGGCCACGGACGGCTCGTGATGCGGCGCAGCGGCAGCAAACATGGGTTGGAGATTCCACGACCGGTGGACCGGGCCCACGTGGCCGGCAAGGCGCGGATCCTTTGCTCCGCCGAGTTGATAACCTGCGCCAGCTTTTCGGCCTTTTTACCACCAGATTTTTACCACCAGAGAAGCGTCAAGCGTGGCGTCGTGTGCTGTCACGTCCCTTGTTTTTTGCTGCTATACCAACCAACTAACGGCCGTCAGATGGCGGAGACGGGCAGGGCTGGCCCCACCGGCGTGCTCGCCGGTTGTGCATCGCGGCAAGGCATGTGCTCATTGGGGGCACTAGGGACAACGGAAAGGGTCGGCAGGCACTGATAGAGGGCCAGGAAGAATGGTCCCGAACCAAACTGGTGATTGGTTGCCACAATTCCTGATGGTCGTGGAGTTCGAGATACAATAAATTCTGGCTCGTCGGCGTGTAAATTTGAATTGGTGAAATACCTTTGTAGCGAGAACCGTCGTCTTCGGCGGTAATCAGATAGCAACCGCATTTCAAATTCAAATTCAGCGTGAGATTTATAGGAGTACGTTGTAAATCTCACCGAACTAGCCGGGAGGCCAACGGGGTGTTCCCGTTTTATTACGGACCGGGAACCAGGTCCGAAGTTTTTTGGATGAGGGATTTGAAACCTGGCTGGTGATAGAGTTTTCTTTTCTTTTTCTTTTTTGTCTGGTCGTTATTGAGCAAACAACGCAAGTTTGCTGCAGAACTAGCAAACGTAGTCATTCCTCATATTAGCTCGATCTGAGAGCTCGGCTTGATCAATGAATGATTTGAGGCAGAAGAGAAATTTCAAATGACCCTTCTAAAAATTTAACTTGCGACGACACACACGTGCCATGAGCCAATAACAGAGATGGAATTTGCCAAAATGTATAAGGTGGAATTTGGAAAAGGCGGAGCCTAAAGAAAATGAAGCCTACAACTCAACTGAGATCAGGATAACATAAAGCACAGTGATGCTTAGCTTGCTAGCTAATAAAAACTGAAAATATGGTAATGATTCTAAGGGCATCTATGCGATGGCCTTCCTCGCTAGCTAATCAAATGTGGCTGTGGTACTCCTCTCTTCTCCTTCGCAGCTAATCCCGAGAGCTGGCGAATTTGCATGATCCATGGCCTGAAAAAAAAAACATAAGAGTGTTAATGAATAAGACTTTCCACCTTTATTTGTTGGTGAACCAAAAGCTCAAAGCTTAATGACACTGAAATGAACAAATAAGCTGCAACTCTCTGGAATACAGACAGTAAAGTCCATGCAATTGTTGGACGATACTGTATGTCTTGTTTCTGAAGAGGAAAATGTTAAATATAAATGGACAAACACAATCTGCATTTGGTAGCCTTGTAGTACTACTGAATGGGATGGGCAACTGAAACAAAACTGCCGCTTGCCAAAAAGCGCATTGTTTGAGAGAAATGTCAGACATCGGATGCTCCCTATCAGCCTCAGCCATGCAGAGACCACGGAAGAAAATGTCAGAAATCCACTGCAACATGAAGAAAAACTGGGCACTGTTCCGCTTTTGACCAATCACATGGTCCTATTCCTCTCCTATAAATGTCAAGCAAATGCTAAGCTTATCCCTCAATCTATTATTGCACAACTTGTTTAAATCCATTATCGCACAACTTGTTCAAATCTATTATTGCGCAACTTGTTTAATTCAATTTCTAGCAAAACAAGAGCTTAATTAGATTAACTCACTTGGATCTTTGGTGGTGGTCTCTGCAAGGCCATTGAAGAAGCAGGTGCCCCCGGCCCCCTTAAACTGCTGCCAGTAGGCGTTGAACGCGTAGCTCGCGTGCGCGTCGAGCCTGTTCGGCTCGCGGCACGCGCCGCCGGGCTGGATGGTGCTGCACGTCCCGCTCCCCTGCTGGCACGCGTACTTCACAGCCGCCGCCACCGCCGTCTTGTCCGCCGCCTTGCCGGGGGCCAGCACGCACCACACCGCCGCGCCGTCCTGGTCATCCGCGGCCGGCAGCGGCGGGTACGAGTGCGCCGGCTTCCTGCCGGTGAGGTCGACCTCGTAGACCTTGGTCTCGTTGGGATAGTACAGCCCCCAGTGGCGCTCGGTGCCCGGCCCGGGCTTCTGGTTCTCGTTGAAGAGGGAGAAGAGGAACACCGGCATCTTGGCCCCCGGCCGGGCCGGCGTGCCGGGGTTCTTGGACATCCGCGCGGCGAGGTTGCGGTTGTACGTGGCAGCGTTGCGGATGTTGGCGCCGGCCTCGTTCGCGTCGCCGCCGCTCGGCCACCCGGTCTCCGAGACGGCCAGCTTCACGTCGCCGTACCCGAGCTTGGCCATGGCGGCGACGACCGCGTCGAGCATTTGGTCGAGCAGGTTGGTGTATGTGAGCCCCGTGCCCGGGTCGACGTAGTGCGTGCTCGCCGCGCCCTGGAACAACGCGTGTAGTCCAGCGAGATGCTCTGCCGGTTGCCCGCCCACGCGAAGTACGGTACGCGTCGACGAAGTAGTAGGAGCCGGTGGCGTTCAGGAAGCGGAGCAGCGGGCGGATGACGGCGTCGGCGACGTCCTCCGGAACGCGCCGGCCGACGGCGGGTACGATGCCGCGAGCGAGTCCATGGCGAGCGTCGTCCCGAGCTTGACCTTGCCGATCCCGCGCGCGCGGAGGGCGCGGTGCAGGTTGGCCATCGCCGGCACGATGCCGCGCCACGTGGACTCCGCGATGGCGCGGTTGGAGAGCACCTCGTTGCCGACGAGCAGGTGCGCCACCCGCGTGGCCGGGACGTGCGGCGCGAGGTTGGCGGCGACCCACGCGTCCGCGGCGTCCCGCGACCCGGCCAGCGACGAGATCGCCTCGTTCGGCACCATGACGGACACCGGGATCCCCGTCCCCGCGAGCGCGCCCAGGATGGCCGGGTTCGCGTCGTAGATCTTCACCCCGCCCGCGCCCGCCGCGCGCAGGAGCTCGACGGAGCGCTCCGCCGAGGGGAGGTCGTTGGCGACCGTGCCGTAGTTGACGCCGAGGCCGCGGCACCCGTGCGCGCCTGCATGCATGAAACGAAGCACCACACAAAGACGTTCGTCAGCGAACAACAAAAATCATTAACTATGAACACTGACTGACTAGTACTAGTATAGCTTGATGATGTTGAAGGTATCTAGATGGCGTGGGGAGATTGTTCACCGCTGCAATTGCACTGGAGGATGGCGGCGGCGACGTGGCACTGGCACGCGAGGGTGGCGGCGAGGAGGAGAAGGACGCTGACGCCGTGGGAAGTGGACGCCACGGCTGCGGTCGCCATTGTTGTTGGTGTTTGTTACTCGATCAGGTGGAAGGGAGCAGTGATCGATCGATCTCTTATAAAGGAGAAGGGTTTTAGGTCTTCAGAGAAAAATAGGAGAGTTTTTAGGAAGGGAGTTGGATTATTCGAAAATCAAATGGAGAGAATTGGAGGAGCCTGAATGAAAAAAAAAAAAACAGGGTTTTGCTGCAGAAATCCTTTTATGGGCCGAAAATCTTGATGGGCCGGATTGTCTCCACTGAAGCCGACCGGAACCGGAACCCGGAACCGCCGCTCCTCCCAAAGGCTTCATATAGGGCTGGACGGGCACATCAGTTCGCGAATCGCGAAATCGCCCTGGCAGCGCACCACGTTTTCGCCGTCTTCTCCGGCTCAGCATCGACCTCCTCCTCGGCCCCAGCCATGGCCGGCGGCGACGGCGATTGCGCCCGCGCGCCTAAGCGGCGCAAGTTCTCGGCGCCGTCGAAGGCGGCCTGGTGGGCGAGAGCGCCGAGTTCGACTACGCCGATGGCTTCGACGACGACGACGCCCGCGACGCGGATAAAGAGGTGGGGACGAGGGACTTCACCAATCTTGAGTTGTGAAGCCGGATCACGCGAGCCGGCGCTGTGGGCGTGCGGGACGGCCGCATCTTCCTCGAGACGTTCTCCCCTCTCTACAAGGAGGCTTGCGATTTCCTCATCGCAATCGCGGAGCCTGCGTGCAGGCCGGAATATATGCACGAGTACAATCTGACACCCCACTCGTTGTACGCTGCGGTCTCGGTGGGCTTGACACTAGCACGATCATTGGTGTATTGAGCAAGCTTTCCAAGACCAAATTGCCAGTGAAATAATTGCCTTCATCAAAGCATCAACTGCGAACTACGGCAAAGTAAAGCTTGTCTTGAAGAAGAATAGATATTTTGTCGAGTCTCCTCCATTACTAAGGTATTGGAGACCCTTTTGAAGGATGAAGTTATATCGAAAGCAAGAGGGTTCCTGAGGATTCCCTCGGTGGAGCTTCATTTTCTGTTAGCGGCCATGAAGACTTCTTAATGGAATGGAATTGGCTGCTGCAACTGGAGACAGGAAAACACACTCCTTTGAGATTGATCCTTCTCAGGTTGAGAATGTCAAGCAACGCTGCTTGCCAAATGCACTGAACTATCCCATGCTGGAGGAGTATGATTTCAGAAATGACTCTGCGAACCCTGATGTAGACATGGAATTGAAACAGCAAGCACAGCTTAGGCCGTATCAAGAAAA